>QVAJ01000065.1:504430-1128408 GCA_003546035.1 Mixornis gularis | reverse complement strand
AAAAGAAAAAAAAAAAGGAGAAGATAAGAAAAAGGAAGAGAAGTACAGAAAGTAAGAATCAAGAGCCCTGCATCAATGTAATTCCTGAAGTAGGAAGTTAATTTTCTTCATAGTAGCCAACATGAAACTGTGTTTTAAGTCTGTGATTAAAACAGACAGTAGTGTTTTAGTTATTGTAGACAGTGCTTACCATCATATTCCATGCACTGGAAAGAGTGCATGTCTCCTCCTCTTTCCCCTCCTGGACGGCTGTATGCTACAAGAGAAGGGCTCCACTAGGCCCTCTGATGCCCAGTGTGGTAGCTCAAAAAGTCACTAATGGAATGTCAGGTATTCAAAAAAAAAACCAAAACTGATGAAATTATATCTATATCTATACATGTATATATCCACACAATCAGGAAATCCTTAAAAAGAAAAGATGTTTCATGAAAGAATATTTTAGAAGCAAAAAAAAAGCCTAAGGAATGCAAGAGGTTCTTTGTTCAAGAAGTACTTTAGTGTCTGGAAAAGTGTCTACATTCTTTTATAGAAGTCACTTGCTACTGATTAGTGGCCTGATTTAGGTATCTCAAGAGACAGAACACCCTTTTTCACTCATCACCTCCTCCAGGTCAGCCTGACACTGAGTTTTCTGATTCCTGTTCCTAGAATTTCTCTGTATAAACTGAAGAGTTTAGAATTGTGAACCCTACAGGATGACAAAGTGCTTAAACCCAAGTCACTAGCCCCTCTCAACCCCCCTTTCCCCAGGCTTTATGTGTGTATTGACAATGAACAGTGACATCAGAACAGTGAACAAGTGGCCTTCCCATTATTTCCCGTACCTTTGGCTGCTGAAAGATCCAATTCTCAAAGACTTATGCTCTGTGAGCATAGTCCCACTGAATTCAACAGCAGAATTTATGTTTTTGTTTATTCAGTATATGGCCCCTTCAGGCTTTTCATCTGTGGACAAATGCAGCCAAATAAAAACAACCAGAATCACAGAGGTCCTGCTCTCTATGACAGTTTTCTGTGGTGTTTTTTGTATCCCAGCTCTCCCATTTTTGTTTTATTTCCATTGAAATTACTTGGTAATTTAAAGGGTGCATTTAAGGCCTGTTATTCATTGTGAGATTAGTGTGGACATTCAGACTCCAATCAACAAAGTACTCACCTAGGGATATAGGAAAGTTTATGAGCTCTAAGGATCTTGTTCTCTAGATGGGAGGAATGTTAGCTGGTGCTACAGTAATTAATGGTTAAATTACCCTTGGGTAGTAGGTAGTAGGTAGCATAACTTTGCAATCTGGTAGCTTTAAATTTCACGACTAATTGTAGCAGTGGGAGTTAGAATGCAGGTTGAAGACGTAATGAAATTACCATAGGGAGGAACAGACTAATGAACTGAAGTCCAACAAAAGTTATGGCTACATTACTGTCAACTTGAAAATCTGTAAATAACAATTCTGAAAACCGTTGAGGGCACTAGACAATGGGTTTTATGTGTATATAAGTATGAAATGTGGATTGGGAGGAATAATTGAGTTTGCTAGATTGTCAAGTATGTACTTGGAAAAAAAATCACTTGGTCATCATTTAATCTTCTTTGCACACCTTTTTCATCTTATTTGCATTTTTAATGCAAACCCCCACAGAATATCTCTTCAATCATACTGAATTGGTTTGTGTCAAGCAGTTAATGCATATACAACTTTGCAAGTCTTTTAATTCTTCAGCAAAAAACTTAGAGGAAAGCATAATAAACTCTTTATGGTTTTGGTACTTGGAATTTCAAAGTCAAACTTTCCCAGTTTTATTAAGAATTCTGAAATCTTGGTTTATTGAATAGTAATTCTAAACCAGCTTTTTAATGAACTGGACTGTTTCAAATTAAATTATTTTCTGTTAATAAAATATAGATAAGTGAATCCAGTGCTTTAGGAAATGTGGCTGAAAAATGATCTCTTATGGATGTCTTTTCTTCCAGGTATTTTAATATGAATTTATAGGTATATTTTGTTCCTATTCTGTGGAAATGTATGAAAATCAGATATGTTGCTTTACCTGCTGCAGAAGTTTGACAGAATGGCATTTGACCTTCCAAAGGATGTCACAGCCTGTACTTGTTGTAAAAGCTTGAATGCATTTGATGGGACTCTACATCTATAACCTAATTTTCCTATGTATTGTGAGGTTTTATCATGGATTATCACTTGTATCAGCTACGCCAGCTGCATCAGTTTCACCTATATCAACAATATTATTTTCAGCTTTATGCAGACCTGGGTATTGCCTAGCCTGTGAATTGTTCCAGTAGTGGAAATTCCATTAGTTTACTGCTCAACTTGTGCCATCTGATCTGTCTTTCTAATCTAAATTATTTCCTATTATCCTGCCTTTTCTACTGTGAAGCCTGTTTATTCTTGTCTTGTATGTCACTGTAATGGAGGAATAACTTATTTTCCCTTTGTTCCACAGCTTTTAACATAATTAAAATCTATCCTTCATCTACATTCAATTTTGTCTTTATGTTAAAAAGATGCCCAGTCTTCTCTTTCCGTGTTTTCTGTACCTCTGACCACCTATTGATCATCTCTGTATCCAGTTAATTCCCATCTTTCTTAGACTGCAGTAACCAAGGCTTCTCAATTCATGAAGGCTGTGCCTTTGATAATTAGAGCAGGGGACAGGTATTTAGACTCAGATCTACTACCTAGCTGGTTCTTTTGCATCCCGTCCCCTTTACCCTGTATCTATTTGGCTGCTGTTGGGCAACTGGAATATCTTGCACTAATTTCCAGTTTTTCACTTGCACATTGTCCAGCAATTTAGGTGCCATCTCCGTTACCTGTGTGAAGGTTCACTAAGCATCCTCTGCCCCACTATCCATGTCATTAAGTCATTGAATGGATCCCAACTAAATGTAAGTTTCTGTATATTCCCCCAAGCCCTCTGAGTTTCATTATGCTAACTGTTCTCTAGCTATAGTTTTCTGTGATTATCCAAGTTGTTTTGCTTTACCATCTAGAAGTTAAATTGATTTGAGCTTTCTGGCTTCTTATGGGTCTGTATTATGACATTGAAGTTTATGATTTGTGTTGCCTCTGCAGGATATTTGTAAATGGATTGCTCAGATTTTTCTCAGAACTAAACACAAACAGGTTATATTTCTTTAGTTCCATTTTGCTTGCTTTTTAGGGTTTTTTTCCCCTCTATAAAAATGATACTTTCTACATTTACTAACGCTGTTTTTATTAATTTCCACTCTTTTGGTGTTTAACTCCTCCTTGATGATTTCGCAAATAGAATGATTCTATGAGTTTTCTGATCATCCTTGAAGTATCTCAGGCAGAAGTCCATCATGTCTCAAGGTTTTGAAAATTTGTGATGTAGACATTACCTTGTAAACTTTTCCTTCCCTTTTCTGGGATGACACCATACTGCTTTCTTTGTTACCCTTAATTAAACTACCTTTAATCAGGCAATTACATGCTTCCATTTAACTGTTTTTATGAAGATTGATGCGAAAATATGCAAGAAACATTTCAGCTTTCTCAAAAATCTCCCCTCATTTATTTCCTTCCACTTATTACCAAATTAACACTTTCCCTGGAATTTTCTACCTATGAATCCCTTTAGTAGACTTCTGTATATTACAGTGTTTCACACACCAACCACTCATCCCTGAATTTTGCCAAAAGTCTTGTATGACTAGATTGAGGCTGTTTTCTCAAAATGAAGTCAGTAGGTCTACTGGGAAGATATTCAGAACTGGATAATAATTTCCTTAATCATACATTACAGTGGTCAGTCATACAAAACACGGTTAATAATTTCTGCTTCATTTTCAATTTGAGTTTTTCTAATTTGAGCTTCCATTGATTAATCCTCTCTTTGGTACACCTCCTTTGCTGGATTAGCTGCCAGCCTTTTCTTTCTGTAAATGCACTTGTAAGCTCTGATGGGTTCAATTTGCATTTCACCTCTGAGAAAAAGTCTGAATTCTCCTTGCAAATGTCTATCTCCAACAGTATATCTATAAACTAATCTGATTTTATTCCCTGTTTCCTACTGATGTGTGTCCTAGGGTATAATCAATCAGTTCTATGATGGGTGTTATAGGGGTGGTCAAGGTGGTAAAATGTGAATATGGAGGGTTAAAAAGAGCTGACTAGATAAAGGTATGAGGTTTGGAGATAGGGGGTGCTAAAATGTGAGAGGAAAAATGAGGACAGGAGTAAGGAAGTAGGAATTTTTATGCTGAGTGTAAATTGTGTAAAGATTTTTTTTCTTTTTGACTATCTGGATTGAATGAATTTTTGATTTTGTAGGTAATACTTGTTAAAAAAATAAATTTCATTAACATTATAAAGATTTACAAATTAAGTGTTTTCTTGTTTCCATTTAATTCTCAGAATGTGACTGAGCCTGTCTGAAGACTTGTTTTGACACTTATCCCTGAAATACAAAAATATTCCATTTCTGAATTTATGGTTTAATTAATAAAATGTATAGTAAGAAAGCATACAGATAGCAGGTATATAAAAGCATAAGCTAAGGCTGAAATTTAAGTTCCTACACTTGAAAAATATGATGATATTATGATTTTAAAGGGATCCTTTTAATCCTCTCCTACAATGTTCCTTGTAGCATATATATTTAGGCATTGTGTACAGTTCATATGAAGAAAATTTTGTTTTCCAGTAAATTTAGAAAAAATACGGGGCCCTAATTCAAGTAAATATTAAGAAATTAATGAAAATAACAATATCCCCAACTTATTCATTATCAGTGTCATAGCTGTCTCCAGGTCAGTACGAACTCAAACTATCTATATTTGAATTAGCATCTCAAGTCACCTTAGTTGCAATGCAAGTGATCAGAGTGCAAAAACTCATGGAACTACCTTTGATGGCTCAATTAGGAACAGAAAACAGTTACATCACCCTCTTGGAGTACATGGGACTCCTGTACAGTAATAGGTTAATCAGGAACATGTGGCTGTCATTATTTTCCTGCTGGCAGATCCTTTTTGAATTTAAAGTCCTATTTAACCTGAGGTGGGAACTGATGTATGTACATGAGAATGGAGTTCTCAATGAGGTATAACTCTTCTTGTTTCTGAATCTAGCATTGCACTGAAAGCAAGAGCACGAAGCAGTCAAGCACTTCAGTAATACACCTCCATTGGCCCTCAATTTCTATTTTACTTTATTCTACTGTCAACCTTCTTCGTACAATAAAATGCATAATCAAAGCAGGGAGCTAAGATAAAAGTGAAAAAACCCACTAGAATCTCCACTTTGTGTAGGCTTTTTTTCCTAACAAGCTTAGTCTTTGATCATTTTCCATTTGATCAAAGAGAGCTTTGATGCTCTTTGAAGAAGTACTGAATTATTGGAATAAAGATATAGAATTTGATTCACATTTTCATCTGAAGAAAATAAGCAAAAGAACTGGACTTGTAGTTTGCAGCAGATATGTCTAAGGATATACAAATAATTGGAAAAAAGCCCCGCAAATATAAAGAGAAAAGGAGTATAATGTACGTACAAGCACAAGTTAACAGTGGGAAAGAAAGCCAAATGTATAGCGAATTTGTTCTAGAAAATGTGTCTCTAACTGCCAGTCAAACTGTGATAAATGCCTTTGACTTGGAAGGAAATGTATGCTTATGAATATCAAAGTGCAAAATGTATTGCAGATCCATGCCTGAGCAATATTTACCACAGCTGGAACGCTTTACTCTAAGGAATGCTAGAAAGGAAGGAATAAAAGTCTAGGAAAAAGCAAGTATAGCTTTAGCTCTCTATGTTTTATGTAGTGTTGCATACTAAGTAAAGTGAGGTTTTTTCCTGGTGGGTTTTTTTGTTGTTTGATGACAGAAGTGGAAAAGTTCATACTTCTTTTGAAAGTCATCAAGATGAATATATGCAAAGTCCATGATCTGAGTTTAAACTCATGCTTTTGGGCCTTTAATGAAATACTTCAGTTTCTTTTTGGAGGGTGGATGGTCAAAGGTAGCCAAGAAACCAAGCCAAATTTCAAAGTATATATTCTTTTGTTGTTGTTGGGGTTTTTTATCTTTTTTTTTTTTCCCTTCAGTTTTCTGTTTTGCCCTCATTAATACTCCGGTGCTAGGAAGTGTCAGCAAGGTCAGACAGAAAGACTGGAAAGACTGAAAGCTGTATTTAGTTTAAAAAGGAAAAGACTGTTATTCATATGCATAATTTGGTCAACTCACTTTCGTTGCAGAACAGTTATTTAATGAATACTTTGTCTCACTTGTAAAGATTGATTTAAAGATGCAGAAACTTTAGACGGTAATAACCAATTATTCCTATTTTCAGGAGAATGGTTATAGTGTTGGAGCTATGTCTACCCTAAAACAACTTTCATGATAGTCAATTTTACATCTCTGTGATTTGATTGAGGCAATCTTAGTTGAAGTTCTGGTACTTAATCCTTTCAGAAAAACCCCTTCCTTCAAAAGGGTTTTTAATTTTTTTTTTTAAGTGGTATGAAAAGATAAGAAGTCTTCATAAATTCAAGGTGATGTTTATTGTAGATGGTAGAATGAGATTCATGTAAGACAGCTTGTTAGGTTAATTTGGCTCTGACAATAAACAGACCTAACCAGGCATGAAGAGAGGCAAATGAGATTCATGCTAAACGACAACAACAACAACAAAAGCAAATTTGGGACAGAAATTCCAAACAAACGAAAACCAGGCGACCAGGTCTTGAACATGAATATGTATTCTTTTCAACAACAGAGAATACACCCAGAGAAAGGAGGAGAAAGGTGCTTCATATCCAAGAGAAGGGGCATTTGAAAACTTATTTTATTTGTCCTACCAGTGCATAGAGTAGAAGAGCTTAAAACAGAAAGAAGAATAAAGCTTACTACTGCTCCATCTACCTAGCGGAAAACATTATTAGAAGCAGCCTCAGATGATGACTTTGACAATTTTTCAGGTCTTTTATACCTCCCCAGAAAATTACTTGACATCCTAATTCTCTAAAGTCATCTTTACCACCCTAATGTTCTTTTCAAAGAACTCTTGGAATAATGGGGACATTCCGGGAAGTTGGAAAAATGGTAAATTTTGAATTAGGTGGATCATGTGCAATTGCCTCATTCTAGATTCACACTGACACATTAACAAAGTAGAAATGTTCTAATACGCACATATGTGAAGTGAAGGGCTAAAGAATAAGGACCACTGAAGATTTTAGAGTGAGGAAATCTGCAACACTGAGAAAACTCTAGGAATTATTAAGATAAGTAAATGGAAAAAAACTACAATACAGGGCTCTGTCTAAAAGGGTTAATATAGTTCCTACATATTTAAAGGGAGTAAGATTGAGAAGTCATTCTCCGTCTGTCTACACACTGGTAAAATCAAGAGCAAGGTATTGCATACACCGTGATAGACTTTAAATAGATATTTTTTAATCAGTACAAATGAATAAAGTCCCCCCACTGTAGTTATTTAAAGTGACAGAAAAACTGTCTGTCATTGAAAGAGGTCAATTTGAGGTCAATCTGATATTTACAGAGCTTGTCTATCAGAATTTCAATCTATATTAATTCTGAAATTAGTTATTAAATCATGGTATATTTCTGTGCTTATATTATTTTATAGAATGAAACTGCATCTCTTGTTTTAGTCGAGTAATTCTTACTTTTCAAATTATGAAATCTTTGTTCATATCCACTGAAAAAGAGCTTATGCAAGTTAAACTTCTCTCTGTTTATGCAAGTTAAACTTCTCTCTGTTTTATGTAATTTTTAACTCCTTCTGTGACTTTGCCTCTGAAGGAAATGCTCTGGTTTCTTTGAAGACTTGCTTTCCATTGTCATAAATTAGATGGGAAAATGATCCAAATGATTTCTTGTTTAGCTATATTTTCTGAAGAGTGAACTTTTCTTTTGTTTTGTAGTTAAAAAAGAAACAAACAAAAATCTAGATGGCTAGACTCAGGGAATATGAAATAAAAAGAACAATGAATAGCAAATGTAAAAGATTAGATTGGAGCAGTGCGAAAAAACTGCATACAGATATGATGCTTTCATAGAAAATATTTGTTACCCTCTTGCAGGTACTTTACTGACATGGTAATGACTTTTGCTACTTTAAAAAAAACAGCCTATAAATGTTTTATACATGAAAATAAATTTTACAAAAAAAGATTCACCTGACATTTCAAATGTTAAAAAAATCTTTAATAAAACTGAAAAATACTTTCTGGAAAGTATTTTATGTGAGAAATTACTAAATAATGTAGTTGAAATTAAAATTATTGGAAAACATAAAACATGGAGATTTTAACTTGCAGTACAAATACATTACCATGTAAATGTGTTCTACGTCATTGGAGCTTTTTAATTATTGTATGGTGAATATTCCTTCTCTTTGATGCAAATCCCAGCTGAGTCTATTTTCCAGTTACTTCAAAGGATTCATACTAAACTGCAAGCCTCTGGCCTGTAGCAGATCAACAATGATAAAGGAAAAACTTATTGTAGGTAGATCACTTATTAAGGGTCAAGGCGTAGATGAAAGAGTAGTCTTGGACCAATAGAATCTGCTTAAAGGATGGAAAACAGGGATATCAAGTGTTCTCAAAACCAACATGTAACAATATGTACAGCTGTAGAAAATAATTTACTTTCCAGGTTTTGAGAATGACAGCTGTTTTTAATGGAATCACTCACATTTAAATGTTTTACTGTGGTATTCTGGTCTCTTTTGTAACAGAATGGAAATAATGTGCATATTCACATATAGATGTCCTAAATTCCTATAATGTCTCTTGTCTGCTACAGAAAACCTATACAGAAGAACAGTGTCCATATTTTTATTACAGTACAAATTTATTTCCAGTTTATGAAATTATTTCTTTTGTGAAAGAGAAAATAAGTCTTTTTTTTTGGGAAACAAAACTTACAGTGCCTCAAGGTTACAGTCATATCACTGTTCTTGCAGTTCTGTATATATGAAACAACACTGATGCAGTTGCTGTCGTGTTGAAAGTAGATCTATTGTTTCTTCTGATATATTTCTGCAAAAGTGTCAACTCTTTGACTCTCCTACTGTATTAGAAGTTTTCATGAAGCCAAATTCCAAAGGCTCCAGCTTCTTGTTGCTGTCCAGTCCAATTTATCAAGCACATTGAAATGACAAGAGCGAGACAGAAAGTTCTTGTTGCCCTTGGGCTGGCAAGAACAGTCTGGTCATCTAAAAATCAGAATAAGGTTTGTAGCTTGATATTACAGTTTCATTTGGTGATTTTTTTTTTAATTGGTGAATTGTTTTTGCATATAATTTGATCCATAAGCAGAAAAACAATTTTAGGCTGGAAAATGAGGGAAGGTCCTAGCATATTCTGAATGAAGACATATGTCTTCAATTCAGGTCACAATACGTATCACAGACACAAATATTTTTGGTAGGAAAACTCCACAAAATCCATTTCATTCTTGTTGGGATGTCTTCAGGTCTCTAAGCAACTGACTAATTCCTTGGAGGAGGGCCAGGCAGATACAGACAGGGGTTTATGTGGTTTAACCATAGGAGTAAATGAGTATAATAATTGCCAGGTTGGTTCTGGGCCTTTGTTCCCTCTGATGGTGGGTAGAGCTTGTGAAAAGAGGAAAAAGCTAAAAGAATTGAATGTTTTAAAATAGGTTGTATACATTCTGGGCTGAAATAGAAAATGCATGTTTTTTAGCCCCTATATTAATGAAGTGGCTGAGGTAACACACCTGGTTTTTTTTTGAAGAAAAATTTTGCTTCAGCTACAAAAAAGGTACTAAACAAGACCCAGAGCATGATCAGGTAAGTGCTTGAGTGCCTGATATGCTGATTTTAAAGTTCAGCTAGGACATGTAATTAAGTGTGTAATTCTGCTGCAGTGGAAATTAAAATAAAGGATCTTTTCTGTGAACCTATGTACAAAAGTACATTCCATGTTTTAGAGGTACAGGATTCTCCTTTGTTTGAGGAAAATGTTATCATAGAATCACAGAATTTTTTGGGTTGGAAACAAAAGATCATTTAGTTCCAAACCTCCTGCCATGGGCAGGGACAATTTTTGCTAAACCAGGTTGCTCCAAGCCCTATCCAACCTGGCCTTCCACATTTCCAAGGATGGGACAGCCTCAGCTTCTCTTGGTAGCATGTTCCAGGATGTCATAGTGTGAATAGTGAAGAATTTCTTCTTAATCTATAACCTAAGTCTACCCGCTTACAGTTTATAACTGTTAGCCCTCATCCTGTCCTATCTCTACACCCCTTCATAAAGAGTCCCTGATAAAAAAAATGTTTGTAGCTTTTCCTGCATAAGGAGTTTTATTATTCCCCAGGGTGGGACACGCAAAGGGCACACTGCAGAGCATTTGATGACCGAGTTATCTTTTCTTTCTCTTCCCTTTTCCTTACTACATGGCTGGATGGAAAAGTCTACATACCAAGCTTAAATACTGAAAAAAAAAAAAAAAAAAAAAAAAAAAAAAAAAAAAGAGTAAGAAAGGTAGCAAGTTGAGAAAAATTGCAGATTAATTCCCCTCCAGAGTTTAAAAAGAATTAGGTACATAGCTGTGCTCTTACATAATTTTCTTCCTGGTCTGTTCCCATGGTAGGAGAGCTTTTTTCTGTCTCTTGCTGCTAACTGCTGAGGAAATTTTAAATCTGAGTGTACATTGTTGAATCTCACCAGCAGAGGTTTGATCTTTATAGCAGAAGCCCACATACTTCCAAGTGATGTGTATTGCATACACATACAAATGAATTACAGTAGAAATAAAAAGAATTCAAACATTTTTAAGATGTCTGTAATTTGAAGCTCAGAATGGGTATAATAAACTTTTGGGTCTCCTTTGTAAAGAAAACACCCAGATGGGCTCACCATCTATACTCCATATGGCACTTAGTCTCTGCTCTGCATCCTGCTGTGCTCACAGTGTAATCCATATGGACCTTACTTGATTGGTTTCCTGTTCCTGCAACACTGACTGTCTCTTCATGGCTTTCCATCAAACATGCACTTGCTGCTGAGAGAGCACATTATTATGTGATGATTTCCTAGATTGCTGGAAATGTGAAAGCATTAATTTTTTGTGTGTTGATCTATGCTGCGGCTCTGGCCATTAGTGGTGAGGTAGAGTGCACATATATAAAGCCAACGTGCAGAATTTTAGGCAACTTATGAGTGCTTTTATGCACCCTCTAAAGAGAGCTAGCAAGCACTTCTCTGTTCAAACAGATGCGAGCGTGCTCCTGCGATGTGCAAGCCATGAAAAGGAGGGCCAGGAACTTGGAGGAAGGCTATGGACAAGTATCAAGTGGCTTTAGCTCTGAACAGGGTATTGAATTTAAGGGGAACTGTGCAATTGCTAGGGTATCAATTGCATGTGCATAGATGAGAGACAAAAAAGACAAAGGAAATGCAAGTACCACTCTGTCTACGTTTTCAGTTTTCAAGGTGAATTAGCAGCACTTGTACACTGCAAGCTGGAAGCATGTGATGCAACTCTAAAACAGGGTTTACACCTGAAGAGCCCAGGTCATAGAAATTCCAGCTTTAATGCTCACTAGATGTGTGCATAAAAAACCTTCCAGCAGCTCATTAAGTATTGACACAAATTGTAGGAGTTGATCTCACAATCATATCTTGCTAGTGTTCATAGGAAAGGAGTACAACTTTGATGGTATCAAGTTGTTTGGAAAGCTACATTCGGTTCCGATTGTCCTGATTCTAAAGAGATTAAGCAAGAGGATGCAATGCTGTATGATGAAAGGCCATAAGAATACGGCAGACAGACTACAGAGATAAAAATGTGGAAAAAGGGAGAAGTTGGCCTAATGACTACATGGTAGAGATTAAAAAGCATAAAGAGAAGGAAAAGGTTTTTTGATGTATCTTTTGTTGTAGTGAACCATGCTAAAAAGCATTCTTTTGAACATATTGCAATTATCCTGTGGAACTCTGCCATTAAGTACTTGTATAGCAAGGAAAGTTGTATTCAGTAAAGAATCAGATGATGGAAACATTCAGAAATTTGTCACATGTTATATAAATTATCTATAACTATATATTTTTAATTATTTTATGTGAAAGTATATGCCTGTATCTTATACAAATTTGCTTAGATGCTGGCCAGTAAGATTTAGGATTATGCTTATTGTGTGTATGTATATGTGTGTGTATACATATATACATATATACACACAAACATGTGCACACAAACACACACACACACAGGCATATATATATATATTTATCTCACAAAAAGCTCTCAGATTTTGGCATCTTCCTTGAACTGTGCATAGTAAAAAACAGCATAAGGGAAGCCTTGGGACTGATGACACAACTGAAAATTCATAAAATATAGGCATGCTGAAGGACAAAGGGAGAAATCAGCATCTTTTTTGGCAGTATCTCTTCTACATGGTAATGGTTATAAAAGGGAAAATACTTGTGATAGAATATACCCTATTATAACCTTTATTTTTATTGCTGTCATGACAGCTGATAAACTCAAACTGCTGATTATGTCTGGTTTAGTGACAACTTGTAACAATTTATCTTTCTTTCCCGGCATTTTGCCTTCACCCTTTTCCCCATCTCCAAGAATAATTTAAAGAAATTACCACTATAATCTACATTACAGCTTCTCACTATACTCAGATAAAATGTATTCATACCTATAGATTTACAGATGTAGATATGGGTTTTTTTCAGGCACCAAATTTGCTTGTACTCCGCCCACAGTTCTACACGCACCTGGCAGCCAATGTATAATCACCGTAGTTACTGTATCACAGAAACACAGAACAGGGGAGGTTGGCACCTTTGGATCATCTGGTTGAAACTCCATCTCAAGGCAGGGACACTCGGGGCTCTTTGCTCAGGGTTGTGTCTGATCAGGTTTTGAAAACTGCCAAGGAGGGAAACTCCACACCCTCTCTGGGAAACCTCTTGGGGGGAAAAAAAAGCTTTTTCTTGTACTTAAACAGATTTTTCTCTGTTTTAGTTTGTGCCTTCTTGTCCAGTCATTGGGTCCCTTGAGGAAAGTTTGGCTCCATTTTCTTTACTTCCCCCATCAGGTATTAACAAATATCAAAAACATCCCCTCTGGGCCATTTCTTCTTCAGTTTAAGTAGTCCCAGTGCTTTCAGTCTCTCTTTGTATGACAGATGTTCCAGTCCCTTAATTGTCTTTGCTGCCCTTTGCTGGACCCACTCCAATATATCCCTGTCTTCTGTTGGAGAACAGATCTAGGCAGAGTACTCCAGATGCATCTTACTAGGCTGAGCAGCCCTCCCACTTCTGGCAATGTTCTTCCCAATACAGTCCAGGAGGTTTATGGTCTTCTGTGACACGAGGACACATGGACCTTGGTTGATTTTCAACTCGTCTAACAGGACCCCAAGATCTTTTTCGGCAAAGCAGTTTTTCAACCAGTCTGCAGCATGTACTGGTATGTGGGTTATTCTTTTGCAGGTGCAGGAATTTACTTTTCTGTTTGCTGTACCTCGTGAGATTCCTGTCAGCCCATTTTTTCAGCCTATTGAGATCCCTTTGAATATCAGCACCATTTTTGTGGTTTATCAATTGCTTCTCTCAGTTTTTTTTATCATGTCCAAATTTGCTGAGCATGTGTTCTTTCTCATTATCCAATTAATTAACGAAGATGTTAAACAGTATTTGCCCTAGTATTGACCCTCTGGGTGCACTACTTATATGTCTTGGACTGCTGCTGCCCTCCTGTGTTGTTTCTCCAGGAGATACTGGCATTATTCAAATTTTCCATGAGTATCATGGCTTGAAAAAGTGAAATTATGTGAAGTTTTTGTCTGCATTTTCCTGTTCAGGTGTCCTGTATTAGACACACACTGTTGTACCAACCTCTTTGGTCTGACCTCTAATCCTGACCCATAAGGTCTCAGCTAGCTGATCATTCATCAGAAGGAAGACCTTAATGTATTCACTCCCATAAAATGACTCTCATTCTGTGCCATCCTGGCCTGAACTTAAATGTCCCTAAAGTGGGACATGTCTCCATCCACTACAGCACTTCAGTTGTGTGAATTCTCCCCACACTTCTGGGATGCTTTCACAGCCCTGCAGCTGCACACTGACTTCTGTTTCCTCATTTGTTCCCCATGTTTTATGTGTTACTATACAGGCACTTCAGAGAGGTACCCAGCCATGCTCATTTCCCAGAAAAGGTATGTGTGTTCCCCATGGTACTGTCTTTGCCAGCAGGTACTCCTTTATTTCTGTGCCTATGCTTAAAATGGACCCCTTTCAACTTTTTTTTTTTTTTCATAGTAAGGATGTTCCAGTCCACATCACCCTGGAACCCTTGCTTGTCAACCTAGTCCAGCATTTCCTCATTTAATTACTGGCTGTGGACTTTATCCCATTGTTCCTACTTTAAAGCTCTTCCCACTTGCTTGCACAGCCTGATGACAAAGATGATTTTTTTCCTCTTTGAAAGGTGGGTCCAGCAGTTCTCAATCCTTGAATAGTCCCTTAACTCCTTGAATGTGGTCACAATAAAGCTGGCTGTTGACCCACAGAATCGGTGAGCCCCTGCCAGGCTCAAGGAGACAAACTGGCAGTGTGCTGGTCTCTCGGCCCTGCTTGTTTACTTGGCAAGACAGACTTTCTGTCAGTGCACCCCTCCTGCTACCCCTGCCTCAGTAAGGGAGCCCAGGCACCCCTGCAGCCCCCCACCTGAAGATATGTATCTCTACTGGAGTTGAGGCCTCAGATGTGCTGGGTAAGAGCTCCAGTGGGGTGGGGGCTGAGCCCCACAGTGTGTCTCCACTGCCGCTGAGCAACACATGTGCTGCTCTCCTCAGAGTTTCTGCCCCCACTGTGTGCCCTTCTGCATGAACTGCTGCCTCTGCTACACAACAACCCATCACCAGAACAAATGAATTTCTAGTCAGAACTAGTCAGTACCTAGATATTCTTTGTAACTCTGCAGTGGTTTGCTTCACCTTGCTTTATTGCAGTGTCAGAATAATGCTTTGTGGTTTAACAGCAGGGAACTGTATTGTTTATTCAACAATAGATTAGGCCTGGAGAAGGAAAGGTGTGAGGGCAGGAATAGGTACACATAATCTCAAATACCAGCAGAATGTCAGACTTTTAATAACTTCATCGAAGCCAGAGTTAACCTGTTCCATACTAAGGGAGATGTGGCCTGGGCAGAGAATAATTGAAAAGGGGTTAGCAAAAACCAAATAATATCTCTAAGGTTTTTGTTGGGTTTTTTTCTCTTTGTTTTTTTCTTAGGCCATACAGACTTACATTTTAGTGTCTAGGGTGTTTTCCTTTACTGTAATTTGAGATGCAAACTCTTCATTTACAAGTGGAGAAATAATCTTTAAAGTGTCATTTTCCCACAGGCATCAAGAAGTATTTATACACACTGATTAGCAACCACTGTTTTTAATGAGAAATGGGATGTCATTTTTCATTGTAGCAAATCATGCTGTCATTGTTCTGTACTGTATTTTTAGCAACTCCATAATAAATAAGTGAATACAACAGTGAGCAGCTGGATTGCTCCCAAATGAAGAAATCTTTAAAAACCTTCACCAAACCAGCACAATGGTTATCTCTAAGGAATAGAGAGCTAGTCTAATTTTAATTGTAAATATATTCTCTTTTAGTAACATATAGTAAAGCATAATTTATTAGATTCTAATAAATTTATCCAATCTAATTTATTAGATTCTAATAATTAATTTTAAATGTTAATACTGCATTAAAAAATGAAAAAAAATTAGATCTGTTCATGCCATGCAGGTGGGGAGAAAAAGTTCCACAAATGTGGAATCATTTTACATGGTACGTAGTCCTGAGTGCTACCAGAAATAATGAATGAAGCCTGAAGTCCCAGAGTGATTTTTTTCCTCTCAGGTACATTTAGGCTCCTTAATTCTAGTTAACACATCATGGCTCCAGATGTCTTTGAATTGCGTGTGAATTCAGACATTGATGTTAATAGAAGCACTGCTGGACCTTGAGTAACTGAAATAATCTGGAAAACTACCATGAATATTGCCTATAAGTAAATTACTTGGACAACACTTCTATAGAGTGGACACTGTATTGACTTTGCATTAAAATGAGATGATGGTAGCAAGTCTAGTCTAGTCGTGTCTGATGCAGCATAGCTCCTGCCATTAGAGTTTCTCACAGGTTGAGTATTTGTGCTCCTACAAAGGAAAGAAATGTTCCTTTGTTTATCTGAGCACCAGGTAGAACTGTGACCTGATGGTGACCCTTGTAAATTAAGAAAGGACTGGTTTTAGGGATTTTATGACCTTTGAATTTGTTTGTGATTTCTTCCCTCCCCTCCCCCCATATTTTCACAGCAACAAGATTTTCAACCAATTACTTCATAACTAAAAGAAAAATTTCAGAGAACAGGAAAGACTGAAGTTCATAAGTCTGGTGTTCACAACAAATACTAATAATTTATGAGAAACTACCTTTGTATTTTATAAGTTTACTTTATCATCACTTTTATGTACAGAAAGCAAATACGTTGTTGAAATGATACTACATACTTTTTCTTAATTGCAAAGATATATATAGTATGAATTTTAACAGGTCACAATTCTGATACACACCTCAGACACATAATTATGCCTATTGAAAATCAGTGGGCTGAAAGATAAGGTCAAATACCACTCTCAAGTGGACTTTTTGTAAAAACATCTGTTCTAATCACTGATTTTCAGACTTTTTAAAAGGTCTACGTGGATGTGGATTCATGTTTTTGCTGCATAATGTTTTGACAAATGGGAATTTTACCTTATTTTACAGCAGCAAATATCATGGATATATGTTTCTTTGATATATACTTGTTGCTATGGATAAGCTTCAGAATTTTCATGTTTTCTGCATGTATTAGTTGCATGTAATGTAACCATACAAGGTTCATGAAGATGAAAAGGGGAAAAGGAAGCAATTAGTTTAAGCACGTTTAGTGAGTGTTGTAAAAATACGTAAGGTAACTGTGCCAGTTAACTGATACCATTAGTTACTATTGAAAGAGGTGAGCCAGAGCTGCAGTAAATGCAGGAACTTGTGCTTGGAAACAAGAAACCACTCTTCAAAACAGAACTTTCCTTATCTTTAGTGCCATCACGACAGAACTTCAGTCATGCTATTAAGGAATATTTGCATGTTCAAGCTAAATATATCAGCCTAGAAAAGATAAAGTGGAATGAATGAATAATATTTAGATACAGGTCATAAAGTTTGCCAACCTAATGACTGGTCTAGAAGTCTTCTTTTCTGAAAGGAAGCTTCTGCACTGGGAGAGTAGATTTTCTCACTCTGGTCTTTTCATTATTCAAAGTTAGTAGGTGGTATTGCTGGCTTTTCCTCACAGCTGTTGAGGAATGCAGGCAGAAATGCAGAGACTGTTGTCACTTCACGTTCTTGAGACATTTGAGAAGGTGGGCACAGTGAAAGAGCCCTTGTACATCTAGAAGGGCTAACACAACCGAAGTGTAGCTATCATGGTGCTGATGGGTTGTCCCATGTTTGGTAAAATGTGATAGAAGTCACATTTTGGTGTCTCCCCTCAGGCCCCATGCTCTGTAACGTTAAAGGAGTTTTCATTGTGCGATAAAATGTAATTAAGCAACACTGAGTTTGAAATTAATTTGGCAACAACTCAGATGTTTCTCCATACTTTGTGTTGTTCATTAGTATGAAAAACTGCGGCCTTTACCACATTTACATTCATCTGAGGAGTGTGTAATGAGGGAAAGTAGCAAGAAAACATATAAAAGCTGTCTGTATAGCAATGCAGTAGCAGTTAAGAAATATAATAAAATGAACACAACCACCTAGAACTAAATGCTAATTAGAATGATGTACCATGGCCTTTCACAGAGTTTGATCTAAGCTCTTGATTACTGGTGAACACATACTGTTCAGCAACAGGCAGATAAACTTTCTAGATCCATCTGTCTGCCAGAGTGGTCCTATTCAAAGTGCTTTCCTCTATGATGTTCAGCTGAGTATCTGAACCAAACATTTTACTTAATGTTTCGGCACCAAAATATGTACTTTATTTATTGACCATGGAGATCCCTCATCCCTCTCACTGGCAATGACCCAGTGAAAAAATGTTATTTTATTTTTCTGTATAGGAACAGACACAGGAAGAAATTAGCCATTGGATCGTTGATTGTAGTGCTTCACAGCTGTAGGCAAGCATTAAATACAGTGGTTTCCAATCCCTTCTAGCAAGGTAATACAGCTGCCATCTCTTCAATACAAAACTGGAAAAAATGTTTAATCTTGATTTGGATTGTTTTTTTCACTTCATCACGCAGACAAAATAAAAATATTTTACTGTCATTGCTTCTGAAAAGTTTCAACTCCCTGTTGTGTTGTGGAACTAATCGCAGTCAACTTTAACCTTACTGATTTCAGAGGTACTTTTTGGAATTACAGTAGTATTGCATGGTGCAGTAGCTCAGACTACAGCTGATATAACATTAGAATGATTTTATCTGCAGTTCAAGAAACATGCAATGTAATACTTTGTTTCACAGGGATTTTGCAATAGCTTATAGCACTTAGAGTTCCACTTACAGTTCTACAAGGAAAAAAAAAGAGAGAAAACGGCTAGAAACCTTAAAAGAGTCTGTCTGTCTTTAATTAGTACTATTTAATATTTCCTTTTATTTTTCTGAATCATCTGCCACCCTTAAGCATAGACAACTTCATTAAAGTGTTTTTCTCCCTCCAGAAGGAGCTTTCAATCTATTTTATGTGACAGCTAAGTAAAGTGTACAGTTTTCCTTTCTTCAGTTTCATGCCCTATTAATTTCCCTTATAAGGCAAATCAATTTTGTTACCATTAACCGATGTTAACCACATTAGACCAAGAGGTAGAAGCTGTTCCCAAGCTACACCTCTGTGAACTCTGCTACTAAAATGGTCTTCCTCAACACTGACTAGGGCCAGAAAACTGTGAACTTGGAGACTTGTATTCACCTAAAGCAAAGCAAACTTAAGTACTTTTGCCCACAAGCTATGTAGTGTGAACATTCAAAGGTAACTGGCAGCTTTTTGAGAATGGCTGTCAGGTTTGTGAACCTTACATGAAGCTCCCCCATGCCCAGCTGGTTCCAGGGACTGCTTATTGCACCAAGGGTCAGCAGTGCCCAGTATTCTGTTTCAGGATTAAGACATTTGCACTATGCAAGGACCTGTGCTGTAGGCCAGTCTGCATCAAAAGATAATGGGATAATGTAGGTGATACTGAGAAAAAATGGTGTAAGCTTCATTGCACTGGGAACAGGGGAAACCCCTCAAAGACTGCAATTTTTATTAGTATTCAAAGTCATAGAATGATTTACAAAGGAAGAGAGATTGATTTAGGATCACAGGAAGTGTAGTCTTAAGGATCAGTCATAACTGGAAGGTAATAACAGAGGTGTAAGTAGCACTGTGATTTAAGAAATAAATATGAACTCTGTTCTGGAGAGGAGTGGCAGAAATCTCCTCCTCCTCCTGAGTGATAACGTCTGTTAAAAAAGAGGGAGACACAGAGACAAGGTTCCTATCCAGGACACAACACTGAGAATTTTCTAGGAAAATATTTTGTTGTTTTAGTGCAAAATCTATGTGTCAGTAATTTCCATGTTATGTATGTAGCAGGCTTGGGTGGACCTGAAATGAGGACAGGAGTAAGGACTCAGACTCACCTGCCAGTTAATGCACTGATGTCCACGTGTTTAATTGGGAGGTGAGAGAATCACATTTGGAATTGTCACACTTTGCTCACAATGGCAGGTTAAATCTCTTACATCTGTTTCAAATAAATACTTTTATTAGTTTAGAGATCACAACAGAGTAAAATTTCCATGTTGGAAAATGAATTATGGATAAATTTACATTTCCTAGAGATGTTTCATATGTATTGAGGCCTAGGTGAAATATTATGATGATGTAGAACACATGGCCACATTTCCAGAGGCTTTAAAGCTCCTTGTAGTTTACATAATTTGCTCGAGTCATGGTCAAAATTAATGCAAATTCATATAATATTTCTTTGGAAAATTGCACTTTTTTTACAGCTGAAATTAAAATTTGAGTGAAATTTGGCAGGGATCAATAAGAGTCAGCAGAGACAATAAAGTAAGCTAAGACAGCCCCAAAAAAGCAACCTGGTTGTTCAAGAGGCAGGGAAGGAAAATCTGATCTAGTGGCACGACTGCCTGCCTGGAGTCAGGAGCAGTTATGTAGTGTCCTGGTAGTCACCAGCAGCCAAAGCACAGCTGAAGCAGGAATTCCTAAGGAGTAGAAGGAGGAAAATAATCAGACTCAACAAGTCAGGACCTCATTTACCTAAAGAAATGAATTCTCCAAGGTAGTTGATAAGACTACACAATAAATGCACTAATGTAGATAAGAACAATGTGACATAAGTGTCTCAAAGAAGATGCAATGAAACTGCAAGGGAACAGAGACTTGCCTGTCTCTTTGCTTGTAAATTGTGCAATCTTCATTCCTTGAAGCTCAACACAGATGGACTAGATGTTTGTTACTTATGTGTCTGACTTCCAGATTATGTGGTTCAGTTACTAAAAATGTAAGTACATATTGCTTTTGTGAAACACTATCACAGCTCCACTAAATGTTTTAGAAATGCTTAATGAATCTTTCCCGAATTCCATCTGTACTCCTCTCAAACACCCGTGTTTCAGCTCCCTTTCAGTATTTGCTACTGTTTCTTTGGGGGTCACTGTAGAATTGGGGTGGGGGCTGTCTGCAAATTCTACCTATCTGCTTATTGCTAAGAACTGATATTCACCTGCTTCTTGTTTTCCTTAACACCTCATCTTCAGGATTCTGTACTTCACAGAAATGAGGAGTAACCTTTCTGATAGCTGTAGTCTTTTAAATGTCAGGATTTATCTATGTAGAAATGAACTAGAGCTCCACCTTATAATGGATTTCATACTTTTGAATCCCTGTTATACCATGCCTTTTTTTTCTGTCTTTATCAGTTTCTCTTGCTGCATGTTATAATTTGTCGTACTCTCTGCTGCAGTTCTGCTGAACTGGGAATTTGTTCTCTCCTGCTGAACACAATTCCAATAGTGATGTACTGTGCTGTAAAGGCAATGCCCTTAGCTTCAGCTGAACGAAATCCTTCCAACCTCTGTAGCCTTTTGAATTATCTCTTAACTGCCTCAATTCTTTTTCATCAAACTGTTCAATCACAGACACCTGTGATGTTAAGTGTTGAAATACAGACTCTCCTGAAAAAGAAGTCTGCATTAAACTTTGTTTCTTTTGTTCATTAAGCTGCGAACCACCACCAGAGAAAAATATTCTGGAGTTTCATGCCCTGCAAGTACAGATTTAATATACATTTATGACAGATTACACTATTCCTCTTGACCCTATTACAAACATGCCCTAAGATTTTCATGTGTGATTATCCACAGACTCATATAGAATCCATAGAGTCATAGAATTATTCAGGTTGGAAGAGGCCTTTAAGATCATCCAGCCCAACCATTCATCCAGCACTAACACCATTAACTCCTAAACCACTAAACCACATTGCCTTCACCAGATCCAGACACCTCTTAAAGACTTCAAGGAATGGTGACTCCATCACCTCTCTGGTCAACCTATTCCAATGCCTGACCACCCTCAAAAGTGATTTTTTTTTTTTACTAATATCTGATATGAATGTCCCCTGGCTCAGCTTAAGGCTGTTTCCTCTGGTCCTCACTGCAGGCATGGTACAAGAGACTGGCCCTCTCCTCACTGCAACCTCCTTTTGGGTGGTTGTAGAAAGCAATAAGGTTCCCTCCAGAGCCTCCTTTGCTCCAGGCTAAACAATTCCACCTCCCTCAGCTGTTCCTCATAGGATATGTTTTCTACACCCTCCATAAGGCTTGTTGCCCTTCCCAGGACATGCTCTAGCACCTCAATGACCTTTTGGGAGTTAAGGGCTCAGAACTGAATACAGTACCTGATGTAAACTCAAAGAAGTTTTAATAATAATACATCAAACTGTTTTATGAAGTATCTGTAAATATGGCCTAATTTTCTAAATTTTTATGCATCACAGCTTCATGATCTTTGTCTTTTGAATTTAACCTGCTTGTAAATCCTTAGCGTATGTATGGGCTTAGCAATTAAAACAAATGTAACCAGTTTAATTTTCACTTTTGCTTTTCAGTTCAAGATTATTTTATTCTTCAGGAACCATTTTCCTCTGGAAGTTTATTTGGGTAGGGACTTTAGTCACTTTGTTTTAGTACTGAAAACTCATGGCTATATTTTCCTGTCCAATATTCAATTTGATATCAATAGCCAATCTATAATTCAGAGGCGTTCCCTCAGTGTGTAGGGCAAGATGTCAGCCCTCTGTAATTCCAGCATTCAGCTTTTGAAGATTAATGCTCTACTAGAAGTTCCTTTCAGCTTGGGTTGGTTTTTTTTGGTGCTTTTTTGTTTGTTTGTTTTTTGGGTTTTTTTGTATTTTTTGCAACTTTTTCTTTTAATATAGAGCACTGATACCCTGATATTTGATGTGGTTAAATTGAAAATTATGGTAAAATGGTTACATTCATGGTATCTGAATATGGGTATTGGATGCTTGGATCTGTGCATGTTTTTACAGTTAATGCACTTCCTGTCCATCACAGCTTCTTCTGGTCCTATGATTTTCCTAACTCATTATTGTCTTTCCATTTTTTAATTTACCCTTGTGATAATCTGTTTGTCCAGTGTGACTGCATCTCAGTGTTCTTCTAATGTCTTTGTGACATGTCCTTATTGCTTCTTCTGATTTAGATTTCTATCTTGTAGCTGTCATTCCAGTAGCTTTATATCTTTGATTCCAATCACTATTTGATCTCTTCTAATGGAATCAGGCAGTATGCCATAATTACATGGCGGACTTGCTAAGTGACTGTCAGTCAAATTTAGAGAAATGAAAGAAATTCTGTTCTTTGAGAGGTGCATGTGATGACAATGATGTCCTTCAAAAGTTTCACTTTTTTTAGGAGCACAATATTTCTTCTGTACATTTTCAGAGACAGGTTTTTCATTCTCTATTAGTACCAAAAAATACTAAAAAAATGGAAAAATTTTTGTGATTTCTTTTGAGTCCAGTTGGCCATGCATAGATTCAAAAGCCTGCATAAATCCTCTCTGATTCTGCAGCATTCCCAAAGAACATCAGTCGCTGCTCACTCTCAATAGTATTCTTCTCTCTGTCTCAATTTCTTTGGAAACTGATTTTTTCAAGAGCTTATTTCAGTATAATGCAACAGCTATAGGATGTCTGGTTGTAGAGCAGCCACTGAGAAGTTAGAAACATTGCTTCTGTGTGATCTAAATTTCTTTGCTTATGTCAAAAATAACCAACACACGCCAACACTTAAAAAACGATTGGGAAGTTAATGTAACTGAACTTCCCGCCATTTAAAGTGTTAAGTGTTGATCTGTCTTTTTAATCAGGATTATTTTGAGACAGCTGTTTTGGGGTTTTCTAAATTTATGTTTAATTTACTTTGCCACTCTGCCTTGACCCTTTGTCTTTTGTTCTCTTATGTTCCAAGACTATAGTCTTTCTTGGATGCTGGTTTATATCTATATATACCAAAATGACAAGGTTGTTCACTGCACAGGCCAACTGTGATATTCAGCAAATACCAAAAATATAGTCAGGGCCCACCCTGAAGCCAGAGCCATGATTGCCTGCAAGAAGATCACGCTTCAAGGTCACACTGGGTTAAGGTGTACAACCAGCTTAGGCTGCAAGGGAAAGTTTGTGGCCTTCATTTGAGATGGTATGGTGTGCTGGTTTGTCTCAGTCCTTATTTTTGTGCTGATATTTCATGAAGTCTATACAGTCAAAATAAAATATTTGAGAAAAAGCTATTAAAAATTAATGAATAATGGTGGGATGACTGTTGTGTAAGAGTGGATGTTTCAGTTCTGTTTGCTGTTTTGGTTCCACCATGAGGAATTGTATAAGATCCCATTAAGGATACCCACAGGACATGTGGAATTAAGGTCTCCTTGCTGACCTGAAGTGAGAAGAATCATCATCACATGATAGAGTTTGAAAACTGCTAACAAAATGTCAAAAAAAGTCATTAGTTAGGCTGTCAGTGTGTTCTTTCACCTTTCCCCTGAAAGCCTCAGAGACCCTTGTGTCTGATCCTTCATCTGTGTGGCTGGGAATTTCAGTCTGCTGCAATGTTGAATTTAAGAGTGCATGGAGAGAAAAATAGTCTACTTTTGTTTTCTGAGTTAATGAATTTCAGTAACTCTGAATGAAGCTACATCTCAGTGAAATCTATAGGCAACAACCAAAATCTTGATGAATATGTCTGAAGGAAGTTTGGAAGCTGGTAAGATGATCTAGAGGGGATTAAAAAATGAAGTATGGAAATGTGTTCATTGTTCAAAAGGATAGATTAAGTTTGCCACAGAAAACCTATAATGCCATATGTTTTACTGAAAATATTGCTCAGTCATGTTCAGGGAGGGAATAGTTCATTTAGGTGAGAAGATATTAGCAGCGTTGCCAGTAATGTTAAGTAGGGTTTTGTCATCAGCTTGTCATAGCTGCTGTTTCATTGTCTCTTGCATCCTCCTCAGCATTCCACAGTGGACCAGCAGTAGTCTGGTACAGAGTTTTCCTGAGAGATTCCATACAAGCAAAGCCTCTGTGACCCTATGCTGCCCATAGGCACTATGATGAGGAACTTGAACAGTCTGTACTAGGCTCTTCCTTTTCATACAACTTTCTGCAGGCTCTGTTGAGCAGATTATAGGGCTTGATGAACTTTTTTGTATGGCCCAGTACAGGTTTTTTTTTTTTTTTTAAATTTTGTATAGGTTCTAGGGAGAAGAGGAAATACAGACATCAAGTTGCCCCCTGAAAATTTTAAGTTGTTTTCATATTAGTTTTCTCCTTTGCAACAGGAGAGCTCAGTGTATAGCTCCTGGAACATCTTAAGTATGTTATGTGATATGAAGGTACCTTCTCTCTGATGGACCAAATTGCACAGCTCTGTCATTTGTTCTGTCTGGTCATCTTATAAATTAGTAAGTTTGTCTTAATGAACTCTTAACCCCAGGATTAAATTATTTAACAAGAAAAAGAGAGGTATTTGGATAACAGCAACTCATCCATGTTGGATACATGCACTAAAACCATCCTTAGGCAACTCGTCCTGTTGCAGACCTATTGCAGTGTTGCATAGCAGGATTGTGTGATGTATCTTCTCATCTCAGTTACTTATTACATGTCCAGATGCTGATGGAGAAGGCAGCTCAAGATAGGTCTGTATTTTTGTCTGTGAGATTGTATGATATCTGGATAACTATGAAGTTCTAAAACTATAAAGTAAAACTCATGGGTCACAGACTAGGCTTCTTGCTGAGGGAGTCACTTTAAAATGGCAGCCCGCACTGAGAGAGATCAGAACAATTCACAGCTGGGCAGATGTTGAGACAGTGCTGATATAATACAGCATTATTAAAAGGCATCATAATGATTCATTTGAAGACTCAGCCTTTACAGCCACAACATTTATCCCAGAAAATTCAAATGAATTGCCCTTAGTTGGGAATCTAAACATGTCTAACCATGCATTGTTTGTTGTAAGAACACTTGACTGGAGTGCTCTGGGTGTTAAATAATGATCTTAGACATACCAGCAATACCTCTTTCCTCTTCAGAGATAGAATCTCTGTTGCATTGGAATCTAAATAAAAATTACACATTTGGATTTCCAAAGTAACCCATTTTGGCAATGAAGGTGTCTATGAAAACCCATATTAGGCTTCTTTTACCTCCTATCTCTAGGATAAAAGTAAACTTTTCATAATGACTCTTCAGGCTGAGATTTTGTGGGAAGATCACAACATCCACTTGTTAGGATACACCTTTAGGATACGAAGTGTGAAACCCTCACAAGTAACCAGCATTGGAACTGTTTGTCTCTTCTGCCTCAAATCTGGATGTCCTTTTGCTTATGGCCTGTATCTGCAAACTTAACTGTATTGACTGTGGATTTCTCTCTTGCATCTCTCCTGGGCAGTTCCAGGAATGTTATGTAGAACCTCTTGAGGTCATCTCTTGAATGGAGGAAGTGATATTGACCATGGATAAATATTCGTGTCTAATGGCAAGTCTAATAACATGGCCAAGTTTCCTCATATTTACTGTAAGCTTGGAGTAAATGCCTGTGTCTCTTTAGTGGATTAAAAGACACTTGGTAATTTGTTCAGTCATGGGAATGTGATTTTGTGCTTGATGAATGTCTCAGTTCAGCCAAGAATATAATGCACCATGGCATGTACACTAGAAAAATCTGAGGCCTAATGATGCCTTGCAGCAAGCTTTCAGGAAGGATGCTCAGGTTCTTAAGCAGCAATTATTTTGTGAATCATCCTATGTAAGGAAAGAATTTTTGTATATAAATCAAATCCAGTTTTTAAGGATTACACTTTGCTTATCAAACACTGATATCCCAAAGTAGATGAATATCCAGCTTGGTGGGTAGATACTCAGTAGGATCATTCTGGGTCCCTATACAGTAAATGGTAGATGAAAAATAAATAAGGTATCTAAGATCAGGAGTGCAGATTTTTGATCTCTGATGTGCCATAAAAGAAGTGGAAGCTTGCAGGCTGCGCTTGTTATTGGGTATACAGCACTGACTGCAATACATGAGTGACTGCAAAGCTGGTTATATAGTTTTGCAGAAGATTACCTGTTAAATCACCTGCCAGGATACACATATAAGGCTCTTGTGAGACCCATCTCATATTTAGGGCTTGAAAGAGGAGAAATTGCAATGAACTCACTGTAAAATGCAACCTTTTGGTGCTTCTAGGAAATTCTGTGTGAGGCATTTACTGGCACCAGTTAATGCTGGAATTAAGTTTAGCACAAAGAACAATGTCAGTCAAGGGTTATAATATAGGACATATTATGAATTTTTGCTTTGGAAATTGCATGTGCTATACACTAACTGCTTATTTGACATGTTGCTATCTAAGTGAAGGCAGTGTTAATGCTGTTTATTTTCAGAAATATACTGCTTATCCATTAACATATAACAAAATTTAATTCAGCATTTATTAAATAGCTAGCATATAAAGGTAAAGAAATAATAAGACCTACAGAAAAGACTTCAGGAAGAAAGGATTTAAAATAATATTTGGATGATGATGTAAACATAAAAGAGCACAAGCATATGACATATTGTGAGAAGCCTATCAACAAGACTGGAAGTATATTTACATGTATATGAATGTCTCTGAAAACTCTGAAAACATTTTCTTCTGATGTCTGAAGATGCCTGAAGACATTTTCTTGTGACAAGGCAAAAAAATTGTATTGCTTACTTATAGAATACAGTTTAATTTAAGTTAAACTAAGAAATATGCTGGTGGCCTAACTTCAGTTTTTTACATAAATTTAGTTGGAACTTTAGACCACGAAAGCAATTCAGGCCACCCACTTTCCTTTATCACTTACCTCGGAAACTCCTATTACTGTTTCTATTCCAGATTTTGCACTTTTCTATGTGTCTGGGATTAAGGATCTCTGAATAGTTTAGAGTTTGAACAGCTATTTGTTCAGGAGACAGCTAAACTCCATTACAGTTCACAGATACAGTGCCTGAAGTGCTAAATTCTTCAGTGATCACCCTTCAGGAATTGTCTGAGTGGGCACTTTACCAAGGGACCAGAGCCAAGGTAGAGGCATCAGAAGAGCAGAAGTCCAGAAGAGCATCTGAATTTTTACCTTTTTTAAAAGAGTTAGTACATCTCAAGATACTGAAATATTAGCTTTTAGGCCTCCTGTGCTCAAAAGCTACTTCTGCTCCTGAGATTGCTGTAATCACTGAGCTGATATGAAATGCTTTAATTTTGCTGTTGAATTTGCAACACTAGGCAGCAACAACATGATTCCTAGAATAGAGTCTGGGGCAGACAAGATATCACCTGGGAGAAGGAAAGGAAATTATCCTGTTCATGTTTTATATTAATGCAATCTCTGGTTTATTCAATTTGCTTGTGAGTTGGAAATATGTGTATGAGGCAGAGAGACAGGGGAGGACATTTATGTATAGTACCCAGGATTGTCAGAGAGTTTTAAAGTCAATCACTTCTGATACATTTTCCCCAAACTGATCTTCAGTAAAATTCTTTCCCCCCTTGAGATTAAGCCACTTTTATATAGTTATATAAACTGCAGAATATGAGAAGGACTCCATTGGTTATGCCACTGGGAGTCTGAGACTAGTGTTGTCTCAGAGGTAATAAAAATTTGTATCACGAATGTTCATTTAGCATGAAATAGTCGAAGTGTTAAAGAAATTGTTATTCAATATAACTATTTCGGTACACAATAATACAAAAAGTGTTTATTTTATCTAATTTTCTATTTTAGAAGGATGATATTCACAATATAAATATCAAAATTATTGAACAGTTAGCAGTATTTAATGCTATCTGTACCTTAAATGATCATCTGCATTCAGGGGAACCAGACTAACTTTAATTGTAAAAGGCCAAATAATTCTACTGTGCTAAAAGTCATGAACAAAAATAAAGATTCTAAGTGTATGCTTGAATATATCTCTATCAACACCAAGCATTAACATTTAAATCCTGATCTCATCATAGAATCGCAGACTCACAGAGTATCCTGAGTTGGAAGGGACCCACAAGAATCTTCAGATTCTAGCTCCTGGCCTTACACAGCACCATCCCCAAGAATCACACCCTGTGCCTGAGATTGTTGTCCGAATGCTTCTTGGACTCTGTCAGGCTGGTGCTGTGACCACTGCCCTGGGGGGGCCTGTTCCAGTGCCCAAACACCCTCCGGGTAAAGGAACCTTTTTCTAATATCCAGCCTAAACCCTCCTCTGACACAACTTCCCTTTGACAGGCCTTTGGTCCTGCCACTGGTCACCATAGAGGAAAGATCAGTGCCTGCCCCTCTGCTTTCCCTCATGATTTTATTAATCTACTGTAGCTGTCAACAAGTATGTCTCTATTATGTATGTAACTTTAAACATTTAAAAGTACTAATAAATATGATAGCTACCCTTCATCTGCTAAAATGGGTAGAAGCCATGAAGACAGAAGACAGAAGTTTCTGCTGAGATTACAGGTTTGTAAAGCTCTGTATTCTGAATTACTACACAATGTGCCTAATTTATGTTTTTGGTCCTTTAATAATTAGACTCTGGATTCTTGATGTAATTATTAATCTCTATAAAGTCAAAGAAGTAAGTCAGACCTCCAAAGAGTAAATCATAAGGCTTAGATCTCATCTTTCTGGTTGTGGAATACAGTGTTTGTATAGCATGGTGTGGGTAACCTTTTTTGTTTGCAGGAAACAGGTGAGCTCCAGCATTAGGGAAGGGCACAGACATCCCAAACTTGTCTGAAGAACTGACAAAGCTCTCTGACCTTGCTAGTTTCAGAACGGCAGCAGGCACTGAACACACAGTTTCAGCACCTCCCTATCCACCTCCTGGCTGCATGGTGGATTAAACCACCTACATGTCATTGAGAATGTTCTGATTGTGTGGGGCTGCATTCAGGGATGTAGGTGACTTCATTATCCTGTAAAGAGGCAGTGAATATATTTAGATAACTGACGGGTTTGAGAGGATTTTGCAGTAAGTGGTCTAAATTATTGCATTGAATTTGAGAACAAATACCTGTAAGCCAAGGAGGAGTAAGTAGGACTTGCATCTATACTAAGAAAAAGTATAAGAATGAGGCTGGGGAGAAGGAGCTCTCAAGCAGAATTAAAAAGATGAATGAACGATCCACACAAGTCTTCAGTTGTAGATATGTGAAAAGGGATTTCCAGTGGGTGTCCTCTCACCTTTAGGCCTATCAGCTTTTGCATCATCAGCTTCATTATCTTCAGATTGCTCCACTCCCTCCACACATATTTTGCTCTTACATTGATATGTAGCTTGTATAGTGTTGTAACAAGAGTCTCATTCGAATTTCTTTAAGGTGTATCTGCATCAGACATGACCTTCATCCATTACTGTTAATGGTTCCTATGTATTGATGGAAATTCAGCCTGTTGAAATTGATAGGTATTTACAAATCTGGAAGTTAACTGTAATATAGCTATGATACATGTCTTTAGAATTACTAAGATGCATTTTTTTAGGTATTTCATGAGTTTTCTTAAACAAAATTATTTTCAATTTCTTGTAATATCAAGAAGATACTAAATATGTCAGCATCAGAACAGACTAGATTTATTACCTGGAAAGGTTATCAGTTTTATTCCTCAGTTCTTTCAGCAACTTGCAAGAAAGCACCAAGTTTGAACTTAGATGACGGATTTCAAAGATTATTTCATATTGGCAGTTAATTTTCCATTAATAGATTGGTGTCTGACTTGAGTGATTAGTTAATAACTGCAATCCCTTTCCCGTGATTTAAGTCTGAAATATGAGGAAAGAGAAAAGTTGCAAGGCAGAAAAGCAATGAAGGGTATGTGTGGGACCAGAAGTTAAAGCTCATGTATCTAATACTTGGTTGGCCCTAGGTCACAAAATGTCTCTGACAGGGTGGCAGAAATCCCTCCCCAGCAGAGCTGATTTGATATCTTTGACAGTGTGATAGATAGCTTTGAAACAGACTATATCCTGGTTTTCCAGGAGATGATGTGAACCTCTTTCAGCAGTTTGTGCCCTGCTTCATGCCAGACGTTGGCTGGAATGGTTCATTAGCTAGGGAGCCCTCCTGGTGTATTTCACTGCCTTACAGATACAGCCAGTCTATTTTCTCATGCAACAGATATGAGGAAATAGCTGCTCTGTTGATTTGTTTCAGATTTGTACACTAGTGTAGCAGCAGGCAGAAGCTCAAACTATAAAGCTGGGAAAAGATCCATAACTGGCAATTAGCAGTAATTGTGATAGCTATAACACATTCATATCACACTGGTTTCAAAATGTAGTTCTTGGCACTTGAGTACATTTAAGGAAAGCACAAATTATTTTTCTACGGTTATCCCTTTTCAGTACTGAAACAGTATTTGGAGGATGTGAACAAACTACATTTGCAGGGAGAACATTTCCCTGGAGAGCTGTCCCCCAGCTTCCTCTGTAGGTTTCATGTTAGTGGAAAATGAGAAAAAAGAAAAAAACTCATGGGCAGTATTCAGGGATTCTGGATTGCTGTGGATTCTTGCATGAGAAGCTCTGAACCAGTGTAACTTCTTTTTCTTTCTTTCTTTTTCTTTCTTTTTCTTACTTTTTCTTACTTTTTCTTTCTTTTCTTTTTCCTATGACTTTAATCTTCATGTTCCATGTTGCACCTATCTCTCCTTTACCATGGACTCAGCTCTGGTGAGGTTGCACCCTAAACTCTGTGTTTAGTTCAGAGTCCCTCACTACAAGAAAGACACTGAGGTGATGGAGTGTGTCCAGAGAAGAGCAACAGAGCTGGTGAAGGGTCTGGAGCACAGGTCTGATGAGGAGTATCTGAGGGAGCTGGCATTGTTTAGCCTGGAGAAAAGGACACTCAGGAGACCTTATTGCTCTTTACAACTACTTGAGAGGAGGCTGTTGGCAAGGTTGTTGTTGGCCTCTTTGCCCACCAAACAAGTGACAGAATAAGAGGAAATGGACTCAAGTTGCACTAGGGCAATTTTAGATCGGATAGTAGGAAAAAATTCTTCACTGAACGGGTTGCAAAGCACTGGAACAGGCTGCACAGGGAAGTGGTAGAGTCACAGTCTCTGGAAGTGTTCAGCAAGTTGTAGGTTTGGTGCTTAGAGACATGGTTTAGTGACAGACCTGTCAGTGCTCGGCTAACGGTTGGACTCGATGATCTGAGAGGTCTTTTCCAACCTGAATGATTCCATGATTTTATTATTTTAGTACAGAGTACCCTAAGAACTAGTTTAGCACTTTGCATGTGCCATTGAGCAACATGTCATTGTGTAAAGCTTACTAGATAAATTAGAAGAGTACTCACAGGAACCAGGCATTCAGATGAGCTTGGTACAGGAAATAACAGAACTTCTTTAGCTGATAATCTCTTATAAGCATTTGCAGCTAACCAGAACCTCGTGTTACCAGTGCATCAAGTAAAGGTATTACTGAGCCCTGCTGCCTTTTAATATATCATTCCTATTAATGGCCTCTAATCTCCTGCAGAAATCACAAGTATCTAATGAAATTTAGAGTCATCAATGTCTTTAATTAGTAATTTACCTATAATATATTAACTTTTAAAATGCAAGGACCTTCTTTGACTAATTTTTAGCATATTTGGTTACTACCCTTTTACAAAGAAACAAATTCTGTTAAATAATTCTGCTAATAACGCTGTTAATGCCAGTGAAGTGGTTATGATTACTTGTGAAGTAACACACAAATTAGAAATTTGCTGTATATCTTTAGAAAAAATCTTATATTTGAATAATTTATAATCCTGGAGTCCAAATTTTTATTATTTTTGAATAGCTGTATCCCTACATGATTCTCTGAAGGATTTTTCTCTTTAATCTCTCGAGTCACTTTTATACTAGTCTGGGGATTTTTCTACTTACTAATTTTTCTTGATAGGTTATTTTATATTAAGCTTTTTAACATAGATACGTACTTAGTATTTGTTGAAAAGCACAGGGAAAGCACAGAGGATGATTTCAATATTTATTTGGGGTATTTTTAATACTTTGGTTTGTTCTCATTTTCTTGTTTTCCATGATTATTCATCCTCTTCCTAAAAGAAAAAGATACTTCTATCTTTTTCTTCCCCTATTAGGAAGGTCGTCTCTAAAAAATGTTTTTCAACAACAGATGTTTCTTCCACAAATGTATCAAGCCACTGTAAATATTTGCTGCTCAATAAGCTGTTATGAACCAGATCTGCTTGGACCATAAGGAAGTCCAAGGATCAGAGTTACAGAATATATGCTGATGCAGTATCATTTTGTCTTGCACATGCAAGTTTAGTCTTCAATTTAGATCTGGTAAAGATTGCAGTAAAATAATTATTTACTAATGATATAATTAAAAAGCTTAATATTGAAACCAACAAAATAAAATTCATTCTTTTTCTATATGAAATTAATTTCAAGAGCATTTCCTTACTGACAAGACAAAGTATTGAAGCTTATCCTGAACACACAATGTTCCTGATAGAAATTTAAATCTAAAAACCAGCCTCAAATCTAAAGAAAGCTTCAGCACAAGGCAAAGGAAATTTTGACCCATCTGTAATGAACATAATATGATATAAGCCAAGTAAGAATTCTTCTTTTGTTAATTTTCTTTTTTCTTCTGTCACGATAGTCTGTCAGATCAGTGCTGTTTCCTGCCAAACTAATTTAAAATTCAGTTTTGGGGCAAACCCCGTTTCCTTTTTTGGGTTTGTAATAGGAAGGCTTCTTATTAAACCCTTCAGATGATATTTTTAGGGAACCAGTGCCCCAAGAAATCTTTGACAGGCAAAAACTACAGTAAATGAACAAGTGTTGATTTAAGTTACATTTAACTTTGGCAGGTTGTTAACCCAGATGGTGCTCTACTCTTCCATGCTGAAACTTTACTGTGACAAGAAATCAAACTACTGATTTAGCAGCTGAGAAAATCATTCACTTTAGCTAATAATTCTACATATGGAATAGATGTGGAACAAATTATTATTAAAAAAGAATTGTGAATGTAGTCTGAGGGAGTTTTATGGATCTCACAAAGAAATGAAGGAATGAAATGTGGTACCTATATGGTACCTGCAAGCATGCTGCTACTGAAGGGACCCGAAGAAAAACAATACAATGGAAAAAAAACAATGAAAAATGTTAAAATATCAATCTGTTTAAAACCTGTTTTGCCTACAATGGCGATTTTATTCTTGTCTTGGTAAAAGACTGCATTTTACCACCTAAATTGTCAGCTGATGATTCATCTAAATAATGTCTTATGCCTTCATGTCTTAAGACTGAAGGTGGAGGTGGTGAGGCGCTGGAGTGGAGATAACTTTGCAGTTGATATCTCACTGCATGCTGGAGTGTCCTCCTGATTATCTTTCAACATAAAGATTTCTCTGTGTCTCCTGCATTTTCAGCTCACTGTCAGCCTGGAGGCAGCAGTGCTTTGGTTTATATACTCATCACAATACAGATTGTCATTATCTATTTATCATAAAATTCAAGTTCCTTCAATCCAGCTAATTTTTTATAGCTTTTATCTAGAATATCAAAAATATGCAAACAGTTAAGAGTATTTATATAAAGCATAGAGCTATGAAAAAAATGCTTGAAATAAGAGCAAACTAGAAGATTTCTTTTCTTTTTTCTTCAGATCATTTCCTTTCTAACAAAACATTTATCAAGGTTTCTTCTTTGAGTGTCTATTATATTCCAAGCTGCACTTTTTAGAGTGTTGACCTTTTTAATCTTCACCACAGAGCACTCCCAGAGGGTACCTCCTTCTCGTGTCTCTGTTAACCTTTATAGACCACTACTCCTGAAATTTTCCACAGACTTCAAAAAGATTAATTCTTTCTACTTAAAATTCATCCAGGGGAGAGTTTAACTGTTCTTCCTCAAAATAAACTGCATTTCTCTGTCTACAACAATTCCTTCACAGAGGAGACATCAAGTGTTTTAGATGTTTTTGGGTGTCTGATCCAGCCTCTAACAGGCTGACCCAGGAGCACATAGGTCCTCTGTAACTCCTGAGAGATGCCAAGACCTGTGTGGTTGTCTTGGATACCTCAGAGCACTGGATTAAGCTCAAATTAAGACTTCTATTTTTCTGTTTGCTAGCTTTTCTGCCTGAAACTAGATGTGATTATAAATGTCTGCAGCTCCAGGCAGCAGCAGCAACTTTTGAGTAACTGATCCCCCAGTCATTTGTCTTAAGCATATTATAAGAAAACTGCACATAAATGTAGGACAGCTGAATAAGGTCAAACGGTTTAGGTAAACAGTCTTTCATGTTTCAGAAACAAGGAGCTCTTTGTTAAGCAGAAATTGCAGTAGCATCTGGGTAAAATATAAAAAAATAAGTCCGCAATGATTTTTAATTTTTTTTTAGAACAAATTAAATAGCTATGTGTCTTACATATGCCCATCAATGTACTCTCAGAGGCTTCCAATTAATTTGCAAAGCATACTGTGAACTGTCTGAATAACTATATGAATAACTGATTTCTATGGAAAATGAGTTTCCATGACATGTTAGAAGTACTAATTGTACCTGAATACATAATGTCCCTTTTTATAATTTCTTTTCTGAAAATGACTTCCTCATCTTCTAAAACACAGAATATGATCTGTCTTTGCTCACTAGTTACTGCTTCAGTGTATGTTTCTCTCATGCCTAGAAAGATTATTGTTTCAATTGTTCAGTTTGATCCCTACCAAAAAATCCTCCTACAACTTGTCTTCTAATCTGAAACGCAGAAACTTTAAGAAAACTGAATTTCCTTGTCTACATTTCATGGTCTTGCTGGTGGAAGGCGAGTTGCAAAGCCACCAGTTTTTGTTCAAAGTCTGTATTTATCCAGCCAGTGTGCACTTTAGGGAAGTGGCCTGCTTATCTCCATGGTTTTCCCACTGTGGGAAAGATGATCTTGCAAATACGTGTTTTGCAGGCCTCGTGAGGTGTCCTAGCTAGCTTTTAACAGCTAGCTGATGTAATAATATCAGATTAATTGTGGTATTAATCTCACCTAATTTTAGACTAGTACTGTGCAGATCTGAAATAATCAGCATAAGCTATTTTTACAAGTCCATAAAGAGAATTGGGCAGTTGCAGGCAGGTTTTAATTCATCTGACATTTTGAACATCCTTGTTAGGGTGAATTATATTCTAAATCCGTCTCCACTGGTTATGAAGGGAAAGCAGATAGCAAAAAAGATATAAAATCTAGATTGTAGAGGTCTATATTTGGTCACATTTAAATATTTACCCTAGGTTACTCCCAAGTTTTGAATACTATATTTTAATTTTCATTTTGATTAATCTGTATTTTATTAGTCATCTTACCTGACTATTTGAAGGCCAGCTCTCACTGACCTATATGCCTGCAGAGCAATAATCCATAAGCACAGTGCCCATAACTGATTTTCTTTCCCATCTCCCTCATATCCTTAAATCAAAACCAGTCAAACTAAAGTCACATGCATAATTTTTATGTTTCAATCAATGTTGCACCATGTCAGAAAATCAGATTAGGAATATTCATACTTCTTATCCTGTGTATAAGGATCTCATCTCTTCAGATGTTAAATAATCCCTTTTTTCATTTCTTCTGTTGAAATATAACTTCACTGTATTCTAGTTATATTGTGTAGCAAGTTTGCAGAAAAACAAATGTAAAATAGGAGTCTGAAATGGAAAAAAAGTTATTACTTTCTATCTGATTCAACTCAGAAAATTTATTACTAGGGCATCTACTTACAACAAATGTGTAAAAACAAAAAGACCAGATTTCAATCTGATGTAGACCAAGGTATATACATCAAAAACAGTGAAGGAACATTAGTTTGATCTAACTAAAGGTGTGGCCATTGTGTGGAAGTATTCTGATTTTTTTTTATTTTGAACAGATGCAATGTGGGAATAAGAAATCAAAGTAACATTTCTTAAATCTTAAAGTTAGGTTTTATAAAGCTCATGTTTTCTTCTGTTTCTGTTGCAGTTGCATAAACTCCCTAGGTAAATGGCTGAGCATATGAAAGATTTTTCATTGTCTCATATTTTCATTTGATCTGAAAGAAAGCCTTGGGTAAAATTCTACTATTTTATGGTTAGAAAAGTGAAGATTCAGAATGTGGGGTTCATCTCACTCTGGCTTTGCTCTGTTGCAGCTCTGTTGATTGCCACTCTGTTCTGATTGTCATACTGACTTTTGATCAGCCAGCTGTTGCCTGTTTTTCCTTTGATAGGCAGGGACAGTAGGGACTGAAAAACACTTCTCCATATAAAAGAGAGTTAAAATGGAAAAATCTCAGTCAGAAGGAAGAAAAGAGCTTTACTTATTTTCTCTTTGATACTGTGTTCCAGTAGACAGACAGAAGATAGACAGACACATAGAGTGAGAAACTCCTGACAAGTATATTGCTCTCTAATGCTTAGGCTCCTCTGGGAGTCTATCCTTGTGCTTGTTAGAAAGTGCTTCCCTATGGTTCCTTTACAACTCCAAATTTTTTTTGACACGCAATATGTCCCTGTCTTTGAGGGGTATCAGGAAAAAAGTGATTGTGCTTTAAAGTGGTTTTTTATAGATTTGAAAATTATAGTATCTGCTAAAAGGTGTGTGTGTGTGTGTGGGAATTGATTTGTTAGTCTCTTTGGTTTGTTGGGTTTTTCCCCCAGGCTTATGAAAACCCTTTCCCCAGTGCTTATATATATATATAAAAATTGTTTTTTAAAATTTTTTTTCTCATCTGGTCATTACCTATCAAAATCACATTTTTTTCCTCAATTAGAGTGTTGGGCACTAATGGTATGTTTGCATTCAGGTTAAATTGGTAGCAAACATAGAGCAAGATTACTTAAATGACAATTTGTTTTTATATCCCAGTATAATTATGCCAATTTGGGCAACAGTTAGACACTCATGACTTAATGTCTTATTGATTCTGATGTTCTCGAAGCACTTTGTTGCTGGTGCACAGATGCTGATGGAACCTAATAGCTTTAGAATCTTTTGGACTATGAAGTGCATATTTGTGTCAGACTAAGTATAAGTACACATATATTCTTTTCCTTTATGTAAGGATAAGTCTTAAAAGGGTATAAAACGAGGTAAGCCATATGGCTTCATGTCTTACGGGATGCAAAAGAGGAAGAAATGTTTTACCCTCCCTGCTATGGCAGCTCTTCTTTGCTTTTCTCAAGTGAAATGCTGAAATGGGAAAGGAAACAGCTCCACTGATGCCTTCCCTACTAGGCACATGGGTGAGAACATTGCTCCACATTCATTTACAGAAGAGGGCTGCTCCACTGTACTTTGCCTCTGCTGATACATCTATTATCCTTGTCCCTCTTCTGTGCTGCAGAAGGAAAATACAACTAGCTTGCCTCAGAGAATTTACTTCACAAACAAAAGAGCAGATTTGCATTTGTGAAATTGAATCTCAAAATGGGAAAAAAAAAGATTATATACAAAATACCATGAACAGTATGAATTTTTACTTAAAAAAATAAATATACCCACCCCCCCAAAACAATATCAACAAATCCTTAGAGATAAAAGATATTCATCTCCCATAAAAATTCAAGACTCCTTTGGAAGAAGTTCTAGCTGTCTAAAGAAAGTTTCTTTCTGGAATAAACCTCAGTAAGTAAGATTCAGCTTGTTGATTACAGAGTGGCAAGATCTCAGTCCCCATGAGATTAAGTTCTCATGTTGTCATATTGGCATCACGTCTGTGCATCCAAATGTGAAGAGCTTTCTTTAACAAGAGAAAGTAATATAATTTGCACTCTTTTGACTGGTACTAATCAGATCAAAATGTTTGCATTTATGCTGCTGGGCCAGGTAACATTTTTCTCCTATTTATCCATTATTTTAACATTTGAGGATTAAATTTGTGATTCCAGGAAACAACTGTTGTCAGACTTTGATGCAAAGTATTAAAAGATAGATATGGGGAAATCACTACAAATCAAATAAAATAACCATTTATAATAATTTTTCCATTCTTATACTTTACAGACCTTAATGTGAGAAATTATTCCATATTTTTCTGTAAAACCATATCAACTTCAAAAGCAGTGGGGAAACAGTTTCTACAGGAAACTACTCCCTTACACAAAAGCTTAAGTGCTGGGCAGGTGGATTTTTTACAGTGTGGCTTTCCCTAAATAAAATGGTTGGCACTTTTATTTCCAGGATAGAATTATGTGCATACATGTAGTGTGACACAGGTACTCTGACTCTACTGTGTCTCAATTACTCCTGATCATGACACACATCTGGATTGTACATTCACTAAAATTAAGAAGGATTTGAGTGCATCAGATTATTTTTTTGTGACGTCCAATTCTTATGTCATTTCTTATTCATTCTCTCCAGAAATCCAGGAATCAAACCAAGCTGCAAGATGTCCATATAGGCTAAAAAATGCAGCAAGTTTTCAAATTCTGTTCAGAAAAAGTATTTTGCATGACAGGAAAAGAATCACAACAAAATCTTGCCTGGCCTTACTCATCAGCAAAACATTCAGAGCCTGTACAAAAAACATAAGGTATTACTGGTACAAGTTTTGGTAATCTATTTTTTCTCCTGGAAACTCTTGTCAGAAATTTTGTAGAGCTGAACTTAAAAGTTCAGTTTTTTGAACATCTATGTACTGATGTTTTTCACACAACTTTGTCATAGGCAAAAAAACCCCTTAGTCACATATATTTTGTCATGCTTCAAGAAAGTTAGTAATTACCTTTGAAAATGTATTAATATACAGGTAATATTATTACCTATATTGTAGCACAGATAGTTATAATACATGTAACATAATATTCCATTGTAATATTTATTATCCATTTATCTTTCCTATGTATTTCACAGCAGCTTGTAAACCTCTGAATTTTTAAAAGCTTGCCTTAGAGAAAGAAATGCACTTTAAAGTTATTAATCAAGAAAGTAGAGGCAAAGAATCACATGAAAAAAAAAAACAACCCCTTAATCTCTATTGAATTTTGGTACTTGTGAGTTATATATGGGAACTTTAAAATAATTTACTTTCAATATTTTACATTATTTTACTGTCACTGAGAACAAATGGCTTAGATAAAAAGGGCTTAACAAAAAAAAGTAAATGTTTATTTTTCCCGCTTTATCATTAAACCAGGAAACATAAAAATAAAACTAAAGTCTCATGCTTTTCTCAAGACTAACATTTTTCATTAAAATGCTACACAAATTTCAGTTAATTCTCCTTTAGCCTTTTTGTATGCCTGAGGCAACTGCTGAAGAACTCTGAATTTTGAGGCTTTTCAGACCTACAGCTGGAAAGAATGGTGTAAAGTGTTTTGTGCTATTGTGTAATTCATAGGCAGACACTTTTTTTTTTTCTTTGATCCCTTTGTGTTTAGCTATCATTTATTTCTTTTCAATGGTGGTATTTTTTACTTTTTAAAAATTATTATTATTTGTTTGTTTTTTAAGTTTATTTATTCATCAGGACTGTTCTGGACCTCAGAAACAGCCAGGAGTGGTGCCCAAGTACCTGGCATCACTTGGTGACCTCCCTGAAGCTGAGCACTAAGAAAACTGTTGGATTTCAAAAGCAAAGATCTGTCTTCTGCTTGCAGAATGCATCTTTCTCAATGGAGAGTCACCAATTGAGAAAGGGATGGTTTAGGTACAAATTACCCTCCATACATTTTGAGCAAGTTATAAGAATAGCAGCTTCCATAAGGTAAGCATAGGTCTGATCTGTCAGCATCTCCCTACAACTAAATTTTTCTAATGCTTAGAATGACAAGATTTTTTAAGTTCTTTTGAAGCCATCTAATCTGACAGAGGAAATGGATGAAAGCAGTTTCCTGGTGCCTTACTTTCCACTCATATATCTGTCGCAATAGAACACGCAATAAAGATGCTTGACTCTAGTCAGAAAGTAGAATAAATTAAAAGGTTTTATTTAGAAATTATTCAGCTTTTTAATAACATGCTGTGCTAAAAGGCACGTTATTGGTCCATAAGACTGACGCTTTTCCTATTGGCAAAGTAACAGAAATAGCAAACAACCCCTGTTGTTATGGGAAAGGAATATCGTTTACACAAGGTTGTTTGGGGAAAAAGAAAACTGTTGAAAAGTTTCTCTTGAGAAGAGCTAGCTCTTCTCAAGCTCAGAAAATATTGAGTCCACAGACATCATCACTGAATACCAACAGCCTTGAGAGTTGGCATGTCCTGCTTGTGCAAACAGGTTGCTGAGGTAACCAGGGCTGACTACAGCGTACAGGGAACTAAAAGACAAAATTAAAAGAAAAAAGAACCCAACAAAACCAAACAAAAACCAGGAAGAAAACCAACAATAAACAAAAGTTAATTCCAAAACAAGCAGTACACAAGATTGCAACTACCAATATTAAGCTGGCAATATCTAATTAGGGAGTCATGTGCAAGTTATCCTGATTGTGGTCTAGAAGACTGTACCAGAAAAGAATGGAATATTCTGGAATACAAGTATGTTAATGCTTACAGCTTCTTTCTCATGGTATGAATTTTAAATCAGTTTTGGAAATGACACCTTAATTTTCATCAGGGAACCAGGTGATAAACAGGGATCCAGGGAACCCTGATAAAATCTTGATCTTAAGATAACAAATGAAGTGTTCAGTACCACATTGTTATCTTGAGATAACCAAGTTATCTGAAGCTAACCAAGCTAACTGCAGTGGATTCTGGTTAAAGGCTCAGTGCAATAAGGATGAGTAACAGAGAGCTTCCTCTGATTTCTCTAAGTGCCATACTGCCACAATTTCCATTATATTTACCAATGTCATGACACTATGTGCCTCAGAAAATTCAGCATAAAGACACACTCAAAACCCAATGCAATTACAAGATCTGAAGAATTTTAGCCTTATTTGCCTGGATAAATTTTGAAAAGCCTTTTTGAGGAGGAAGCTGTTATATGACATTTAAAAATTCAAGCATCAAGAAGATATAATGCCTGTAAGGGGAAATATAAATGGTAAACTGAAAGAAGATTAAATGAGTAACTCATAAAGTCTATAAGCTATGGAAAGGAGAGAAGATAAATGGCTTACTCAATTTGATGTTACAGCTGAAAGTCTAGGTTTACAGAGAGGCTCCTTCTGTTGCTTTTACGTAGACTCTTTATTCCCTTCAGGTGATGAATGCTTAGGGAGGTTAGGTTATGGGCATAATAAATGTTCAGAGCTCTTCCAAAATACGGATAAATTACAAAGCTAAGAGTACATGCCTAAGAATATATTATAATCCCATATCAGTCAGAACAACATAACAGCAGCACAAGTTCATTATGTACAGGAAAAGACCAGAATCTGACAGCTTTCCACTACAGTTTACAGGAGAAGAAATGCTGTCTTGGTATCTCTCATGTAAATGCTCTCAGTGATACTCATGCTGCCAAGCTGTAAGTTAACACACACCGTTTCCCTCAGTTTCCTCTTTGCAAAGAAAGAATAAAACTGCTGAAAAATATATGACATAGCAGTGTTAATTTTCAAATAACTCTCTGTACTTCTTAATGGTCACACATCTAATATCTCAAAAAGGGCACATTTTCTTGATAAATATCCTGTCGGTGTTAAAGGAAAAGCCTGGCAACATGAAAATATTGTAACAGTTTAACAACAGGAACAAATTAAGGGGTTTGGTTTCCTAACTGCTGAATAGTGATTTTTTTTTATATTTTTGCATGTATGTAAGATATGTTGAAAGCCATACATAATGGTTGGTAAAACAGTTCACATGAAAATTATTGGTAGGCAGAAGTTCTTATGGTTCTTTGAGATGACATTCAAATTTCAATAAAACCACGTGATTTAGATGGAAGAAATATTTTAGGGACAACACTGACTGATTGAGGTTCAGGTTTGTTTATTTTGTATTGAATCAGGTGTGCAAACTCAGGCATAGTTATGGAGGCATCAAGAAAGACATGAAGATAATTTGTCCCAAATTGGAGGGTCATACTAGCTTTCAACAGAGTGAAAGTAAATACGACAAAGACAATTTATCCTGAGTGTAAATTCTTAAACAATGTAAATACTCTGCTGCCAGTCACAAAAGTATGTAAGTAAAGAAACTTGAAAAATAATCATTACAGGTTCAGAAATGTCTCATTTGCAAATGAGCAGACACTTAATGGGTCACATTTTCATTTTCTGTGCAGCTTTAGTCCTGAGTGAGGCAATAGCCTGTGGTGAATGTATGTGATCCTGTAGCTGAAGATCGTCATCTTACATAAGCATAATGACAAAAGAATTACAATTGTCCAAGAAAATGTAAAGCTTTAATGTCTTAACATTTGTTACTTTCTACCTAAATAACCCTTATTTAATCTATTTTTATATAAAGATTATGTCATTGATTAAGATTTTCCTTTAATGCAAAACAGGTAAAAATGCTATGAATATGTTTTCTCCAGTGTAATGTGCAGCTAAATTAAATTTTTAAGATCTTAACATCTGGGGGTAAACACAGAATTCCTGTGCTATGTTTATTGATGTGTTGCCATTTTTGTGTTGCTGAGTAATTGCCACATTAAAGCATCAGTTATTATTCTCTGCTTTTTCAGAAATACATGCACAGAAGGACATTGGAGTTTATAACACACAGAAAACGAAACAGCTTTTCCTCTGGGAAAGGGAGGGGTAGGAGATGCTTTCTTACCCTGAAGGTTTTCTCCTGTCAATGTTCACAGGCCTTCGGCAACTAAGAAGGAAATGGACGTATTAGATCTTTTTGAAAACACCCTGTGAGCTTTTCATTTACTACATGAAAAAATGGCTTTTTAGAACTTTAGAGCAGAAAATACAGAAAAGCTTGTGAAATATTAAGAGTAGACAATAGAGTCCTGATCTGGTCTGTGTAACCTGTGCTTTTGGATTTTTTTTGTATTGTTCCCAACTTCTTTGTCTCTCTCTCAGCAATCTGTGTTATTTGGTCTCAGAAGTAGTTGTTTTGATTTAGAAAGTATGATCATTGCTGGCGATATAGACTGCTGGGTAACAGCAACAATTCTACTATTTCTTTCCTCATGGACATGGTCCCTTTTGAGAGTTGTGATGGCTGGGGGAGAGCAGAGAGCAGGCTGTCACCTCAGCCAACCTCACCTGATGGGAAAATGTTATATTCTTTCCTGTTTAGTCACTGGAAGTATGCATAACATGAATGGAGATGCCTGGGAGTCAATCCTTAGTCCTAAACTGCGCTTCCAGTGATTCACATTAAAAAAGAATGATGGTGGTTTAATCACAGAGTCTGTATTTCCACACTATAACAAATCTAAAAGTCTCTTCTCTCATACATTGGGGCTCTACATTAATGCCACAACAAGCCTCAACAGTTCTGGCCAATCAGTAACAGCTTACGATATTTACAAAAGAATTTATGTACAGAGTGGAAAACACTGGGTATTATTGGGTATTATTATTGGCATAGATCTACCAGAAAATTTCAGGTATGTACAAGTTTGTAAAAGTCATCTATGCTGACATTTTATCTTATAATGTGAGAAGAAAGAACATTGCTTCATTTGATGACGTTCAACCATAACTGATGTTACATATAATTTACGTTACCAAAATACTTGTATTTTGATTTTGAATCACAAAAATTAAAAAATTACATTTTTTTCTGATTAAGATCTAGCTGTTTGATCATTAGACCTTGTTTAAAATAGCTTGAGCATGTTTTAAAATATAGACTGTGCAGTGCTCCAACTATTTCTAAATTTATGCTTCTGTGAACTATACAATCTATTTTTATTTCAGTTTATCAGCATAACTCTCATTAATTAAGTTTACTAGTTGCTTGTGTTATCTAGGACCCAGGCCTTGATGAAAACTTTCCACCCAGAATTTAGTTTAGTAGGAGAAAAATATGCTCAACAAAAAAATCTTTTTTGCTTTCCTGATATAAAAATTATTTCGAAAGTGAGACCAGTAGGCAAGCTATCTAACCTTCTGATCTTGTAGCTCTGAGTCTACAGTTAAAAATTGTCTTTAAGGATGTACTCTCTTCCTTTCAGCGGCTTTGCTTTGTAACCTAAAGTTATGGTGTAAATGTTGGTTCCCTTAATTCTTCCTTCTAGGTCTTTTAATTATACCACGACCAAAGATTTTTATGTAGTATCTCCAGTTACAACTCCCTACCTTGTCCAACATTGGAATTTTATATAAAAATGAATAATGTATATGACACAGCATTAATTGTTCTACTCAGACTGTCGTGTTCTTCCTCAACTCCCCAAACTCACATCCTATCACTCCTACTCAGAAACAGAATTTTGCTTGTCCAACTAACTGGATCTCTGCAGCCAGCACAAGGTAGTAACACACAGTGTTATGTTATCACAGCAGTAATAGGGTCACTGGATTCTAAAAGCCAAAACAGACACTAAAGACACAATCATACCAGGAAACATGCTTCTTGTATCTTATACGGTGAGAAAAGTATCTTACTTAATATGCAAAATAAAACAGCATTCCAGTGTTCCTTGGCTCAGAAGTCTGAATTTTTGGATTGTTTCAATACAGAGTAATTTTGCTCTGCCTTCCAGGCCATAACAAGTTTATGCCCAGCTCACTTGGTGCCCACATAAAGAAATTCAATTCTCTCTGCTTGCAAACATATATGCTGACTGTATCCTGAACTGTTTTCTTCTCTGAGGAGCCTTCTAGGGAGAAAACAAGACCAGAATCATAGTGACTGTTCTCTCACATGTCAAACATTCAGCTGCAAACTTTCTACTGCACTTTTGCCCTGGGAAATGTGTCATAAGGTTCAGATTCTTTGGGGAAGATCACAGAATATTCGCTTTGCCATACCAGGATCTTCTTCTACATCCTTTGATGAGGCTGTAATTCGGTGTTCACTGTTTTCTCCTCCTTTACTTCAATTAAGGTAGGACTATACACATCTTTCTGAGTGTATCTTACAATATTTTGTACTTCATCTCAGGATCCTAATTTTAAATCTCATCTATGAAAAGGTCATATTTCTGGCTTGTGAATTGATAACAACAACTGTAAAAACCACAAATATCTCCTGAAATTTCTCTTTATCTGGCTCTACAGAAAAATTCCAATGAGTATTTTTCCATGAACTTATGCACATGCTTTTATTGTCTTTCTCATTTCCATTTCTCACAGCATAAAGAGACACAATTCATGAAGACTTGCTTCTATATTTACAAGATTTGGGCTGAACTGTGAGCCTGGAGCTGTTGGGTGCTGAAGATGGCAGCTGAGGAGCAGTGTCCACTAGAGCTAGTGAGAAACACCTATACCAGGATCTACTCCTTTTGGATCCCATACACCTTCTACTTTCCATATTCCCATACACCATTTACTTTTTGCTCTTGTTGAAGTTAAAGAAATGCTTTTTGGTATCCATTGAAGAACCTGAGCATTTTTAATGACAGAGTTCTTAAGAGATATTAGACTGACTTCATTCACTCACCAGACAGTCACCCTTGAAATAATACCTAACAAAATAAACTTTTAAATTAAGGTAAGACTAACATGGCATTCTGTTTATATGTTCAGATGCTAAAGGAAAGAAAACCTTCCTATCATGCCAAGCAGCAAAATGAGCTCAATGAGCTCACACTTCTGTGACATTTTTGCCACTACATCAGGAAATGGTTGCTATGGAGCAAAGGTTGCTGCTAAGATGACTGCAAAGTAACATTTCTTTCTTCCTTCATTTATTTTCTTGAAAGACCTTATGTTTTGCACTTGTTGAAATGGTAACATTTTGATTTTCTTGAGGAACAAAAAGTATCCCAAAACATGCACCGGACTTGATTCAATGAGAATATCAACCAGCAAGAACTACCTTATTGAAAACCTATGCAAAAATTTCTCATTCATTTGTAATTTCCACTTAAGTTATGGGGTGTTTTTTTCTCACTATTTCCTCCTAATTCTGCTACACTTTCTGCTGTCTGTTTGACATCCTAATTGCCTAAATCTAAACGTATTCTTCTTTTCAATTGTTGATCTTCTTTCTTTTCAGTATTAAGTAAAATTGCTTATATCCAGCTCCTATTGATTGATGTTGAGACAGTTTCTGATGTAGTGAAACTATGAGCTACTTTTTTGCTGTAGGTGTATTATCTGAAAAATGATGACTGTGATACAGCTGTATTACACACTTGCTGTTGTACATAGACCTTTCCCGTGAAATATGTTGCAGATATGTAAAACTTATTGCTACTTGAAATTCTGACTTCTTATTCTGTCTTGCTTTCTTTTTCTGTCAAACTTTCTGTTGCAAAGAGGCAAGTTTTAGTAGGCTTTTAATTTAATGTATGTGCATTTTTCATATTACTAATAATTAATATTTAAATGTGCCTTAGTATATGTAGAAAAATATATTATGAGTCAATTAGAGGAGGTTATTAATTTGTAATTAATCAAATGAATCCTCTAATGGATTTAAGTCAGCAGAAAATCTACAAATTTCTGGTCCTTTCAGTTTTTAAAAGACTAATTCCAGGATGTAATAAGTCTGTATTCAGATGTGCTTGCTTTCATGGCTCATGCCATGAAAAAAATCAGATTAAGAAAACAGAAGCCAATGAAACTAGCACCTTCTAAGGTGAAGAGTAAAAACCTCAACTTCCTAGAAGTGTTCCTCTAGATAGGTCTATGCATCAAGTAATATGTTCAAAGATGAATGAATGAAACAGTAATTTCTAATAAAGGGAGGTTTTATTTCTTTATTTACTTATCTGTTTGTTCTCCCTGGCTGCTATGAGTTACAGGGTGTCAGGAAATTTATACAACATATATATCTATATATAAGGAACTAAGGAATCTGCCACAGCTGGAATTCAGTAGTCGTTGAAAAGAAAGATTTAATTACCCAAATGAAAATTTCCAAGATATTAGATGCTCAAGGAGCATTTATCACCTCTTTCCATTTTTCAAATTGCTTTTCTACTTTTTTGTTTTTTTCAGAGTAATGGCGCCATTTGGAAATGTAAAAGTGAATGAACACGAGGAAAGCCAGTGGTGTAAGATGGTTGGCATATGGTTAGCAAAACCACCCATCCCTATCAGAAAGCACAGTTCTCACTCCACAGAGGTGCTTCCTTTTGAGCAGGTATGTGGGATGTGAGTACAAAAACAGGGTGCAGACACCATTCTGTCTTGAAAAGTTGCAAATAAAATATTTCATTTCTTATTTGTTCCACAGTATTGTTAATCAAAAAAATTTTCTTCTTTTATGGATAGATAAATTTTTATTGACATTATGGACTAGCCAGACAGAAAAAATATTACTCAAGATTACAGTACTCTGTGTGGCCCACTGATAGAGCTGCAAACCCGGAGTTCACACTGTTGCCATAATTTGCTTGGCATATTTTAAAAAACATAATTGCATAATAATCTGAAGTGTAGGATTGTGTCCATTTTATAAAAAATTCTTTACTATACAGAATGCATTTTGTTTCCATAATGGTGGGATGTATCTGCATGTATGCACACATAGCATTTGTGTGGATATGAGAATGCACATGTTGTGTAGTGTATATACAAATTCCTTCTCTAATTAATAAAAAATCTTAAAAATCTGCAAAAATACAAATCTAAATTTAAAAGAATATAAATCTTAGTTGTTCTATGCACCCTTAAAAATGTATTTATGTAATGGAATAAGCTGTTCATGTTAAACTTAGCACAAATGAGCCGTAACCATTCCATAAATACAGCACAATCATTAACATCTATATGCACTTCATAACCCTGGTTACTGATATCTATCTCATGTTGTAGTCTTGACCTCTTCTTTTCTCCCTCTCACTTTTCCACTCATTAAGTGGCTTCAGAAAATCTTTTCATGAAGCAGAAGTAAATGAAGAGCTGATCTTGTGACTTTTTCAAAGTACTTGAAGGATTTACTGAAATTTATTTCATCCTTTTTATGACTTTATTATATATGAAAGAAAAGAATACGTAGCCTTCAAAATATTTCTGGACAGCTCCCTGAGTTTAGACTGCCATCATACTCTCTGATTTTAAAACCTAAATTGCAAGCTGCAATATAAATGTGTATGCATATACAATATTTGTATTGGTCTCAATATGGAGAAAATATAAAAATTTTATCAAGATAGACATATGAATTAAAAAAAACCCACAAAACAATATATTTGCCTGTTTCTCATAGATGGAAAACACTGTAATAATTCTCAGCCACCAATACATTTGTTTTATTTTTAATATCTTTTTTCCACAACATTTTGGAAGACTTGTTGCTAATCTATCCCTATGACTTAAACGTTTGAGAAAAGGGGGAGAAGTCATGAACCCTATTTCATTTCACATTTCCACAACTCAGCACTTACTGCTTTTTAGGAAAACTCCAACATCCTATTGCTTTTTCTTGCATTTCTCCTTCCAGTCTCATCTCCTTTCTACATCTGAAAGTCAAAGTATGTGTGTTCACTGGCAGAGAGGAGCATAACTGAATCTTTAGTTTCCTCAGATTTTATGGGACAAGTTAGAACCAAGTAAGAGAGCCAGGTGAAGGAATCAAGATAAATTTCAGTATTTTTGTTTCACTTTATGTCTTGTGAATATTTCTCGGTAAAATGCAGTCCCCAGACTCGTAACGGAGAATTCTGAGGATACATTTTGTCATCTCTGCTCTCTGTAGTCCCTTGAGTGAAATGCTGGGGAATGATTGTCATAGGCAAAAACTCTTTAACTTTCAGATTTTTCTATACTCCTTTCCTTTGAAATACCTAACTCTGTGAAATTAGGGTGTACACTACTGTGTTTCTGTTCTTTATGCAATGTATCTGAGACACTTTCTCTGGTATGTTAATTTGGCTAGCTTATCTTTCTTTGCACACTCCTTTGCATCTCATTGTCCATCCATGTCAACAAAGTCTTATAAACTCCTTCATGGAATAATTTGATTATGCTGTAGAATTTACAATTTTAAAATCCTTGCAAGTTTTCATGCCTGCATAGTTGAAATTTGCCTTTTAGAACAATACAACTGTACATCAAAAGTCTTTCTCAAACCAGGATTTTGGATATAATGTCTTTATTTTGTCCCTGACCTGTGTGTTCTATTTTTGAAGTAAGATTGAGAATTAGAAGCCTGAAGATTGAAAGGAAACAAAAAGGTCAGCTTCCCAAGTGAAAATAGCTGCTTTATCTTCTGGTAAAATTGTTTCTTAAAATATGTAAAATAATTAAAAATATATAAACTTAATAAATTTAAGTAAATTATAAAACAAAATCCTTGAAAAATAGTTTCTAATTTACTGTAATTTATGTATGAATTTATATTTACTATAATAAAATTTTGTAAACACTAAGGTTGCAAAAATAATTAATGTCTTCTTTTTCTTGTACTTTAATTCCTATAGAATCCTGCCTCAATGGACCAAAAATAACTTGTCAAGATCAGAGAAAGCCATCTGTCATTATAGGTGAATGCAAACTTATTTTAGCTGGTCAACTGGTGAGGAGACTTATTGTAGAGTTTAGTTTTATCTATAAGTAATACTGCTTTATTCTTGTCTCTGCTTCTGCCTCCCTAAATCACACCATCTACTCAGGAACAGTTCAAATCTCTGTGGTGCTGTTTCAGTCAGCCTTGCTCTCAGCTAGAACTACAGGGCAGCAGATTGTCCCTTTAGTCCTTAGCTGCTTGTGCTGTGTTGGCTGGGCTACAGTTAATTCTCTCTGCAGCAGCCTCTGTATGGGGCTGTGGTTTGGATTTGTGCAGGAAACAGTGCTGATAATCCAGGTAGGTTTTAATTGTTGGTAAACCATGTTTACACAGAGTCAAAGCCTTTTCTGCTCCTCTCCCCACCCCACCATTGAGGAGGCTGGGGGTGCACAAGAAATTGGGAAAGGACACAGCTGAGACAACTGATCCCAAATGACCGAAGGGATATCCCACACCATATGGCCCATGCTCAGCATGTAAAATGGGGGATGAAGAAGGAAGGGAGGAACATTTGAAATGATGATGTTTGTATTGCCAAGTAACCCTCATGTGAGATGGAGCCCTGCTTTCCCAGGGATGGCTGAACATCTGCCTGCCCATCGGAAGTGGTGAATGAATTCCTTGTTTTGCTTTGTTTATGTGAGTATGGCTTTCACTTTCCTTATTAAAATGTGTTTATCTCAACCCATGAGTTTTTCACTTCTACTTTTGTGATTCTCGCCTGTCCTGGGGTCAAACCACACTTCTCCATCGGGATTACTGTCTGCAGGTTTTATGTGTAATGCTGCCCTGTGCAAATTGAATACATATGAAATGATTCTCTGTATCTGTCTCACAGTCCACTAAACAACCATGAAATGAAATTAGCTTTTCTTCATTACTAACTCAAAACATATTCAAGCCAGAATATTACAGAAAATCATTCCTGACTATCCATTTTCTGATGCATGTACTGTGGTCTAGTTTGGAGCTGTTATGCAGTTGATTAAGGGTTAGATTTTTCTGTTTTGTTTTGTTTTAAAACAAGACTTTCTGATTCAGGCACATAGCACCTGAGAAAAACTCTAAAACTTCTGCTGTGTCTCCTATGTTTTGCATATTATAAAAACTTTGAATCTTTGTAAATGCCTACTCTTTAACCATTCTTTCGTATTTCTTTGTCCTTGCATTATCTTCCATACCTTCCACAAACTATCACCAGGTTTCCTTTTCCAGTGTATCATTTTCATTAGGACTGACCTGAAAGCAGGAGAGCTTGTAAAGACAAAATGTTTCCTCTTTTTTGATCTCTTTTTCTGTCTTTTAATTTATGTAGGTATTTAATGTATATTTTCCATTTTGCTAGAGAATGCTTAAAAAAAATTAAAAATCCTGTTGTCTGGCTTACTAAAGGGTGCAGGAAATGATGACCTTGCATGAAGGCCTAGTAGATTTCAAATAAACAGGTAGTGACATTTCATTCACTGGTGTTTACTATTTACTTTATTTCAGTGTCAGCACAAAAGCAAGGGAGAATAATTCTTTCATTGACTGAATACTTCACCAAGAAGGGATTTCTGTAAATAATATAACTTGCATAGAAAACAGTGCACTGCTATCAATCTCAAACACATATAGCCTTCTAACATCAACCATCAAAGCTTTTACATTTTCCAGGAGAAACACAGATGAACACAGGAAGAGATTAGCTTGTGAATGGATGGAGAAAGGAGTGGCAAATGAATGATTTATATAGTATCCAGCTGGGTTCTGCCAGACAATTTGCTTTTTTTTTTTTTTTTTTTTTTAAATTGATGATTTATTCATTTAATGGAAAAAAAAACAAGGGGGAGGTGGGGTAGGTACATCTTGCTGCATTTCCAAAGCAAAACCCTGCTCAGTTTCAATCTGGAAGCACTGTACATTCACATGTTTCAATACCTGGGAGAGAAGTGCTTAGTAAGTGTCGTGTCAGGTGCAGGTGCCCAGGGGCGGCCTCTGAGAGAAAAGGCCAGAGGCTACCACGTGTCAGACACAGCCCATCCCAACCACAGGGAGCCACCACAGGGCAACTGAGCCCTTCAGTCACACTCATAGCACTTTTTGGAAGCAGTATTCACCAGAAAGAGAGAGGTAGAGAGAACAAAAAACAGTGTGATGAAGGTCAACGTCAGATGAGGAGAAAGACACAAAGAAAATTAATTTAAATTTCTCCAGGTCAAGCCTCTGTTGACCACAGCAAGAGCTGGGAAGCATTGTCCCTGCCTTTATCCTGACCACAGGATCTCCTCTTCATGTTCTATTTTCAACCCTCTCCCACAGGGAGTGGAGAGGGAGTGGGTTAGGTGGGTACTTGGCTGGTAGCCTTGGTGGTCATGGACTGAAACTAGAGCGCAATGTGGAGCAAAAGCAATTGTAGAAATATATGAGAACAGCAAAGGGTGCTGGAATTTGTCCTATTTCCTCTTTCTCCATGGATCAGCAATACAAGTCATCAATTGCACTTCGTCAGATTTACGGGTTCTTGCTGAATTTTTTTGGATAAAACAATAGGATTTTGATAGATATCACCACTGCATGAGATAATGTACACAACTTCGTCCTCTAGAGAACTTCTCAGTAACTTTGGCCAAGCCAAGTATTTTTGGCAGTTCAAAGCAGGGCCAGCAGATCAACTGAGTGTCAGTTCTGGCTGTCATTATTATAAACATACTGGTCCCCCAGAAGGCTACAGGGGGAGCTGAAGCTGCCTTAACAACTCTACACCACTCTCAGCTTCCACCTTTCCACATTGTGTTGCTTAGTGAACACCATCTCTCTAGGATTTTATGGTAATAAGTAAGTTTCTAACAGTCTTTTGTCAAGTAAGAGCCCAAAAATAGTGCAATAAATGTAAATGTCATGGTATTTTAGTCACTACTTTTTTTAATATTGGTGCAATAGATTTTCATTTCTCTGTAATATATCAAATGCAATTATGCTGCCAATTTTTACATTCAATTAATAAAAGCTATAAAAATAAGTTAAGTAAACATATGGTTCTTTTCAGCTGTTTTCCATGCAAACAGCAAGCAGAAATAATTCTTTCTTTTCCCAGATATTAAATTTCTGTTGGCCAAATTGTGCCTATGGGTATAACCATGCTGTGGTTGTTTAAAGTATGTTTTTATTTTCTGTAATGATTGATGTGTTAGGGAATCTCAGGAAACTTGCCTGAAGGAATTTTTCTTTATAGCGATAGAAACAAACCCCTATTCATTGAAATGATAAGCCACAACAATTTTCAGGTTCTAAAGAACCATTATAAATTAATGGAACTCCTAAAGAGGGATCAGAGTTATTTTGTTTCAAAAAGAATTTGCTTGGATTTCTCATTAATTAAAAATGATTTCAAGTATGAAAGTACTAACCAACACATATTGCCTTCCTATGGCACTAACATTATGCTGATGCCCTCCATGAGAGAGTGGTCTGAAATCAATATAAAAGCACTTAAAGCAATGTTCGTAGCCTTCAGCTGTGATGTTTTCAGGCTGTTAGCTTTTTTAACAAAGCTAACAAATTGTATGAAGAAAAAAAATTAAACCATGTAGATTTTCAGAGAAGGAAAATAGAATATTATTAGGACGGAATATTTTCGTTATTCATCTGTTATGGAAAATGACTTTTTTTTGTGCAATAGGGTAATTATGGAAACCACTTATAAGTTTCATGGTTTCATATATTTGGGATATACTTAATTTGGAAATAGATTGGATTTTATTCTTGAAGTAAATATTCAGATTGATAATTTTTTGTTTGATTGTTTACCATTTCTGATCATATTTATTTTCATTTAGACTATAAGGCTTGTATGATCAGCATCATGCCCTCTCATGTTTTTGTATTATCACAATTTTATATGGATGAGATCTTCTGAATTCACTATTTTAAACACTGGAAATATTTGTAAAATTCTAACTTCTTGAGGAGGTGATGCACTCTGATTTGCAAATGTTTCAATTTATTGGAAAAAACCTCAATAAAACCCCAAAACGAGAAAGACTCACAATACAGGAAATAACACTCCAGTACCCAAAAGTTCAGTAATTTATTGTAACTTACTTTTCTTGGAAAAATTAAATTATTCCAGATCATATTGTGTTTGAAATGACTAAAAAATATCTATACCCCAAAACCCCCAAAAGAGTTTGAGCTGATGCAGCCTTTCATCAGGACCCAGAAGAGTACAGAACAATTGCACATCTCCTTTTTGTTTACCCTTCAAAATGTTAACAGGTTTGACTGGGATTTAAATATTTAGAGTAGAAATTAAATTTTTATAGTACCTATGGGGACTGTGGGGAAACAAGTATTAGCAATCTTACAGTAAAAACAGCCTTAGAAGACAAGTGACATTTAGTTCATAGGAGGCAGCATATGCTTTGTCTCCTTTCTTCAGCTGTGGAAATGCCCAGGCTTTGGCTCTGTTCCTACAAGATCATGACTACCCTCAACTCCAAGTCCTGCACTCCTTGTTTACTGACAAGGTATATCTGGAGACGTCTCATTTGTCAGGACAATTGTCACTGATTCTCATCACTGCAGGCTAGCAGAATTGGGCATTTACATTTCAGTGCATATTTGCCATAGGCTTGAAACAGCAAACTCCCACCAAAGAAAGCAGCACACATCTCAGTAAATTTTTTCCTGGTATAATTGCTGAATTTTGTAAATTTTTTGTCCCTCTTGTGTGATAACTTGCCTATTTAGATCAAAAACTGTGTAAAATAGGAAAAATAGGCATCTGAATGCTGGAGTGAGAACATGTCAAGGCGTACAGCTGTATGGCTGAGACCAACCATGACTTGTTTTTGAAGGCAAGGCCTCCTGGAGCTCATTTGAGTACGAGGCTGTGCACAAACTGACACCTCACAGAGGGATGCAGAGCTGTCCCTCAGCACAATCTTCCCTAGCTTTACCAGTGTGCTACCCCATATTCTACATTTTGGAATAGTATTCAGCCTCAGAGAAGCTAAGGAGTTCAAGCATCGATTCTGTCTGGACCATATGCTGGGAAAAAAAAAGTCAGGAAAAAAGACAGATGGCATGTTATCCCCAGATCTTGAAACAAGCCAGCCAGTCACACTGCAGCTCAGATGTGTTAAGGTGGTTTCTTCATTAAACTAAAGATTAGTGACTCATAAAGAACAAATTTACTACAAAATTGCATTATCTTGCTGAATTTGCAAAATGTTTAAGCATAGCAATGATCAGAAAACATGCAAATAAATCACACTACTGTTGGGGACTACTTTGGTTGCTAGGCTCTCTTAAGCCTCTCCGGTAGTTAAATCATGTTATTAGCAGTTTTGTTAAACATGTCCATATTTTCAGTTAATGAGGTTACTTTTATCCTTAAAAGTGACATCATGACTGCTAAGTGAGTTGTAGCATCAGACAGAGATCATTGCTAGCTACAGATGAATCATTAACAATCTGGTTAAATATTAAGAGGCAAATTCTATCAAGAGCTTAGTCACTCAGAGTCAGCCTTTTGAGTAGGGACAATTTGGGACTTGGTTCTTCTGTGGAGTACGGTGTTGGAGTAGGGCTACCATTTGTGCCAATGTTTGCAAAAGTTATCTATCATTTCTACAAATATTTCATTGTAAAGAAAACAGAAAAATAAGTATTGTGTTGATTTTCGTGGATATAAGTGCTTTATGAATATTGCAGTCTTACAGCATAGAACTCAAACACATAGGAACATTGACAGGTACTCCTTTTCAAGAAGAGAGAACTGAGGCATCTATTGACAAAGGCCAAAACTATTAAGTGGCATCCAGACTGTGCATGCTTAGTTAGATAAACCTACTCTTGTATTTCTGGGCATTGGAGGCTTTTTCCTTAGGTTTTAATTTTATTTTTTCCCCTGTGAGGTTAATAAATCTGCAGTATTGCACATGTTCGAAATTGACTGTTTGCATTTGGATGCAGTTATGAATACTCACTAATTCTACAAATGTAGCTATCTCCTGCTGGGCATATAGAAAAGGAGGAAGACATGACTATTGATAAAAATTCTTGTTCCACTTGCTCAGTATCCTGCTCATGGATAAGGTTTCTGTCTAGTTGTCTACAGTGATGTTTTCCTAATTGCAAAGTAGTCTCATTTGTTCCTGCACTGTGAATTCTTTGTTTTTTTCAGTCACAGAAATGACTGAAGCAGAGCTCAGATCATTTTCTAGTGCATAATACAGATTCACAAAATTCAGTTTTTATGAATTTATATCTGAGTATTTAAATTGTAATTAAATCTTTAGAGATAGACAAAGATTGCAATTGAAAAGCATTCCTCAAAAATGGTATTTAGTCACCTCCTGGATATAAATGATATAAATAAGACCATTATCATCTAGAAAATTATATGATAAGCTGGAAAAAAGTATTAAATAACAGATATGAAGGAAAGAACAGTTACAACTTGTTTTTTAACAATTTTTTAAAGAAGAATTGACTGATGGAAAATAAGCACTGTCTGTGCTGTATGTTAGCATTAAATGTGCATCATCAGCTTGTATTTAAGCAGCTTTACTCCATGGCAGAGGTCAAAGCTAGCCGAAAATGAAGAAGCAAACAAATGAACACAGTTAACTGAGGGATTTGAATAATGTCATTATTTATCAAATAATTTATCAAATAATTTATTTGACAAATAGGATTTTGACTGTTGAAGAATTGGTTGACAGTATTTGTTGAATAAATTAGTCAATGAAAAATGATAAAGATTCAATGAATAATGTATTTGATAAACAATATTTAGCAAGCTCAACTGTACATACACTTATATTTTCTGAATCTTGTACTGAGCATAAAGTAGTCAATTTTTATTCCTCTCACTTCCCCAGCTCCCAGCTCTCCTATGGCCAAGTGGGAAATGCTGGTTTTGGTTCTTGCAATACCGTTCCTCAAGTTGTACAGGAATGAAACTGAAAATTAGGTACTTGTCCTAGAAAAAACATATTTCATAGAGATCACACATTTAAACATAATGGAAGTTTCTCCTGGAAACCAAAACCCAATTTTAATTGCACCACTTCTACCTTTCTCTTTGGTATAATGATCATTGGAGACATGTTTTACTAAAAGCATTACTTATCAAAGATGCCAATACAAACTAGAAACAAGGATTACACCCAAAATCGTGATATTTAAAAGTTACTTTACTTGAAATTGACATTTTTTAATATCACTAATGCAACAGAGTTTTGACCTGCTTCAATTGAGTAAGTGATGAACTTCCATTACACCGTTCTGTGTGTGTATCCTTTCTTCCTATAACTGACAATAACAACCTTTTATTCTTTCAAGTTTTTTAGGAGCAACTCTAGCAAAAATAAATCCAAAATGAAGATGATGGTGGTTATTTGAAATCATATGTCATACTTTTTTCTTTCTCTGTGAGATATTTCAAAGATTTTTAAAAGGTATTTTAAAATCAGCTCCAAAGGAACACTATTTAATGACCTTATGTAGGGAGTTAGCGTATCTGGCTGATATTTTTTTTTCCCCTTACCAGTCAGATGTCCTAGTTAGTGCCTGGAGGCATGGAAGATATGAATTCAGGAAGAGATGTAGATCAGAAGAAGAAAACAAATGTCAAGGCTGAGAAGAAGCCTGGCCCTGCAGAACTTGAAAGGAAAGAGCTGGCACAGCAGCAGCGATCTATCCGTATGAGGCCTTAGGCACCAGCTGCTCCTTTGTGTCTGCTTTACCTCACCTCTACCTCAGGTTTTAATTTTTCTGAATATTGAAATACTTGCTGAAGTGTTTTTACCCGATACAGAGGCTTTTGATATAGGACAGGACAGAATGGAGAAATTGAAAGTTCTAAGGAAGGATGACACAGCAGTGGTTAGAGATGAAAAGGTGTTTTTCAGGCCTCTGCCTGCCTGGGTGTCTGGTTTACGCAGCCACTCCCTGTGGGCTGCTTGAGATCCTGCAGAATTTTCTATCTTGTTTTTCATTCACATCTGTTTAGGAAGCAATTGTATGAGTACGATCATGTAATGGTACTGCTGGATTTAATATGCCTGACATGATGAAAGTTTCCAGAGGAGTAAACAGTTTGTGTCATCCTATACAGAAGGAGTTCAGTTCTGACATCATTAACTGGGAAGAGTGAAATTGTATAAAAAGCAATTGTCAAAAAAAGGAGTATATATTGCTGCACTGTAGTGATGTAAACAGGATGAAATACTGTCTTCGTTGCAGTCAATGAGAGATTTATGCTTGAGTTAGTAGTCAGGAGGTCATCACTCACAGAACTAAATCAGATGTTTAAATAAGCTTTCATCCTTTGGTTTCAATAAATACTCTAACCATCATCTAAGTCAGATAAAAAAAATTGATAGCATATATTTAAACATCTGCTTGAATAGTTTAACTGTTAGTATATGTTAGTATATATGGAGTGAAAAATTGCAATAGAAAGAACTCTAATTTCTTTGTGATACATAGAAGTATATTTTACCAGTTTCCTTATGCTAGCTTAACCAAAAAAAGTGAACAAAAAAACCCAACAAAACCAGACATTCAAATGCAATACCCCAAAATCATCTATCAAAACTTTACCTTTAATCCTTAATCTGTAAACTATGCTGCTTCAGGAAGCAGTTAACAGACCAAGTGCCATTAGCCTGTGTGTGTTGTTACATCTTAGCAGTACTGGTATATCAAATATCTAATCTTGAGGACAAAAAAGAGACACTACAGTTTTAATTTGCTTTGTTCTTTTTGTTGAAGTTGCAGGGTGAGGAAGCCTGTTTATTTCAGTGAAGAATTTAGGGATTTAAAATAAAACCTCCTTAAAATTGGTGTCTTAATAACTGAGTGCATTCACATGCCATCGCTAATTTAACCAAAGGCCTTCTAACTGTCATGTTGTGTTTTTAGGATAAGGTATAAGATTTTAGACAAGTGTGTTTTCCTCATGTTCACCTACAATCTTACTGAAATAAAAAAAAAAGTAATGGATGCAAGCCATTGCAAGCTACATCACACACACATTCACACACATATACATATATATATATATATATATCTCCATATATATGCCACTGCCAGACAGCAGCATATGTGTAGCAGACAATATGCTTTCATAGGCTTGTCACAAAAACACATGCCAACACAAACAAAATAGACATTAGTTTTCACAATGAGTGAAACTTTCAGGGACTTTTCCTGTTAAAATCTATGTCAAAACTTCCACTAAATTCAGTTCTGTCAGAGCAGAACACTGAAACACTGATACAGTTTCAGAACACATTTCAGCATTTTGCTGTTTCTGTTGCATTTTCCTCCTCATGATTCTGCACCTCTGATTACGAAGATCCACTGACGTTTTCTTTCAGTTGGATCAGAAAATCATCCTGTTAATGAGAAAAGTAGTTTTGAGCTGTTCAGGCATAGTTTTCAGCAATACTGCTCTGACCTTTTTTAAATTATACTGTTAGAGTTTGTGCCCTGACTGTGCTCTGCCACATAGAATTCAATTTGTTTTACACACAGGGTGATGAGGGAGCATTAAGAAGCAGATATGAAAGTTTGTGAGTGTCAAGACCAAAAAGAGAGAAAAGTGAGTGGTCTAATTCAGGAAGGTTCAAAGTAGTGAAGGGCATAGCATAGACTTAATCAAATGGAAAGAGCAAGAAAAAATAGAAGATTATGGAAGTCAGAGAGGCTACATTTAATTTAAGACGACAAATTAACTCTCACTGTACATTTACATGGTGTAAAATTTACATGTAAATATTTTACTGCGCATAAATAGATGTTTTAAGTAATATTTAAAGAAATACATAAGTGCATACAAATGTAAGTAAAAATACTGACTTTAAAATATTGACACTAAGCAACTTTGTGCAAGAAGAGGGGAAAGAAGGAGTGGCACATAGCATGCCTCACATTTGTCACAGTGAAGATGAGCAGAGGGGTGCACATTTTCATGTGATGGTGTTTGCTCAAGTAACCCTTACATGTGATGGGGCCTGCTCTACTGGAGATGGCGAAACACCTGCCTGCCCATGGGAAGCAGTGAATTCATTCCTTGTTTTGCTTTGCTTGTGTGTCTTAATCTCAACCCACAAGTTCTCTACCTTTTACCCTTCCAATTCTCTCCCAGCTCCTACTGCTGAGGGCAGTGAGCAAGTGGCTGTGTGGGGCTCAGCTGGGGTTAAACCATTACAGCTCAGCAGACCTACTAATTAGCTACTTATAAGAAAATAGATCTGGTTTGTGGTCTTTCATATATATATGGGTTAAAGGGAAAAGCTTGTGCAATCACTGTGATATCTTAAGATTTAAGAAGTATAAGACACGTACATTGACAGCTTTCTTGCTTTTCATACCTAAGTATGTTTAGAATCACAAAGAGATTAATTTGCTACTTCAAATAATTTGTAAAATAACCGCAAGGTATGTTTATAAAGTTTATAAAAATATGTTTCTTTCATTTGCAGCTGAGACTGCTCCTGGTGTTTCTGATGGAGTTCATTCTAGTGGTAAGGGATTTTAAATAGGTTATTAATACAAGCATGAAACACTTTTGAATTAACACAGATTGTCACATTCAGATATATATTATGACAGTTGTAGGTTTTTTCTGTTTTATTCATGTTACCCAAAGCAGTTTAGACCATTTTAATTCTAAATACTAAGAGCTGGCAGAAGAGAGGTGAACAATGTGTTTCTTAGCTAATCTAGTGAGGCACTCCAGACGTGATACCCAGTATTCTGTTTTCCTGCATTGTATCTCCGGGCTAGACTGGGAGACGTCATAGTTACCAAGCAAAGGTAGATGTTTATGCTCCCCAGGTTCCCTTTACAAGCAACCGGAGAGAGGAAGATCCTTTAAAGGTTAATCCAAGGAAGGTGATATATAACTTCCTTAATAGTATAGTAAGTGTCTCAAATGAATTGAAAAGCACTAGGAAAAGAACTGCTAGCTTTTTAGTTTGGGTGCCAAAAGTCAGATGATACGAAAGCCCTTGTATTAAGCCACTTTAAAACATTGTCACTGCTTCTCTTTTAAGGCACGGGCAACAAACGCACAGCTAAAAATGCAATTTATGTGATCTTAATAGCAATATTTTTCTCCTCCAGCTCCAACTGTGTTCCTGTAATACTGCTGAGAGCAATTCCAAAGTTCGAACTGCATGTTGATGTTGGAGACATTCAAAAGCCATCTGGACATGGTCCATCACCTCCTCTTCAATTGAGCCGGCTTGAATGGGGGATTTAAGAGTTGGACAAGTTGATTCCCAGACGTCTCTTTCAACCTCAAACATTTTGTGATTCTGTGATTCTTAATTTCGTGGAAATGCTTGTGGTGCAACTGTTGATGTTAATAATAAAAATTTTGATTAAATATCTAAAAAATTGCCTGAAGATTCACAAAGGTCTCCTCTGGAATCCAAAAGACTGAAAAAACGTCCTGAAAAAAGAGCATTGTTTCCACCTATGTTTTGCTTCTAACTGCAGTTCATTAAGGATAGATAATGTCTCCATCTACTGAAGGGAAATGAATAAATGAATTGCAGGTGCATCTTGATCTCTCCTAATTTGTTCTTCATTTATGTCCTTTTCATTTGGCTTTTTTTTTTTTTTTAATCAAACCCATGAACGGTTTATATAAAAAATTAGGTAGAGCTGGAAATGTTACAAAGGTCAGAACACAAAGCAAGCAGCTTCTTGCAGAAACAAATATGTTATTTATCCTGTTGTGCAGCACAGCTGGAGTGCTTTCAATGGCAGAAAAGGTTCATATTGAAAATTTGGAGGCAAAATCAGTACTGGTAGGAAGATCATGCTTTTACCAATTTAATGATCATACATTCAGCAAAAAGTTTAGAGTTCTGACTAATAGAATTACTGTGAGAATGGAAGCTATCACTGGAAACAACAGTCAAATGTATATTAAAAGCTTTGGCTTTTATTTTCTGCACTCTTACACACAGAAGGTCTGCCTGTGCGCCTATCAGGAAAGCATTATTCATAGTTAGAGACCATACGGCGCAACAGAAACAAGTTTTTGATAAACTAGATTCAGACTTCAAGCTAGGAGGAAAAAGTGCATGGGGTAAGTCCTTTTCTAACTGAGATATGAGAGTTTTGTCAGGAATCAGATTGAAATATCATGCAATGTCCTAAAATATCATTGCATCATCACTAATGAAACATCATCAAAAAACGCCATCAATGTCAAAAAATATCATTGCAAATTTTCTCTGGCTTCTACTGCAAAAACCAGTAAATAAAGCAAAAGAAAGGCCCTTTAGAGAGATCAAACCTTGCATCTCTGCATAGCTTTGAATCAATCCATTCTGACAAGTGAAATTTCTTCCATTCATGCAAAACTAGTAAAACACCAAATCTCTATGTACTGCCTTAACTCTTGCATCTTATTCCTGTTCTGAAAGGAAACATGCATTTTTCAGCAAACATATAGAAAAATCAGGAAGCATCTACAAAATAATTTATAAATAACATTTAGTTTATGAAAATTTATGCCTATTTTATAGTCACGCTGCAGAAAAATATGCAAATCTCTTTAAGAAAAGGAATTATTCTGGTTGATTTATTTAACAGTATTTATTCAAGAGAATTTTTAGAAAAAACCAAAACATGGTCTGAATTTCTGGCATCTCTGATTTACTTGTAGGGGATTAACATTTAATTTTTAATTTTTTTAGCTTTGTTTTAAGATGTACTTTATAATGTCTTTTGGTAATAAGTAGAAGTCCACTCAAAAATATGTAACAAAGTTGTTATAAATAGAGACTTTTTTATCTTTTGCTGTCCCTTTGGCTATTATTATGAGTTTACTTGTATCTTCTCATTTAGGGCCACTATTTGCTTAAACATCAAACAGATAGGAAATGAGAGTTCTGAACAAGGTATTTGGAGAGAGAATTTGAAGTAGAAAAATATATATTTTGAAAGATTGAACATAACCCTTAATGATTGTTAAGTCCTTAAACTGTAGGAGACTGAGGCTGGGTGGAGGATGGTGGAAATAACAGGTCAGAAGTACAGAGAGATACAAAGAGCTCCTCTTTCCCGTGCAGAAGGATGGATCAGCTTGGCTTTTCATCTCTTTTATTTAAGGACAACATAAGTCTAATTTAATGCAGAAACTGGAGCCATGAACATCAGGATAATGTTGACCCCAAATAAATAGAAGCTAAGTTCCTCTGTTGGCTGCAAGGAAACAAGCTGAATCAATGTCAGAACTTTTTGTGCTGTTTCTGCACTTTGGGGAGATTCCAAACCCCTGCTTTGGTCTTTCCTGGCTTTTTTACTATCCACAACCTGAACCTCTGATGCCTCTGAAAATACAGATACTACAGGACACATCATGGCAAGAAGTAGAGAAAAAACAGACTCAGCATGGTTCAATAGCACTTCCTTAGCTCTGGTTTAGCACAAGACATGTAAGGCACAAGCTGACACTTGCAAAGCCATGTGGGTGTTTCTGCGCTGTCTCAGTCCTGGGGAGACTGACCAGCTCTAGCACCAGATCAGTTTTACCACAGCACATCTGTCCTTCCACTGTAGCTTAAGCAGAGTTGACTTGAATGCTCTGGAAAAAGCTTGGCAGGTTTTTGTTGGTTGTTTTTTGGGGKTTTTTTTTTTGTTTGTTGGGTTGTTTTTTGTTTTGTTTTTTTTTTTAAAGACAGTGAAGATTCATGTAGGCTTATTAAAGGGAAACTGATGTATTGACATTATTTACCTTGATATCTCTGTAAGTATGCTATGTCTACCCAAGTTTGTAACTCAAAATTCAGTACAAAACGAGGGGCAACACAAAGCTACTGTTAGGGATAACATCGTAACATCTCTCAGGGATAACATCTCTCATTGTAATGAGAGATACAGGGGAAGAGAAAATTTTGTGAAGCATTGTGGAATTTTTGGTTCATTTTTTGATTCCTAGCTGAAACCAAACGAGAAAATAGACAAACTCAAAACCAACCAAACATCCCCTCCCCAAACTCACAAAAAAACCCCATAAAGCTTTTTCCCAGAATGCTATTTTATTATAGCATATTTTTAACTTTTCATGCAATAATTTTGAATTTTAGTGTAAACTACAATTGTATTTATTTTTTTTTAATATTTCTCGAAAAGAAATCTCCATAAGCAAATGAAAACAGACTCAGTATCTGTTGCATGTGATTTTGGAAGTGATGATAACTACTCACTGGCAACAATAAATATTTTAGGCTAGCCTGTCATGCATTTCAAATTCTTGGCTTCCCTATCTGACATGATATGTGCCCTATTTAAATTAATGTCATAACCAGGAATAGACATGTTTCTCAGACAACGTAAATTAACATAGATCCAATTAAGTCAATTGACCAAAGCTAGACAAGAATACAAATTAGCTAAGGTAACCTTAATCTGATTTAAATTACAATTTTTCATCCACTTTCCTTGCGAATCCTGTTCATACCCAAAATAGGAAACTGTCAATGAATCACACAGAACTCCATCAGATAATCTCCTATTTCTGTCTTTATTTATTCAAGTGCCGTGGCAGACATGGATTCTGCTTGGGTTCTTTGTCCCTTGCTTTTTTTTCCTTCTCATATCTCTTCTCATATCTTATATCCTGTATCCTGTGGTATCTGAGAGAAAAAACTAGACCCTTTTCCCTTTTCTTTCCTTTTTTTTTTTAGAGTTGAAACTAAGAAAAATATATTTATAATGATGCAGAGCTACAGCAAGTCTGAAGAATGAGGGAGACATCAATGGTGACAAAATAAGAGGTCATCTTTTCTCTTGAATGATACTCCAGTGAAACACCATAGAGCAACTTGGTCAAGACCTGGTGGCTACTGAACTGCTGTGCAAATGGAAGGAATTCATATTTGAGAAGCTTACGGAAACGTCTCCAAGAACACAGAAAACTGAGGAAAAGAATACTCAGAAAAATATTAGATGCTGGATATAAAACATGTAGTATAAATGATGAGTTTGCAAGTAAAACATAAAAAGAAAAATAATAAGTAGAGGAAGAAAATAACAGCTAGTATTGCAAAGGCATAGAAAAGGATGATGTGAGACAGCTACAGCTGGAGAAACAGGAAAAATGAGACCAAGTTAGATGAAAGAGGAAAGAGCAGCAGGAGTTCATTTGAGGCTGAATAAGCGCCAAAGGTGAACACAGTGGAATCTGCTATTCATCCATCATGATAGATTTGACATATCATGTCAAAAGTATCAAGAATATGCCAAACTGTGAGCCAAAGTATTATAATAGTAAAGGTTTTCAAGTGTTATTTTTCTTACATTCTTTTTACATAAAAAAGCAAAACAAAAAATGTAGGTGGAAGGACTGAATAAACTGTGATAATAGATAGATGACTGTGAAGACAAAATAACATTTATTTTCAAGACTTTCAGTCATAGAAAGATGTTCAGAAATACAACACAGTGACTAGGTGGAATTCATTTTAGAGAAACCATTTCAGGTTATCATGACTGCAAAGATTCTGAAAATTAAAGGGAACAAATTTGCACTCGCTATGCAATTGACATCCCTACTTCCAACACACAAAGAAAAGAGGAAAGGGAAAGTCACAAGACACGTTGCAATACATAAATCATCATGAGAGAGGAATATTTAATAACAACATAATATCAAAGTAGGTTATAACTGTTCATGGAAGAGTCAAACACAGATACTTGAATATAGTCAAAAAGAAATAATTGCAAAGTTTACCGAGTCCAAAGAGAGATGTGAGAAGGTCAATCAATAAACGGAAGGAAAAGAACGAAATGTGTGAAAGATGGGTATTTGAAACCTGGTGGGCTAATCACTAGCAATGGAAATCAATTACTAAAATTTAAAAAAATAAAGAAGCAGTATAATGTTCAAGGAAGAAAAAGCATTAAAGAGATGAAAAAAATCCACAAAAAATGGAATGAAAATATACTAATTGTAGAATTTGTCTGGACCAAATTATTTTTTTAAAAGCTAAAAAAATAATAAAAGTTCTGGCAGGATTTTTAAAACTCATTGAACCAATAAGAGATGACTCTTTATCAGATTAAGTTTTGTTGAGAATTAACTGAGACTCAGTGGTTGAAGATAACATGGGTTAAGTGACAGTAAAATAATAAGTTTTTTAAATTCAATGAGTGGAAAAAAGGTATGTGATATAAGGTCTTCAAATTCAAAACATGAGTGTTGCCCTGAGTTTTCTGCCTTCTGTCTTGGTGCAGAACGTTCTCACACAGCTTCATGCAAACAACGTGTATTTTTAGAATGTTTACATAGTTCTCCTCTGAGAGAACTATGATTGATGGTGATGTCCACCATCCAGGTTTCAGAGGTGGTGTTCTGTGTAGCCAATCTCTGACCTTTGTACAAATGTATATAAAATGGAGTCAGATTTTTGAATAAAGTAGAGAAGAGTTGTTCCCTCTGCTGCTGTGTCTGCCTGCTCATCTTTCTGTCCCTGAAGTGGACACCCAGCCTTGACAAACCAGACATGAGTGTCCAATGAACTGCAAATTTCTTTATGCTAAAGAAAATGTGTATAGAATAGGAAAATTTTACATGGCTGGCAATCTTAATAAAGGTGCATTATACTACTGCCTATAGTCAGTTTTAATTTTAAAATAATGCTTTATTCAAGTATTATTTTTATTCCTTTTAACCTGGAAATAAGCATTTCAGGTTATCTGATTCTGTGCTGAAAATTCATCATGTGAATCTCACCACTTTCTTCACTTTCTCTAGTGCATTCTTGGTTAGCTATTGTCAGTATAACTTCAGGCTTCCAATGATTTAGAAAATCATGCTGCTGTTATAACTGCTAACTACATATCATTTCTCACTATTCTTAAGTGGGAACAATTTCTATGACATTTCAGGATAATCATATCTTAAGCTTTTCTGAAGTAAAGTTGAATTTTAATTAAGTATTCAAAAACATGAACTTTCCAATACACAGATTGAGAACTTTAGATTTAATGCACTTATTTGATGCTGAAAGGTGTGAGAGGGTCAGGAATGAAAATACAGATATTGTGCTAATGCTGGCAGTTTCAATTCTGCATCTGTTGGCAGCTCCATATTGCAGATGAACTCTGATAAATTATACCAATTTATAATTTTATAACAGTCTCACGGGTATCTTTTTATTATGCATTTTAGTATGCATCTGCAGTGACAGTTCTGCACTTCCCTTTGCATAGCAAATGTAGCAGACACTTTTTCACTGTAATTGTCATGTTGTACATGAGTACTGCATCAGGATTTGAGAAAAGGCTGTTAAGAGTATCCCTCATGTAAGTTTTCACTTCAGCTAATGTATACTTCGATTCTGAAAGTCCAGGCAGAATGTGTAACAAGGCATAGAGACTTTTTAATTTGTTTCACATAAATTCACAGGAACAAAATTGAAAAATATCTCAAAAGGTCAGTTCCTCTACTGAACCCAAAGACAGCAAGAATATATAGAAGACTCCATGCACAGGAACATATGGGCAAAATTCTATATAATATAATTTATGATAAATTCTCTAATAACTGATGATAATTTTTAGTTGTGATTACACAATATGATCAAAATGTGCAAGAAAAAATATTTAAGAGGAAAGATTAAGTAAAACAAAGTCATTTGTACAATTTTACAAACTATTCATTTTCCTGGTCTAAAGCTCATTTCTTTTGCTAGCTTTTATTATATTTTATGAGAAAGAGTCATACTCTTTTGGCAATATTACATGATTCAGTATTTTCAATGGAAAGTATTTAACAAAGGGTACAAATATTTAAATATGGGGATAGTTTTGAGGCCTTGTATTATTTTTATTTGTGTTGTATGGAATAAGAACACCATTTAAAATAAATTAGTGGAAGTTTTCTTCTAATGTGTATATATCTATTTATCAATAATGCATTTAAGTTTACACCAGAGTAAAATATAATCCCAAAGTCATTTAGGATCATTATCAGTGGATCTTTCAGATTTTACATGTTGATGAATATGAACACATCCACATATATGCCTTAAAGAAACATGCCATATTGGATACAATAAGTTGACTTGTCTGATAAAAATTTTCTATTATAAAGAATATTCTTCATCCTATATTACTATTCATCATTATTTCTGTCATATCAGAGTTTATGATGGAATTAAGTGATATTTATGTATTTATTGCTGCGCTATTTCATTATACATCATTGAGTTTTATGACATTTTTAAGCAAATTAATTATACATGTTCTCCCTGCTCTCCAGTCAGAACATTTATAACCAGGGGCCATTTGAATAAATATCTGTATGTATCCTGAACTGAAAAGCTGGATTTGAGATACTTTTGCATAATTTTGTAGTATGGAAATTCCATTAAAATATCAACAAGAAAGTGAGGCAAGAACATTTGAAATAAAAAGAAGCAGAAACAGATTTAATCATGTTACATTATACATAATTTAGTATCTTGAATTTATGTTCCATATCATAATGAAACTGAGAACATCTTTAAGTATTCATTCTGACCAATGTTAAATGTTGTGTTAAACGGTATTATGAAATATTTACTTAAACCACTATTTTTTTTGGTACCAAAAAAGGATGTTTGTAATATGTGAGTTACTATCATACAGTAGTTTTAAATAATACTTGTGTAGGAATAATTTATCCTTACAATAATTATAGCTCATATTAAAAATGATTCTGCAATAAGTGACATTATACATTAAAAATCATATTAAGAATAATTAGATGAGTGTTGCAATGAAAAACGAAGGTTACTTTTTAATCCTTCCCTATATTTAACTAACGTATAAAGGGAAATATTTCAGTAGTAATGACAGTATTACAGTTAACAGTAATAAGGAAATATAATAGTTGGAACAAGTAACCACTATAAACGGGATGTGGCAGTGCACAAGTGTATGAACATTTGACATAGCACGAGCATCAAAGACAACACTGAGCATCTCTTCTTCTCCCAAAACTGATTTTAATAGATATAAATGTAACAGAATGGTTATATTAAACCAATAGTTATATTATTAACAAGAGTCTTAAATACCACCTGACGGCTTATTGTACACCTGGGTTGTTTGCAAAAAGAAATAGTATTTAATAAAAAGTAAAATTTTGTTTCATGTTTGCTGAACAACTTAATATTCTCTAAAGCCTTCTGCTCAGCCACTTTCAAGTTTCTGGAATAGTCTTTCCATGAAAATAAACCAGAAAAATTGTGTGCAGCTTTCAGCAAGGAGTTGACTCTCCATGGCTGTTAGCATGGAGGGCTGTGTGAAATGTTGGCAAATAGAATGAGCTGCAAGGGTCTGAACAAGTACTTCCTTTCTACTATAATATTTGGTGTGGAAAATTTCAATCATCTCCAGTTTGAAAAATGACACCTTGTTTTTCTTCTTTTTGTCATTAGCACTGTGCAAGTTTTGTAAGAGAGAAAAAATAAGGTGAGATTGTGGGAAGAGGGATTTATTTTATTTATTATATAAAAGTACATATTTGTGCCTGTCTGTGTACTGACATACTGCTTTTATTCATAGCTTTAAAAAAAAATAAATGGAGATGGTGCCAGAAATAATAAATAAATTTCCATTAATAATAAATCACATAAAGGTAGATTCAAAATTGCAATGCTTTTCATTTAAAAACAAAAATGGAAAAATGCTATACTGCCAGTAAAATTTCCTCTGTATTTTGAGCACTGTTCAAGTTTGTTACATGTCTAGATAATAACAGTGGACTAAATATATGAAATGTCCTCTTCTGGGGAATATAACAGATATAAATATATTGCATTAAACTGAAATTGATACTGATTTTCACTATCAGCCACTAGTAGTTACATGAGCACAACCACAGTCCTGACTGTGAAGTTTTACATCAAGCAGATCATTTCCTAGACGTGAGATCAGACTACGTGCTGGGTTTCATGCCTTACTTCTAACCATATGCGTTTTGTCACTGAAATCTGACAGAGGAAATTTAAGTGTTGAAAGGTAAGGTTAAAAACTAACATTATTCACAATGCTCAAAATGAATCTCTGAACAATGACTTGGTAACCATGGACACAAAAATCTCATTTGAATGTTATTTGGAAGATGAAAGATTTCGTCTAGGAATTTTTTTCTATGTGCTATTTGTTCACTGGGAGCTAGAGATGTATCTCCCGAAATTTGGGTTTCATACATAGAAGACTGTCTCACAGAGGTTACATGCATAACTAGACATGTCTTCATAACTAGACAATGTCTTCATTGATGTAAACTGCTACTTCAGTAATTTTGCAATACTGAGCAGTGTGAATAAGTCACAATCTGCCAGGCTCAAGGTAATATCTTTTGTAAAATGAAAATTTAATTTTATGCATTTTAAAAGTTTAAATTTTCAGATTAACTGGGAGGAAATATCAGTATTGATCAAGGAAAGTTAAAATTATGCAAAATGGTTACTTTGGAAGATGTGACCTGATTATAAAGTTGACAGGTGTTTTATAGGCTGATAAGAATTTGACAAACAGTTAGGGTGATGGTTTCTGGGGCAATTTATTGTCATGATCAGTGTGGAAGATATGCAAATAGAGCTCAATTCAAATGTAATCTCCAGATTCATGTGCCAGAATTTGGTCTAAAATGTCCATTTGTTAATGCATGTGCTGAAGGGAGTCCTGCAAGCAAATTTATATTCAAATTGCATTAGCCGAGACAGCTCTTAAATTTTAAAAGGACAATATTTGAACCTAATGGTTATTATGACAGTGATGGGGTAAAATCCCCAGAAAGCTTAGCTTCTCCATTACTCCTTCTTTACGTAGATAGGGTCTCACAAGGATCATGATATCTTCCTAGAATATTGAGAATATTTTGCAATATATATGCTTAGCACGTTATGCAAAATACCTTGACATTTTCAACACAATAGTCAAGAAACCTCTACATCAAACGCAGTAAAAATGTGAAAAGCTCCTCTTTTTTTCTTTTTTGTCATTTGAAGAAACAATTTTGATTTTCAAACATAAGACTAAAGCTATGTTTCAATAGCTTTGTGGTTCTGCCTTGAACAGACCAAAAGAAATAAACACACAAATTTACCTACTTTTGCATCTCAGTGCTGCAAGCTAAATTATAGAAAGAATTTCAGTCAAAAATAGAACACAATTGGTTATTTTTTATATCATCAACCCTACATGTCATCACAATGCACCATACATAGAATTAAACAAAAATTGCAGAGCACACTAAGATTTTCAGGTAAGATTTAAAACAAGGAACAGGTTCAATGCAGTGAAAATTAGAAGGACAATTTCATATTCACGGGACATCACTTTTTATAGAATCTTGTGCTTAAAAAATAAGTCATTGCTTAGTAATAGCCAGGAGCTGAGTTTAGATCATATAGCAGTGATCATTTGAGGGACCTAAAAGAAAAAGAAATGAGATTTAGTGGAGACTGGAATAGGAAAATATGTACTCTTACATGCATACATAGTTTTGCAACATATGAGTGGCAGATGTGCTTGTGCAACAGGGACTCATTTTTCTGTGAAAATAAACCAGCCTAAAATGAGTTCAACAAGTAATGACCAAGTCTTTGAGGTTGACGAGACCTACAAAAGACTATTAAAAAAATGCTTTAGCCACTTTAAAACTTTCCACCTAAGCCAGGGCAATACGCCGGCTGAACAGAAATCCAGGCGACGGAATCTGTTTGCATGCGCCCCTGTAAATGGYTCCGGCGGGACGCGGTCTCCGCAGGCGGCGATGCGGGGCGGCCGCTCCAGCTCCCCGGGAAGCCGCGGTGGCCGCGGCGGCTCCCGCGGGTGAGGTTTATCCTCCAGAAACCCCCGGGCCCCGGGACCCGCTCGGTTTAGCTCCCTACGGAACGCGCGGGCTCTGCGGACGGCAGGAACCGGACAAGATTTCCTGCACACAGCTCCTCCCAGAGCTGATACTTCCAATACCGTTCCCTCATTCCCTCCCGGTCCCTGCGCGGGCTTTTCAACAGAGCCGGCGGCTCTGTCGGGGCGGCAGGTGGGAGCTACCAGCGCCTTGTGCCTCTTTAACCTTCCCTGTAATTGCTTTCGGTGTCTTTCCCCCTTTTGCTACATGCGGTTTTTTAGAGGGGTTTTTGTGTTGCTTTTCCCCTCCGCTTTTCCACCGCGGGTGTCGGGGGGAGCGGAGGCACGGCGGCCCCAGGAGGGCTCTGTGGAGCCGGGCCGGGCCCAGCCAACTCCCCCCGCTCCTTTTCCCTGTGGGCGGCATCGGCCGCCCAGCTCCAGCGCGGAGCGGTGTCTGACTGCCTCTGTTTAATGAAACCTTACCTACCGTGTTTATATGCCTCGAAAACGCGTTGATATAGGGGGTTTTTAAACTTAAATTTGTTTTCTGACTAAATTCTAATTTTTTACAGTTTTACGTTGCTGGAGACATAGAAAGCAGTAAATTCAGTGCCTTGTTATCTATCAAAGATTTCAACATACTCTGATTTCTTTAACAAAAATGTTAACAAATTTGCCAGATGAAATTACATAAAGTACAATCACAAGAAGATACTCAGCTGTTCAGCAGTCTGCCAAATTACACATTACAATATTTTTTTTCAGTAACCTTGCACTCTAAAAAGTCTTAGTAAATTTCTGTTTCTATGAAATTTGAGTTTTCTCATAACTAAATTATTTGTAAGTTTAATATGCTTGTTGCGACTTTCAATCCCTCCAGTATACCAGCATGCTGTTATTCTCTTATGGATTGTTCACTTTTTCATTTTCTTTTTGTGTTAATGATGGTAGAATAAGCTACATCTTGTCATATCTATAACTTCTAAAGGTACTAATCTGCAGTTATGTTAAGGTCCAACAATGTAATGCTTTGTTACTTTCTCTTAAGTTCTATTAAGTTAATTTTGTAGATTTCATGTCTGTTAAGGTTCAGTATTATTAAGTTTGGACGATGTTTTATTCCAATTTTATATAGATAACAGTTGAATTTGCAATTTGCAAGTTCCCATGCAAAAACAATCTTGGTATGAAAGGTTCATTCACATAACAACCTATTCTTGGGTTGAAAAATAAGTGCATCTGTGTAAACAATGAGATGAGAACCCATAAAGGAAAAATGTAAACAACCTGAATCTTAGCCCGTACACACAAATCACCTTCTGACCAATAAACGAAGTAGTAAGAAAACTACCAGCCCACAGGTGTTGCACATGAGGTGTGTGGAAACTGTATAAAATAAGTTACGTGAATAAAGAATTTCCTGCATGAAGATAATGGAGTCTCAGCTAACTTATTACCATGTATAAGGGTGATTGAACACTGGAATGGGTTGCCTAGGCTGGTTGTGGAATCTCATCACGTCCTTAGATCTGTTAAATACCTGACTGGACATGGCGCTGAACAACCTGCCTCTGGGCCTTGCTCTTAGCAGAAGGATGAAGTAGAAAATCTCCCTTCCAAATTCAGTGATTCCATGACACATTTTATATTACTGTGTATGAATAGCCATTCTAAAAGAGAAATTGTTCTGGCAGAAAAAATTGACTCGTCTCCATTTGTCATACTTGCCAGTTAGATGAGTTGCTTGTATTCTTTTTTTTCTCTTGCCTGAAATTGGCCTTGCCTTGCCAGTGATTGCTGTGACAAGGAATTTGTTTGACATATCATTTGATTTACTCTGGCAATAAACATACACAAAATATTGTAGTCTCTGCACAATAAACTGTCTCTTGGGAGCTTTGCATAGCTAAAACATTTTGACCTGAGTCGGCTAAAGACCTCGAACTGTCAGAAAAAAAGTGTTGTACTGGAGGACTTGGTTTTCTTCTGGACTTCTATGAAGAGTCTGTTCAACAAAATCATAACTTCATATATATACGAAAAAGGTTGGATCTCCTCCAAGAAAATTCTCCGTATTATCTAGCATTTTGATTGGAAGAAAGTAGTTATTCTGACACAACCTGCTAAACTATGATCAAAGCTAGGGATTCACTGACTATCAGGAACAGCATACTATACATAAAATAAGATGTAAGAATGCTTTTTAAATATCCGAGGTGGACTTTGTGTTCAATGTTTATGCACTCAGTTTTTATCACTGTTCAGTCTTAATTCAAGAATACATTTGCATGAAGGAAGGCATTTATAAAAATTGAGTGAGTTTGGCCCTAACACAGCAGAAAAGTAAGATATAAAATAGAGTGAGCATAAGCTACTAGGCTAGACAAGGAAAACATGATATTTAGATAAAAGAAATGCTTCTTTTTGACACAAACTGAGAAAGAATGAAACCAGACATTTTAGTCATCCTGGATACACAAAGCTGATTCAGATTTTCTAGCAGACCTGGATTCTTATGTGTGTATGTGATTGGTAGGAAATCATACATTCCTTCACATAACATTTATGTGGTACATAAATGTTCCATTGTTTTGCAGGTCAGTGTTTGACCCCAGTGTGTCCTGTGTCAAGAGAAATACTTATATAAAGTAAATGGTTACAATTCGAGGTGATGTTTAGTAGAAAAGGCTGCTTTATCCAAGCAAATGTGACAAGGCCATGACATAAGCCCAACACATAAATGTTTGTTCTGTTGCATTTTTAAGATAGTGGCTGATGCAGGTCAGGTAAGACTATAAAAAAATACCTGTTTTCTGGCATTGGAGATACATCTAAAGGTAAAGAAGGTAAAGGTAGAGAATGCTACCACTGACCTTTGAAGGATGGAAGGGAAGGTGTTGGAAAACCATTGTCTTCTAAACTGTGGCTGCCATCATCCATACTGATGAGCCTTGCAGTGGTGTTAGCCCACAAGCCCAGCTCTGGTTAGAAAAAAGTGCCTTTGAGCATGCCTCTGGGGGAGTGCTGGGTTAAAGCAAAAAGATAAGGATACCTGCAAGGTCTCCTCACAAAATGGCTTTTAAAGACAAACTTAATTCTAAAGCAGTTTAGATTGTAGCAATGGAATTGCATTAAAGATTGATTTATTATAGTTCAAATTCTGGCTGCCAGAGGATGAAAGAGCTACTTTTCGCTGAAAAAGCAAGAATTTGCTTTTATATTTTACCTGAATGATGTAATAAGAATGACTTAATAACTACAGAGTGAGAAAATGATATATGTTGGCTATGACCCAGCCAGGTTATTCTCTGTTAACTGAATTAAACCTTGTGTTAAAATAGATCCCTTTTCAGTTGCTTTTACATTATAGAAGTATTCTGACCATTCTATAAGTGCCCATTCATTACATTTACTGTCAATTGTTCCACGTGAATAATTTACAGCAAATGATCTCCAAAAAATCAATACCAGACTTCTGAATTTACAGAGCTATTGGATATGCAGGAGCAAAGCTTTTATATTAACTAGAAATAGTTCTAACTTCTCCCCTGCACTGTAGAAAAAAAAACCCCAAAGATAAGAAATCTTTCTACATAATTGTAACTACTTACCACTTATTTACTAAAATTCAGTGTGCTGTCCTAGCATTGCCACTGGCATTGATGTCCTTAAGAGGATGGTGAGGTGTGGTGGTGAGTAGGGATTTTCAGGGTTCTTTGTTACATTCTTATGATGTTTCCTAGTGGCAACACAGTTAAAAATGCATGGATAAAATGGGGAAATACAATGCTTCTTTTCCATAATGATATGTATAATACTGCCTTCATGTGCAAATAAGCACTTACAGCCATGGCCTGGAATGCAGGAGAGGTATGTCTTGTAACTCTCTTGCTTACAGGGAGTCACTCAGTAACACTGCAGCAGTTTGTAATTATTTAAAGAAAAAAAAGTTGATTATATTACTTCTTTTCTCCATTTTTTATGTTTAAATAATACATTTGAGTAAGTAGTCCCTTTTTTCTTCCCAGTGCTTGAGGCATTCCTAGTATTATTAGCTCCAGCTACCATTGTTGTTACCTCAATGATTTTGTCCACGAGACCTCTGACATCTTCACTGCTCAGTGGTTAGCAAAGTACAAGATTTTTGGTCTCTGTCCACTAGCAATTTCTGGCCTCAGGTCAGAGCTATAGCACCAGCCAAAAAATTCCCACAGAACACATCAGGAACAAGCTTGCAACAGGTTTGTCTTTTTCTCTGTCAGACAGAAATCTTCAACAGTATCTGAGCAGGCCTTGTGTTCTCCGCCCTCCTTACATGCGTGGCCTGTGGTGTGACACACCCATCAACTTCATGACACTCTTTTCTAAAATTGCCTGCACTGCCCTTCCATTATTTCACATACCTTGAATTAAGCACACAGACACATATACACACACACAAGTGATTATCATGTCTGAGGAGCATTGCAGGAGATCAGGTACTAGATAGGTGAAATTCAACCAAGTGTCCACAACTTGCCCTCAGAGCCAGAAGTTCCCAGCCGTGTGTAGTCTACCAACTTTTTTTTTTTTTTTTTTGGTCACATAATTCCTGTTGTCATTAGTGCCTTCTGGGCCTTATATAAAAAAATATTTTTTCATCCTTACGCTTAAATTCTTGCATAAAGTGCTCCCCTGAGGAAGACCTTTCAGTTTAGAGAATGGCACCCACCTCTCATACAGCACTTACAAGTGAGCCCTTCAACACTGGTGTGCCAAAACCACCATTGTGCTGCTGAGCTCAGTTCACTGAATTTACCAAGGGAGAGAGGCCAGGCCAGGGAGAACTTTACATGCACTCAAACACACACAGTTTGTGCCATATTATTGTACCATATTATATACTGGATATGGTAAACAACACCTTAATTAAGGCCTTCCTTTTGTGATTAAAATACCTATAAAAAGGAGAGAATTGTTCATCTGCCATGTTGGGTCTGTTGTGCCAGCCAGTTTTATAAATATGCATTCATCCATGCATGCACTTCTATTTAAATATATATTTTAAAGGAAAAAAAAAATCTTTCAAGTGATTCACCACCATAAAGATGAATACCCATTTAGTTTTTTAGTGACAGGGATGTTAACCCCCGCACCCCTTTCCTCTTTGTTTCTAAATTATGTTTGAAGGCTTTTTCATTTAGAATATAAGTTCCTGCAGAAATTAACTGTAACGTCTTGCATATTATAAGAAGAGAAGTGGGGATTTTTTCGTCCTTGCTCCTACCTGGAGACAATAACAACATAAAACTTCAATTTAAACCTTAGTCTGAGAAGGGCCCAGACCTCCCACTGCTTGGAAGGCTATGCGATACTTTGTAACATTGAGTTGGATGTTTTAAAGGATAAAATTTGTTCTGCTCACCATTTCAGAAGCTACATAATATGACATCTAAGAAGTAGCTGAATAGCTGCCAGTGCTTCTGAAGTCATAATTAAGCTGTAACAACTCATTCAGACACTGCTATACTTAATGTCTTGCACTGGCCAACTATTTTCTAATCATTAACTGAAATTCACTGCCAGAAGCAATAGTTCCCAGCTGTGTAACTGATTCCCTGGAGTCAGATACAGACAAAAGTAACTTTGTGTTAAAAAATCACGTTGGCCGTTATCATATAGCTAATATATTGATTATATCTTTTATATCTATCTCTCTATCTAAAATTACATATATCTGTCTAGTTCTTACCAAAAAGTTAATGAATTAGAAAGAGAAGCTGTCATCCTCATTAGGATAGTACAAACGTTACATCAACACAAGAACATGCAAGGAATCACTTCTACTTCCATAGTTATAACCTTTCACAAACTTTCCTGGGAACTTAAAACCAAGAACATTAAATATAGGAGAAATATTAATCTAGTACTTATTCTTTCTCTACCTGTCACATACTAAGGAGAATAAGAATTTTGTGTATCATCTGCAGTTAAATAGTTTATTTGTTAAACAGTTTAATTTTTTACATGTGAATGAGCTCATTCCTAGAAAAACAGGATTTTTCTTTCAAGCCTTCAGCATTAAGGAACATATTATGCAAGCATGCAATGAAATGTCTTTATCATCTAAGGCTATTCATGTTAGAACAAATAAAATATTGCAGTTGTCTTCAGTGAAAACTCAGCTGACCCTTTGCTAGCATAGCATCTATTATGCAGCTCCCAATTATGTTTCTGTAGACTTGATTAGGCTTTTTATTTCAAATAATAGGAATAAAAAACTTAGCTTCACATGTGAAAATCCTTCATTAATCAACTTGATTTTTTAATAATTCATTTGCTACTTACATAAGCATTTACAGGCTAAAAAGCAATGTTTTGGTTGATGGTGTTATTTCACCCTTTGTGGAGAACCATTCCCCTGAGTCATGCAGTATTAATTCTGATATGCGTGAATGCAACAATATAAAAAATGATGTAACAAGAAAAATAATTAGTACTTTATGCCCCATTTGAATTGTCTGGTGTAAAAATTTAACCAGGGAATGGAAAAAAAACCCCACTAATGAGGCAATTGTAACAAGCAACAGTGAGCCAAAGTCACTGTTCTTATTTATGTATCAGTTTCCATTACTCATGCAGCACTAGAAAAGAGAGATTTGCCAGTGTAAATTAATTAATTAAAACATATATAAAGCTATTTTTAATAGAGAAAAATACATGTATTTAGAGAAGATTGAAAAAAAATATACGTGTGTACTAGGATACATAAGAAGGCTGATTCTTCTAGAAGAAATTGATGGAAGTGAAGATGAGTGTCCCGTACAGTATAATAGACATGATTAATCTGTAGACATAAGAGACTGGAAAGTAACAGTCACTGTGATATTTAAGAAATTTAAAGGAAGCATTTGAAAGCAACTAAATGGCAATCGTCTGCTGAATCACTTTTCGGTGTAAAACAAATGTCCTTAGCAGGAATGTGAATATATAAGCAGGAAGGAAAACAAAACACGTATTTGCATTGTATTAGGAGCCAATTACTAACTAAACCAAGACCCAGGTTCAGAAAAATACAATCCTTACACAATAGAAAAGGAGGTGGTCATGATGGGAAGATATTGGATGTTTTAGGTGACATGATTACGAATGTTCTCAAGAAGAACTGAATGATCACAAATGTAGAATCAATATTCAGGCTGACAGACAAATTATTACTTCTAGGCATGCTAGGAAATGTGGAAAATAAAATCTAAAATGGTAATTCCTAATCCTCTTCCCTCCTCCCTTACATAATAGCCTCTACACTATTTTCATCAATTACAGAAATGTTGGCAGATGGATAAGTGTTAATATTTTCTCACTGGGAACTCTGATCTCTGAAATGTGGAGGGACACCACCAGCCAGTAGGTTGAGGGAAGTGATTCTGCACTTCTGTTGTGCTCTGGTGAGACTCCACATGGATTGCTGCATCTAGTTCTGTCGTGCCCAATGCAGGAAAGACATGGACTTACCTGTTAGAGAGAGTCCAGAGCAGGGCCACAGAAACAGTCAGAGGGCTGGGACACTTATCCTGTGAGAAAAGGCTGAGGAAGCTGTGTTGCTCAGCCTGCAGAAGAGAAAACACCGGGGTGACATTATAGCAGCCTTCCAGTATTTAAATGGGTCTTCTAAGAAAGAGGAAGATAGATTTTTTAGCAGGGTCTCCAGGAACAGGACAAGGGGTAAGGGTTTTAAACTAAAGGCAGGTAGCATCAGGCTAGATATAATGAAAAAATGTTTTACAATGAGGGTGCTGAAGCACTGGCAGAATTTGCTCAGAGAGGCTGTGGATGCCCCATCCCTGGAAACCTTCAAAGCAATTTAGATGGGGCTCTGAGCAACCAGATCTAGTTGAAGATATCCCATGTCATTGCAGAGAACTTGTTCTAGATGACCTTTAAATGTCCCTTCCATTCCAAACCATTCTATGATTTTATGACAGAGTTCCTGGAGAGGGAGTGATAACCTTTATTCCAGTCCAAGCGACTGTTCTTAATATTCTATAGTCTATGACTGGTATTATAGACATGGGTATAATAATTTTAACAGCCAAAATCCTTCTATTAATTTTTTACTGACTATACTGTCTTCTATGTGGGGTTTTTTAGTGGATAATATTTTAACTTTCTTATTTTGGTGGGGTTTTTTTGTCCTTTTTTCCTTAATTTTCTTCTCTACCTTGTTTACAAGGACAAGGATACTCTGATTATATCTGAATAGTAACTGTAGCTAATAGTTGCATATTTAAGCAGAAACCTGAATTAAGCATTGTCTAATTTGAAAGCTATTTATATTTTTTGTGATCTGCCATGTGTAAGTTTACAGATGAAAAATATGACATGCTACAGCCTGGGTCATGTAAAGTTTTCATGCAATCACACTGTCTCACATTATATTTTATTTGTAAATGGAAGTGGTTTTGCAGAATGATTACTCTCTCTGAGCGATTTCAGCTAAAGAAAAATAGGTACTGTGTTGATACAACTCCACTGAAGCATGCAATGATTTGAGACATTTGAATGTGCAACTGGGAGACTGCATTTAAATTCACTTGAAGTACAGTCCAATGTAGCCTTCAGGCTGATGAATATGGACAGAATATAGGCCACAGGACACAGTAAATTTGCATTGTTTAACTGCCTTGTGAATCCTGACTATATATAGTTCATTCACTACTGAGTTGCAAAACACCTGTTTATATTCAAATATTAAGAGTAATTATACAAAACCTCAACAACCAGGAGATTAAGTTGATATCCACTTCGTTGTGTCACTGCCTTAACACTGCTTTAAATGCAGTCTGATTGAAATTTTATTTACACTATCAATGACTCTTTCATTCCAGCATGACTTTGTATTGCTGATACGTTTTCATATTGTACTGAAATTACCTTTTTAGAAACTGGATAAATAGATACAACCACCTCTGCTAGACTTGAGGGGCAATGATTGCAATTAGCTTCACATTTGCACTACTCCAAAAACTGTGCATTTCCAAAATCCATGGGGGGGGCTATATTTGACAGGAAGATTGAAGCAATGAACCCTCATGTATGTTCTACTGCCTTATGTTCTCAATAGAAAAAAATAAATATATTTGGCCTTTCAGGGAACATGAAGCAGCCAAGAATTCATAGGCAGGGAAATACAAGAAGAGCTCCTTTTCTTCACCTCCTCTGCCCCCCAGTAGCTAAACCAGTACAGTTATACTCTCAAGTGAGTCAGCATAGCTCAGGTCTATGCTAATACGTGAGCAAACAGCCTGACCATGAGGCTGAGCTGTATTCCAGGCTAAATTTCTCTCCTGTGGAAAATGCGGCTTTTGAATTAAGAGGCTTTAGTGCTCATTGGAGCAAGAACTAGAGCCTGCACATGAATCAACCTTTTGTTTCTTCCCTCTCCTTTCTCTTTGTCCCAGTCACTATTTCATTACTTTCAGCTCGGGTAATTAATTGAATACCTTCAGCTGGAGAAATTCAGAGCAAGAGAGATATGTCCCTGACTATCTGGTAACATTGCAATTAGGGCAGTCTGCTGAGATGGAAAATACTTTCATCAAAATGCAATCAGATATGGAAGAGACATTAACTGAGTCCCAGCTGAGCACCCTGTCAGCTCTGCAGCTGTGCTCTATGGCAGGAGTGGACACTTTGTGGGGTTTTTTTTGCAAAGGTTTCAGATTGCTTTGAGCTTGTCTGCAAGGTCCTACCCTGGAGGTCTAATCTCTGAATCCCACTGTGACTGAGATGCATGGTAGAAAAAGGGCAGCTTTACTGTAGGCATTTCTGTCATCCCGAGCAGCAGAAATGTTGGCACTTCAGAGCTCTGCTGGGTGTTCGATGCTATAAATTCTGGTGACTTCATCTAGGGTGTGCCAGTGCATCTTGCTGAGCTAGAGCAGGAGTTGCAGCAATATTCTCTCTCATAGTACACTGCAATGTTCTGGGCATCATCCCCCTCCCCATACAGAGCTGCAACTCAATGCTGTCTCTGAGATTCCAAGTTAATTCCACATAACATACTACTATAGACAGCCATTTCCTATTTAACAAGTTACAGAGCTGTGTGGCCAAGTTCAATGGGTAATCTTGCACTTTGAGTTACCATTAGATTTGCCATTATTTATCTGTTTTGGGGAAAACGATTCATTCTGTGTCTCAACAAGACACCAGACAGAAACATATATGAGAGATCTGTAATTCAGAAAAAATTATGCTGCCAGAAAATTCAAAACAATTCCTGCTCAGTCTGTATCAAACAGACTTACCAAGTATCTTATTATTTTTTTAAAGGGAAAGAAAGAAAAATTAGGTCACAAGCTATGATACCTAATCAGAACAATCAGCAGGTTCACTGTAAAATGCATATGTGAAAAGCATAAGTGAATCATGGCCTGTGGAGCAGAAACTGATTAAGCTTGTATAAGTCTGTTTAGTGCACCCGTGACCTCATAGTTTGTAGATCCTCCATTTTCCTTGATGTTTAGCAGCTTTGTATTTTAAAAAAATCTGAATAAAATACAACAAACCTTTCTGGAAGGGACCAGCTCATAAGATTGCTTTTTCAGTTTCTCCCTTAAGTACTCTTCCCACGTCAGTGTGCTTTCACGCTTGTCAGGACATGACTATCTGAAGGGCTCCTGCAATGCTGAAAGTGACACACATACATCTCCATAACTAAACCTCACTGCTGGTCAGAATATATCATTCCTTTTCCCGTCTATCATTTTTGTGCCTTATGCCTCAGAAAGACTTTGAAAACCACACCTCAGCTCTCTGCACTGAGGGTTTTCAAGAAGCTTCCTGTGAATTTACATCATTCAAATGAAATGGGAATGAGCCTGTAGTTAACCACGGAGATTCTACACCAATAAATTATAATTTTCCATAGATTTTGTTCCAGATATTTTTCTAAAGATACTGCCAACCAGACTTAGACAGAATATGGCTACATAATGGAGCCCTGTATCAAAATAAATAGATTGGTCAGCTGTGAGCCTTTCATAATTTGTCTTTCATACCCTACAAGAGTGCATTTTTCTTGGAGGCTATAAAACCCACCACCAAAAGGAAAACTGTTCAATGTTATCAGAAACTTGTCACGTTTGCTGAAAGTCTTTTATTTCTCTGCTTTAGTCCTCTTTTCTTTAACTCCTCTTCGTGTTTTATCTTTCCCATAAACTTACAGACAGAAGACCAGAACCTTTCACAGGAGAAATTTCTATACTTTTCATTTAATTTAGTCTAATACTATTGGCTTAGAGATGATAATTTTTTTTTTTTACTTTACAGAGAATCAATGGCTCCAACCTTTTCTGAGCCTAAATTGCCCACAGAATCCTGTCCTGGATAGGTGAGTAATTGCATAACCTTGTGTTTCACAAGATGTCTAATTTTAGACTGTGATGAAGAACACTAAATACTGTTTGAAGATCAAGAAAAGCAAGGTAGATTGAAAGGCAAAAACACTATTTTGAACATTTTTCAAATCCTAGGTACCTACCAGACAAGATCACAAAGAAAATTGATCACAACGGAGATAATCACTGGTACAATTCCTAGATGTTCTTAGGTAGGCGTTTCATATTTGCATTTGAACTACATTAAATATCTATAAATGCATGCAGTTGCCATCACCATTTGGGTTTAAAAGTTCAATATATTAGAACTCTTTGAAAGATGTAAACCCCAAACTTTGTTAATGGACTAAACAACACGTGTAGGCTCATGCTGCTACATACGATACCAAGCATTTACATATGACAATACTGAAAATAAGAATAATTTTTGATTTTTTTTCTTGCTGTAAGGTTCTAATAATCATAATCTCTTTTATCTCCACCTTCCTAAGGACTGTCTGCCTAAACATGAACATGCCAAGAATTAATATGCACTAGGACTGACAATTTCAATAGTTAATATTAATGCAGTGGAAAGAGGACTAATATGGTAGTTAATAGCCTTTAAGGAAAAGTACTAGACCATTATTTTTTCAATAATTCACTCTAATCCACTATACACTTATCAATGGCTAAGTATAATTGTCCCATGTTAACAGGTCTTACTGAAAGCCATATCTTTGACTGAGGAAAGCTTTTCTACCGGTTCAATTCTTAATTTCCTATGTTTTAGTGGTGTTTCAAAATCAACATGAACACATTTAAATGCAAAGTAGCCCCAAGACAGTTTCACAGAACTGACCCACGCTTAATGCATGAGGTGTCCGTTTGATAAAGAACCTGAAGTGTTTCAAATTGCTATCTTAATCCTTAGTCAGATCAATGGTATATGCATTATATTATTCTAGTAAATTTTTTGATAATATTTTATAATACATGTCTTATTCATGGAGAAAATCTTATTTTCTATGATTTTAATTTTTCAGGAAGAACAATTTATGCTTAAAACAATTCAGGATTAAGAAGATGAAAGTTAAAAATGGGAAAGAATACTTACTTCTGTCAAAGTCAAATTCAGATACCATCTGCTCTAAGTGCTTTGAGACTAGAGAAGTTAAGCAGTGCTGGAAATTAAAATCTATCCTGAAAGTGACTACATCAACACTATGAATAAAGCAGAGTGCTGACGCAATGGGTGGGAGCAAGTGCAGACCCTAAAGAAAGAGGTAATGGAACCTTCTGTGGCGTTGCACTTGTAAAATTGAACCACAGACCTGACCTATATTTCTGAATAGAAGTAAAAGGTTATATCTAGTGTGGTATTATAACTCTATGTGTCTTTCGTGAGAGGGAATTGTGACCACACTAGGAACTGGTTTATGATTGCCTTCCTTTAGGATGGCTGGTTAAAGTTGCTGGTTAAAATTACTTTCAGGAAATACATTTAGGACAGATTTCTTGTTAAGAAGCACCAAGCACAATTCTACAACAGAAATTAAACATTAACAGTAAAATTCTTTTTAATACCTGCTCTTACTGAGAAAAAAGCAAATTTACAATGTTTTCAGTCAGAAAAATTATTTTCTGTCCATGGCTCTAAAATACTTTATCAGAAAATCCCTCTAACATATGACATACAGGAGAAGAAAAAGCCTTATTCCAAAGTCCAGTGTAACTTGAAAAAGATTCTCTGGGCAAGGAATTGCACAGTTATGCCTGAGATATAGCAAGTCTATGTATAGGCTTCCTGTCCAGAACCATACAAAATGGATTGGAGATCACTCCTGCCATCCTTCCACCCTGTGACCTTTTGTATCTCACATGCCTTAACAGAATTCTTTTAAACAACTGAGGACATTCTTGCTAACTATGCAAAGGGAAAAAAGTCCTTTTATAGGTAAATCCTAGATATGAGCCTCAGAACAAGTCCACATTAGTATATAAAACCCTAGGCATAATTTACAAATCACATACAATGAAATAGAGTTGGTAGTGAGACCATTAAACACTTTGGAATATTTGCAATATTTGTGATTGTTTTGCTGCAGTTGCTTTGGTTTTCTTTTTCCCTGACATTGAACAATAAGGTTTGGAAAAAATTCTTTTAGTGTCTGAAAAATACTCCATTTTATGATACACTTACCATTTCTACAGACTTGAAATCCCAGGGGACTCCATGAAAGACTATTTCCATTAGTTCAAACACACAGTGGCAAAATGTAAATTTTTTCTGTTATATTTAGAATGATACTAATATACTAAAACATCCAAGAGAATTACTGTGATGGAGACAGCTTTCTGTATCTGTGTGATTTTTTTTTTCAACTTTTTAATGTCACAGAGTGTGTAATTGCTAGTTGTACTGATATGCATTGGAATACTTCAGGAGGAACACTATATGTTAGCTTAGTTTCAAAGATTTTCCTGAACAGATGCATTCCCTGCCCCCTGTTTTGGGAATAGTATTAAATTGAGTAAAATATAAATTATCTTGCATTTTTTTCATAGAAATGTCATCCTAATCCACCTAAAGAAGAAAGAAAAACAACCAGTCCCATTATTTGAAGTGACAATTTTGTGTTAGAATACCAGAAAACAGATAAAATACACTTATAACAAAGGGGAAATACAAAACAAACAAAACAATAAAGAAGTGAAATACTAAATAAGGCATATAGAAGACAAATGGAGATTAAACTAGTTTGGTCAATTCCTGATGTGCTATTCTGAAAACTGAAAGAAATAGGATAATGAAAAGAGACCTGTGGTAATTTCAGAGGTAATTTCTTGAAAAGAGGCAAATATCTGAAAGAAGAAATTGCTTAAAAATGCAGCAGGAACTAATTGATTCCTTAAAAATAGATGTGTCAATCCCTACCTGTCAGAAGAGAACAGGGTTTAAGAATACAATTCCTTAACAAACAATACCAAAAAGAAAACCAAGGGAGTACACAAGGGAGAGGCTACTTCCAAACTAGAATATCTTTCTAAGAGATCACAAAATTAGAAAATAGAAATAGAAGGCACCTTAAAATGCTGTCTAAGCCATTTCTCCATCAAAAGATATGATCCACTAAATCAAAATTGTTCCTGAGAGATAGGTTTTTAATCTCTTCTTAGAAGTGTCCAAGAATCCTAAGGTCTGAGAAAAGCTGTCTTGAAAAATAAAGAGACAAAAATCCTATGCCATTTACAACACAGTCTACTCAATAATATCCTGTGCAGGTGCCCGGTGCTGCTGACCGGCCGGCTCGTTCACCGGTCCGCGTATAAGGGGTACGGCCTCGTACCTTTTCGGTGGGTCTGGACCTCAAGCAGGAACGTGGACGGCGTGGAAGGAAAGGAGGTTTTGTTAGGCTTTATTCCACCCACGTGCAGAGTGAGCTCCCACCCTCAGTTCTTACCTTAAGTACAGGGGGCGTAGACAGAGCAGGGGAGAATCTAGAACCAATCCAGGGGAGGAGTGACCAAGAACAGGGACACTCAACAGAAAGATGAAAGAAGGAGGGAACCTGAGAACTTTCCCAATCATCCTGAAGCCTCACTAGAACCTTTCAGGCTTTAGGGCGGGATGGCGGTGTGATTGACCAGACCCATCACCAGGGAAAGACCACAGGGGGTTTGGGCACGGGGACATAGGGACAAACCATTACAAAACAGATAACAAAAGCATACAGAACTTTGGAAACCCGAAGTGCACACCACAACAATATCCCAATCAATTACAAAAGAAATAACCAGAGTTAAGGCTTAAATTTGAGAAGGACTTAGGGTAACATACCAATGTGCTTTTCACAATAACTTTTTGTAGTCTAATTTATTTTCATATTTTTCTTTAATCCTTTTATGTCAAGAAAAATTAAATTGCAAGGACATGCAGTTTTTTCTCAGAAGCAGCACAGCTGGAATAATATTTCTAATAAAGATATTAGCAAAGATGTTTTCATTTTTTGTTCATATAATTTTACAATTTATTTTGGAAAATATATTGGCAAACTGGTATTTCACTCAAAGAGTCTTATCTTTACCATAAGACCACTTAAATCTGTTTGTTTATTTGGGATGTTATCAACATGCCAGATGCTCCTTTTCTAGTTTTGCAACGTTATTTATCCTTGTTGAGGTGGTTTTATTATCAAAAGGGGGTATTTTATCTCCTGATCGTTACCTGAAGGTTATATTTGTTATGTTTATTTACAGTCTGTCAAGATATTTTCCAATACCAAAGCTCTATTTTGATATAAAAATGGCAATTTCACATAATAAGCAAACTAGATTACTTGATATTATAACATATCCCTTGAATTATTTAAATTGTGGGTTTGGCTGAAAGCGTCCTTTCTATCCTGTGTTGTGAGATTTACCATGTCACTTTCTAGCCCTTCAATTTTTTTCTAAACAAACCTACAAACCGAAGATGCCATAGTTTGAGTATTATGTGATCTAAGCACAAGAAAAAAGAGTTAATATTGTTTTCCACAGAAACTGTGTATTTTCCCCATTTAGTCAAAAGGTCAGCCCATTTTCTCTAGAAATTAGTTCTAAGTCTTGAACAAACAAGCCAAATTAAAATTTTTTCAAGTCAAAATCTCTCAGATGTCTGACTCAAACACTGAACTTAAATTTTGTTGCCTAATTCTGGTTTCAATCTTACACCCTAATGTTTTTTAAAAAATGGGGAAAACAGACAAAACACATGTATTACTAGCCATACGGTGCCTTGGAGATGCATTTGTTTGCAATTTGCTGATGCCACTCTGCTCCATCATTACCGGAATTTTATTACAGAACATATTCTTGTTAAACAAATACAAATACTGGGACATTTGGTTGCTTGCCTTTAGAAGTAGGCACCAAGCAGCCAATTCCTTGGCCCCGTCTTCAAATCATGAATTTGGGGAGAAATTTAAAACTTTGTTGATTTCAATGGAGGACAGGTTAAGAATGAATGCTTGAGCTTTATACAAGTAAAGAATTTCACAGAAGGCAAAAACTAGGTTATGGCTTTTGAAAATGAAAAAATCAAGTAATAAAACAGTGGAGTCTGAAATAAAGCAAAATAGGAAGCAATTTATGAGAAAAGGACAGAGATATAATAAATAAAAGCAGCTAACAAGCTAGAAGACTACTGAAGAAAACCCAGAAACTGAGCAAAGCCATAGATAAAATGCTGGAAATTCACAAGAAAATTATTAGGCACTACAGATGAAAAGATGAGTGTACCTGGGGAAAAGCTGACAAAACCCCCATATCCATCTGCTGTACACATTACAAAATCTTTGCTGGAGGAAGGTGTCCTGTTAATTTCAAGATCTATATTTATTAATAGAATTGAAAGACCAAAGCCTAAGGGAAGAACTGCCCTGCTGGTGTACAGGTTGTTTGTTGATACCTTGCAGTTGTTTCTCTCAATATATAATGCTGGAGAACAGGTTCTGCAAAGTACTCCTACCTTTTTCTTTCTTTCTTTCTTTTATTTTTAATTCTTCCAATTTGCAGATAATAATGTTACAAAATGCCTCCTTCATCATTTCACTACTGAACCAAGTAATAAAGTTTCACCTTTCTGCTGATTGGATCAATGCTACAGATCTGCTGTGGAGGAAATAGGCTGCATGGAAGAAGGAATCAGTCTCTGTGACATCTGAAGCTTTTTCCCTTGTTCTGTTAGTGCAATACTAACATTAGGATGAGAACACTGAAGGCCCTAAGGACAACAAGGGAAGGATAAATCCTTCTCATAGATCCTCTTCCCAGGGCACAGAGCAGCCATCTGGACAGTTGCTGTGCTAGTCTTTATTCAGAGAGGCTATATGCACCTCAGGCTCTGAATAACCATGAGGGTTTACTGATTACAGAACATTTTCTGACATTAAATACTGTACTTAGAGTGACATAGCAATTAATAACAAACACAACTGAGAACATGGATTCAGTTGGGCATGGGAAGCCGTGGTTTTCTAATCACTTTCTCATTTTGTCATAGCTGACTTGAATGTCCAGCTGTGATATGCAACTGTAGAGCATTCTAGCCATTTGAAAGCTATTTGAACACACTGAACATGAAAAGTAAATGCGAATGAGCTATTTATCTCATCAGTACATTTTGTTGTCCTTTATACTGACTGCCTTTACCAGGATTGCTATGGTGTATGTTTCAGAAAAGTAAATCCTGTTTTATTTGGTGTGAGGGTCAGAGAGAAAGAGCCCCATAAATAAAAAGCTTGTACTTGACACAGAAGGGTGGTTAAGCATTGTGGTATCTCCTTTGCAGTGTGTGAAAGATAAAATGATACAATTTTATTAGGGAAAAAATTGAATTTGCTAGAAAGAATCATCTCCAGTTTCAGAATTATTTACTCTCAATTTTCTGGAACAATACATTACTATAGGAACTAAAGAGAAACTTGACCAAATTGCCTTATCTTTTAGATAACCATAGGAAGCAAAACACAGTGACATCTGGAATGATGAAGTCTAACTACATATAATGGAGAAAAAAAAGAATGTTTTGAGTGGGTATTTTAAGTAGCTTTGGGTGACTGGTTTGATTAGAGATGATTATTTAAACAACCTTAGACAGCTGGTGAACATAGTAGCATACTTAGTGACTTCTCCTGGAAATTATAGCATTTGAGTCAGAAAGACAATAGCCATGGGCGATGAGGTATAACAAAGAAAAACTTTATCTTCTTTCCTCACCCTTCTTTCCTCACTCTTAGAAGTAAGCTGGTTTTGGTGAATGATCTCTGTTCACACCACTGAGTGAGGGGTGAATCTAGTGTGCACTTTGACTAAGGTAAGATATTGAATGCTCCCCAGAAAAGTGCTGCCTTTACTTTTAAGTTGATGGAAAATGATCAGCAATGAGAGCTGAGAACAACTTGTCATTCTTTACTCAATGGTATGATGTTCCTGTAAATTTTTAAGGAAATGAGAATGAAAGCATAGTAAGTAATCATTGAGTTTATAACTGCATTTGAAATATCAGTGACAAGTCCTTTATTTCTACAAAAAGCTGTTAAAATGTTCCATCAATGGATTTTTGGATATTTGAAAAAGGTGGGAGTAGTTATTCTTTACCATTATTTCAAATGTATTGTTCAGTACATAGAATTTTCATCTTATATCTATGAAAATAGAGTGGAATCTTATATAAACTGTCTTCTTTTATTTTTTAGTTTGCTGAAAGAGATATGGTTTCAGTTTTTAAGGCTAAATTGGGAACTCAAACCAATATTTCCTTCATATATTAGCATTATCTTTATTTTCACTGCTAATAGTGTGTATATTATACTTATTTTCCATTGGGATTGTACTTTAAAATGGAGTTACTATAATTTAGAAGAATGTAAAAAGTACTGTGGTAGGATTTTAACTGAAAGAGATAAGGTTGGTAATAATAATAATAATCAGATTTTTGAAAGGCATTGCTAATGCAGAAGTATCAGTTCTCTTTATAGAATTCAAAGTTTTCCACAGCTTTGTTGTGAATTTTCATTCTGTTTTCCATAGACTGATTTTGACTGTAATGGAGTTCTTTTTCTTCATGGCAGCCTGTATGGTGCTGTGTTTTGAATTTGTGACTAAAGGAGGGTTGATAACAAACCAGTTTTTGGGCTATTGATGAGCAGTGCTTGCACAGCATCAAGGTCTTTTCTTTTTCCTTCTCTATCTCCCTCAAAGGTTGTAGTCTGGGAATGGGCAAGAAACTGGCAGTGGACATAGTCAGGAGAGCTGACCCAAGTTGGCCAAAGGGATTTACCACTCCATATGACATTGTGCTCTTTCATAAAACGAAAGCAGGAGGAAGTGGGATCGTTTGAGGTAATGGCTTTCATTTTCCCAAGTAAACCTTCCACATGCTTGGTTTTTCCTGAATTACTTGGACATCTGCCATAGACAAGCAAAATCCTTAATTTGCTTTGTTTGTGCACATATTTTACTTCATTTCTTCAGCTTATCTCAACCCATGAGTTTTTCTGATTTTTGCCCTTCCAAAACTTTACTCTGGTCAGCTGGGAGGGCAGCAAGTAGGTGGGTGGGATCTTATGACCAGTGTCAATGTCACAAATGCCATTAATTAGTCTGCTAATACAGGAAAGTAGAAAAACAAGGCTGCCCATTTGGTCAGTCAGATTTTCAGAGAAGCAAGATCAGTTGGGGGTGCCAGAAAAAGTTAATAAGGCTGTACTTGGGCCACATATGTGAAAAAGGGAGATTAAAGGTTCTTTCTCTCTGTTTCTGGTGTTAGTGATTGGTATTATGTAAGCATGGTGGAGGTTGAGGAGCAGGCTGTGTGTGCTGGTACCTTAGGCAAGCCAGGGTTTAGTGATGAGACGGTGGAAGAGAACAGCCACTTTTTGGAAGCTTTCTTGTGAGTCCTTCAGGATCAACATCATCAGCAACAGAGAATACTGCAAGGAAGATGCAACAGGTGATGGTCTGGGTTACATTCACTGCTAAAAACTTGTTCCCATCTCCTTTAGAAGACTTAAGCACTGTCAACAGAGGTAGTTACTGGGCTAATGCTAACCTTGCTCTTGATAAATTTAGTTTATCCCATTTATGAAAAGTTTTTTAGTTTATCCCATTTAATTCCTTTCCCTCAATACCGAGAAATGATTTATCAGAAGAAAGGCATGCAAATGTACTAGTGTTTCCAGGTAGATTTTGTTTGTGTGGGCTTGTGTTTGATTTTGTTTTTTTATTACAGCTATCCTGCTTGGCAGAGATGCATATTGAAAACAGAGAGAAGGAAATATAATGATGAAAAAAGTAAACCATTACTCGAAGCTCAAACAAAGGAAATGCTCTAAATCATGAAAAATCCAAGAGAACCATTTTTCTAAATTAGGCAAATTGAGACCTAAATAAGTCTTGCATAAAGCACAGACAAATAAATGTCTGAACCAAGCTATGGAGTGCTCCACCACAGTCATTCTCATTTTTAAAAGGGGATAAAGTCCCTCAAGCTTGGGTTTCATCCATACAAGTTTTGATAGTACTATGTTTTTTTCCAAAGTATTTTTATTTATGAATTCATATTATTTTTGATTTTTTTTTAAAGCAAGTGCAATTTGCAATATTCAAAAAGAGCAACGATTAACATTTCCAGCAAGATGTTAGAGAGGAACTCAGGGAAAAGAAAGAACAAAACCCCAATAGGGGTGTGTAGACAGTGTCTTGCAAGGGTGATATGTATTGAATTTACTAGATTTCAGTGAAACCTTTGTGGATATTATTTCTGGGTTTTTCCTTTTTATTCTATTCCCTTGATGATACATTTTACAGTAGGCAGACATGTATACTCCCAGTGCATTGGAATAAGCTTTTAGCCTGCCTTCCAAAATACATATTCTCAGGTATTTTTCAGATAGTATGCTGAATTTTTAGTTTTTATAAAGTCTAGGAAAACTATCAGTAGATCCAAATGTGGCTTGGCATTCAATAAATTCAATTCTCGTGAAAATTCAGGCCAGCACTACAGTGAATGTCATTTCTGTTTACAGAGAACATTCTTGGCCAGATACACAGCAAAGATCTAGTTTGACTAATTTAGCTGCTTAATGCATAGATCATAGGTAGTTAGCTCTGGCATACTCATAAGTATCCAATTTAAGGTCTCCCCGTGCAGTTCAAGACTGGATGGATCTAAAACCGTTGTGGCCATATTGGCCAGACATGAGCTTAGAAAGCTCTTAAAGAGTCCAACATAGTGTACATTGCCTTTCGAAGAAACCTCCTTTATCAGAAAGACAGAGGAATTCTCTTGCTCATCAACATCCAGCAGGAGGCCAATGGTCCCCTGGAAGCACCTACTGCCTTATTTCCTGCATATAATACTTTATGCTTGTCTTTAGTCCTTATTGAATTTTAACTTATTGAGTTAAATCTGTTTCTCTGGTCTATCAAGAATGTTGCGAATTCTAATCCCGTCCTCCAAAGAGCTTCCGAATGTTTGCATCAGATTTTATATTGAAATACTTTATTCCATAATGAAAAGCATTAGTGGAGATATTGACCACTATCCTGTCCACTACAGACCAATGCAAAACTCCCCTAACATAGCCTGAGGGTAAGTTATGAATCAGGAAAGTCACTATCAAAAATTAGTGATTAGTCCTAATAAATTCCATGGTCATTTGGCCATACATCACCTTGTTATTCTTTTCAATCAAATTCTCATCTTTCAAAATTGATTCAGCAGTTTTGCTTATAGTACCTCTTTAATCCAAGTAACTTCACAAAATATAATATTTCCAAGGAATTTTTCCATCAAACTTTTTTCTGGAAATTTCAACAGGATATGTTAATTATTTCACTGTTTTTAAGATTTAGAAGTGACCCAAACTATCAGACTTCTGTCTTAAGGATGTACTATATCCTTTGTCTGACTACATTAGGTTTCATTGGTTTGAGACAGGCAGACAGGCAGGCAGAGTAAGTTTATTTCCAAGTACTTGAAACTGTAACCTACTGAATTTCTCTCACAGAAACAGCCTTCACTGACACATCTCTAGCCTGTTACTTGGCAACCTTGAAACATTAGGTATTAGCTGACATTGATGTCGCTTTCTCACGGAGAAGGGGAAAGACTGAAGCTTTAAACAGATACTCCAAAGCTAGGGTTGGTCTTTCCAGCTTTATAATTCATATTACTAGTAACGTCCAGTAACAACTTTTACTGTTGTCTTTTTTCTGCACCTTCCTTTTGTCCTGGAGAGACAAAAGAAAAAGAGGAATCTCCAAAGGCTGTCTTTATCATATTGGTATGAAGAGTAGACCATATATTCAAATTCAAATAAGTATCATAACATCTAGGAGACAGTAGTATATTATTTATGCAATAAGGCTGAATTCTTAATGAGGATAATGAGTATTTTTGTATCTAACAACTCCAACACATGCTGCAGCTCCAATTTATGTCATCTATTGCCAGGCAATTTACAACTTCTTCTGTTCAATCCAAGGACCTCAAAGTTAGGCTTTATTTTCTTTTTCCTGATACTAGAGTCATTAGGAAACCTGTCATTCAAATTTCAGGAGGTGGACTGCAATAAAGGACTTACAATCAAAACATTCACCTTTGATTTTCCTTATCAAGCCACTAATGATGACTTGATATATATCATCACACGTGCCCAGATGGAAGTGGTGGGATAGAGTTCAACCCATGAATATTTCTGCTTTCTGAGGAAAGAGGACCTCCTCACTGGTTCAGCTGGATGACCTGCAGTAGCTCAGGCAGTTCCACTGGCATTTATGGCAGTTTTATAAATCTCCCTGAATCTTATAATTGAATTGTGATTGTTCCTGAGATGAGAGGTACAAGAGCAGAAGGTAGAATACTAAAAGGTATAGGAAGCTGATATGATGCAAATTTTCAACTAAGGGCGATATGATGTGCAGTAAAAAAATTACAGATGTAAGGCTTAGAAGAAATGTAATGACAGAACAAAATGTGAGAACATTGAAACAGTCAAAATGAAAGCTTTTATGTACTAAATCAACCCAGTTGGACCCGTAAGAGGATACTGCCATAGAGAGTGAGAACAAAGTTGTATAATTTGTGCATAGTCAAAGAAGAATTGAAAATGTGAATACATGGAAAATGATTAAACAGAAAGATCAAGAGCTAGCACAAGTAAAAAATTTTCACAGCCAGAAGTGAAGACCAGTTAAGTGTATTGTGTTCAAATGATACCAGAACTTTTTTTTGTCTATAGGAAAGATCCTCAGTCCTTTTACTTTGTTATCTGCTGAGCCAAATAAGAATGCTGATTTATCTAACATCCACTGTATCTTTGAAAAAGTAGGTACAAAATCTACCACTATCAAAGCTTTGGTGAATGAAGAAATGCTTGATACCGTCATGTTGGCAGCATTGAGGGATAGCCTAATATTGCTTTTGTATGTGATATGGAAGCATAAAGCAATGCTGAATGAGTAACTGGCTACTGGAATAATAGTGAGGTGTCAAAATCAAGGATAGATATCTACAGATTTAATGGAGGACTGGCTAAACAATATTTGGACCAGAAGACCAGGTGTGCTGTTGAGAAAAAGAAGAATAATTGTTCTAGATGAATCCAGAGATCATCTAATGCCAGCTGTGAAGAATACTGCCAAGAAAATGAATATTGATCTCTGAATATATCAAGAGGAATGACATCAAAACTCTCTATGTAGCAGTGAAAATGCCCTTTAAAGACTGGTTAAAATCTTCGTACTCAGAATGGGTATTGGCAGGGAACATGCTCCTGTTCCTATAGGAAAAATATGGAGTGCTGAATAACTACCCTGTCATGTTGAGACCAGCAGATCAGATAAATCCAGAACTTGTAGCTAAGGTTTCTACGGAATACTGTATTTTAGATTCCATGGATGGAACACACATTGTTATGTGTACAAAGAAGAATCTGAAAATAGGGAAGACACTGATAGTGAAGAACTGATGGAATACAATGAAGAAAATGACAATAATATTTTCATGTAAAAACTGAGAATTAGTATTAATATAGCATGTGAGAAAAGTACAGATTAACTTCAAGCAAACTGTTAGAGAAAACATTTTATATTAATGATATAATATTTATACAAATTCTATTGTGAGGGGAGAAAAGTCAATGTATTCTAAATCATTTTTAATTTAGATTTGTGATTGATTGTATTTTGATTTATCTTATTTTGTGGGCTGAAATTTCTTTTTAGAAGAATTGGAAGATGAAAGTATTTCACCCTTACAAATGTTGCTTCCTAAAGAGACCTTAACCAGTTTCACTATGAATCAAAATAATATTTTTTAAATCTCTAGTTTGCCATAAGATTTTCTTTGACCGCACAAATGACAGCTATGATATTCTTTGCACATACCTTTTTTTTTTTAATAAAAGCATTCACAGGAAAATAAAATTAATCCATGTTCATCCAAAGCATGCCATCTGTTGAAGTTTTGCACTAACATGATAGAAATAGCTCACTGCAATACCTGGTGTTATTGGAAAGATTTATCTCCCCCCTAGGCAAACTAATTCATGAATGAACTAGGATATACTTCCTGGCAAAAAAATGGTCATAGTAATCATTTGATCTGGAAAGCTTTGCATTAGGGTTCATGCTCTAGATCTCTGGATATTTTAAACTGATTCACACATCTTTTTTGAAGTTCGAAAACTAAAATAGTCATTTTCCTTCCATCTTTCAGTAACTTGTTTGTATTAGAGTCCCTGAAGAGGACAATACTACATATATTTTTGTTCTCTTCTCGTTTAACCATTTTCAAACCAATTTTTTTAAGTCATGAATATGACAAGAAAAAAAAAAAAGCTTTTTTCTGTTTTGGGTCTGATCCAACTCTAGGGAAAGTATTTCTCAGTCCATATTAAATGAATCAGCTAGTATACAATGCAATTAATGCAACAGGTCCATGAAAGCAACAGGTAAGGGAAGATAAAGGATTCAAGGTTTTGGGACAGATAGGTTTCAGTGTAAACTTTGACATTATCAGTTGCTAGAAGTCAATTATTACACAGTAATTAGTGTGGCAATTCAAATAAACTCTTTAGAAAACTAGTTAACTGAAATACTCACCATGGAAAACCTTATTGTTTCCTCCTTCAAAGGAGTGGTTTAGGATTACAATAGGGTGACCTGGAGAAAGAGAACATAGGGAGATTATGAAAAAGATCTTCAGTAGAATAAGATTTTTGGCATGAAGAGGGTGGATTGAGATAAAAATCTCAACTCTGCAATGATCACACTTGCCAGATTCGGAAAGAGAGTAAAAAAAATTCTAGCCAATAGGAGCCAGGCTAAAAATAGAAAAAGATGTCTCTTTTTTAACAGATTTTTGCTACAGCATGCTATGGATTTTACAAGTTTAGAGGGTCTCAGGGAAGCTACAGAAAAGATTGAAAGGATAAACCGTGGGTTGCTAAACAGACCTACCATACTTGAGCTGAGGAATTCTTTCACATGAGAACAGTTTGATCTTCAGAGGATATTACTGGGCATGGTTATATAAATTTGTCCTGTTCCTAGTCTTCCTGTCTAGACATTTACTTTGGTTCATTTTTAGAAAAATAAAGTTAGGTTAGATTGACTCTAGGTCTCAGTCAGTGAAACCATTCATACATTCTTGAAGCCTACCAAAACTATTGTGGATCATGTGGATCAGATGCTGCAGTGGCAAAAGGAAGTACAGATCCTGCAATCAATTAAGGGCATCCTTAAGTTTGTGCTCAATTATACACCTAAGTACTCTTATCAAACTCTCAATGAAGCAGTAGAACTGCTCTTAAGACAGAGTTTTCTGTAGGGATTCTGTAAGTTGTGATGTGATAAGGACTATGAAATGAACCCAGTTTTTCACTGGGATACAATGACTAGACCTACAAGAATCCAGAACCATCATCTTTTCTGGTATATTTCTCAGAGGAATCAGTATGCTTTGGCATATTTGCCAATTATTTCAAGAAACACCTGTTTTCACATAGTTTTCTGTTGTACCTGACAATACTTATCATATCACAGCTAAAAAAAAGGCCAGCATCTTACTGCTTAAAGAATAAAAGATAACCATAAAAGCAAAGGAGCAGTCTTCTGGGTTATGGAAAGCACCAGTCTTCTACTATGCCTGCAGTGAACAGAATGAAAGGACAGAAATTTTGTTTTCCAAAGACTTGTCCTTCCTGCCCAGTCCTACCGATTCATGAAAGCACACTGGCAGCTGCGATAATGTAATTTAAACCCTAAGATTAGTTTCATACTTTAAGATGTACTGAAGTGCTTTTCTGGACCTGGGCCAGATGCTCAACATCTTCCAGGATCAAGTTCATATTTATGAGTGCTTCATAAGTGAGGAAAATCATAAAATTGAATAGCTTTGTTCCCATAAAAAGGGAAATATAAAGCCCTCAATGCAAAGTAACCATGTGTTAAGTACTCATAGAACATTTTTCCCTTTGTTAATTAAGCAAAAAATTCATATGGGTGGGGCATTTCCTGGCAGCTGATGTTGAAGTGAGAGCCGTGAGTTTTAATTGCCACTTAAATCCAGGGCATTTCATTGAACAAACAGGTGGAGCACATCCACTTTGAATGTATCCAAACAGCTTGCCTTATCATAGAGAGGAGAATGAGTTTTCTGATTGATTAGTTCCTTTTTATTCCAAGCAGGTTGTGGCCAATTGCAGTAACTGCAGATTTTCTGCATTGAATGTTAAGGCAATCTGCATAGAAAACGAATTCAAAGAGAACATTTGGAGTTTTAAAATCTGTACTAACATGAAAGAAAAAACAACCAAGCAAGCATATTTCATTTATAACTCCTAGAAATGGAATTTATTAATTGAATTATGTGGATGAAAAGGAAAAGAATCTATTTAAATGTGACAAGTCTCACTAGCTCTGAACCAGCAGCTATATCTAGGCTGACACTTTGTAGGATGTAAGATTTAGCTAGGAACCAGATATTAAAGTACATTAAACCAGTTACCAAGCTACATTCTGTGATCTGGAAAACAACTCAGGGGTTTATATATTTTTTTAACATAGAGAGAAAGGGAAAATGCATTTATGAAACATGTTCCATTTTATTCTAATAATAAGCGGTTAGCATTTAGGAAAGATGTCTTTCCTCTGAATCAGCTTCCAAGATTTAGTCTATTTATTCCAAGATAGTCTATTTATTTCAGGTAACGTGTAGCAATCAGCTGTCACTGCAATAGGCACAGCATAACTCAATACAGCCTGAAAAAGTATTCTGACTTTCATTTTCTTAAAATCTAACCCACTTTGTAATTGTAGGCTAGAAAACAGAGTAATAGAATTACAGCAGTATTTTAGAAAGGTGGTCACAGTGATGGTCTAGAATTGCCAGTAGAAAACATCCTTATTTAGTACTGTGTCACTGAGATGAGTTTAAAATTACCTGTCTTCCACTATATGTCTCCTTAAAGAGTTATTAAAATAGTTTGGTAGAATATTTTAATAGGATTTTTTCTCAGTAAGACCTTTTTCTTCAGAGCTCATATTTGAAGGTGACTGTGGCAAGTTTACAGTGAGAACAGATAAAAACAGATCAAGAGGAACTACTCTTCGGACACAGTGACTAGAGCATTAAAAAAAAAAGAAAGCAAGAGATAACCACATCTGCATATTAATTTTTACAGAAAGTTAAAATATTAGAAAACATTTGATCAGTGGCAAGCCTGGAAAACTGTCTTACATTTTTCACTTTAAAGTATCTGCACTCATTAAGGTAGTGGTTAATTTTTCATTAAGAAAATAAATACTGAGATCTTTAAAACTGTTACTACTCCTTGGGACATAAATCTCTTCTTTAGGAAACTGAATATTTATTTTTTTATTTATGGAAAAATAAAGGAGTCAATTGGGCCTTTGCTTTTGAGTCATTGATTTTAGCAAAATTGTGAAATTGTAAAACATATAGATTTTTAGTGTTGGTGCTCTGTGTGGATGCATAACACTAGAATCAATTTGAAATTAGAAAAAATGTCATGATTAAAGCCAGCTATTAATGAAAGCCAGAAATGGTGTTTTAAATCATGAGCTTTATTGAAGCTCACATATTGGTGTTATGACGATTTTGCTGATATCATATTTAAAGAATGGTTTCCACAGATTGAGATTAAGATGCTACCATAGTGTAGCAAGGCTATATGCTGAAAAAGTTTTTTGGTGGATAAAATCCAGCTATTTAAAAGAACATCACTTCCATAAAGAGAAGCTAAATTACCTCATTTCTTCACAGCAATGGACTATTCCTGATACAAGTCAGTCCTTCCAAAACTTAAAAGGAAGTGGTGACAATAATTGGGTAGAAAATTTAACAATGGAAATATGGGACAGAATAATCAATTTCTGCAAAAAGTATTTCACATTAAAAGTTTTATGCATCTTTCTTCCTTTAAAAGACTTAGGCTAACGTGTTAGCTTATGTTGGCAATCTAAAAATTAAATGTTTCATCTACAATACTGTTTGTCAAAAACATGGGAGAAAAATGAACTGGTGAGAATCATAATGCTGCCTGTACAATTTCCACTGGGATGAAATGGTCTGGCTAATCAGTTGGGATGATTAGAAAAGGTTTTTAAAATTTCACTTACAATCAATACCTAACAAGAATTCAAAGTTGATGACTCAATCAAATATTCGTCTCTAGAGGCGTTCAAGGCCAGGGTAGATGTAGCTCTGAACAACTTGTTCTAGTGAAAGGTGTCCCTGCCCATGAAGGGCAGCTGGAACTAGATGATTTTAAGGGTCGCTTCCAACCCAGACCATTCAATGATTCAATGTATTATTTCAAGTCAACCTCACCACTGTTTTCACCCCTTATACTTTAAAGTCTTTTCTTTATAACATATTTAAAAAGAGACTATAATGAGTTCTGGAATGCAAAGTGAAGGTGACAGACCTGTACCCAGAAAAAGTCTCTGCCTGTTTGCTGGATCACATGGGTGACTTCTCCTTTCACTCAAAATTGCCCCTGTGTCTAAATGATATTGCATTCATTATTTAAGTTCTGAAGTTTAAATGATATTGGTCAGTATTTAAGTTCTTTTTCATCAAGAATAGCTGCCTTTTTTTTCTGCTATGAGCTCTTCTTTCTGGCTATGGGCTTTTAAATTTTTTTTTTTAGCTTTATTTCATTACTGGCAGCAGAAGTCTTGTAACAGACAAAATATAAGTTGACCATGACCTTCCTTTGATGCTACAGCTTAAGGTTCTAGTCTTTAGTAGGTTTCAAGCATCCGTTTCTTTCTGTGGCATTAATATGTATTACTTTCATCCAAAATTTATCCTTCTTTAATGCAAGCCCTTATACTTCTCTTAATAGGAGCACTAGGTACTTGCAGGTACTTTTCATATACCTTTTCATATTTTGGACACCTCTCAGAGTGGCTTATCTCTACTGACTATATAGGAACTAGCTTCAGACAACATCCTTAACTTCTTGATGGTTAACCTGCTTTAACCTTTCTTTCTGGAAAGCTCAATTTTTTTTCTTTTTTTTCCCCTTTCCTGTTCTTTCTTTTTCCAATTATCTATGCACTTTTTGCTCTACAAGCTCTTTTTGCTACCCTGTTCTAGATAATTTATTGTCTTGAAAGGAATTGAGGAGCTTTATTTCCTGATGCTTTCCTGCCAGATATTTGGCATATGTACATTTTGCAGCACTGCATTTAACAGCTGTCTAAGAAATATAACCAAGTGCAAGAAGACAAAGAGCAATAAGATTCTCGAGAATGCTTTTACCTGTAATGACATTTTACTTGTAATTATATTGCCATGGAGTTGGATGGATATTACTTCTAATGATAAAGTATTTTGAGAGGAGTTTTTATTGTATCATTTTTTTAAAAACATTCACCTTAAATTTATATATGGAGAATGCTTAAAATACTCTAGATCTTTCAGTAATGGAGTAATGTCTGCTAGGAGATTAAAATTATAATGTTTGTTAAGGAATAAGATAGGGACACATTTGAACCATACCAATATTAATATATACATCTCTAAATGCTGATTTAATGACATTTTCCTGTGCTTATTTAGTTATATATAAAGTGATTTTAACCCTATTACTTCTATTACTTTTTATTGTTATAGTTTCAGGCATCTCCTTCTGATTATGCTTATTCTTACTATTACTGCAAATATGTGCCTCACAAATCATGTTCAAAAAAGACAGAACACCTATGATATAATTAAAAATCTGTCAAAACAAGAAGAAAAGTCATTAAATTTGATATCTCATTTCTGAGGCTCTGTAAAACAATTTCCTTTTACTGCTTGGTAATTGTCAGCTCCCTGTTTCTTTTAAGATTAGAATAAAGTGATTTATGGAAATGTTAGTGCTTATGAATATAGCAAATATTATCTATATTATCAGTAGTCTGCAGCATCACCTATTTTTTTGTAGGGTTGTTCATTTGTGATATGTAAGAATGAAAACAGAATCCTAATGCAATTAAAAAGAAATTATTTTCTGTGGAATTTCAGCTAATATGTTTTTACTTTTTAACTTTTAATTTGGAAGATTTTAGTAAAATTAATTCAGTCATTATAAGGCAAAGAAAGGAAAGCTTTAATTCTGCTAAGAAATTCTAGAAATTTCTCTGAGCAGAGAACAATTTTTTTGGAGGGAAGATATCAGGTGTTTGATAGGATTTAGTGAGGAATATATTACACATTACAGAAGAAAGGAAATGGTAAGATAGAAGTGAGAATTGGGCTAGTGAATATTAGTGCATCTGGGAGAAAAATGGATCCATGAGGAGGGGAAGCATGAAAACTGAAAAGTTTCACAGACACTGACAGTGAATGGAGACCTGTGCCCAAATAAATAAGAGCATGGGCTAAACAGCCTGAGGAAGCCCTGTCATGGGTTGTTTTGTTTATATGTTGCATAAAAAGAGAAAATAAAAAACTGGTTTGATGAGAAATGGAGAGCAAAAAGAAATTATTCTGTCTGAACAAGGAAGGAGGAGTCTGGCAGAGAAGCACTAGTAAGCAAAGGTGATCAAGCAAGAAGGTGAAGGAGGCGAGAGAATTAATAGGGACTGAGTGAATTGGATATGAAATGAGTAGCCTGAAGAAATGAATACTGTAATACACACTCAGGTAAGGTTATAATAAATAAGGTGTAGAGTAGTAAGGGGATTTAGTATCATTTCTGGCAGTGTACTAAAGCAGAGTAAAATACTATTAATTTGGAAAAAGAACAGAATGTGCTCTGTTCTGGAAGCTTCAACATGAGGTAACTAAAGAGTTAGCTAAGGATGAGGATCTGGGTGGGGTGAAAGTCAAAGTAAGATTGACTGCAGGGTATAAAGAGAATGCTGTGTTAGGTCAAAGCATTCATCAGAGTTAGTGCTTTTGAAATATTGCAACTGTGGAATAAAACCTATCAGAAAACAGGTATAGACAATAGCCGTTTTTAAGACATGAATTGGTAATACGTAGTAAATTAGGAGGTGATCAAGATGGAGAAAAAATAAACAAATGCGCAGATAACCCTCCCCCCCCCCAACAACCTGTCTAGAAAACTACAGCTCTGTTTATAGTTTCTTGTGTTTGACTTTCTATTGAGAATTCTAGTTCCATGATACCATCTCATAGCTCACCAATGAATTCCAGAACTTCCTAACTTGGAAACAATATTCTGAAAACTCTTCCAATATTATGTTAAAAGGTTTTTATATGAACAGCATTTAAAGCAGATATATTTCTCTAACACTAATAGTAGCCAGAATTGACTAGGCTTTGTTCTGTTATCTAGGAATATTTAATCTTCTGATAGAGCACTCATAATTCAAAGCTTTAGTCCTGTGAACAGCTCTTTTGGGATTTTTCTAGTTTAAAGACTGAGGGGTCTACTGGCTCCTACAATTGTTAAAGAGCATAAGATATATAGTTAGAGATCACCTTCCTAACAGTCAGCACCAGTCTAAGCCTCTAATAGAGCTATTCTGAAGCAGCAGCTTCAGAAACAGTTGGATCAGCATGGTTCCTTGGGGAATCACATAGATTTCTGGATGCCCAAAAGAAAAATTGCCAGTGATACTAGCTGGAAGTGCTTAGCAGAGCTAAGCTGTGAAACAATTCAGCTGTACTCAGCCACAGTAGTGCAGTAAGACTGGCTGACTTTGTCAATTCTCCTCACTAGGTTAGTTCTGTCTCTTGAAATCAGAAATTAATTTTCATATTGAAATAAGTTAAATGTAAAGAACTTAACATTAAACATTCAGTTCTCTAAATGCATAGCTTTTGGGGGAGGTTTTTTGGGTGTTTGTTTTTGTTTTTTTTTTTCCCCCTGAGGAAACTGTGATCTATTTTAAGGGAGGAGAAATAAGTTTCACTAGTGCCATTTTCTTATCTATGTCAACATTTCCTTTTCTAGGTGATGTTTGATTAAAAAAAGAAAAAGTGAACAACAAACCCCATCCTTCATCCAGAAAGAACAAACTAGCATTGCCCAATGTTCCAGGGCACCAGAAAATATCAGGCTGGGATTCTTCTTGGTACTCAAAATTTATCTAAATCCCAGAAAGTATTTAACCTCATATAGCTCTCTAGACCTTGAATTAAACCAAAATTCAGAACTCTCAAGTCCTAACCTGAAATTCTAAGCTCACTTTCACGTGTGTCTTGATTTGCTTTGAGGTTTTTTGCTTAAAATTCAGAAAAAAAAAAATCCTTTTCAGCATTAGGTGAGAAGATGAATAAAATCTGTCTCTTATCATTAAGCCAGGTAAGTGCTACCTGCCTTTGGAATCCTGTGAGTAGCCCCCACCTGGATAGGGAACCGTCAGTCCAAGATGAAAGTGGGAACCAACACCTCCTGGGTGCATGTGGGGCTTCAGAGAAGGATTTCCTAATGTCAAAGAAAATAATTAAATAAGACTAACAATTTGATTGTGGGGAGACACAAGACACAATTAAAAAACCCCAAAAGATTATGGAAAATAGCATTTCAGCATGTCCTCAATATAAACATGTAGTAAAAGAAATAGCACAAGCCTTTAAAAGTTTCTAGTATATTGCAGAATATCTGTTCTCTTATTTATATTATACTTTTTAATGATTACATGTCTTTTGAGAAGGAACATAGAAACTCTAATAGCACTTTAAGTGCTAATCATTTACAGAAGTGAAAAATAAGGTACTTAGGGTAGAGACTTCTCACATTGCTGCACCTATATTTTCTGTGTAGTCAGGTGCATAATTAAAGCTGTCAAAGTATAGACAATCCCACAGCTGTCTTTTAACTGAATACTACAAGTTATTTTCAAAAAATTCTCTGTTAACCTCTTCTAATGAATCAAATTGCCTTTTAAGATGGATTATTTGAAAATGGCCTGAGCTATTCTGAGCCTGTAAATGTTTTAAATACTCTTACCAATCTGCAGAGGATCTGAGTGATTAGCAAGAAAAAAAGAAAAGAAACCAAAAAAGCCTCTCTTTTGGAAGTATCAAGACTTATTTTTTACTAACCAAGAGGTAAACACACATAACAGCAAACTCTGCAATAATCAAATTCTTCATTAGTCACCTATGTTATCAGGAACATGACTGGTTTCTATCACAAAGCCAGTGATTTGACATGATACCGCCAGTGTTCATAACTGCAGAGAATGACCTGACCGTTTTTCCTTGGAAGAAGTTTTGGATTGAAACAAGAGTGATACACACTGGACTCAGATTAGTTTTTCAAGTTATGTGGATGACTACCAATCTAGAACTTTCAAAGAAACTTCAAAATAATCAGCAAATTGGGAAGTTGCAGCTATATACAAGTTACTACTATTCTTATTAATATAACTTTATGTATCAAAAGTATCAAAAGAAAATGATCTACAATTTCTTGGGTTGTTGCAATCACCAAAGTCTCTGCTTGCCAACACAACTTCAGGTCCCACCAGCTGACTTAGCTGTTTGAAATATTTGTAAGGAGGGCAGATGCGGTACTTGGTCAGCCTCAAGAACAACAAGTTTTAGAAGCCTGTGCTACCCAACTAATTAAAGCATTGGTTTAGTGGTTTTAATCAGAAATTATGAGTAGGTCAAGGATTTTAATGTACCCACACTAATGAATAGGTTGTTCAGATTACAGTATTTTCTAAATAGGTACTTAAGAAAGTCAATAAGAAGGCAGCCTTTTAAGATTTCTTTTGGCTAAGAGACTACTTCTTAATCATGCTCCTGACTTGAGATACTTTGGCTCATATTCACTAAAGTTTTCAAGTAAGATAAAAATCTAAAGCTTTCGTAATCTGCACTTAACAGAAAGAGAAATAAATATGGAAGTGCACCAAAATGAGCAGATGGGAGAAATTCATGCCGTAATTCCCCCTCTCCTGGGTTCACTTGCAATTATTTTACTTTTATTTCCTTCCAGAGATTTTATTGAGTGGAATACATTTAGTTTCTTCATTCTAGAAGTTGCAAATATTTACTTATTTACTTTAAAGTGAAACATCTTTTTAAAAAATAAGCAAATTCAGGAGTGATGTTTCAGGACAATCCAGGAAGTTATGCTGTTTTGCACCAAAAAAACCCCAAACAACCACAACAACAGCAACTCCAGCCACCCAGTGTTTCCATTTTCTGAGATCTACAAGGAAAGCTAAGCAACTGGTATGATTTGTCAGATTTCATTTAAATTGGTCATGAAATGAATATTTCTGAACCTTATACCATCTATAAAGTGCTGCATTTGTTCCACTTTTATATGGAGCAAAACATTTCCTTTTTGTACAGTTATAACCTGCCAGAGTGGTTCTATAGTATAATACAGAACATTAAGCTAAAGTACAGCAAACTTTGTCCTTTGAAAGATTTGACACTGAAAACAGGTGCAATTAGTATCTGAGAGTAAATGAATTAAGGCTTCTTTTGAAAAGTGAGCAGTTACAGGCACACTGAGCTCGACTGTTGATTTCAATGTAATTGCATGTCTCCAGCTGAAATGTTATAGTCTGCATTCTCAGTTAACTCTGCCAGCGAGAAACTGAAAGCAATTTCACATACGCCCTGCCAAAACTCCTGTGAGTTTGGTTACTTGATGCTACAGGAGAGAACTTGCACATACACTGGTTTCATCACTTCTTGCTCAGTCATTGCATGACCTAGTTGTTTTCCTCTCTAGGCAAAGAGATTTGTCTGTTACTCTGATTTAAAGTGGACATCTGCAAATAGAAGGACCTGATCTAGAAAGTTATAAAATCATTTCAGTACACAACCTATCAAATTCTTAAGCATTCACATTTCAGCTCCTCTCTGCTTTGTGCTGTGTTTCATTTAAACAGCCCAAACATTTCTTATGATAAAAAGAGAGAAGATTGGGAAAAAAGAGCTAGAAATTCTTAGTTATGACAGCATGGAGGTTGCACACTGTTCCATGCCTACTGTTTTTCATGTTTATCAGTATAAACTTAATGGTTTCTTATTCCCCACCATATGTTTTTTAGTAAATTATTCTCTTTCCATTCATCCTTAGACTACTAACTCCTTAGGACACCCAAAAACCTTTGAACTTCTGCATTGTTTAATCTATGAACTATTGCTGAGGCCACTGAAATGTGTTGTAACAGAAATTTTCAGATGAGTTATACATACCATATTACCCTGTGTATCTAAATGCAATCTTCTCTACAAAAAGAAAAGAAAAAGATATCCTTTCTTTAAGGAGGAATTTAGAAATCAATTTCTAGCTTTCTTATGCATTTTGGGGGTTGGGGAAAAAAAAAAAGAGTTATTTTTCTGATGAAGTTAGTAATTTTTTTTTATCCATATACCTGATCAAAATGATGATGATTATAGAAATTACAATATTGGAGCTAAGCAGGCCAGAAAAATAGCATGCCTTGTTATCCCTCAGTGGCCTCATTTTATGTTTGGCATGTGTCTTTGTGAAGTGTCAAAATCTCAGCTTGCTGCTTGCAGGCTGATGGTAGTTTCTACATCTTCAGTTATGTCAAATGTAGAGAAAAAAGACGAAACTCTTTGAAAAAGTCAGCTAGTCATAAGATTAGATCTACAGCAAGACTTTGCAAAGACACAAGCTTTTTAAATTTCAGCCCAAATCACAAAAGTTATCACAGTAGCTTAAGAAAAAGTGCTGTTGCTTTGAGTTATCCATACATACACATTTTTAAGTGTCAGAAGGGCATTTCTTTGTCAGTCGATGTTACTGCATTCAAACAGATTCTGTCTCAAAGAACATCACTAAGGACATGTCTAGCAGACAGTAGCACATTGTAAAGACTTGGAAAAAAGGAGAAGCACTGTGATGTGAATTCTAATTTCTACTATTAAAATACATTTTTATACATATGTATAGTAGCCAAGATCAAGATTCCTGGCTGTGGTTTACATCATCTTGTCATTTTTATGACAGAAAGACACCTAAAGCAAGCAGATGACTGAGGTGAAAAGTGAGGTGGCTCCCACTGATTTTAACTAGACTCGTTCCAACATTGTCTTATATTCTTTTGGGAACTTCATAAAAGCAGCAGTTACAAAGTTGAACTGCAGGATACATAATTTACAACAAATTTGGCCTGTTTAAGTTTTACTTCTGAAGGTGCAGAAAGTATTGCTTTAATCATCATTATCTCCTACAGTTTTATGTTTTTATTAGTTCATAAATCCTTCCACATAGATTACTTATATGTAAAAACTGAGCAGAAAAATCCCCTGAAAACTACACATTTTCCTTGCAGAATGCTTTTTCTTTTCCCACAATACTTTTGAGACTTCATCTCTATGGGAAGCATATAGGTGTGTTATTTAAGCTTCTGTATGCTTAGTTTTCCTCTTTTTGCCCTTTGTTCAGCATCACGTCCCTAATTTTCAGTGTCTTTTCAAAACATGCCTCTTTACTGCCCACTCACTCCGTTATAAATATCACCATATCAATATGTGTGATTGATAAATGTGTACATGAATCTCTCAGCATGCCATCAGAGTGGCCAGCTTTGGGAACACACATTATGAGCTGCCCTAAGGTCAATAGGCAGTAAAGTCTTCTGAGCATTCTCCACCTCAGATTAGAATCATTTTCTTGACTAAATAAATACACAGCCAAACTGCAGCTGACAGAAGAAGCAATAAATTGAGAGAGTGAAGGTTAGCACTCTGGGTAAAATCTTTTACATGGTGATCAGACAGATCTCATCAGGAAATAACCAACTATGACAGCTGAGGTGGCCTTAGCAGGAGCATTGGCAGTGAGTGATTCCTGTGTCAAAGCCTACACCTGCCAGGAGGAGAAAATCAACGTGGGGTTCTGCACAATTTTTCTAATTGAAACAGGCATTGGTAAGGAAGAACCAAAATACTTGTTCTTAAAATGTAAGGGTCAAATAATGAATATTCATTAACTATAGAACTTATTTGGAAAACTGAAATAAAATGTCCTGCAACAACTTTTAGCAATAATATAAAAGTATGTAGAAACAGTCAAATAAACGTGAAAACAGTCAAACATGAAAATAGTCAAACGTGAAACTTGAAATAAACCTGGAAGCGATAATGGAATTGAATTTTTCTTCATAGGCAGCAACATGCTTCTGGTATATGAGCAATAGATGTCATATATGGTAAGGCAGTTTTTTTTTAATTTTGCAGCATGATAAAATTGCTTAAGAGATATAGGCATGTGTAACAGATGTTGCTATGCACTGTCCTTGATTTATATGATGGGCAATTTCCCTAAGCAAGGCACATATGTGTCATATCCAGTGGAGAGGAAAATACACCTGTAGCAGATAAGGAAGAAAACAGATTTAAATGAAATTAGCATTTTTTCAGGTCAGATTTTTAGTTTTACGTATTTGCCAGAAACACTGATGTTATGAGGTCTTGATATTTATTAGAAAAATGTACCTAAATACTATTCTGCTATATTTTTGATTATATTAAATGTAACTAATCTTCATATAAACTGTCTTGACATAATCTCACATTTGAAAGTGACTTATAAGTTTCCTCTTCTCTTCAGTGCTTACATTATTATTTGTTAGTTAGTGGAATACATAATGTCTATCAAAATTTTAACCTTCCTAATAATTACATTGATATAAAATATGACAGTGAAAGTAGATTAAAGACATTTATTAAGCCATGTTATTTTTAGGTGGTTGTTCAGGTCCTGTTTTCAGAATGTCATTTATTCTCCAGTGAGGAGCTCAGAAAAAGAAACCTAGTATTTAATGTAATTTTTTTTTGAGCTCATATATCATGCAATTGGCAATCAAGACACTATATATAGAAAATCATAGAATATCTCAAGCTAGAAGGTACCCATAGGGACCGTAGAGTACAACTCCTTGATTCTCAGAGGACTACCTAAAGAATAAACACCAAGATATTATGACCAACACAATTTCAGTAGAGTAGGTCATATGAAGTAGTAGAAAAAGAAATTGCATCACACATGAAAAATAAAACAACTGGTTCTGCATCAAATTTTCCAGGTTCTGTTTCCTTGCACATCTAAAAAGGCAGTTTGCAACACACACACACTCAATTAAAGCACACAGGTAGAACACACAAGACAGTAATAACTTGATAGCCCTTTATGTACCTTTTACATCCCTTTCTGATTATCTAAAGTGTTTTCAGAGGACATACCCAAATATTTCAGAAACAATTCTTCTTCAAAAATTTCTGTACTTATTTTCAGTCATAACCTCAAATATATTTTGTTATCCTCTAATGCTTTAGAGATATTGTAGTGATAGAATAGCTTGAAAAGAACTTTATTATATTTATTTATGTGGGTAAAGTGAAGGGCTTCTTGGTAGACTGTTTTACTGAATCACGAAGTTTATTACACATATATTCTGTCTGACTTCTGGACCCTTAACAGATTTCTAGACATATAGTATACATCATTACTAGATCTCTAGAAATTGAGAGATCTCTGAGGATTAAAGTCTTCAATCTGAAAGCGGTTAACACAACAGCTTTAAAAAGAATGCTTAGGAATTCCTGTGTAAAAGGCACTCCTCATCTATATTTCCTTATCGTAGCACCATGCAGCTTAAAGTATGCTCAAGACATCTTAAGAACTCAATCCCAAAAAACCCACAAGCTATGTTAGGCAATATTTTCACTCCTTAAGTCTTTTTTTTAATTGAAAAACAAATGGGGGTTTTACGAGATAAATTAAACTTAATTTAGCTATAATTTTGGGGCTTGCCATATGGTATCAATAAATAATTTCTCAGTAAGATACTCCTATCCCTTAAAATATATAAACATATGTCAGTGTATTGGGTTTGCATGGCAAGAGTTTGGTAGCAGGGGGGGCTGCAGGAGTGGCTTCTATGAGAAGCTGCCAGAAGCTTCCCCCAAGTCTGATGGAGCCAAAGCTAGCTGGTGCCAAATCCGACCCACTGCTGGCCAAGGCTGAACTCATCAGCAGTGGTGGAAGCACCTCTGGGATAACAGAATTATGGAGGGGAAAAAAACTGCTGCACAAGAGCAGCCAGGAGAGATGAGTGAGGGTGTGAAACTGCTCTGCAGATACCAAGGTCAATGCAGAAGGAGGGGCTGGAGGTGATCCAGACACCAGAGCTGAGATCCCACTGCAGACCATGAAGAAGACCATGCTGAGGCAGGATGTGCCTCTGCAGCCTGTGAAGATCTACCAGGGAGCAGAGATCACCTGCAGCCTGTCAAGGAGCCCCCCATTTGTGCAGGCAGATGCCCACAGGTCAGAGCTGGCTGTGACATAAAGGAAGCCAATGTTGGAAAATGCTCCTGCCAGGGACCTGTGACCCTGTGGAGACAGGAGCCTAAACTGGGGCAGTTTTGCGGCCAGGACTATTCCCCTTGTGGAGGACTCATGCTGGAGCAGTCTGTTCCTGAAGGACTGCACCCCATGGAAGGGACACACACTGGAGCAGTCTGTGAAAAATTCTGGCCTGTGGGAAGGACTCATGTTGGAGATGTTCACAGAGGACCATCTCCTGTGCGAGAGACCTCCTGGATCAGGGCAAGAGTGTGAAGCATCCTCCCCCTAAGGAAGAAGGAGCAGCAGAGACAGTGTGTGATGAACTGACCACAGCCCCCCTTCCCCATCCCCCCTGTACTGTTGGGGGCAGGACTTAGAGAAAATTGGGAGTGAAGCTGGGCCTGGGAAGAAAGAGATAGGGGGAAGGTGTTTTTAAAATTTGGGTTTATTTCTTACTATCCTAGTCTGATTTGATTGGCAATAAATTAAATTGACTTGTCTCCAAGTCGAGGTTCTTTAACCTGTGATAGTGATCTGCGAGTGACCTTTCCCTGTCCTTACCTTGACCCGCGACCCATTCATTACATTTTCTCTTCCCTGTCTGTTTGAGGAGGGGAGTGACAGAGCAGCTTTGGTGGGCAGCAGTCACCCAGCCAAGGCCAACTCACCACAGTCAGGTACTCAGACTTAAATCCGTATCATTCCACTCTGAAATATGTCCATACCAATTAACCACCTGGAGCCAACTGATGATGGCTTAATCACATGGCTGATTATGGATATTTTATGGATATATATGCCATGAGAAGCATAGCTATATTCTGCTATTACATTAGTGAAAATTTTCCCACCTAGATCACAGAGTCCAGCTTTTCAGACTTCAACAATATTCCCCATTCCAGTGAACATCGTTTGGTCACAGCAGGTGTCCACAGCATCATTAGTCCTCCCGAGTGAAATGGCTCTCGGAAAAAATTAAGAAAATATTTCACTATACCATAGCACAAGAGTCAGGATTGAGGTAAAATAAAACACCAGAAAAATAATTCCTTTAAATAGCATTTTCATTCTTCAAATTTTTCAGAATCTGGGAAGGGGGATGTTGTTTTGCTGGAAATTACAACAAAATTTTTTTTTCAGGTCATCCTTTTACTTGGATTTATAATCCAGCTGGAGAAGGCTTAACACACTTTGAAGACAGTTTATTTTAGTTCTGAGCCTTTGTAAGTCATCCCTGGCTGAGAATACTTGAATAAGTGTGGTCAGAGCTTGCTCTCAGAGCTGGATGTAAAGCAAACACAATTTCAGCTTCAGCTGCACTATCCATCCCATGAAACAATCAACGACAAGGTGAGAGATGGAATTAGAATTCAAGTCCACTTCCAGAGTCTCTTTCCCTGAGCATCAGCCTCCAACTCTTTGATGCTATACATAAGCCTCAGCACAGGCTAGCAGCAGTGAACCTGTTGTGGTGGCTTATGACAAATTGAACAGCTTGGATATGCTTTCAGAATGGGAACTTCTTTTTATAACTGTGCCTTCTCTTTCCTGTCTACTGTGGCAGCGCGGAGTGAACCTTTGCATAAGAAATCACATAATTTCAGTAAACTTACATTTTTTAATGCAATCTTTATAATCAATACTTATTTTAGTTTTGGTAACTAACGTTGTTATTGATTTCTAGGACTGGAAAGCTGTTAGGTGTTTTTTGTTTGTTTTGAGGTCTTTTTTTCCCCACAGGCCCACTGGGAACACTGTATTTTACCGTGCACATTCTGTTCCACGTACAACTATAGCTTATGGTTTTCTGTAAAGGATTACATTCTGCGCTTAGGGGAAGAGATAGGTCAGATGCACTTCAGCGAAACGAGAGTTTAGAAAGAGACATTTTGTAGGGTCAGAAAAGAAAACATTGTAATCAGCATACTACTGCTGTTGCTGTACCTCTGACCTCTGCAAACTTGCAGCATCCAACTGGAAACTCTGCATCCTAAAATATTTGTTCTCCACACTGACATTGTTTTCAGTTTAACTATTGAATTTTTTTTTTTCCCAGAAGTGTGAGAAAAAGGATATTTAATGCTTTAATGTGTAACACATTCTAAGTTACATATTGAAAATGTAAAGCTAGCTGCGGGCCTGATATTTCTGGGTCTGAGAGATTTTAGCCTGCTAGCAGCTGCTAACTTTTTCCCAAGGAAAAATTTCTCAAGAAAGTTTCTTCTCAAAACAATCTTGGCAAACAACTATCCTTTCTCAAAACAATCTTTCTCCAGGTGGTGTTGTGCTGTTTCTCTAGTTTAACCAATGGGATTAGAAAGGTGTCATTTCTATTCACCAATCATGTCAAGTCTGTATCGAAACACCTTATAAAAGGTACTAAGAATTAGACAATAAAAGCCTTTTTTCTATTATCTTTGCCTTCTGAAATATATGGAGCCTTTAATCTTTCTTTTGTGTCCTACAACAACATCTAGCTAGACTCAAATCCCCCTTATTTATGAGCTAACCCATGTCAGTAAACTTTATTCAGAATTGTCTAAACTGTGATCATTAAAAAGCTAGCATCAGAGGCAAGGAGATCAGGAATAGAAGCATGCATTTGTACCTGCAACGCCACAATACAACTGACTCACTTTAAATCATAGAATCTTAGAAGAGTAGAAACAGAATGATTTGGTTTGGAAGCCACCTTCAAGTTCAAACACCCCTGCCCAGTGATAGGCATCTGCTCTGGGTAACTTGTTTCAGTGTCTCATCACCCTCAGAGTATAAAATTTCTTTCTAATATCTAATCTAAACCTATCCTCTTTCATTTTGAAGCCATTCCTCCTTGTTCTATTACTATATAACCTTGTAAAAAATCTCTATCTTTCTTGTAGGCTTCCTTCAGGAAGGTCACAATTAGGTCATCCCTAAGCCTTCTCTTTTTCAGGCTGAGCAAATCCAATTCTCTTGGACTTTCCTATAAATATATTTTAAGTCCAAGACTACCATATTCTAAGCTATGTAGAGAATTGCTCTTTTCTACTGATGACTGGCTGCTCTATTAGCAGTAGCTATGCTTCTGCAGAAAGCACAAATGCTGGTTAAGGTGTTGCTGTACCCTTTACTACAACAGGAACACTTCTAAGAAGGAGACATGTCCCTGCAGCTGCTATAATAAATCATCTATTCATGATGATATGTTACCTATATTTATGTTTATCAGTATCAAAGATCTTTTCATTAAGTTATATTCATAGTACCAATGCTAAATTGCATTTTTAATCTATATAGATTTAGATTTGCATCAACATTTTAAATTCTTAAAAGTGGAAGAAGTTTAAACTGCCATCACCATAAAGAAATCTATCATCCAACAGAAAGCCTGCAGTAAGTGTGAAGTATGACATAATTATTTCAAGAAAACTCCTCAGAAAAACCAACATACATTCTTATCTGAAGGTTATTCCTGTCTTGAAGAAAAGCTTACCTGCTTGGATAAACTTTGGAACCTTTCTGAACAAGATAAGTCTTCAAGATGATTTCATCGAAAATCTACTCTTTACTATAGAAGCTTTCAGAAGGCTGGCAAAATTTATAGCTCAAAGAAATAAGACATAGCAGGACTTCTATTAACATATCCAGCAGAGAGCAAATTGAGTGACCCAAACACCATCACGGGGCAGACTGAAAATACTTTCTGGTTCTCTGTATTTTGATAGGGAAAAAATGATAAAATGTTCTATATCTCTCTTGGTCATCTTCATCTTTCCTGAGGAAAAAGGTATCTATCAGTGAAACCTGATTGCATTTATACTTCCTTGGAGAGAAGGAAGAAGAGTGTTAGTGACACCACTGTCATTCCATCCTAATCTCCAGCTTCATGTTAATCGACCTTTTCTGTGGTACAGTAGTTGCCATGGTAAAGCTTATCTGAATCCCTGTTACCCAAACCCCTTCTCTTTCTGTTTCTCCTTTCCTTCACTTTTCTACAAAATGTCAGCAATCTCTGATTTTTGCTTTATCTTTGAAAATGGAAAAAATGGTTATAAATGAAAAAACTCTCAGTTTTGTTGGAAGTTTTGGGCACATGAATGATGCTACATGCTATAACTTCTGGAGCCACTCTTGTCTAGTGACGAGATGCAGACCAATATCTTATGTCACATATGGAATTACTTACAGGTAGTTTTTTTAATGAGTTCTTCCATTTTCCACAAGTAAGAGAAGATTTATATAGTGACATGAAAATTGTCATGCAGAATACCTAACAGGAAGTCTTAGCACAGAAATCAACAGTAATGTAAACACTGTTCAGACTGACAGAAAAATAATTCATTTTATTTGTTTCCTTTAACTTATTCAGCTTCTGTCTACAATAATGACTTGAGATGATTTTGATAATTGATCCTCTCTTTAAACCATTCCCATCAGTGACTGTCCTCCCAAACTGTGCATGACTATCTCCAAGTCTTATTTCAAGCTGTAACCATGTTTAAATTATTTAAAGGGAGACATATCCTAGAAGATTAATATCTATTAAATTTCCAAAAAAAAGTAAAGTAAATATATTCTTTCCTTCCCAGTATCTTTGTAGCCCTGCTTTGGATGTTTTATAACATCTTTATGTCTTTCATATGTTGTGGTGCCCAAACCCACACAGAGTATTGAAGGTGAGGCCACACCAGCACAGAGCAGAGAACAATCCCCCTCTAAACCAGCCAGTGAGGCTGTGCATGAAACATCCTAGAAACAAGGACTGTATTTTTTTAAGGAAGACCTTGTGAAATTAGCCTGAAGTATAAGCTAAGAAGAATGTATTTTACAGAGTGCTGCATTGAATTATATAAATAGAAATATTCATTTTTGGTCTGCTTAGGAATTTCTGTTTTGAATATCACTATGTATTGTAGAAGATGAACAAATTTGATACAGTAGGAAGTAAAAACAACTGTGATATTTTAGAATCTTAAAGTCTTCCACTACCATATCCATAACCTGTTACTCTATTATGAAGTTCCAGGGGGAATTGAGGCAGTGTAAACAGACACTAAAACTGTTCTGAAGTAGCTTGGACAACTTTGCATGACAGCAGGTTTATAAATATTCTTCCAGCTCAGTGGTGGTGCCAAAACCTCCAAATGAGGGACCAATTCAAACTGTGGCTAGCTAACACCTTTAATTGACTCAGGATGTTATGTGATGGGTCAAATTTTTCTGAGATTACAAGAAATTTATTGTTAAATGAAGGTGAAAATGTGATTGTTCAATATTTAGATCAAGAAACACCTTTTTCAGAATATTTTCTGAATTGTGTGAGTGGGAAATTCTTCTCCTTTTAAAGCACCTAAGAGGTGTACCCTGACTTTATTCACAGAACTCCTTCTGATATAAAAGGCAGGGAAGGGAAGAAAAGTCCAAATGCACAATGTTTCACAGACAAAACAGTCTGGGATAATTTTCATTGTTTATTATTTTTAACTAGAAACTACTGTTGCCAGTTAATTAACTTTTAAAATTTTATTTTTATGAATATGTATCCTTTATAAATCTTTATGATTTCCTCCATTTGCCCTGCATTCTACTTTAAATGATTTTTTTGGTTGTTTTATTTTCCCCTTGGCTTACTCATGGAAATCTGACACTGAAATGAATTTCAATCATCTAATATATATGCTGTTCCAGGCATTGTAACAGCATGGAAAGAAACACTGTGTTTGAATTAGCATAGGAATAAATTATTAAACTCAGCAAACTACTTAGAATATGCAATAAAGATTTTTCCAAGAAGCAAAGGAAAATGGAGAAAAATGGTGTTCCATACCTTAATTTGTCACTTCAACCAGAAAACTTCAATCACTGATCAAAGTCTCTAATGCTATAACATAGGTGGTACAGATTGCATATATAAGGTATGATAATTTTAAAGCAAGCATTCTTCAAAAATGTAATCTTTGAAACATTATACATATTTCCTTCTTTTCTTTTTGTCCTATGATATGTTTCCAATACCTCACTTCATTCTAATCTGCCAGGAAAGCAGACTTATTCTCTTAAGAGTAGCAAATAGACACTGGAATAACAAGCAGACTGAGTAGTGGCATAAGAAAATTAAAAAATCAAACTAAGCATTTGACCACAGAGATACTTGTCATCACCTTAAGTGCTTCTGTTGCACCTGCAAAAGGGAACTAAATCCTCAGAGGATGGATTTGTTCACTCTAAGTTTCTTCCAGTCTGAAGAAATGACCATGAGTGCAGCTTGCTGGAATTTTCCCAAGTCCAAGCTCAGGTTCTTACAAGAAATTATGCCTGCACTATGAAACAGATATTTAGTTAAATGTTTTTGCAAATATTTAATTATCAATGCAATCTATATAATAATTATTATAGTATAAAGTAATATATATACACACACGTTTAATACACATATAAAATAATGAATATATGAATATCGTAGACAGACTTTGGTTTCAAATGAAGCTGAGCTCAAGTTCACATGGTACCAATGTGAAACCTGCTGCAGTCTGTTATTCTCCTCATTAGGGATGAATTACTTTTTTTTATTATTCCACATACATATCCCTTTCAATTTAAAAGCTAATTTTACACCTTTTCTTTGGTGCATTTTCATCTTTGAATTTAGAAGTATTTTTACAAAAATTCAGGAAAATTTCTATGGCAGTTACCATCATCTCCTGGACTAAAACTTACATTATATTTTTTAAAAAACTTTAATATATAATTACTAAATATGTTGTTCATTGATTTGTCTACTATTTTCCAAAGCATATGTTAATATGTAAAAAAGTCAGAAAATAACATAGATTCTCAACCTCCCTCGAGTACTGATTATGAGAGGTTTCTAAACCTCTCTGGAAGTCTCATCCACTCATCCAGTCATGTTTGATAGTCACTGAGAGGATTTCATGCTTTTTAGTCCCTACACATTCCAACTGTTAGGATGCAGTCATCCTAAGACAATAAATGCTACTACTTGCCTTCACGTGATATGAAACAATAATCCTTTTTTATTTAAACTTTACTTCTTGTTGCATATAGTTTACCATGCAAAATTGCATTGCTATCTTCCTTATTCATTGCAGGATTGACACAGTTTTGGAATAAGACTTAAGTGGGAGAAAAATAGATTGGAGACTTTAAAACACGAGTTAGATTTTGTTTTCTATTTCTATAAATTATGTATAGTAAAAATTATATTTGAAGATTGAAGATATTACTTTTGTTTATTATCAAGCTCATAGTGCAACCTAGATTATTTTTAGATAATTATTCTTTTCTATTAAAAATTTATTTCTGATAAATATTATTTATGTCACAGACATTAGGAGAACAAATGATGGAATTTCTAGGAGTTATGGCTATAGTTGTGTCCTGGAGCTGCTTCACCAGCTAGCTCACTCTCTGGCAACTATGTAAGGGAGGCTTGGTGGGTCTGAACCTCAGGCTGAAGTGTGGTCTACGGCATGGAAGAAAGAGTGGACTCTGCTTGGGTTTCACCTGGCTTTATTCCACCCGGTTACCTCCCATGAGCAAAAAGCAAGGAGCAGCCCCTCTGTCCCCACCTTAAGTACAGGGGGCGTACACTGAGCAGGGGAGAACTTCGCACCAATCCAAGGAGAGGGAGGGTGTGACCCAGAATGGGGAAACTTAACAAAACAATGAAGGTGGTACCAGGGTACCTTGCCAAATCCTGGGGCTTTTCCCCCAGGATCTTCCAGATCTTACAAGGTGATTGACAAGGTCTATCACAACAGAAACACCATCAGAGGTTTGGGGATGGGGGTGTAGGAACAAACCATTACAAACATATAACAAAATATACAGAACATTAGAAAACCCAAAACACACACCGCAACATGTGGCAAAGATTATCAACATAATACGATTTGGACAGCTTCCTATAATTTTGTCTTTCAACAAGAATAATCATCACGAAGGACAAGCATCCACTGTACTTATATCACTGTAAAAATATCATATGCATACAATTTGTAAGGAGTAACTAGAGTCATTGTTTACCACATTCACCTGAGCATGTTAAATTAAAAGTATTTTGAAATATGGATTCTGGGTTATCATAAGTCATCAAAGTATTTTTCCCCCCAGAGGCAGTACCTGTTAAAGGGATATCTGAAAACATTTACAAGATGCTAAATAAATTGTCTTTCAAATGAAAATATTCATTTCCAACCTGCACTGACTAGTATCTTTTGACCTTCCCCAGTGTTTAAAGACATTTACAATAAAGTTTTGTTGATTGTATTTCCAGTGCAGCATATGACATGTGATTTTGGGTTAATGTACATTTATTTGTTAAAAAACAAAGAAGTAGTCAGTCTTCTGTTTTTATATATGTACATATGTGTGTGTAGCAAACCAAAGGATGATACAGATATTCATCTCAAATGTTTTTGCATGTATGAATGAATATATTTGTTGACACACACAAGTATATTTGTCAATTTCTGTGTAAAAATGTGGATGTCTGTGCATATATTATAATGAACTAATATATTTTTAAAGCATGTGCACAGATTTATAACAAGAAAGAGAAATATTTCATTCTAGGGCAGTTGGCCACCACAAATATTCTTTTATTACCCTGCATGAAATATCCTTTTGTCACAGGGAGTAGTGCATATTTGTAGTTGAAAATGATGTTTCTTTAAAAGGAATGTAACTTCACTTTTGCAAGGTACAGAATAGTCTGAATACAGGTGAATAGCGTCAACTTTCTCTCTTTTTCCCTTCAACATCCCCTCCCCCCACCAATCCAAACAAAAGAAAAACCTGTCATAAAATAAGCACTCAGTAAAACTAAATAAAATCAAAGTGATATGTCTGCCATGGGATGAAAGAGACGGTGTAATAGTAGTTAAAGCTTAATATGTTTAAGCCTGAGGATAAAGTGAAGTGCAGATGTGTCATTCCTTGAATAAAAATAAACTAATAGTTCAGCTATACAACCATAGCTGCAAGGGTTTTAGAAGCAGGTAAGAACACATCAGTTTTTATGTGCCATCCAAGGTCTTACATCACAGTTTCTGGCTCATCCTTCTTTTGGATTAAGAAGCACTTTTACTCATAAGTGCTGTCAAGTATTCCAAATGTAGGCATTGTTCTTCTATTTATGAAATATGATTTTTGAAGCTTCTACGTGTTTTTTGGTTTTTTCCATTTTTTAATTCAGGCAGGGTCTGAAGCCACACACAGTGTCCAATCACAAAATCTTACATTTTGTAAAGTCCCTTCCTACTTGAAAACAGTCATCCTACTCTTGCATAACTGGCTAGCCACCAGTATTTTGCATTCTCTCAAACTGTATTGTTACCTTTTCAGAAAGGCATAAGGATGAGGGAAACCATCATGCTACAAAGAAAGTCATAGGTCTCAAATGTGAACACTCAGATCTGGCCATGCCACAGATTTCCTGAGCTATGTGGAACATATGGATAGAGACAGCATTGTATTTATAGGTTTCCCTGGAGCAACTAGCAACTATTACAGCCTCAGAGCGTGGAGCCTTTCTCTGAATCTTACCAGCAGTTAAAATCTCCCGACCCCAGACTGCTGGAGAAAAGGAAAACACTACATGTTCTTAGAGTGAACTAAGCCAGAAGAAACTTTCATAGAAAATTACCCTCTCACTAAAAGCAGCTTGAATACACTTACGCATTTCTCCTGAGTGAGCACAAAAGATGTGTCAGCGCTCATGAGAGAGGTAGCTCTTCTTTCACTCTCTCCAAACATTCGCTATCTTATCTACTTTGACCTCTTCTAGATGAAGAGGTGCTTTTCATTAAGTCTAAAGTAATGATCCTCTACTTTGTAATATTTTTTCAAGTTAAGTGTTAGCAAAACAGGAAAAATAACTGCATGTATGGTCAGGTGGAATGCTTTTAGTCTGTGCTTGTACCATTTACACTATCTTATGCTGCTATAATAGGCTGTTAGAAACCATCTCAAATGCATTAATTTGAATAAAGAGAGAAGGTCTAGGATGAGAAAAACGCTGTTGAGTCATGAAATGGATTCTATTTTCTAGACTAGTTTCAGGTTTTTTACAGAGTGAAATACTACAGTAGAAATCTGTTAGGCATTGTGTCACAAGAGAGAGCAGCATGTTCTATGAAGAATCTGACAAAGAAAATTTGCAAGAAAATAATATGTTAAAGTGAATTTTTTTCCCTCCTCTTTTCAAAGTGATACTTATTTTAAAAAAATTATTCTTGTTGTGACATTAGCTATAGAAATGAAAAAAATATGACTGTCTTAATCAGGAAGAGTTGAAAGCTCAATTTTAATGCTTATAACAAATGATATTAGATAAAGCTGAAAACCTCTATGATCCAGCGATAATATTATACAACATTCAAGAGCTATATGCATGATTTAAAAAGGCAGGAAGCCGTAATTTATCAGAATACTTTCACCACTAAAATGCAAATTATGCATTGACAACATATTTAACAGCTCTTATTGCTTCTGCATAGGAAAGAAATTATTATGCTTCTGCTGTTGAGGGGGAGCTTTTCCAAATCACTAAGATTTTCCTTAAGATTTGAGCTCAGTAAAACACAGTAGCATAGTGAATCATAGTATCTAATGATAGACACAAATTGTAATTCGCAAACCAAGTCTGATGTTCATTTTTGAATATACAGTATTATGAATTTTACATGAAAATTACACAGCCCCAAACAAAATATGTAAAGTGAAAAATACACCCCTTGGCTGCCCTATTCCAGACCCTCTTGATGGTTTAGAAAGCAATCACAGAGAGATTCTTCTATTCACCCACCTTATATACAATTGCATTCACCTTGTCTGCTACTGGCAATTTATTCTCTTTTGCCTCAGGGGAACTCAAGCACCTTGATTCCTAGGGAGTCACCAACCCCCATTCAGAGGCAGAAGAAAAAATGACAAGTTTCTCCTCATTATTGCTCTTTTCTCCTCCCTGACTCCTTTTCTTTTGCTTTGTTATATACAGCTTCTGTAGAACTGAAATCATCCAGCTAAAGAGCATTTTCTGATCTACAAGATATGAAACATATTGCTGAGACAGATTTATAATTTCTACTTGTTTTAGGAAATTAATCTATGAAGAAGAAAGCATACTCTGAAGAACCACTTACTATCAATGGACTGTATCTTAATATACAATGAAATGCAAGCCTTTGAAATGTTTTACTTTTTCAATAAATTTTATCTGCAACAGTTTTAATAGCAACAAGAACTCAACTCAGTGTTTTCTTCCTCTACTTCTTATCTCTTATAACTATACTCTGCCAGTCATTTTACATGAAGATTATTCCATGAAGCAACTGAAATTCTCTATCTTTTACTATTCAACTAAACTATTCTGTAGAGCCATGAAAAGAGGTAATTTATGCCAAATATTTCCAATTCAGTGAACCCATGTAGGTAAGAATCTTTAAGAATACATTGAACAAAAATGAAAAGGGAAACTAAAATAATTTGGTTTATGAATTTATAGCAAGATTACTTTTCTCAGCCTAGATGGGACTAGATCTTTATCCATCTTAGTATTAGTATTGTTTGGTTGAACAAACAGATCCAGATGAACATCCAGATTAGTATTGGTTGAATTAGCTAAGTTTCTTTAGTTTTGCTTTGCGGGTTTAGGTTGTTGTGTTCATGTTTTATCAACAGTGAAATTCCATTCTTATCTGAGATTCTGAGCTTTACAAAATGCTCCTTTTTTTTCTGAGTGCTCCCTTCACTGTCAGGTACTGCTATGGACTGCTTCTATGTAAAGGGTTTAATCTGTAGGAAGAGAGGTGGCAAGAGGACAAAACAAGCAAAGCACTTAAAACTGCAAAGGATGTGTTGGAAAGGGGATTATCAATATAGCATTAGATAAAAGACTTACAAAATTGCATGACAAAGGATACAAATGTAAGAGCAAACCAAAGGAATAAAAGTGTACAGTATTAATCCTTCATTAGAAAACCTGCCTAGACATCTCAATTTTAATTGTCTGATAAATGTCTTAGAAAAAATTTTCACTAAGGGGGAGAGTTTCAAGGCTCGTGTATGCAAAAATACCACCACCATAAAATCAGGCTTACTTTAACCAGAAGCTAAAAATGATTTTGAAACATTTAACTAACTACATTTTATTAATAACACAGAGCCTCCCAGAAGTTCAAATCAAGCCTTATCCAATAAGTAAATGTATGCTAATGTAATTTTAAGGCAATTGAAGAATTAAATATAAACAAATCAATACACATACATCAAGTATCCATCCTGAAATTTATCAAGTTTCAATGCCTAGTAGACAACTGTACTTGCTCACTTGACCCTCTTTGATAAAATTTACGTCTGTGATCTCAGGCATATGTCTATCCTTGCCTTAAGGAGAGGTTGGCTCAACAGAACCCTTTTAGAAAAGAGGGCCACTCCTGTCATCAGGGAATTTCTGAGTGTATGCAGGGTAGGAAAGGTTGCTGAGCTGGCAAGCAAGATCCAGCCTGAAGGTTGAAGCTCATGCAGAGGTTAAGAGGCAGCAGAGAGGATGAGTCTGGTAGTGAGGCCACAAATACAGAGGAAAGGGCTTCTCTGGGACAGAGGAGAAAGGATCAACATTTTCTACTGTTCAGAAAGTATTAAGGTAATTGAACTGAAACACAAACGTAAGTTTCAGTCTACAGGGGAAAACGGGGCAGCATATAAATCTCTCCATTTTTGTTCGCTTTATTCATTGCTTTGACTTCTTTTCATTTTGAAAGTCAATACACTTAGACTTCTATTTTGGAATAAAATTTATTTCTGATTCTAAGCCCTATTGGTTTCTTTGGGGATTTTCTCCAGGAGGAAGTTTAAGCACATCTGTTCTGCAGCAGTGGCCAAAACATTTTCATAGTTAATATGTGCACAGATACAGCGCAAGGCTACAGCTGCAGCAATGTGCTCACAAAGGAAAAAAACAACCTATCCCTTATTAAATAATGACGGTGAAGAGAGAATATCAAAATGCTTCTGTAGGTGATGTGATGCCCAGGTGAAATGACAGTTTCACCTCACTGTCACAGATCTAGGAGACAGAGTAAAAATCAACTTACTTCTCACTCTTCCGTTGCTTCTATCACATTTATGTTATTTCCCAGGTAGCTAAAATGTAATTTGTTCTGTTTTTCTACTTGTCACACTAGAAATAGCACTGTTAACTCTTTCATTGCCCTGCAAATATATTTTTTGCAATTATCACTCTGCTATAAACCCTACAATATTAGTTTCTTTACTACCTTACTAATTGATTTACACTTTTAAAGCAGATATACTTCTTTATGTTTTTAGGCCTTTTTTGTTGTTTTTTAGCTTACTAACCTCACTTCGGTGTTTGATTTCCATTATTTTCCTTCTTATCCTATTCCAATAATTTCATTTTGTATTCAGTGAAGTTGCCAAGCCTGGATCATAACTGTTTCCTGCCCTTTGTTTTTGTTCACAGTGAAATTCTTTTTTATCCATCAATTTCCTGCTATATTTTTCCTAACACAGTATGATTTTTACCTGTGTTTCTTCTCTGTGCACAAACATAAATAATGCAGAATTTGGTTGAACAAAACACATTGAAAGAAAGTCACTAGCTGCAGTGTACATCCTCATTCTTGATTTCAGTCTGCTTTTATATCTTATCACTCAAAATTCCTTCTTTTTCTTTCCTAAAAAGCTATAATATGCATGTGTCAACTGAGCTTCCTGCCACTTCTTGTTAGAGAATTAAGAAAAATCCTATCTCCTTTTTCTTTTTGAAGGGAGATCTTACTTTGGACTCCTGACCTCTGCAGGGAAAAATCTCCCTCTCTGGTCCTTCATTTCTTTTCAAATTTTCAGGAATATTCTACTGAGAACTCAAAACCAAGTCATCCCCAACTGATATAGCAGAGTAGTCTTTTGGAATTCAACATTGCACTTGCTCTACGAAAACAGAGAAACTTTCCTAATTTTGCTAGTTAAAATTTAACACATTAGGAAACTGAAAACTTACCATGGCATAATTCTCCAATAGTGTGGTTTACTGTTCTCCTGTGGCAAGACTACTTTAACCATTTGTTCCTTTTGTAACGGTGAGATTGGGTTATTATTTCCTTGTTGATGAGTTGTGGGAAGACTTGGCAACTACCAATTGCCACCACACCATCGTTGCTCTGTTAGATGCAGTGGAGGGAAATGCTAAGAGGAGAGTGCATTCCCATCAGCTTTTCAAAGCACAGTCACAGTACATTATGAAGGAGTACAACCTGTTGTCTTCAAATGAGCTAGCAAATATGTGTATCCTCTTCATACTTCTAATTGTGGCATGCCTTTCCCTAGCTGAGGCTTCTTCCTCTTTTTTTTTAGTTTATGCGTTAAAATGATATCTGGCAATTGACAGCTTAGCAAGCTCCTGTTGTACACATGCTTATGCTCTTCTCTTGTTGCATTATCCTTAGAATAATTTATCCCAAACCAAATTTTTGCATTCAAATAATGGTTTTTCACTAAATGACTTTTTTCATTGACATCCTTACTTCCATATTTAGAGTTGGGTGTAAATGCATCAGCTTTATTCAATCCAGCTAAATGCTTAATTTCTTGATTGACTTTTAGGATTATACTTTAAATAACAATATGAAGCGCAGCTATATTTACCATGATCTACCTTTCTTTTTCCTTTTGTTTGAGATTATTATTTTATATATTTTCACCATAACATCTCAGGAAAACTTCTGTAGTAAGACTTGAACTGCAACAAAACCAACTGTAATTTGAAATTCCACAAAGCTCCAATTTTTTTTTTCTAATAGAGTGACAGCCAAAGAGAGCCATCATTTTAAGTTGCTCAACTGAAAAGAAGAGGGAGGGAAAGTGTATTTGGCAATCTTTTCAATAAGGGCTGTTCAGAGAGGCAATAATTACGGAGCAAGTAAGAGGTTGCATGTGCTGGGATAGATAAAGGTTCTAAACATAATAATAGTAATAATAGTAGTAAGAAGAAGAAGAAAAGAAGAAGAAGAAGAAAAGAAGAAGAAGAAGAAGAAGAAAAGAAGAAGAAAAAGAAGAAGAAAAAGAAGAAAAAGAAAAGGAAGTGAAAGTAGAGCTAAGTTTCTATAATGTCATTCCAAAGAAAATAAGAACTAAATGCTGTGTACAAAGGTGTTGGGTACAAGGTTATACCTTGGACCCACAGACAAAAAAATAGCTGCAGGTAAACAAGAGTTTTAAAGATTGATTTTAAACGGTTAATTTTAAAATGTTTTGTAGATTTTGTCTTATGCTACTCTGACTAATGGACTTGCTAATTAAAATCTACTTTTTATTAAAAAATAATGAGAGCACAAATTTAGTAGAAATTGGTAGCAAAGAGGCAAGTCTATTAACAACAACTTAAACAAACTGGAAAAAAAAAATCAATTGAGCTTAAAAAGAGATTTTAAACTTGTCAGAAATGTGTCCTAGGGAGGAACCCTACTACTTTTCTTTTGGTGAAGTCTGGCAGAGTTTACACCTGTTTTTTCAATTTAAGATTAAATCTAAATTTCAGCCTAAGATTCTTCTATATGATCAAAGAATTTTCTATATGATCCATTATATTAAGATCTAATTTTCAATGCATGAAAATTAGTAAAGTAAAAAAGTAAAGAAAAAAAAAAGTAAATTCTAAGTATGCAGAGTTTCCTCTGCAGTTTTAAAGTCTACTGCTGGGCCTGCTATTGAACCTTGGGGGACACAATTTGTGACAGATTTCTAACTAGACTCTGTGTCACCGATTACAACCCTCTGGGATTTTCCATTAAGCCAGACCGCAATTTCAATTTTCCTCCAAAATAATAAAAAATTCTTAAAAACAAAGGTAAATATTTAATGGGTGTGTCAATAGCACAATTAATACACTTTCATGTCCCTGAAGGCTTAGAGATATTTGGTTGCACCTCTGATCTCCACCTAAATTGTCAGTGCTGTTGCGGTTACCTTGTGGTATCTTCCATAAAAATCAAATCTTGAATTTAATTCTGTGAAATTGTTTGAGGCATTACTTTTTGCACAGAAGAATACCCTTAATTTCTACTCACTTTTTGTGTGTTAAACTACAGGGAAAAAAAGAAATTATAAGATTTTATAGAAACTGTAAAGACATAGAGCACACCTAAGATATTTTAACATGAACATTATGACACTAAGGTTTCCTTTTACCGTATTAAAATAAATAAATAAAYAAACAAACAAACAAACAAACAAACAAACAAGTAAAAAACACCTCTTTTATTCTTGTATTGACTTCTTTAAAAATCTCATCCATTAGAACAGTGAACTGATATGAACTCAGGTCTCTTGAGTGCAAAATGTGCACCACAAGAATGAAAAATGGTAAGAAGAATTTGAAATGACTGCTTAACAAAAAAAGCTGCCTATATTTGTTCACTGATCCTCTGTTGTCTCCAGGCTTACTTTGAGTCCCATTTGGGTTTGGGGCTCACAGACTAAAATGACTTCAGAGGTGTTTTGTTTTTTCCTTCTCAGTTATAAAGAATGTGATTGCTTTTACAGAGAAATAAAAATATTTTAGTAAAACAACCCGTTACAGAGTGAAGAGATTACAGCCTTTGTTTTGGTGAATGTTACCACATTCTACATTTTATAACAAATGTATCAACTGGTGAACACTTCTGGTGAACACTGAATGGATAGAAGCTGCATATATTGAGGATATCAAATGCAGAAATAAAGTTCTTCTCTTGTCAAAAACGTCAGAGTTTTAAGAAAACAGCAAGTTGACCTCAAGTCACGAGTCAGTATCCATTGACTCCAGTGCTACTCAGCAAATAGACAAGGGGTGCCACATAGGAACTGCAGTGTCTTGGGTCATTTTTGCTGAAACCACATGGTGCTAATTATAGAGATCTTTCTTGTTTAGTTCATACTAATTTCCTTTGAGTCTTATGTTATTTTACTTACAACTATACCCACCACACGGTTGCAAGTGCCAAATAAAGTGAAATAAATGAATATCAGTCACTTGCTGGTTTCTAGGATATCTGAGATGACTTAAAAATGCAATACAAAAATCTAGAAGCAAAGAATATCTAAAGGCCTGGATGAACACATCGTGATATCAATACAAAAATACAAAAATGTAAATTTACATTAATGACACTTGATCAGACTCTATATCTGACTTCAAGCCTTCAAGAAAAAAAAGAAAAAGAAAAAAAAAGGAAGGGCATTTGATGCTATTTATATTGATGTGAACTGACCTGAAAAAACCCAGATTCTGTGCCAAACAATAATTCAAAATGTGAGTTAATTGAAAAATACTTCTATAAAAGGATTTGAAACAGAAAATTCCAAGATTAAGAAAAGCGTTGTATTATTTTTATGTGCAGATTTGGGGCACTAAGAACCAAGCTCATGAGAGAGAAAAAACACACAAAATCCTTTCAGGAACGGATTAGGAGTTCAGAAATAGGCCTTTGAAAACTCCAAATCCTGCAGGATGATTAATTATTCTGTAGTTCACCATGAAGTATTTTTAGCTACTTTAACAAACACAGAAAATTGCTGCCCTGTCTACTGAGTGCTGCAAGCAAAAGAAGATTATGAAATGTTTCTTAAGTATATAATTTCAGAAATGCTTTAAACAATGAGTCACTGCTTTTACTATGCTACTTGGATTTCTGGACCACGACTAAACTTTTATATGCATTATCTCATGGCATTAGATGTCTCTCTTCTTGACATTATAAATTTAAAAGAAGCTCAGCTCATCTTCTCTTTCACTTTAATACCTGTGGTTTTATGTAGAGGATCATTAGGAGAGAGTTTTAATTTTTGCTCACAGACTACCATGGTTATCATGAAAAGTGTCTTCCAGAAATAAAAATTCTTTTTAGCTCTCCTTTAAATTCCAAAAATGTACAGACACAACTTTTCTACCCCATTCAATCCAAAGCATAGGGCTTAAATTCACGGAAAATACACAAGAGATTCTTTTAAAAAATTTTTTTTTCAAATTCAGCCTGAATCTTGGCCCAAGAACTTTATTCCTTTAAAATGATCTTTAAAAATAGTTTTTTCTGTGAACAGTATGGAACCAGAAATAGGTATGTCTGTAAAATTGTAGGTAACCAGTTAATTTATTTTATAATAAAGTAGAATTGTTCAGTTGGAAGGGATCTACAATTATCTAGTCCAAACGCATTAATTTAATTATTTTTAAAAGGCAAGTAAACTCATCTTATAAAGAGCATAATACTTGCCTAATATGAAGAAAATGCAACAAAATCAGTGGAACTGAATAGTGCTTGAAGTGAGGCAGGTGTAAAGGTCCACACTGCTTGGCTTGTAGCAAAAAGAGAAAAGAAACCCCTGTAATTAAGATAATTTTAATGTAATGTAAAACTGTCATTAAGTGATCTGATAAAAGTTTGAATACATATGTAATAGCAGTTTATAAATGGTAGAAGTAATTATCAGGGTTTTGAATATACAATAAGAAAATATAATTAGGAAAAAAAGGTTATATAGAACAATAAGCTCAAAACAAATACTTGATTCTAACCTCTAACAATCATACTCAGAAACTGCAGTTGCAGTGTCTTTAGTGAAAGAAACGTTTTGTGATTACTTCATCAGAAAGATGTAATGAGCCCTGAAAATGTTCTGTGCTAACTTCCTAATATTTATTGTTAGTTATATTTTACAATATATTACATACCAAGAAACATACTACACTCCCTGTAAAACCTGAATAAATGATCTTTTCACAAGGCCCACTCTATTAGCCATGAATTCTACATTGTTCTAAGAATTGATCCACTATAGAGAACTAATATAAATAGCTATTTAAGAGAAAGAAGAGACTTAGAGAGACTTGTAATGGAGCTGGCAATGAACTTCTTTTGTTGAATAGAAAACCTCTTAGATTTTAATAAAAGGTGAATATTAGGACAGTAATTGCATATGGCTGGGATGTCATGTACAGTCCCATGATTGCTTTGACAATAAGTCATTGGCAGTTCAAAGAGAATTCTCAAAATGACATTAAGCAAACATATGAAAGCTACTTTAGAAACTGAAAAAAGGAACGCACATACCTCAGATAAAATAGAAATTAGAAATTGACTTAGGAAAATGACAAACTGTTACTAAAAGAACTAAATCTGTTACTGCTTAAGGAAAAGGAAGAGATTGAGGGGTCCATGGTTTAGGAACACTGACAAGGTCTTGGCAGAGAAGAAAAGGCAGAAATAAAATAAAAGAAAGAAAAAAAGAAACACAATAGTACAAAATACTTAACCTTGAAACAATCTCTTAAGGAAACCAGAAGAAATTATATCATTTGCAACATTTAATTAACACGCTTCAATGAAAGCACTAGGAAAAGTACTGCTCCTGCCTCTCTCCCTTTGAATGCAAATAGAAGCAAGACAACCTGCTTTCCTGTCTCCAGCAGCTATTATTTTGCTCTGGTAAAATGTCCCCAGGCCTAGTAGTAATATGAGAAACTAGCAGACTGGAGAAATTAGATGAAAAAGAAAAAGACAGAGAATAATAGATTATAAGAAAATGTTGGTATTATAAGTTAGATACCTATTACATCCATCAGCAACGTTTCAGGCAAGAATAAATTCTTCCAATATTTCAGACATACAAATTTCCTGTATAAAAGTTGTTGGTAATTATCAGAGACACTGAAAAGAGAGAATTCTTGCAGTATGCTGTTATTTTTGAGTGCCTGAAGCACAGAGGGCAAAGCACAATGAATACATGCTGATTACTTAACTACCTTTCTCCTCCTTTTTTAAGTAATGTCTCTACTGGCATATTGTAATGCACCTTATTCACTGAAAATTCACAGAAATGAGTCGAAGGTGATTATTCTCACAAACTCCAAAGGACAAAAAAATACACATGAAGTAGAACTTAACTTCTAAAGCCTTTCAAGCTGTACTTGCAATCAGCATGTCACCAAGAAAACTAATGTAGAGCAGCAGGAACAGGTGTATTTAGCAGCAACATAGAATAAATGTCAAATAGAAAACTTCTTATGGGTGTTCCCAACTCAGCTGTCATCACTAGCCATTAAAGCACCTGTTTACATAAAAAAGTGATAGCAGGAAAGTATTTTAGCTGCCTTAGGGGATACAACAATGAGAAACAGCAGAGCTCACACTATACAACATGTCAAGACTGCCTGGTGTACCAGCTTGCATGGTGTCAAACTGCTGCCACAGGTTTGAGAACCATTGCCATAGAAAAGAATGCTTTAGTCTAGTCAAAATTTCTTCTTACCTTCTGTCTTTTATCAGTGATTTTCAATTACACTTACTGCTGTTATTTCAGTAAAATCTTTGTTTTAGTTGAGCTGCAACCAGTCACAGCATCAGGGAGATATGACTGCTAATTTCAGACCTCTTACAGCTCATTAGTTCTGCCCTATCCTAAATTACCTTCATTTATGAAGAAGAATATTTCAGATAATTTTATTTCTCTTAGATGTTCTTATCTCCCCCAAAATATTCTGGCAGTGGTTTCAGAGATGTCCTCTTTTTAGTAAACTTTGGGGTGACAAGAGTCCTTCCTGATTTGTGAGGGTTGAGTACGCAAAAACTTTGTGACCCTCTGCTACATGGCACCATGTCCCAGGCAATAGTAATGAAGGCAGTGAGGAAATAATAGAAACATCTATAAACTTACACTGATACTAGACATTTTTACATGACATTTTTTGTCACTTGAATTGTTCATCTATGATATTCTCCTGTAATTGTCTAATTATTCCTATACAGTGGCTCTTCTATGTTCTTTTTAATTGCCTCCACTAAAATTCAATTTCCATTTTGTGATCAATTTCCATTTTGACTTAACATCTTCTTCAATAATTAAAAAACTCCATAGTTCAGGAAGTACTTATAAAGCTCCATATACAAAAATTAGCCCTGAGAAAGACCATCACTGACAGGAGTTAAACTACACTTATTTTAAAAGTCACACAGAACTGAGATTTCAGTCTTTTAAGACAGTTTTTTTCAAGTAAAGGGATACGCTGCAAGATAATGTGGTAACCCTACTGTAACTTAGATTAAGACAAGGCATAGCAGGAGGTAAAAAAAAAATGTTATCAACCATGAAATTTTAATTTTTCTTGACTAGTAAGACAGAAATCTCTGAAATCAATAACGATTTTTCATGTATCAAATGATATTGTCGTATCTGCATAGAGAAAAGAATAAAGAGGGGACTACATGACCATGAGAAAGAATAGTTTAGGAGTGCACATTTTCATAGGCAACAATATTTGAATATGCTGAATTTGGAAAATGATGGAATCCAAAAAATTCTGGACTTTTGAGGGGTATTAGATACAAATCCTAATTAAACAACTAAGATATAAATTAATATTTTAATGTATAAATTTTAAGATATAAATTAAACTACTACATTTCTAGTGAGATGTACTAGAAAGGTAGTTGTTTAAAAGTGAATTGATGTACCGGACAAGAAGGCAGGAAAAAGTATTAAGTAAAGCTTAATATTGCAAGATCATGTGACAGTACATATTTTTAGGTCAACATTTTGTACCTGACAAATGCCTGATGCATTTCTGCACTTGAGGACTAATATCTAAAGGAAAATGGAGTGCTTTCTACTTGTGTGTTGAAATGACTAGTTTGCAAATGAAAAACAAATGCTTACCAAAAAAAAGTATAAACCACAAGTCTTTGTCTAGCTGGCCAAATACTAAGAAAAGTAAGAATGTCATAAATAGGTAAAAACAGCAAATAAAAATATCAATGTAATACAAACTATTTCTTATGCCAGTTTTTTGGTAGTAACAGTTACAAGATATTGATATAAAATGTTTTCAAGTCTTATGTTTCCTTTTAAATCTAAATCAATAATATTTTATTCTCTATTATTTTTCCCCAGTAAGGTTCTGTGATAGCCTCAAGAGGCTCAAAACAGAATGTGCTCTCTTTCAGGTGTAACTTGTTAGTACCTTTTCTTCACAAAAGTGTTTTCCTGTACAAAGTAACCCCCCAAAGATATTTCTAACCTCATTTAATCCTTTCAATACCTTGATAACCCACCCTGCAGTATTTTATCTTTATAACAGTCATAGAAGGAAGTGCTTTGGTGTGCAACTTTTCATGGGAACAAAATTGCACCTCAGACTTGTGGTATAAGACATGACACAGTAATGTGTGAACCATGAATTATTGAAAAAGTAAAAGAATCTTGAAACAGAATCTCTTTTCTGAAGGCAAAAGTTCAGTCCAGGTTTGCAGGCTGGATACCCTAAACATCAAAGCCAGCCAAAACATGACCTACAGGAAGATGGTCAGGATATCTCAGGTCACATCCTGATAATCAAGATTTGTACTGAGTCCAACAGTAACATGAATTTTTCACTGAGATAACACAACTGATAGCTGGCCTTTAAAGGATGTTTAACACCTTTAAATAATTTTTGCTTTCTCACCACCACTCCAAATATGATCCAAGCTAATAAAACAGTAAGTGGGAAAAACAAAAAAAATGCCCCTCCCTCAAAGTACACAAAACTCTACATCCCTACCCTCACACACCACTTCTAAAAAAAAAAAAAAAGGACTAAAAATCACTCCTGGGAGAAAAAAAATACCAGACCTTATATTTTGAAATATTAAGATTAATAGGTAAACTTAGAGTATTTAATGTACATATAATAATATAATATATATCAAACCTAGCGGATTGATCCATTGTCTCTAGAGCTGACTGAGAGGACCTGCTCCAGTCCCATTTCCCTGCCTCACCGGGAATGAAGCTGAGCACTACCCCTCATGGGCACACATGAGGTTTCTGCAGACACAGTGACTCGTAAACAGATTAATAGACAGAACAGGATTGGGACAGGCACCCACCTAAAACAGGGAATGCCTGAGTAATCAGCCAGTCTCAGGACTCTCTGGGAAAAAACCCTTCCCAGATCTCACCCGTGTTTGAATCCCAGGTGCTCCAGGGAAAAACCTTTCCCAGATCTCACCAGTGTTTGACTCCCAGGTGCTCCATCTCTCTGGGGTGCTGCTATCAGGTCTAAAGTCTCCAGTTAACTGGTTCCAAGACCCCTGGACACCTCAATAACTTCTCCTGCTTGCCAGATGATCTGCCCTGAAGTTTGCTACTGGGTCACTTGCAGCCTGCACATTATCACTTCTCTGATCACTGGCTGCTCTTTACGTCCATTTTGAACAGCAATTAGTCAGATGTCCTTTCTTTCGTCAGCCTCTCTCCAATGAACAGTGGAATGTGGGCAGCCTAATTTCATGGGTTTTTCTCTAACTAAATTCCTCTATATTTTATATAGTGAGGTTTAAAAACCAAACTCCCTCAAACTACACGATTCATTCAGGCTTTCTACAAGCTACCCAAGAGGTAACAAACAGCAGCAAATTAGTGAAAGAAAGATATATATAAATATCATGTAAATTCAAATATCATATATGCCATATAAATTATAGTTTCACCTTTTTTCCTCCTAAAACTATAATCTTAAATATTTTCTATATTTTCCTGAAAGAAAAAAAAAAACCCAACATATTCTTTTTTAAACGTATGGTAACTACAGATTTATTTTTTTTTTAGCACAACAGTACTTTTCTCAAATGTTTAATATTGATTCTTCTACATCAGGCTCATAATCTCAAGGGCTTTTGGGATTTTTCAAAGTGAGCTTTGGAAATGCTGAATGAGTGTCTATACTTAACTTGAAGGGAAGACTTCCCCTAGTAGAAGACTAGAAGACTGACTTCCAGCTCTAAAATGATAGATAATTTGGGGGCTTAGGGAATGTCTTAAAAATTGGAACTTTCTGTATTATCCTTAGGAAGTTATATTATAAGATAGGACCAGATTGAAAAATACATACCAATTCCAAACACACATGCATATGCATAATGTACTTTAACCTCAGTGTTCCTGTTGGGCTTCTATGGACTTGTAATCATGTAGCTACAGGAAAAAAAAAATTAGTTATGTGCTCATAAAAAGTTACCAATTATGCTTTTCAAAACAAGTATTTCTGATATGTTTGGGCTTAGTTTACACTTCTAGTTTGGAGTGGGTGATCTTGAGTTCTTTTATGCTGGAATGATCCTAAATTTGAAAGCTATACAGGATTGGAATTTGTAAGTCAGCAACAAAAAGTGTTACAATTTGTATAGAGACTACAGCCATAAAACCAGTATGACCTTCTCTTACTGTCTTTCTTTCTACATCTCAGTTGCTGAGACTAGAGGTGCCATTCTTGAATGCCAGCTCATCCATGTAAGAAGGAAAGGATAATATCATTTTAAAAATTTATATATATATGTGGAAGAAGAGTCAAGAGTATAAAAATAAGAGAAAGGTCAGAAAACTCCCAAACAGCTGCATTTTTGAAAGAGACGCAAATATTCCTGGTCTGCATTGTGAACTCTTTTAGTACAGTATTCCCTGCTACTAATAAAACATTTCAAAATTTATTTTTAATAATTACATCAAAAGATGTGGAAAGAAAACAGTCTCTTTAATTAAGATATGTGCTTTTCTCCAGTAACTACTTGCCAAATGCATAAAATTTCAGAATGCTTATCCTCACATTCCATCTTTAAATTTGGTATTTTGTTTATAATTTTTTTTTCTTAAATTGAACTATAGGTTCTGCCATGCTGAAGAGACCTCTCATGAAGATACCACGTTGTGGTTTTGTGAACCCAGCATGGACAGTGCCTTCGGATGCTGTGAAATTCTGGCAGCATTTGTTGGCCCAAGTGTTCAGGACTATTTTGACCCATGAAACACAGTTTGCTACCTTGGCTTCAAGGCTCTGCCTACAGAAGGTACTTTAAAGAAGATAAAAGAGAAAGGTTTGCTCAAAGCAAGCCTGCCTTCCCTTCTGCACAACCATGGACCCATTACAACTCAATTAAAAGGTGTCAGGTACACCTGGAGTAACATAGGACTATTGTTCAGTCCCTCAAAAAATCTACTTTGAAGCTGATCCCAGCTCACACAGGAAGAGTGGTAAGGAAGAGAAACCGGGGAAAAATGGAAATTATCCAGTATGATTAAAACTTTGCAGGAGAGTGTTAAAAAGTATTTCAGTGCTGAGTCCTTATTTCAAAATGTTAAGTATTTTAAAAATAATACAACATAATGCTAATGGACAATATGATGTATACAAATAGTATGAACGTAGGCGTACCAAAGTAAATGTTAAGTGCGGCCTTTGGCAGAATATCTTATTCAAGTAAACATTTGAAGAAAAGTTTTAAGAAGTTCCTCAAAATACGTATCACTCCATATTTTCTCACATCAAAATAGTGTTGAACACTTACAATAGTCTTTATATCAATTATTAGTAGTGGTTATGGATTTTTCATGTGGAATGGTGCACACTGCTTTTAAAAATCAGATCTTGAGTCAATCAAGTAACAGCTTGCTCACATGTAGGAACAAAAAGGACCCAGAATTTGTGTAATTGCTAATGCACAAAGCTACTAACAAGGAATTCAGAAAGTTCACAAACTTTTTATACAATGTTATCACCTATGAGATTAGATTACGGTGTGTCCTTTTAATGCATTTAAAAAAAAAATCTGTTCCCAACCTCTAAAAAATTTAATAATTGTAGAAAATATTTTAACACACTCAGTAATAAATAAACATTTTTAAAAAGGCACAATATTTGTACTGTTTTTTCTTTAGCTGTGCATTTTATTGGCTCTGTTTTAAATGTACAAATTCAAACCTTGGCTGTTTTTTTTTTCTATTTTAATCTTTTTTTTTCAACTTATTTTCTTTTAAAAGGTCTTCATTTAAAACTGATATGCGTCCATTGACAAAAAAGAAAAGCATAGATGCAATCCTTGCAGTCCTGAAGTATTAAACCAATCCTATGATCTTATTGAATCTTTTCACTATCTGAGCTTCTATTGTTATGCCTCAGTTCTAAGGGGACATTTGTAAAAAATAGCTGACTGATTTTTTTCCTTAAGTCTTATTTTAGCTGCAAGAAATCTGGTATACTGCTAATAATGCTAACAAGTACTCTGTTGCCAGAATGTTCCACTTGCATTAGCATTTTGCAGGTTTTCTAGCACTGATCCAAAGAACGAAGAAGAATAAATTTAGTTCAAATCCTGATTATAATGCGATTTTTCATACCTTAATAAAACATTGATCTGAATGCCATGAAATTTTACCAAACAGAGTTGTGATGGTGACATTTAAGGGCTTCAAGCTTTCCCCATTTCTTTCCCCTTTTAAAGGTAAATAAATCATTATACTAAATGCTTTGTTGAACCCATCAATTAATCTTTGACTTCCCCATAACCATTTAGAGAAGCGAATAATTTTATGTAAAAGAGAAAAATCCCTACCAAAACTATTTAGTGACTTAGTTAATCTCAACTGGTTAGAATGTGGTGCCAATAATACCAGGGTTGTGGATTTGATCCCTGTACAAGCCACCCTGTACAAGCATTGGACTGGATGACCCTTGTGAATCCCTTCCAATTCTGAGTATTCTGTGATTCTGAGCATGTTCATTTCAGTGGGGTTTTGTGTCCTATATCTAAGAGCAGCATGAAACTCACCTGAAATACTCAGAGAGAATAACAAGAACTTGCTAATGATTATTCCTATTGCAGTAACATTCCTATTGCAGGGTATGAAAACAATGACCAGACTGCACAACTCTAAGCTACCTACATCAGTGACAACAGTGGGGTTTTTTTCCATTTTAAAACCCAGCTTTCTTGAAGGCCACAGGGCTACCACCTATGCAAGAAAAAACATAACTGTCACATAAGATACTGTGTATGGTTTCATTGTCAAGAGAGACACTAATACTAATTCTGTGCCTTTCTGTTGTGAGTAATCATTTGACAGACAGATTACCTAAATATGAGGCAGCATTAGCAATTGACATTCCTGGTGTGACAGGGTTCATGTAGCACAGACATAATTACTTTGGACTTGTCAAAGGGAGAGACAACTGTGGACGATGGATAGTGTACTGCTAATGATGCATCTCATGTGAACCAATGGACAGGTTAAGCTACATGTGCTTGCCAAATTTCTATTCCTTCAGACAATTAATACAAGATGTTCAGGAAACAGATGGCCAGGCATCTAAAAGTCAAATCAGAATATCTTTTATTATCTGTGGGGAACAGTTACTGGCAGCAGAACTGAAGGTGATTAGCATGTTGTTGACAGTCTCGTCAATCTTCTCTATCATTTATTTAAAAGAGGTAATTCTTCTCTGCAGGAGACCTGACTTACTTTTTCATCATACTAGTACACCTGTGCCTAAGAGAAGACCAAGTATTTTCTGTCACACTGAGTTTATACCTCTCCGAAACACAAGAAGCTACAATAATAAGGTTTTCAGTCTCAGAATAGAAGTAATGTGAATCCAAGCCCTTCTCAGAAGTTTGGATTGTTTTATCTGGCTATTCAACTTAACTTTAGTGTAATGCTTATACCATCATATTCCCTTTAATTATAAGCTAGGTTAGCAAACTCAGTGGGAAGTTATCATAGTTATGGATAGTCACTTTTTTAGTAACCTTTATCTATCTTCACAACTTTCAGATTTTTTTTCTGTTCCTTTTCTCAGGAAGCCTTTCAGTTTGTTTTCTTTGGCAGTAGGGCAAACCATACTGTAATGTAGGGCAGGTGTAGTGCTATCTGAATGCTTTATTAGAACAATTAACATTTGTCATGTGATGCTTATGTGCACCTCATAAAAACCTACCATTATCTTCTCTGACCCTCTTTTACTTTGTCACAACAATAGCCTCCAAGAGATGCTGTTGAGCTCAGGAGAAATTTGGACAGGTAAATAGTCTGAATTTTTTTGCTTGCTGCATTTCAGTAGAAGACCATTCCCTTGTATGTATGCAGTACATATTTCAGAATGATCTGATTTTTTCTGCCACACAAATTTACAAGGATTAGCCTTGACATACACTCACCTCTTTTTGATTTCCCAATATGGGTTCATCAAAAAACCAGTTCCCTTATATATCCAAGCACTTGGCAAATTTGAGAAGGATGAAAAGCTCAGACCACAACAATTTTGTGACCCATTATGTTCAGCTTTTTGTCATTGTATTTTGAGAAAGCATAATCAGATAGTGGAATGACATTCACATAAACAGAATTCACAATGGATGTTCTTTCTACCTTAAACTATAATTTCTTTTTTACTCATAATAAAGACATTATTTTTTAGCTTTATTCTATATTATATGATTGCATGACCACAAAAATTATATGCTAGTCAGTCTACTACCCCTCCTGGTAAAGTGACAATTTTAAAGGAGTTATTATCTATACAATAAGATTTGACTCTAATGACTTGTGAGGAAGGACAGAGTTTTGTACACTGTTGAAGAATAGACAGCTGTAAAGCAATGTCAGAAATCTATCTTATACTTCACGGTAAGACAGTGAGTCTTTCCATTAACTCTAGGGATTTTGAAAAGTCAACATTTCTTTTGCTTGTTAGTAATAGAGAAGTAGACTAGAATTAGAATTAAGCCTAGTCCTGAAACAGTTCTTACCAGGAGCACTTTACAATTTAGTAAATAGGCAGAATTTCTTTCTAGGTGAAGTTTCATCTGAATATTTTCCACAAATGAGTAACTCTTGCATAACACTAGACCACAGAGAAAATCCCCCAACAATTCAAACCTGATGAGTATTATCAGTGAGAAAGTATACGTTTAGCTCAGTCAATATCATCATTCTTTACACATAACTCAATCTTCCATTTCTACTTAACTCACACTGATCAATCACACTAATACATTCCAATCAGGTAACAGGTGAGGAAAGTTGAACTAAGGTGCTCATATGGGTCAATCTTGTAAAATTCTCATTTTTGTAGTACTGATTTTAATAACTGTGTCAGTTATAGTTATAAAGCAATTTTTAAATATTTTTGTGGAATAAAGGTAGGTATGGAATGAATTTGTTTCTCCCTTAATATCTGCAGTAGACTGAGACAGGACTTAATAGAGATATTTAAAGGTTTGGGGTTTTTTTCCCTTGAATGTTGGTATCTTCTTGAGCACATTGCACAAGAAAGTAATTGTTAACCAGAACTACTAATGGCAGGCTAATTTTATACTTCTGAAGTGTTGAAATAGAAATTCAGAAAGCCCACAGCCCACATACATTTGAGAAAAAATGTAAATATTTGGATAGGTTGTAGAGAAATCTATGGATTCAATTTTATATCTCGTAGTTCTACAAAGGAGTCCTATAACATAAATAATAGTTCTAATCACTTTGAGTTTTGGCATAGATTTTTTATTTTCCTTTTTAAAGATATGTCTTCTTTGCTTCTGTTCCCACCTGACAGTCCTAATAGCTTGATTAATATTTACACTATGATTTTAAAAGGTTTTTTCCAACCTAAACGATTTTGTGGTTCTATCAATGATGTTATTTTAAACTTTATTTTACCACTTGATACAACTTTAAGGTGACAAATAACCATATAAAATGGACTAATGTATGACTATACTCCAGTGATGCACTGGAGACAAAAGACATGAGCAGCAAATCTGACAGAAAACTTGTGTACACTCACTGGCTGTTTTGTTTTCTTCCAGTCGTTATGAATATTCTGACATTTCCTACCACAGACCATACAATAACAGACAGCAATTTTTACTTTTGATATATGCAAAACTGAAGACATAATTACAGCCTCAAATAAGCTTTTAAAACAGTTGAACAATATCCAAATTAGTAGGATATGTCACACAAATGCACGCTCTTGAGCTCACTACTGCCTCAAACATTCAAAAAACCCTCTTCAACAACACCAAGCAGGTGATATCTAGATTCTGTATTTCACATTTTTCTGAAGTGAACGTATTTTGACCCTGTTCCACGATCATTTCCCTCCTCATTTCTCAACCCTACTCCCTCCAGATTTGATGAGGTATGTGATATATATGTCTAGATAGATAGATACTTACAGATAGATATCTGTAGATACCTATAGATATCTATAGATACCTACAGAAATCTTTTATGATTCTATAAACTGCATTAGATTTAGCACTTGTTCTGGGAAATTTTTGTCCTCTAAGAGCAGAAGATTTAGATTGGTTAGCACTATAATGGAATAAATTTTTTTTAAAGAATTGAAAAAAGCTTACATTTACAAAGTCTAAGAAGAGCTCACAATTCAATTAGGCTTGGTATTCTAGTTTAGTTTCTCATTTTACATGGTGTTGCCTCTTTGACTCCAGACTAATTTCTATCTCAATAAATATCAAAAACCTGTAAATTACAAATGACTCACAGAAGAGTTTCAAGGTAAGTATTCTTATTGAGACCCACATGATGATTATAATGATTGACACTAAGAAAGGTCTCAAATCAGTATGGCATCCTGCAGACTTTTTCACTGCCATCTTTACTATGCAGATCCTCAAGTGACTTCAAAGTTGCTTATAAGTAAGCCTTCATAAATCTTAGCCTTTCTTGCCAGAATATTTATTTTAATCTCCTTAATCTTTTATTTATCGGTAAAACTCATATGGAACTCATTTGACACTAAATAGAGAATATGTAAAGGCAATAATTCCCATGATGTAAAAAGGGTGAAGATGAAACAGGAAGACACAAAATGATCCTAAAGGAATGTACTAAATTTTATGCTCAATTTATTTCAATACTGATCCTTAACCTTGTTTTTCCTTCTTTCTATATACAGGCCTTCATAAAGGATTTCCAAGTTTAGACCAAAAATGAAATTAATAGAAATGATTTATCTATTTAACAAACATCATTACTATTCAAGAAGCACATACCTGAAGGACCCAGTTGAATCTGTCACCAATGCTACATAATCATTTCTAAAACAATAATAATCTGTTTTATAATCAGACAATATCTTTGTCCCATTCCTTCTGTTGAGGTAAGAAACTGTCTTCCCCATGCTATCTTAATTAGTGAGAAGTTTACACCCCTGTGTCCTCGTGTCTATAAACTTTTAGGTGTTTCTCACCCAGCTGCTGTGAATGATCATATTTTTTCACTATGTTTATATATCACTCGGATTTATTTTGTTTATGCTATTTCAGCCAAACCTCTTAATTTTCCTCTCATTAAATGTATTTCCCATTCCTGTGTTTATCCTGAAAATAAAGATTTTTCTTCCTTGTACATAACATTCCAGAGGAAGTCTCATGAGTGTTTTATGCAAGAACAGTAACTGCATCATAAAAATGCTTGACTTCTGTTTCCTAAGGCTGAATAACCACTTTTTAAAACTGCTTTGGTTTCGTGATTTTCAGTAATCATAGAATGTGGTGAGCTGGGAGGTACCTTTAAAATCATCTAAGTCCAACACTCCTGCCTTGATCAGGGACACCTTCCACTAGACCAAGTTGCTCAAATTCAACCTGACCAGTCCATAGCTAACTTGGGACATCCAATATATTTTCTTTGTTTCTACCTGAAGTGTTTCCATTATATAGCTTAAACCATTCATAGAAGTACTTATTGAATTTCAAATTAGCAAATTTTATTCTATTTCTAGTAATTAAGACATCTAATTCTTACTGTATCTCCACCATCATCTCTACTCATTGCCAGCTTCATTGCATGAGCAAACTTCCACTGTGAATACATCAGTGAAAAGTATTAAACAAGATTTTCCCCATTTTTTATCTTTGAGTTTCACTACCAAACTTCAACAAATTCAACAATTGTCTCACTAACAAAACTTCCTCAAGCATCTTGCATCTCTGTCTTTCTCTGTATGATGTCATGTCAAAATGTTTTACTGAAATTAGATTAGAACTGAATTTCCCTGTCTAGACAATCAATATGTTGTCTTATCAAAGACAGATACAAGGTTAGCCTAACGCAATCTACTTTTGATGAACTGATGTATTATTTTCCAACATTTATTCATTTACAGTCATGACTTGAACACTTACTTTCAGTATTTATTCATAAATTGTATGCTACTGAGGATAGACTAATCAGCTTGCAGCTGCATGTTTTTCTCCCTTATAAGCTAGATATTGTATTTTCCTGTCATATGGTGCCACTCCAACTTGGCAAATTTATTACAAATTCCTACTAATAACTGCCAATTTCACAGGCCAGCTGTTTTGAACTTCTGTGGATGAAGAACATGCATTTAATACAATATTCAAGCGTACCATTTTTAATCATCTTTCTCTAAAACATTTTTTTAATCAAACCGTTTCTTTTTATCCATCCCTTACTCATTGTCCATTACCATTATTAGTCAATCAGTAATACTCTTCTAGAGCCATTCTATTCTCCATTAGTGTTTATTTCTTTGCTGACTGGAGAATCTACTTCATCAGTGAGAGGCACAAGCTTTAAGCACTCATACTTAATCTGTTGACTGGAAAAATCCTTTCCTCAGCATTTAAGTACTGCACTCACATAGACTCTACTGCTGACAGGTGGAGAAAACAGGAAAACTTATTCAACTAACATATACCTCCAGCATTTTGGAAAAGAAAACCAAAACAACAAAATCTGAGAATATTTTTTTTTTCAGGCAATAGAATTAATCTCTCTTTCTCCCTTTAAAATACGGTGTTCTTTAAATACCTTCACAGACCTTCAATATGGCAATTATTTTTCAAAAAGAGCATCATCCCTAAAAATAGGAATTTCACACATTTTGATTTTGTTTTACAGTAATGGATTTCACAACTTTACTTCTCTAATATAAAGCTGAGTTACAATCAGCATATTTCACCTCCTAGAGCTCAGGCAATTTTCCTCTGAGCAGTGTATTGGTTAGTTGTGTGGTAAAGTGCAACTATCTTGTGTTACTTTCCTCTCCTTCTCCCTCCTTCCTCTGTTGCTTTTCACAGTGTGCTGATACACTGAAAATAAATCCTTTTACCAGCTTTTTAATTTCAATTGTTGTTAATTTTGTGTAATTCCGTTGTAATTGTAGCTTATTTTTTATTGCAGGTTAAGCTGTACTTTGGCAATCTGAGGAATGAATACCAATTGTGTGATATAAGAATCTTAAAAAGAAAAAATTGCTTTTTTCTTGTTGCTATTCAAGATCGAGTAAAGCAAACAAATTTCTTTTGACAGACCATGCTTACTGTTCCAATGTTTGCAATTCCATATTTACATTTAAAACTAAAGGATATCAGCCTGTATAAATTGACACTTGCACATTTTCCATTTAAGATTCTAACTTCATGAACATTAAGGTAAGATTATTTTTAAGCTCCATATTTATTGACAGCAATTTCTGCTCATATAATGGCCTGAACCTACCTTAACTTCAATACTGTCAAAGGTAACACATGTAATCTTGTTTCAAGAGACTTGACCTCAATAAATGTCACAAATGTTTTCTTTTAAAGTTGGAATTACTTTAATTGACTTGGCATTTGACTCTGTTAATCAACATTCATCTTATCTCAGCTGAAGTAATTTAACCTGAGTTCAATTAAACTAATTCTCAGTCTTATTCTTAGAAAATTGCATTCACAGTTATAGTCTGCACAAGACTATTTAAATTGCCCAGAATGGGAAGTGTGATATTTCAATATCTGTATATGGCCCTAAATGAAAGTTACATTTGATTTTCTTAACAATTTCTTTACAATTGAGATTTTCAACCCAGGTATTCAACCTTCTTGACAATTTTTCTCTATTGTATGAATTTCCTTTGTTCTGATTTCCTTAGTAGAGGCTTAGAAGTAATAAATGCTCACTCTCTTTTCTCTTGGAAAAAGGGAAAGCAACAGGTGAAACCATCAGTCAGAAAGTGGAAAGCAAGCAAAGAAAAGGCAGGTGCTTATGTTACCTATTCCCTCTATAGAGCGATGTTTGCTACAGGATGTTTTAGATGGCCTGAAAAAATAATTTGACAAATACCTGGAGAAAAGTCACATTAGTGACTGTTAAATACGGAAATACCACCTCTGGCTGAAAAAGATTTTGAGCCTGGAATGGTAGGTATTCCTTGGAAGCATCACTTCACATTTTGACTGTTTATGCACCCTCCTCTGGATATCTGTAATTGGATGGAAAGTGCTGCTATTTATCATTATAACTCAATATGACCTAAGTATTCAGAAATTCTGTGTTATAATGATGGGTCTGTTTAATGGCATGCAATAAAAATATTCAGCACTTGCAGAAGATTATTTAAGTAATATAATAATTTTTACCATAAGAATATTTGGTATGAGTTCATGGTGTGACTACACAAGATCCTCAATCAATTATGCAGTCATATCTTTTGCTAAATATCACCTCTGGTGGGATTTTGGGGGGTCATTTTTGTTTCTATCTTTTGATTTTGGGGAGTATTGGTTTGGGTATTTTTTCAGAGATCGCTCCAAAAGTATACTGAAGCTGTCAACTTATTATTACTAAATGTTACAGGCTTTTAGGAAAATACATGAAACTATGACCACCATACTGTCTGCATTTACATATTTGTGCAAGTGTTTCATAGAATTTTTGGCAGCAGGACACAGACATGCTTGGTTTAATTTTTTGTCTCTGATTCAACGGGAATTTTAACTTCTTTATCATGATTTATAATATTCTAATATTTTATATTAGCCTCAGATCACTGCTTTGTGAAAGCATTTACTGATATATACTTATTCGCTATGCTCTATATGTTATGAGTATATATATAATTTTCTGATTGCTTTGAGATGGGAAGTTATTTTATATTCAGTTCAATTCTTGCTGTCATAGAAGCAACACAGAATATTCCTGGGGTTTTCCATCATTTTAACTCTCTTTTCTACAGAAATCACTTATGTTCGTTCCCCACATGTGAAAGCAAACCAAAACATGTAAAATCTTTATAAAAGCAATAGATAAAAGAAAAGCCTAGCTCACATTAGTTGTTAAAAATATGTGCGTTTGCTCTTGGTTTTTTTATTCTCTTATTCCTTCCTGGGGTATTAAAAAATCTTAAATCTTAACACATCTTTAAAAAAAACCTTAATTGTTTTATTAAAAATAATCTTAATCATTCGTTTCACAGGCCACAGCCCAAGCTGAGTAAAACTTCTCATCCCACTAACTGCTCCATTCAAGAATTTTTTCTCTTAAAGTGTCAAATGTTTAAAAGAACATTAAAAGCAATTCAATAAGCAGATTTGACTAAAATCAGTCTGTTAGTTGCTTGAGTTGCTTTGATAATCTGGTCCTTGGGTAGTGATGGGTTATTAACAAAGACTAATTTTAAGCTGGCTTCCTAAGGCTCTCTCTACAAGTAGCAAAAAGAGACATTATTTTAGAGGACAAATTGGAGCACACAAATCACCCTCTCTAAGGGCTTTCCACTTCTTGATGTATAGGGCAAATATAGGGAGACAAATCTCCTGGGCAGATATGGAGACCACTAAAATCAGAGGGGTTTGGAAATCTGAGCATTTTTTGATTTAAGCAATTTTTTTTCCATACAGTTTAAGCAAGGTAACCTGCTATAGTAGAAAAAAATGAACATCAGTAAATCATATTAATGTAGAACAAAAGATGTTGAGAACTATCACTTCAAATTTAATATCTCTTTTTAAATTAAGTCTATCATCTTCTGGAGGAAAGTAAAAAGATGTTTTAATAATTCAAAAACTCAGTTATTCAGGGAAGCTTGATCTATTTGACTGCTATGGCACTGAGGACAAGGGTGTCTATACTTGTCTTTTTCATCTCCTGCTTTTTACCCCTGCCTTGACAAGTCCATACATGACTTAGTTCAAAATGACACTGTGAATTTGAAAACTACTGTTCTGATAAAAAATTCTTTCCTACTGCCAGAGGTAAGTTTGGTTCATATGACAATTAACTCAAAATAATTAACTACCAATTTTAGCTGGCTAATATTCCTGATTGTTACTTTGCATATAACCAGTGGTTACTGTTCCAAATCAGGCACAGCTGAGAGGGGGAAAGATGGAGGCAGAATTTAAAAATAAGTATAATTGCAAATACTTCAATGAGCAGCTCAGCTCAGTGAATCCACCAACCTGGTTACTAAAGTAACCACCAAATTTCTCAAAAAAATCCCCAACCTAAAATTCTATATTTATGGCAGTCATTTAGATATATATTTATAGAGTTTTAAACTTCCCAAGTTAGAAACTCCAACATAAGAATACTTCTATGACATTATGCAACCGATTAGTTCAGAAAACAATGACATTAACTATTATTCTTGTAAATGGCTTAATTTTGTGGAAAATCTGAGAAAACTAATGACTAGGAAAGGAATGTCTTTTCTGCCATGTGGAAACACAGATTTCTCTCAAGTGCATTTCTCCAACAGACATTAATTGTGACAAATGACATTATGATAAAAAAAATTAAGAAACTTAAATTTGAATTAGTAACTGTTGTGGTCTATAAGAAAAATACTGGACAGTCATGTTCAGTTCTACTTTTATGCTGTTATCAGATGTCAACAAGTTGCAGTGAAAATAATTTTCACAGGATTGAGGTATTTGGCTAATTTTCTATTCATTAAACATAATTCTGTTAATAGCCTGTCTTGAAGAGCAGCAATAAATTTTAGGCTGCTTGAAAAATCTCCTCTCTTAGATTACAACAGTGAAGCTGTTAGCTAGATTTTCCCACATTAAAGCAGATCCACCTTTCACATTCAGTGGTGCATTGCATTCAGTGCACCACTAGATGTGGTGCAAAGTAGTTTTGGTAATGTCTTACATACTTTCTGGGTTGGTATACAACATTACTGCATGTAAAAGCAAAATATTACACTAAATATACCACAGCTTTTAGGGCACAGTGAGATTAAAAATTCAGTAGGATTTCAAGTGAGAACAAAAAGTATTTCAGTTTTAGCTAATTCAGCCCACTCTTGCAATAAGTCTGAATATCTAAAATAGAACATGTATGGAAAAATATACTTATGATCTCTTATCCATCTATTGAGAATTTTAATTGCCCTTTAAAATTATTCTCATTTTTAAAAAATTAAGCTTTAATGTATCTTTTTTCTTTTTTAAAATGTATCCAGCATTATTTTCTGAAGAACAGGTGCTGTTCCCTCCATCTTTGGATTAAGACATTTATGTCTGGCAAAGACTGTACTCTGATGTAAATGACAGGTGATGCTAACATTGCTTCTTAAACTTTGCCTTAAAATCAGCCAAAACATTCTACTAGTTTTTCTAATATTTTCCTCTTTTCTCCAACATTTTTTTGAATGTGGACATTAAAACTTGTTGTGCCATCGTAGTGTGGGTCTCAAGAGCACTGCAAATTATTGACCATAGTACAGCTATTTTCTCTAAGAATTCAAAAATCATATAACCTAATTTTTAGCCACTGCATTTCTCAGATGTTCTCTATTAATTTTTGTCCTCCGGGGTGCCCAAGAATTATTTCCAAAAATTGGATATTTAACATGAAAATAAAAATTGCAATCTTCAGATACATTTATGACCCTGATTTTTAGAAGATATTGGTTCATACTGTAGAGCAGCCAGTCTGAAACCAGATTACACTGTAGAACTCATTCTTCTAATTAACATGTAATCCAACACTTATAAGTTTTATGGCTTTTCAGTATTTATTACACTATGGACTAAGTCACTTAGCCTGGTTCTCATTTTAATCTGGATCAAACTTGTATTAGTGTAGTTCTCAGAACTACTTCCTGGCTTTGCAGCACTTCCTGCAACACACAAGCTATCAAGCCTTGTATATATTGAAAATGCTGGAGTGTCCTGATGAAAAGAAGTTTTTTAAAAACCTCCAAAATCAAACAATAGCACCATCTCTCCCACAGGGAAAAAAAACCCAACCAAGCCAACAAGCAAAAACAAACAAACAAACAAACCCCCACACCAACCCCAAACTCAGGGGAGAAAAAAGTTACTTAGAAAGAAGTAACTGATTTTAAAAAGGAATTGTAGCCCTAGAATCATTGAGGAGAATTGTGCTATGTGACTGTGAATCTGTATATAAAATGCTTATTTTGAACACCTTTGAGATGTAATATTTTGCTCCTATATCGGTATCATCAAAAGAAAGATAAACTTTTTAAAATACTTATTGTAATAAGCATATATTTCAAAGTAGAGGTCTCCCCAGTTTGATAGCATTGATTTCAAAAAAAGGACTAAACCCAAGGGAAAACCTTAAGCCACTTCACTACTTCCAAAACCCAAAAGAGATATATGCAATATTATGCAAACTTAATGAACAAAAGCCTGGACATATCCTATAACATTAACTGTTAATGATGTTATGTAAAAGATACTTACATGAGGTTAAATATCTTCACTATTTCATAATAGGGAATTCTGAGATGGGTTAATGGCTTTCTTGAGGCAAAGGGATGTCAATGTCAGAAACACAATTAAATTTTTTTCACAGGTTTACAGATCCTACTCCTACACTATTAGCTCACACTTATAGCTAAGGTGTCAAGAGCAAAATGACATCCTACTGCCATTCATTAACATAAAAGCCTTCCAAAGCAGTGCAGTTGGTTTGTAATATCATCTATGTATCAAAGTGACCTAAATCGCACTATAATGTTCAGTTTCTGCAGAGAATCATTAAAGTTATCAAGAATCAAGGCTTAAACCTTTGCTGCTGCTTGACTAAGAATAAAATGTGATGTAAAGAATTAAATCAAAGATCTATTTGCATCTTGAAATAGAAATCATGTATCACTTCAAAATATTGTAGGGACCATACACTAAGACAGGAGAATTAGTGACACAACTGCCAAAGTAACTGAAAAGTAGCTTCCCCTGAAATGATGCATATGAAGAACATCTGTGCAAAGCAGCAGCATCTAAATACTAAACAATAATAATGCTGTAGACTTAGAAAAAAAAAAAGCATGCTACAGTCTTGTTTTCTTGTGTAAATTATGCACCTTGAAAAGAGATCAGCACCATATTTTTAGTTTTTGAGAAAAAAAAAGAAAAAAAAGGGGTCTTGAAGGAATTCATAAGTCTATACACTTTGTCCTGACACCAGTGTCAGGATGTACCTTGCTGAGCCCCAATCTGTGTCCAGACTGAGAAATGAACTGATGAGTTTTAACTTCTACAGATTATATTTATATGCTGTAAATAAGTAATGCAACATGCTCTTGGCTGATTACAATTTGAAAAACTGTAAATGTAAAAGTGACACTTTCTTCTACTATAATTTTCTGAGTATGATGCTTGCCAAGTAAACTGACTACTCTGCAAATAATGGAGTATCCTTTGTGTTTGCACTTTTCTCTGTAGTGTACAACCCTTTGATAGCTCTGCCATTCGTAGCAAACAGGATATGCAGAAGAGTGTTTGTGTTTAAGCATGCATGTATATGCACATAAGCATTTGAATATATATGTATGTAGCACAACTGTTCCCTGGTGATTTATCAGTTTCACAGGTCTTATGGTTCCGAGAAACATCAGCAAAGAAGAGAGACATCTTCTGTCATTTCCTCTCAACTATCTTGTTCCCTCTTTCTATAAATAAGTAATAGTGCATAGTTAGTTTAAAAATTGTAAAAAGGAGCAGAAGACATGAAAAAAAAGGGAAATCATGAGGATTTTTTTCTTAATTTACAAATCTATACATTAATTCAACAAATAAAAACTAAACCACACATATTTTTTGGTATGCAATGTTAAGGCTAGAAGAGGTTGAAAAAATCCCACATGCTCAGAACATGTTATCTGTTAGTGTATTTAATAATATTAATTGGTACAAGCATATCTGTTTTGCTCTGGTTTTTCAGCTGATGTAAAATAGAATGTGCTCTATATGGAAAAATCTCACATGACACAAAAAATATTTTAACTGCATCTGAGTGATGGCAAAGTTGGAACTAGATTGCAGACATAAATATAACCTATTAAAAAGCGAAGAACTCTGTTAGTATACTGATGATACAGCTGTTTTCTTTGGCAATAGTCTCTTTCCTCTGCTTCTCTATTTATTGAAAGGAACTGGCTCGCCACCAATTTAGGATAAATAGAGCATTTGTTCCTACACTATCTTAAGTGATATAGAGCTTCTAAATCCTTTTCAAATCTCAGATAATGCGTTTATGTTAACTTCCTATAATTAAGGAAAAAAAGGAAAATTAGCTCAGTACCCTTAACCCAATCAAATAACTGTCCTTTTCCTGTACTTTGTATTAATTAGGATTTTGATTCACCTTCAAATAAAATAGCTTTGATAGATAAAACCAGTTAAGCAAACTAAGAGATAACAGAAAATGTGTTTTTTCAAAAGAACACTGACTGTTAAAAACGTCCTTGTTTGTTATCTCAAGCATTATTTCATTGGCACATTCATTCTGTTCTCAGCTGTAATAAAATGAGACAAAGTCATACATTTGTTTTCTCTCCTCCTATTCAAGTAAAAATCATAGAAATAACTCCATGTCCAAAAGGTTAAAAAATAGTCGAGAAAGAAACCAATGACATTTTTGCCTTGCCCTCTAATGCTGATACCCTAATAGAATTTCTTCATTATCAGAAATTTAACACTGGAATGATAATATTTGACTTGAATTCTGAATGTCATTTCCATGTAATTTTAAAAAATGTTAAAAACATTTCTAGTTCTAACAAACTAGTTCTAACATTTGTCCATCAACGCATTTTCCGAAAATTAGGACTTAATTTCTATTGAGTCCTAAACAACAGATCAGTTTCCTTTGCTGTTAACATGCAAACACAGGTTATGCCCCAACAGCATTTTGAAGATTGCTACTCAATAAATTAGTTGCTTCAAATCTCACAAAAACAAACCAAACGAAAAAAGATCCCGACCAACCAACCAATCCACCCACTTAACCAAGATAAGATTAAAAAAAACCATAGGAGACCTTTTTCAGCTGAAACTCCCAGCTCAGAAATTCCAAACCTTTTCTTCATAGCTCMCTAACCCACTCTGCTCCCTCAGTCCACACTGTTAGCTCAATGTAGTCACCGTGAGAGAGGAAATATATTACAAAACCTTCCAGCACATGGAAAGCAGTCTCAGTAAGCACACTGTAATGTGAAAGAGTCGAAGAAGACAGTTTCCAACCCTTTAATGTTTCCTGACTTACAATCTAAGTTCTCTGTGCAAAAGGAAATGAAGTTTGACACACTTTTTCAGGAATTGGTCAAGATCACTGTGTTCTCTAGGTTTATTGCTACTTATTGCATTTTATTATATAAAAACTGAACTTCATGCCTGTGAAATTAACATTGGCACAGTAGATATTCAACATAACTTAATCAAGTGGCAAGGAGTGTTCTGGCAAAGAATGGACTAAACTGGTTCTATTCTCCAACCACACAAAAATGGGTCACTCTTACAAAAGCTTACATATTAGAAGCATTTTTAGAATGTAATTTCATTTTTCTCTTTCATCAAAGAAGTACTTAAGCAAAATAAAATCATGATATTAAAAAAGAAAAGAAAAGAATGCAAATTGCATTTCTTCCTGACACTGCAGCTGCTACGTGTACCTTTACCACTCCTGCAAAAGAGGAAAAAAGCCATCAGCTGTCTCAATTGAGGGCTGCTATCAATCTCTGTGTTAATTAATAGTCACTAGTTCCCTGAGGTCAAATTTATGAATATTTAATACTAAATAGAAGCGCTAATTGTGTTTGAGAAACACAGAATTGGACAAATATATTCTGCACAGCCATTATAGGAACATAAAACATAATTATAATTGTAGAGTTTTAAGTGCTTGAAGGGAAAAAAACCATAAAAAAGACCTATTAATTTTATCCAATGCAGGAGAAATACAAACAAGAATGGTGACTGATTAGGGTCTTGTTACAAACTGCTTTCTTTGTATTATGTGCCCAGGAGGAAAGGGCTCCTCTAGGACAGAAAAAGCTTTCATCATCCAGGCCTGGTAGCCATGTATTCTGAAAATGATCCACAGCTTTATTGAGCCACCTATTGCCTTTGTCAATAATGGTACAAAGGCACTGGATCACTGCTAGCCTTCTTTATGCTGATGGGAAAATGCACGAGCGAGATGCCTGTGACAGAATGCACACCGTTTATAAATACCTAAGGACTAACTTTTGACATCATTCCAGATTTACTTCAAAGCAACTGGAGAAATATCATGCTGCACATAGTTTAATTTTGTAATTGTGACAAATGATTCATAATTTTCTACTTTATGTTAGAGAATGAATTCAGAAATGCTTTGGACATAAATTGATCATTTTTATTTATGTTAAAATGTCAAAGTCATCTCAGTAAAATATACTTTATTGTCACTTTTTAATATTTTGACTACACAATAATGGTAGGAGAATTACTAATAGATTTTTTTTTATGTTTTATGTAATAGTATATATATTAATATTTGTAAAACAAAAAGCACACAAGCTTGTGCATATAACACAAGCCTGTCAAGAAGCATGACAAATACTAGATCAAGTACTCCTGTGATTTAAGATAATTTGGGAGTAACATCAATGGTTATTAACTTTTCGAACTTTTCAGCTGGAAGTTTATTTATTTACGGTATTAAAAATAATAACACTGTCTTCAGTCATGCAGGTTTGCAAACCAAATATTGGCTGAAGTCATCATCATATTTGAGTGTTTTAGCTTACTTTACATGACTCCAGCTCTGAAGATGTCTCTGACTGTTTTAGAGGGGTTTAGCAACCTTCTGCCCTCAGAGAAGCAACCTTCCTCCTGCTGATGCAAATCTGTAATTGACTTGCTGTGTGCTCCTACAGTTGAAGAATCTTTGGGATCCCCTATTATAACATGTTATACCACATTTTACATAGCTCTGGAAACTTGAGCACCTATTACATTAACTCAAAAAATGAAAACAGAAACCAGAAACATTCTGCCTGCAAACACACTGAGACAAAAACTGCAGCTAACGCATTAGTCCATAAAAATGACTGAATTTAGAAACATCAAGTGATATTTAAGATTTTACATTTTAACATGTTTTCTGAAAACTCCTAGTTTTTCACATTAAAACTGTCCTTTTACACTTTTTTCTCTAAGTTTAATCCTTAGGGGTTTTTTTACACCTTTAAAGAAAACTATTTCACATGTATCTACCTAATAGATACAATTTTAGTAGCTGTATTTGGATGAGGAAGAGAAAATGGATTTATTGCATATGAATTTTCTCAAAATGGCTTACTTATTTTTTTAATTGACTCTGTCAGATTTTAGTTGTATACCCACATTGTATTATGTAGATTTATGAAATTTACTCTTTAAAAAAATTCATTGCATATGGATAAAAAATTACTTTTAATTTAGCAAATCGCCAGAATGAAGCCTAGCTCTAAAATAGACAAAGTAATGAATTAAGCCTGGGCCCTTATAGAAAATATGAAAGTGGTGGCCACATAGATTAGAACCCTTTGGACACAACGAAAAGTTAAATAAATAGATAAATCTGAGGTAATTAGGCAGTGTTATATCTTCCTCATTTATGCCATCATAATTGCTGCCAGACAACTTCACCTTTGAATCAATTGGCAAAGTCATTCATTTGTTTTGCAGTCAGCATTCAGTGTCTTGTACTGAATTAAAAAAAAAAAACCAGGCATATGTCATGAAAAGTTATAAAATAACACTCAAAATAGCAAAACCATTTGAAACTCTGGTCCATACAAACAAGACCACTCGGCAAATCTAATAAGAGCAAAACCCTGTATGTAATTGTAGTGAACATCAGAAAGAAATAGAGGAGTACCTAAATTCTTTGTTCATGTTTGATTGGAAATGCCAAGTTATTAAAACAGTAATTCCAGGGCAAATGTAGTTTATTCAAAGGATTACCTTTCTTTTGTGCTTTTTTCTCATCATGTGTGACAAGAGTACCAATGTCATCTCCCCAGGATTGAGTACAATGAAGGCATTAGTCTTCAATCTTTTTAAAAGATAATCTATAGATATGAATAAGGCTTTTATGTAGACATAATCATAACCTGTTATGGATATACAGGTGGAATCTACTATGAAAAGATGTCCTAAAGTGGGGCAAAGCAGCTACATAGTTTCTCTGTGTTAAATGGTTCTGCTGAAGGAGGCAAACAATATTGTTTTTATTTCTTCACTGAGTTATGGACAATCACTGCTTTTATAAATTGTTTGAAAGCATGTCTCACAATGGAACATGGTAGTTGGCTATTGCTGTCACTAAATCATCACAAATTCTTCTTCCAGTGAGTTGACCGTAACAATACTTCAGTAGAAACTAGATCTGTACTAAATGTTCAAACAGGTGTATTTAGAAACTATTCTTAATGAGTCACTTCAATGCAAATGCATGGTTGCTTCCTTGTTTAAAAAGTGATCACATGGAGATACATGATAAAATACATCAAATTTAACCCCTGTGAATATTAACACAGAAGTGTTGAGTTTTGCCCTTGTAGAAAAGGACAAAACTCTCAGATGCTGTTTAGAGAGGGAAACTAGAGCACAGTGAGATTGTGCAGACTTATTTCAGAGTAGATTACTACACCTGAAGTGCTTAATGCTTACATTCCCACAACGTAAGCCCAAAAGTCTGGTTCTACAGGGTCTGCTTGGGAGGGAGCAACTAATGCACAGTAAATTCTCATGTAGTCCTTGCAACATAATCACAGCAAATCCTTCAACTGTTCCTTTTTGAAAAGTTCCTTAGAATTTACTACATCTGAAAAAATTCTTTGTAGGTAGAAATGGGTAGAGTAGCCTATGGCACATATGAAAATTGTGGTCTAGAACTTTTCAGACTACTCCATGAGACAAAATGTAATTTTCTAAGATGTGCTATGGGATGTTTATCATATCCACAAGGGTGTGGTGGTTTTGGTTTGTGGTTTTTTGGTGGTTTTTTTGTTTGTTTGTGTTTTGTTTTGTTTTTTGTGGTTTTTTTTGTTGCTGTTTTGGGTTTGTTTGTGTTTTTTTGTTGTTGTTGTTGTTTGGGGTTTTTTTCCAAGAAATTATTACATTTTAAGGATTATGATTTCAGCAGCAAGTATGGCAAAAAACATATCCCATTAGTATAAGTGGGAACTGCATGACTGATTCTCAGCACACAGCAGCTTGCTCATGGGAGATGTTGGTGTACAGCAACTTTTACAACCACCCAAAAGAGATCTTCTGTAAAAACATAATAGCCACTGAAAAGATTTAACTCCTTCTTCTACAGCTGCAAATGCTGCAGAACAGCTGGGGCCAATATCACTGGCAAGTTATGCAGAATGATTAAACTAGTAACAAAGAAGTCTACAAAGGCAGCTATGGAAGTAAAACAGGAACTACTCCACTGCAAAAACAGGCTAAACTAGCAAAGAAAGAAATATTATAGAGGCTGAAATGAGCTAATATGAAGAAAATGCCCAGGGGATAGTAAATTGAAACAATTTGCGTGCATCTGTATGTGGAAGCATAGTGTGTACTCGTCATATGAATACCTGAGCTACTTGTACCATAGAGCACTACACCTAACACAATCTTACAGGACTACAGAGATACAGCTCTGTTGGGTTTAGCAGTTGCAAATCATCTATTACATAATTTCACTATTTACTGCCATTTAGAAAAGCCACAAAAATTGTTATTTTTATGAGAATATTTATGAGAACATTTTTGAAAGCACTTGAATTTTTTTTTGTCTGATTATATCTATCATGTACATGGCAGACCAAGTTCAGTTTTTTCAAGTTCAGTTTTTTGGCTTTGTACAGTAACAGAATTATGACTTGTGCCAGCATTATCAAAATATTTGCTTTAATTGACTCTTCTACTGCACTTTGTCTTTTGTTATCTTAATGAATTAATGATTGAGGTGGAAGAACAGACTTTTACTAAAATATTTCTTATTTCTCATGTATGACAGAAGCTAAAAAAGTCTGTGGTGAAAAACTGGGAAGAATTGCTTGTTTAATTGCTGCATCACAACTAGCAAAATCTGAATAGAATATTAGTTTAACATATCAGTAAAAATGCTTTTAATGGGCAATGAGGGGAGAAAAAGGAGAACACTGGAAAAGCTGTCATTTAGTACATAAAGCTGGTATAGAGCTGACAATAAATGTATTCACATTCAGATAAGGAGGTCACTGCAGTGATATGTCTCTATTACAGAGATACTGAAGAAGAGACTCAACCCCAGATTTTACTGTTGATGTCCTCTTTTTTTTCTGCCTGACGCTTTATTTTCAGCTTCACTAAGGAAAACTGATGCTTTGTAAAGGAAATGGCTTTTGGGAAGCAGAGGCAAATGTATTTTTTAAATAGCAGCAAATGAGGAAAAACTCCCAAATGCAACTCCCTTCCAACCCAAATCATCCTATGATTTTATGCTTCTTTGCTGCAATTGTTATTGGAAGAAATAGTACAAATGGAACTGCTGATTTTCTTGAAAGAAAATAAGTGTTTCTCAGCAGGTGGGGAGAGGATAAAGTGACAGATTTTTCTGGTCAATAAATTATCCTTAAAATAGCAAGAACATCTCTTAAAGTTCCTCCTCTTTTAGCAATACCTCAAAAGTGGAAAGATGGGTGAAATATCTCTGTCATCATCAAGCCCTCCCAGTCATTTGTATTAGAGGAAAGGGCAGACACTGAGGCAAAACCAAAAAAAAAAGATAGCTCTTCTTATTTTGTAGATGAACAGTAAAATTCATCAAAGTGTCTGGGTTTAATAAAATAAAAAGTTCAATTGAGAAAAATTATAATCTTCTCCTTGCTCTAATAATTTAAGGTATTTGGGTAACCCTTAAACCTTTCTTTGGTTTGAAAAGACTGAGTTTAGCATGAGCAATAAGGCTGCTGTGGTCCCTCTTTTAACAACAGTTCAATCAAAGCTGTACTTCAGTAGAAACTAAACTTTAATTTCAAAAATAATATAAAAAAGCATATCCTCCTCCTTTCAATTAGGCTAAATACCAAAATGCCCTTTGGTTGAAAAAAGGCAGAAATGTCTGATGGTAGGAATTTCAACATATTTGGAAACATAAATTTGCTTAACTTCTCTATTATTATCATACACATATATATATATGGATTCAAAGGCATAGAGAACATAAGAACATACGAACATAAGAAATTACTGTAAAAGAAAGAAGTAAAAAAATAAAAATATAAAGTATAAAATTTACTCCCATATGAGCATGATTAGAACTGTTTTTCTCAAGCCTGCACTTTCCTCTCTATTACAAAAGATCCTATGGCATTCACTGTACACAGTCTTGTTTAAACAAATTAAAATTGCATTAAAAATGCTTTTTTTTTCAAGTATCAATCATTTGTTTGACTACAAACTGAAAAAAGAAAAAAAGAAATGAATTCAAGTAGGTTAGAATCCAGCACTATATAAATGATGGATTTTACCATTGCAGATTTATTATAGTTACCTACCGTCTTTGTTACATTTAGCTCCTGGAGTCTGCTAATACATCAAAGAATCTTATCACATCATGTCATACAACATATAGATCTAGTAATACTTTCCTTTAGATTGCCTAACATTAAATGTTAGCTTTATTTTTGTTAATATATTGCTTCTATCAGCACTGAAAATCACTTTTATGAGCTTAATAGGAACACCTGCAACTTTTCAAAATTTTTTTTTCCCTATGGATGTTCTGCTTTAGATTGTTGCTGTGGCACTGCACAAAAATCACATGAATTGAAACATTTTTCCATGCATTGTTCTCCTACAAGTTTTACAGATTTCCCTATTTATCCTGCCAGGGAAAAGGATTTGCCCTAAAATACTACAGGGAAAGATTATCATTCAGCTAGCCTGCAATTCACCAAATGTCCACTGATTACCGCATAGATGCTTTTGTGTTTATGACAGCACAAACTTCCTACTTTTAGAAAAATTGAATTATAACATTGTTGCTATGTTTTTGACAGCATTACTACTTGTGAATATAGTTTTCTTATTCAACAGAGACTTATACACCAATTGTTACCTGAATTGGTCTAGACAATAAACAATTATGCCAACATTAAAAAGAGAAAACTGTTAACAGTGCTGTAGATGTTGCTAACCCTGCCTGTGAGACAGACCACTGTAGGAAAAAAATGGACACCACTTCAAATACGTCATCAATATATTACACTGAAAATAGGCAGCAATTTGAAGGAAAGTTAAATAATTTTCTGAAAGCTCCATTTCTCACAGTAATTTTAGTTCCTGTCACTTTGTACCCGAAGTCATTGTACATATCAAAGTAAGATTAATTTAATCAAAGTTCCTTAATTTAATCAGTTGATAACATCAGAATAATCCTTATGCTTGACACAATGGCCTTGTCATGAAAAAAACATCCTTGCTTCTTATAACAGGGTCACGAATCCAGACCTATTATCCTCCCAGGGTACGTATTCACCATTAAAGTAACACATTTTTAGCAAACCTGTATCCCATGTAACTAACACAGAAACCTAATTTTCCCACAGAAGTAGAAGTACACTCTGCAGGCTTTAACAATATTGATTTCTGAACCAAAACATAAGCACACAGACATTTTTTAGAAAATGTGCAAAACTTTTTTACGCTCTTTTTTGTGTGTGGGGGGGGGGAGGGATGGGGTGTATAAATGCCCTTTGAAAACTTTGCAGAACCTGTCACTCAGAGATCAGAAGCTCTACACTGGGGTGTTCACAGCTCACAGCACAAGGTGCCAATGCTGACACACAGTTTCTCATCTGCTTCTTACCAAACTTGGCTGTGTGAGCCCAAACCTGCTACTGGGTGTCTCTTGTTGTGACGCACACTTTAACTGCAGGATAACAGCAGAGGCTTTGACAACGTGGGCACAGCTTGGGAGTGGAGGCCACAGCACTAATGGTCAGTTGTGGATCATTGAAAAAAGCCAGCCTTGAGAGCTGGGGCAGGACTGGGGTTGGTTAAAGAAGCAGAAGCTCAGCAAGGGAAAATAACAGTCAAGAAACAGCATAAAAGGACTGCCCTGGCAAAGTAACATCCCTGAAAATACCTGGCCCAGGGACACAGACCAAAAGCTGCAATCTGCAGTGAAACTCAGCTGTCTTTCAAATAGCCAGATCTCAGATGTTGGGGGAGAAAAAGCACATGCCTGATTTGGGTTCTGATCATCTGAGTGAAAACTGACTGCCTTGATGGTTACAATCAGCAAAGACTATTGCCATCAGAACTAATCAAATATCAGTTCTGTGGTATCATATACTAATTTCCCAAATGTTGCTGCCACAGTGATCTCTAATTTCTTCTTCTTCATCATCTCCTTCTTCTACCTCCTTCTCTTCCTCTTCCCCCTCTTCTTCCTCTTCCTCTACTTCTACTTCCTCTTATTCTTTGCAGAGATGGCAAGGAGCTGAGCTATCACTGAGAAATACCTATCAGAATCTTCTTTTCTTAATTGAGCAATCTTAATTATAGATCCAATGATACTCAAGAACATTTAGAAAATTGCCAGTACTGTTGCCAGCATTGTTCTACCATGACCAGCATTACATTATATCTATGCTCACATTGGTGACTTCATTCTGCAAAATCCTCCTGGCACTTCTCAATATTTTTTTTTAGTTCTATTATACATAGTCAAAAATTAGCTCATTTAATGTCTTTTCCAGATCATTACTGCAAATGGTCCTTTAAACCAGAGTAGTTCTCTTTCAATACTCAAACATATCACTGCATTTTACACTTTCCAAAACTGAGGAATTATTCAGATTCTTTGTTTTCCAGGTTTCATCCTGCTTTTGACCTGTGAGACAACATTAGCTGTCCCCTTAAGACTGATCATTTTTTATGGCTTCTTGTGAAAGACTACAAAAAGGGGTTTTTTTTTAATTAAGACAAACATGTCTGCATATGTCTTTTGCTCACCACTTCATTGACATCCTCAAGGAATTATACTATACTGGAGTCCCATGTTTCCCCTTATGAAGGTCAATCTCTTTGTAAAATTTTCATCCATTAAGTATTTAAGTATTTAATAATTTTACTTTTAATTGATACTTCAACTGAAGTATTTACTGAAGATCAGTGAGTTCTGGGATCTCATTTGCTCCTCTCATAAAGGTAGCTAAATATTTTCTGCTATAGAAGCTCCTTGTAATGAATAGTTGAGTTTAGGAGTTTTTGGTTGTTTGCTTGTTTGTTTTACAGGATTTCGACCACCTTCACTATGTTCCTTCTGAGCTTTTTGGTGTCTCCTGATGTTTAACTTGTAGTTTGTTAACAGTTTTTAAGCTTGAAATTTAAATACACTGCTTTTGATACTTTAATCTGTAGTAGTTTCTCATCTTTAACAAATGAGAAACTAATATAAATTATCTCAAAAATAAACATGAATACTTAGAGAGGATGCATTTAATAGACATTCATTACCAAGTGGTGCTATTCTCTCAGATTATGTAAAGACATTTAAATTTGCTGGAGAATAAAAAAAGGACAGCATTTCCTTTTAATCTTTTCCAATTCCCTGACAATAGGTCCTCAATTTCCTCTTACAAGGGTTTAACATAAATGAAGACAAGCATTGTTGTGGGATTTCTCTTGGAAAATGTTGGTATTATACCTCTGAGGATTGCATGCATTGTTAGATTAACTGTAAAAATTGCATGTGTCACTGAATACTGCAACACTGAGGGGGAAAAAAAGTCAGTATTCAGTATTTCAACTGTGTGGGCAGATTCATTTTCTTAAACTATCTTTAAAAATTACTTTTTTTTTTTTTTTCCATGAGCCGTAGTGACATTACTTGGAAAGAGGAAAAGCAACTTTCATATTCCTATTGAAAGCAATTAATGAACCTAATTACTGGAGCGCCACAAAGTGTTTCTTGTCATAGGCTGAATATTTTATAGCACCCAGACCACTATATTCATAGATATTCATATTTCAGACCACCATTTCAAGATAGTTTAGGAATATTATGTTTTGTTAAAATTGTGTTAATGCCAACAGTAATTATGCTACATATCAGCAGGAAAAAAAGTCATATATTTCAGAATAGGAAACGAAGAAAGTTTTAAACATGAAAAATTTTTGTAAAGGATTTGCATTTATCCAATACTAACTTGCAATTTTTTTTAATAATGAATGAACAATTTATTACTTCTGCTATCTTGAGTGTACTGGCATAGTGATCTCACCTATGAGCCTTATAGATTAATTTAATGACTACTGTGGAAATGACGAAGCTGAAGGGTTCTTTTAGAAATGTCATACATGAAATAAGTTCAAAAAGTTTTTGCCAGAGATTTTCAGAAGCCAGAGATCTAATATCTGACTTTGCTAAAACAAAACAACACTATGAAACAAGTAATTTTGCTGTAAAGTGCTGCAGATTATGGCAATGATGAAAACATATTTCAAAATGAAAAAAAACTGTCTTTCTGCTTTCTTGGACATGCAGAAACTGTTGCTAGAAGAGAAAGAGATTTATAAGGGCATTTAACGTAAACCTACACAAATGTGCTTCTTAGAAGAGAAAATCCGTTATTGTAATTTGCATTTCCATGCATTTTACTTTATGAGTATTTTGTACAGTTTAGTGCCTATTATTGAAAACTATTCTGCTTCTTACAGCAGGATTTTTGATTGAATAATTTTTGCTATGTTGTAGAGAATTTCAATGAGGTTATTATTAAAATTCCGGTAGACTTTTTAATTTTTTATAAATCAGAATTTAGAATAGTGCAGGAAAAGGAGCACAGCTAAGATGAAGGGAAATCAGATGGAAGCAGATATTTGTAGATTTGCAGAAAAGAATCTGTCAGCTCTTGAGGAGTAATGGAATATATCTTACCAGTTACTAATTAAAAGGAAGTTGTAAAGAAGTTGGTAAAGAATTTTTAAAAGAAGAAAAATCTTCTGTGTATAAAAGGTACATGTGCACAATCTCAACTCTCATCTCTATAAAACCTTCCAGTCATACTTAGAGTGGAATACAACTCTGGACTTTTTTTCACAGGTGTTCAAGAGTTTCCTCTGTTGCTTTTTAAAATGTCAAAGATTCAATTTTTAAAGCTTCTACTTAAGCTCTTTGTTCAAATTCCTTTTTTTAACAAGAGAATTGCAATTACAATTCAAATATTTTTAAATACTACTTGTTTTTTTAGAATATTTTTTAAAGAATACTAATTTACCATGTTTTTGCATTTAATTTTAGTGAAGCAGACAGACTTCTATATGTTTCCTAACTGCTTAAATGAAAGATAGTTCATACTCAGACTATGTTAGGCCATATGGCCATAAAAAATTATATCATAGATGAATAAAATAAAAATCACTGAGACGTAACTAAAAGCTACAGTTCCTCTCAGATGAGGAGACATTGAGCTGTTCTGCAGCTCATTTGGATTGTGTCAGTAGGCAGGGAGGTGAGCCAGTCCATCAGGGGTTCTCTGGAGTTCTCAGGATATGTGGTGAGCTAAACAGCAAAATTCAAATCCTATTTCTGTTTTGAATTCTCCCCAAAACTTCCTGATAATTGAAATGCAAACTTCATTCCTATGTCAGCTCAAGTTACCACAATAAACTGGAGCAAGGACTTGTGTCAACAGTCTGAGAGATCTGCTTCACTGGAGAGTCACGAATGAAAGAACAGCCAAGTGCCCAGGCACATGCCCAAAAAAGCACTTACATGAATGTTTCACTCAAAACTCCTGAATCATTTCAATCAAGACCTTTTTTTTTTTTTCCCCCCACTTTTCTATGACTTTGTGCAGGTTCATAAAGCTATGAAGGCTTTAGTTTTAACACTAGTTAAAACTAGTTATCTGTTTGAATTCTGAAAAACCCAAAACCACTAAAGAAAAACTACTAAAGTCTTTGTGACCTGACAACTAAACCAGCAAATTACACTGTAGATGTGGATAAATGCAAAAAGGAAAAACCATGTATGCTTCACTAGTTTTAAAATGAAAAGGATAAATTATAAAATTAATTCCATTTTTAAATGCCATTTTCTTTATGTACACCTACACATCTGCTCCTTGAAGGACAGTTCCCTCAACAGTAACTTCAGTATTTTCCCTGGTTAGTCAAATTCATTGTTTACATGATTGCTAAATTTTGCTTTTGTCTGATTTGTAACCACTTAGATTTGCACTCATACTCCAAGTCACTTCATCCACCAATCATTCCTAGAAATGATGGCTACAAAGATAACTGCTATATGCTTCTCTTGAAATTACATAGGGTATTTTTAATAACTGCAAAAAATTCTGAAGGGTAGCAGACCAACAGTTTCTCATGTCATGGGTCTGCACAAACACAAGAACAGACAACCACAACAAAAATAGTAGCATTCTCTTTCCCCTCTGCATTTGTCTATGTTGAATATATAGCACTTCAGAGGAAAATCAAGAAGAAAAGCAAACTGACAGGAGGTAAATAGTAAATTGGATGTTCTTCAAATGCACATTTTCTTTATTTTTTTTTCATTACTTGAAGAATTTCCTTTCTCCTTAATCTTCCACACGTCAGTAAGTCAATTGCAGAACAAAAACTCATACTAGTTTTGTTATTCCACGCGGTTCATAAAATAAAGTACTTGCTAGACTCCCAATCACATAAAGTCTATCCAGGAAGTGAAAACTGATCCAAGCCACAAAAATCAGATGTCTGGCAACAAAGGTTTTTGCACGTGCCTAGCTGAGGTTCAAACAGAATTGAAACCCGCAATGGGTAATGAACCAAAACCACAAGGACTCAAAAGCTCACAGAAATGTACCACCCTGATTCAATGGTCCAAAGTATCTTGAAATATCCCCTTTGGGTGAGTTTGGGCAGAGTCTACCCCAACTATTCTCATCTATCTGTAATATGTACTATTACTTAACATTATTTTAAACACTACTTTTGCCAGGAGTCTGTCTGTCGATCTTCAGAAATTCAGGTTTGCATTTCATGTATGATCCTCCAGAAACCACTTGTTGGAACCTGCTTGACTTCTCTGGGCTACCTGAGTAGGGATCTGGTTGTGCTATCAGATGAAGCAAGCAAAGACAAAGAATTTTCTCATACCTACTTTCACATACCATCTCTACTGAGCTAGCTGTAAGAAATAACTGATAAATGACAGATACAACAACTCACAAGTGGGTAGTAATATTTCCTGGGCTTCCTTTGAAGTGCATGACAGGCTTTTAAAGGAAATGATTGTCAAAGAGGCAAGGGTATATTCCCTTTCAGTTGAGAGTAGCAGTTCATAGCACCTCTGTGCCTCTTACTGAGGCATCTATTCAACACCTTCTGGAAATTCTGAGCATGCTGGAGAGGAAAGCCATTTAGAATAATAAGGATTTGAAGCAACTGCATGAAATATCTTGGCAAAAAAAATGTATTTCTCTGTTCTTATGGGTAAAAAATATTTGTACTTTTCATTTTAAACAGCTACTTTCAAAAGTGGCTACTTTGCTTGAAATGCTGAAGTATCTTGTTATATGATTATGACTAAGACATTTTAAAGCTATCAGTGAGAGAAAAATTGCTGGATGTCTGACTACTTCCCAAGTACACTGCCTTTGCAATACATTCAATGAGAATCAAGCCAAAAATACAGATGTATATTGTTTCAGTTTGGCAGAGGGATATTCCGAGCTGCCTGATTTCCAACCCTGTTGCTATAACTTGTGAATTCATTGCCTTTGTCCATTTGCAGGGATATTTACTCCATAGGTTTTGGCTTTGTAATAATTCTTAAAATACCAAATGAGAAATTTAGATTAATACTTAGAAATACATCATGCTTTTTTTTTTTTTTTTTTTTTTTTTTTTTTTTTGCATTAGTTTAGACTCTTGGTATTTAAATAAATTCTGATAGCTAGTAACAAGCAATGTTCCTCAAGTTTTCATATTGGAGCTGATCCTGTTTAAAATCTTCATTGATAGCCTGGATAGCACAAGAAATGAGTCCTGCATCATGTTTGCAAATTACATCACACTAGGTGGATAGGTCCACACTGGAAAGATGTTGAATGGATAAAAAAGTGAACTGAATATAAAAGGATTCTTAAGAAGTTCAACAAAGGCAAACAAAAAGCCTTGAATCTGTGATGATATAAACCTTGAGAGTTGTAAAGGCTGAAAACCACTAAGTTAGAAAAGTGGATTTGTACAGAATAATCTGAAAGCTTACAGTAGGCAACAAGGTGAGCTCAAACCATCCACACACCCTTCCAACGATGGAGATGACCATTGCACGAACCATCAGCTGCAGGGAAGTGACCACTGGAACTGAGTGTCATGGAGCATCAAGACCGAGACTCCTACACATTGGAAGATGAGCTACAGGCAGCTTTGGCACAGGCAGGGGTAGGGACCTCAACACGGGTACAGCTCCACAGGACCAAGCAGGATTGCCAGCAGTAACAAGCTCAGCCCAGTGATCATCAGGCAAATATGATGTGACACTCAGGGCTGAGGTTAAATTGTACATCCAACAAAAACATCAGGACCCAGAGGATTGGCTCAGGGATAGATGTTTCATAGGCCAGACAAGAACTAGGGACACAAATTGAGTTTTAACAAAGCTTCTGGACCAAAAGGCAGAAGATAAATTGGCGCACTACAACTGGTCAGGACAATTAGTGCTTTTGGGTGCACTCAGGGCCTTGACACCCCGAGGGCTAAGTTCTGCATAGTAACTGTGTCTTTCCAGATTTCATCAGCTCTTTCCTAATGTATTTCTGGTCATGTCTCTATCAGTCTGTCTATTCATGTTCTCAGATCAGTTTAGAACATTTCTTATGTCATGTAAAGTAATTAATTTTATTTTCCTTTTCAGGAGTATGCTGCTGTTGTAAAACTTTTATGCCTTGATTTATGCTTGCAACAGTTCATCATAAGACCATTAAAAATTACTCAGGTGTTTAAAAAACTCCATAGTTATCTATTTGTCTTTTATCTAATTTAGCTAGTAGTACTTTAGTAGTGAAGTCAATGTTTAACTCAAACAGCTGCACTATGCAGTATACTAAATGCAAAGAAGTGTAGTAGTTTTGACTCATGACGGAAAAAGGAGCATTCTACTACTTTGACTTCAGAAAGAAAAGGATACTTTTCGTGATGTGTTAAACATTAACTAATAATTCCTTTTCAACTTTACACTTTTTTCTTTAAAATAATAATCATCCTGTTACAGTTTTAGAAACTACAGAAAAAAAGAATTGATGTCCAAAAAATTACTGCTTTTTACACATGAATTTGAGGGAGGGGCAAACACGAAACAAAGTAATTTAGGACAAACTGGGACAAACCGGTCTGCATCAACACCAGGGATCAATACTCCATCTGAACACGTTACAACATATTTTTAACTTTTCAGAATAAAGCCACTTTCTCAGATTCAACAGCAAAAACCTTCTTCAAAATAGCCAATCAAGTTTTGGACATATCCGTCCATCAATATATTCCACATTTTGTGTGCCATAATTCTTGGGTTCTTATTTCACCCATCAACATCCTTAATTCCATTTCTCTCTTCGTTACAGTACTTATCCCACCAGCTCTGCTCAATTTTTTTTTTTGCATCATTGCGGTCTTAGTAGTCACTAAATATAGATCCAGAAACAAACTTATACATGACAGTAAGAAATGTGGCACAGCAGCATTTAATTTTTAGATGACTTGCTCTCAAGGGCATAACACAGTCCCCCAAACCCAATGCCAGGTTTCTAGGCTGTCTATAGCAACTTTAAAAAAGAAAAAGCAATTAGCAGCCAGTCACCAAAGTTAACCAATGCAGAGCACCAAGCTCTTATGGAAAAGGCCACACATTGAAAGGGATGCCTTCTAATACAGCAGTCCAACAGTTATCATCTTAAACATTTAAGATCCAGATAGCACTCATTACTCTGTCCAAACACTATGTGAGCTCTTCAGTTTCTATGGCATTGAAAGCCCTGTAGCCAGGCAGCTCCTCCTCTTCAAACTGTTCCAATGTTAATGGCCAGCCTAGCAATTTTCAGTATCAACACGAGTCCTAATTTAGCACAAGGACACTCTTTCTCTACTAATTATGTATAAAGTTCAATTAGTTCCCGGGATATTGTTATCATTTTATTCCATAATCTTTTGTGTTGGGTCTAGAACCAAATTCTCACCTGTTCGCCAAATGATTTTAATCTATTACTCACATCTAACCACCATTTAAGAATGTCCTATGAAATAAAAAACTTCAACATCCTTAATACTAGTATCTCCACCACACAATACCCTGGTTCCTCAGCATCTCCAACAGTCATTAGGCACAAACAAAATCTAGGAGAAGGAAACTAATTTGGCAAGCTGCAGGAGGAGATGTGGGTGAGTAGTGTGAAGCAGGAAATAAAGGGAATTAAGGGGCTAGGGGAATAACAGAGAAAAAAAGAAAATCCTGAAAGATAGTAGCCAAATAATGAACATGTCACCTCAGAGAAACAGCAGAAAAAAAGAAAAAGATCAACAACTATCAGTCAGAAAATATCTAAGACTTTGGGGAAAGAAAACTGACACTTCATGAACAAAATTATTTGTGTGAGAAGCACCAAAGAAATAAAAAGCTCAGGGATGTCTATGGAATAGATGGGAGAGACATCTTCACTATTAGGTTTGACATTCTTACTAAACAGCAAGAAAGAGAATGAACATTTCTGTCTGCAAAAGAAAGAGATAAGCTAAAAGAGCTTTCTGAGGTAACAGCAGAGCCAAAAAAAAAAAAAAAGCCAGAAGGTAAAACTTTGTATTGAGCATAGGAAAAGACAGGTTATACTGAGTGTCTGAGAGGGTGGGGCCAAACTTTCACTGCAGCTCTGCTGGATCAGAAAAAGCTGCATTACTCCTAAAGCTGTAGCTCTCATTTCCTTGTAGGCTGTCAGCAAAAAGCAGGCAATAAAGGCCCTTTATTAAACTTCCTACTGTTTTTGCAAAACATCAGGCCTACATCAATTAAAGTATGAAAAGTCAAAGAAAGACTACATCTGAGAAATATCCTGAGGGTCAGAAAATCCTAATCGTCCCTAAGGAGTGGAAGCCCTGTTGCTTCTGACTTTAAGAACAATTCTGGACAAAATACTTGAAAATGCACGTTAAAGAACATTTGTGCAGTGGCAGGAGATTAACTCAATGATCTAATAGGTGTCTTCCCCCTCTAGGTTCTATCATTCTGGTTTAAATTGCTCTTTAAATTTAGAGAGTTAAAATTAAATAAAGACAAGCTGTCGCACCAGTATAAGCCTTTGAAAAATCTATTAAATGCATTCATCTGTGTTACAGCTCTCTCCATGGGCCAAATTCTTCCTTCACTTGTATTAAGGTAGTGCTGTTGAAATCAGCGTGAGAAATCTGAGTAAACTATTTATTCCCATTCAGGAGATGTAGCTTGTTTGGTAGGCAACTATCTTAAGTGTTTTAAACTTCAAAAACATCTGAGGGCTTACCGCTGAATATTCTGTATTTGGATGCCTAGTAACATAAATAATGCAGCTTAAAATTGATTTTAAATCTTTGTGGGCCAAATACTGCTTTCAAATCTGGTATAAAATGACAACAGAAATTTACTTTGAGCTGTCATTGATAATGGTAAAAGCCATGAAAGACAGCAGTAACTAGAGTCCCCCTAAAAAAAACCCAGACATCATTACCTCAGTGATGTCTCTCTAAGCCCTAAGAATGTTATTAGAGCAATGGCTGGTTTCTCAAATAGTTCTGTCAGCTGATCTCACCCTGAGTTTCATTTAATGTGTGTCCTTATCACAGAACAAGTAAGGTTGCAAGAGACCTTTGGAGATAAGCTGGTCCAACCACCCTTCTCAAGCAGGGCTACTTAAAGCCAACTAACGAAAACCAATCGGGATCTATCCCCAAGGAGGAAGACTGCACAGTCTTCCGGGGAAACTGGTGCCAGTGCTCACAAGTTAAAAACAACAGTGTTTCCTGGAGTTCAGCTGGAGCCTGCTGTGTTTTCTCTTTGTGCCCATTTTTCCCTGTATCCTGAAAGTAACCCTAACAGAAGACCCTTGCTCCATCCTCTTTGCATCTTCCATTCAGGTGTATATATACACTGATGAGATGCTATCCTGAGCCTTCTCTCTCCCAGGCTGAACAGCACCAGCTCCCTCAGCCTTGCTCACAGTAGAGATACTCCAGACCCCATAACCATCAGCCCTTTGCTGGATTCTGGACAGTATGTCCATGTCTCACTTGTGCAGAGGAACAGCGAATCGTTCTCATTTGTAGTTATTCTCCCATCTGCGTTTACAGGCTAAGTCTGCATGGACTACATGCACAGCAGTAATAGTTTTGTGAGTCTTCTGACGAGTTCAAATGAGTTTAGAAAAGAACTCTTTCCTAAATAAATGAGGCTTTGATTTTCTGTGTTACCTAAAAAATGAGCCCTATTATCCCTTTATTTATCTATACAGAATATTTCTTTTGGCTAGAACTTGAATTTGTTGTCACAAGCTTCCTGGTTTCCTTTTTATTTGTATAATTTTTAAAGATTTGATTGAAAAAGAAAGTTCATGAAATAATCATTTAGAATGGATAAAAGCTTTTTATTCCTTGGCTTGCAACTGCAGTGATGTCAATTATGTCCCAGAGAGGGGCATATTATCAACCATAAAACTGTAAGTGACCTCTGCATCCCACTCATGAACTAAGCAACAATAAGAATGTTAGACAAAAAACCTCTTTGGCAGAAGATTAAACCATTTTAGCTAGCAGCATGGTTGCTCAGTATGGGAACCATTTCTAGTGCAGGAATTACTGTTGTCAATTCCTAATGCATTCACAATGATTAGAATACATAATAGCAGTCACAGCAAGACTTCTTTAATAATTACTTTAGTGGTAGGGAAATAGAGGTTTTTTTGTGGCAAGCAAAAAACCACTGCTTGCCTTCAAGAGAGGTCCACATCTCAATCCAGCATGTTTCTAGAAAAATATCTAATCATAAATACATGAGTAACGTCATTGTACTGAATAATAATTCTGTAGAAAATTTTATAAAAATAAAAAGGCTCTGGCTGACTATGTGTACCCACAAATCAACTCAAACCATACCATATTTATCTTGACCAGTGTACAGAATAACTGATTATATATAAAATGGTATGATAAGATCCTGGCACCAAATCATGCTTTCTTCTTTAAGAGTCAAAGGGACATGGTATTCCTTCCCTTCCTTCATTCAGGCACTAGCAATTTGTGTGTCAGCATGTGCTGATACAAAGCCCGGTCCTAGAGGAACAGATTAACATACATTTTTGCCTGAGCCCTTACATGGCTTCCCACTAGGGAAAAAAATATGTCATGTTTATTAAAAAGTACTGTAACTTCCACTGTAAAGCTGATTCCTTTTCTGCTCTGCTTGGCACTAAGTCTGCAGCTACAGGTAAATGGGACACTGTCCTGTCTAACAAGTGGTCTTCCACATCCACAAATATAACTCCTGTGCCTCTTCCAGCTATAATTCACCTCCTCTCACAACAGTGGGCACTGGCTACATAGTTAACATTAGCTGCAACATAAACATATTAAGATTGATTTTGTAATGTGCAGAACAGGCCACAGGATGACTGGACTTGCACGTGTGTGGAGAGAAAAATGCTAAACATGAAGTTTTTATGCAAACCTCTACATCTCAAACACTGCTCTCCTTTTCACAACCAGACACAATTTCTCTGTGGAAACACACAAGTGTGAGGCAACTATTATTACTTTCAAATTCCACAGTTTTCTGTAGGAAAGAAATTTCCATGATGTAAAGGAGCTGTCCCACCCTACAGAACTGAGTATCATGAACCATCTGTCCAAGTCCACACCACACAGGAAAGCCATATGCCTTGGTGGAACTCAAGAACTTCCTTTAAGGCCATCAAGCAATCAGGGAAGGGAGACAATACAAAACAATTTCAAAGACAAAAAAAGCAATAAAGGTGTATCTATGATTAAATTGCTGGTTCAGTGTTCAGCCTTTAATGGAGTCAAATATTGCTGAGGTTTTTTACTTGCTTTAATCATACTTTACTCATTCTGTATCTCACCCTTGTTTTCATACACTTTGATAACCATTAAATATTCTGCTATATCATCCACCTTCTAAAAAATGAAATTACCAGAAATGATGATGAGCACTGAAACACAGTAGACAGGAAAAGTCTATAGCAAAACAGTCCGGTTAATTAGTACTGCAAAAGAGAGGTATATCAGGATGCTTTTTTTCATGTTACTACATTAACAGAATGATGAAAATAAAACTAAAATGAACCTATTACCATGGTCATTGGAGGTCCAAGACAACAGGCTCAACAGCTAATCTCACTGGATTAACAGGATATCCAAAATATATTTTCTAGTTTTGTATGAGCTTCTCTTCTCAGCCTTATCACGGCACAGTTAATTTTCACTGGGATTTTGAATTTAATGAGGTTCTTCAATAAGGAAGCCTATTAACATTCACACTTGGGAATTAAAAGAGCATCCCAGTCTATGACCAAACGAATATTTTTCCTTTTTGAAACTATTAGACAACATGTGCATGCCGTTTATTGGTGATCATTGCACCTGCACTACAATAGGTTCAGAAAATTTGGTGTCTCTGCAAACAAGATTTACCCTATCTTACGAGGATTTACCTCCTCATTTTTCTCCTTTGTTTTACCACAAAGAGCTGCTGTTTCATCAACTGTACTGAGAGACTGTGCTTCCAATGCAGTGTCTTCAGCTTTACCCTTTAAACTGGTGGGATTTCAACAATAACAAAAGAAAAATTGCTAGATATGTGAATGGATGTATTTGTTAAAAAACACACATGCATATAACACAAGAGATTTAAGACAAACTTACAGATAAAATAAAGTCTGCATTAGTTATTAATTATCATGACCGCTCTAGCAAGATAAGAATATTTAGCTTCTACATGTTGGAAAACAGAAGTGATAATCATTACTTTATAAAAGGCCTTCTAAATTTCTTTTCATGCCTTCATTCACATTCAGCTCTCTGAGCTTGGGAACGACCAGCAAAATCCCCACTGAGGACTACTGTGCATGTACAAATGTGTATTGTAAACTCTTTAATGCACTGCTTGAGCTTGTTTTCCAATTAAAAAAAAATGGCAGACCCCAATATTTTGCTCATGCTTGTTCAAAAAAAATAAGTTTAAAGCATGAAGCTATTGGAAAAATTCTCACCATTCTGTGAATAAAGCCAGCACAGGCAGAGTGTTGGGACCTCCTAATCTTTTTCACGTGACAGTTGTGCAGTCTGCCACAGCTGCTGTTAGCCAGTCCCTGTGATCTTGGGCAGAGCTGCAGAAACTCCTGCTGAGGGCAACCAGACAAGCACAATGTACGTCCTGCTTGAGCATGCTACTCATATTTTGGTTATACTGCCATAGAATCACAGAATTTTTAAGGTTGGAGAAGACCTTTAAGATCATCAAGTCCAACCATCAATCAGCACATCCACCACACTCACCACTAAACCATCTCCTCAAGTTCCACATCCGCATGATTTTTTTGAAAAATTCCTGGAATGCTGTCATCAACTTAAGGCATCAACTCCACCATTTCCCTGGGCAGAGTATTCCAATGCTTTATAACCCTCTCCATGAAGAAATTTTGCTAAGTATTTAATCTAAACATCACCTTGCACAACTTGAGGCCATTTCCTCTTGTCCTGTCACTTGTTAGCTGGTAGAACAGGCTGACCCCCACCTGGCTACACCCTCGTTTCAAGTAGTTGCAGAGAGTGAAAAGGTCTCCTCTGAGCATTTGTTTCTCCAGGCTAAATAACCCTAGCTCCCCCATCCATTCCTCATAAGAATTTGAAAAATAATTTCCCAGTGGGAAGAAATCTAATGGAACAAGAGTTACAGGTGGAGAAATAAAAGTAGCAAGATCTGGGAATAGAACTAGAAAAATAGATTTTTCTATGTAGACTACTATGATGTAGTCTGCTCATCAGAGAAGTGTGTCTGATTTCTCTGGAGTTTGCTGCCTACAGTTCCAATTAGTGGTTCTTTACTGTACACGTCAAGGTCCTGCCGGCTTAAATCACAGAATCACAGAATATTCTGAGTTGGAAGAGACTCAGAAGGATCAGAAAGTCCAACTCTTAAGTGATTGACCCACAAAGGCATTGAACATACAACCTGGGTGTTTCAGGCTTGAATAGGGAATGGTCCCACATTTCAGTGTGGGTGAAACCATAGCCAAAGTCCTTAAGAACTAAATGGATGTTAAATTCAAAGCTATAGCTGGATGTGAGGAGGAAAAATTAGAGATTACGGAGCTTGTTAACTTTCTGAAAAATCCCGAACAATATGAGAATCTGGGAGAAAAAATTCCAAAGGAGGCGATTTCGAAAGGTACTCGGGAAACACTTCTAGCTAAAGCTGTGGCTGGAGAAGCTAGTGTACCATTTTATCACAATCAAGGGCTCAGAGTCCTTACAGATGTTTCTTGATGTGGGTCCAGCTCAAGTTAGACACTTGCTCTTGCTCAGAAAAATGTCTTGTGCATTCTCTTCATTGATGAAATAGATGCAGTAGGAAGGAGGAGAAAGGGCAAATTTGGAGGGCAAAGACAGCACTCAATCTGTTCCTAATAAAACGATGTATTTAATACAACCACAAATGTAGTAATTTTGGCAGGTACTAACAGGCCAGATATCTTTGAGGCTAGAACATTTTGACAGGCAGATTTAAAATGAATTCTCAGATATAGGATGTGCATCTATTTTCAAAGTTCGCCTTAGGCCTCTGAAATGAGACATTATTCCAAGTAAATATAACCTAGCAAGAAAATTCACATCACTGACGCCAGGCTTTTCTGGTGCTGATACTGCCCTGTAAATGCTGGGATAAGCAATTGTGTTGTCTGCAATTAGAAGTGAAAGAAAATTACATACAAAGGTTTTAATAATGGCTAGAAATTTCTGGTGAGGGAGTACTCTGACAGACAAAAATTAAGAACACATCATTCTCTAACTGATCCATTTTCCCTCCTAAGAATTTTCTTTGTAGACGGTACATTTTTGTTTAGATATGGCTAATGTTTTGTTTGTGTATTTGGGGGTTTAAATGAGGTCTTTTTTCTGTTCTGGGAAGCTACATGTTGGCCTTCAGCTTCTCAAAATCCCTTCAGTAATTTTGGCTAAGAAAAGAGTGGCTGAATTTAGGAATAATACAGCGTTCCCTTCTTTCCTCGGATTTTTACTGCTCAATACCAGTGACTTGTCACAATATCTTGCATAATCTTTGCATACAACCTTAGAGAATCACAGAATGGTTACAGTTGGAAGAGACCTTTAAAGATCATCCAGTTCCAAGCCTCCTAACATGGGCAGAAGACCTTCTCTCATTTAAAAACATCATATATGTTCAGCAGTCCAGAAAGCATTCATGGGTAAAAAACAGCTGAAAAGATAATATAAACAATTCAAGGAATAAGCATAGAAAGGGCAGGACACAGAGAGAGTGAGAGGAAGGTGGCATAGGAAAAAAGGGAAAATGAAAAATGAGCACTACTTGAGCTGAATATTTAAGGAAGGTCTGGAGGAAAAAAATCAGGATGTCAGCACACCAGCCACATTTTTCTGCCTTCCAAAGCTCAGTTTAGAGTCAATTCCATGATCTCTAAAGTCTTTGTAACATTCTTCCCTGTGGACTGTACTCTGTCTCTCTGAGGACAGTTGTTTGCTTTTTTTCCCATAATCCACACCACTTTCTCTCTACCTTATTTAGTCTGACAGGTTTCTCTTTTCAGTGATCCAGTTTTGCTTTTCTCTCTCTCCTAGCTTTGTGCTTTGACTCTAATAACTTCCCTTTTTGGTATGTGGCAGTCAAACACACTTTGCTCTTTCTAAGAGGACTTGTCATATTAATTTAAGGTTTACCTTGACAAACATATAAATATAGGCTTAATTTTAGGTTTGAACTTAAATGAGATAAAATACATTTAATGACTTGCTTAAAGCAGGACCTCGGTTTCATAATTCTAATCTCATGTTCTTTCAAGGTGTGCACATAAAGATTAATATATTTATAATTTATTAATTGTGCTGAAATTTTTATTTGCACACAAAAGCAGTAGTTCTGTAAAATGTAATCAGTTGAAAATTACCAGTCTCTGGCAGAATACCTCTGTTTGAAAATGGCTGTGTGGTATTTCTCTGTGTGTGTGTGTGTGTGCTCTCACTGTCTAAAAGCAAATTGTTACATTGCATTGGGCATTACAACTTATGTTCTTTTCAAAAAGAAACCAAAAGAATCCTGAATATATTTACATAGCAAAGTATTTATTGAACGTTCCCTTATGCTACCACCACTATGCAATATTTCCATTAAGAAAAGCAGACCATGGAAGATGAAAGATAATTTTAGCAGCAGTTAGCATTGTGTGCTACTTCTGCTCCCATTATGCAGTGTATACACATTCCTTAATATGTTTTCAGATGCCTTCTTTCCCACTTGAAGCCTTTTGCTATCAAAATTCATGGATTTATGTAAATATAATAATTTGGGTACTGATCCAGAGTCTGAGCATTATTCTAAATTGTTTTAAATCTAGAATAGCTATTATTTTCAGTAGGACTGTGTGTATTTATACCAGTGCAAGGAAATTTTGGTAAGGTGCTTCCTAAGAGGAACAGCTATTTCTATTCTCTTCTGAAACGGGGTTTTTGCTCGTATCTTTAACAGTAAGGACTCCAAAAAGCAATAAATGAAGAAGAAGCTGTTAGTCAAGACTGTTAACAAAGAAGGCAATTTAGAAAACACATATAGTCTTACAGTTTAGTAGTTTGGATTTGTTTGATTTTTCTGGGTTTTTTTTTTAATATGAAATGAAATATCAAGAACCTTTCCATACTATAAAAAGGGTCTCTGGGGAACTTCAATTTTCACTTAATTTTTCCTGAAAACTTCAAAGCTAGCCACAGACTTCAATACCCTTCATCTGCCATCTGAGCTTGCCAGTCAACTAAGGATTACCTTCACTAAGAGTTTATTAATTTCTGTCAATTCTGGTAGCATCAATTGAATTTTCCAGTATATTTTTAAGAACTAAAAAACATCCAAACCTCACCACTCCAAAAAAAAACCCCACACTGAGAACTCCATTGTGACAGAAACCTTTGTCAAGCTCTGTGGAAAAATAAGTTACAGGGATAATATCACCCTCTTTCAGAGTCTTAAAAACATTGTGAACTCTTGCACTAATATCCCTAGCATGAAAACTTCAGTATTTAGCAACAGAATAGAACAGTCATAATACAAGGCAATCACTGTTGCACACTGATTTCCCCAATGTCTAATAACTTTTATACTTTCACTAACATAAGAAAGTAAAACTATGGAAAATTTAACTTCACTTAATTTTGTATTAGGAAGGGAGAAGAGGTGACCCTTGGCAGAAATGGTAGAAATGCAAGTACCTGCAGAGATCATTCTGACAAGAAAAACAAGCTAGTAAGTAGGAGAAACTCACTCCAAAGACGTATCTTCAAAAATGTGACCCAAGGGCTTGTTTTCACTGATTCCCTTCCTATGGGAAGGGAAGAAAAACCCCCAAATCCCAAACCCTCATATTGTAAAAAGGTCCCACTTTTTTATGTTTGATGTGAATTTTTTTTTATTCTCTAAATACGCGTGAATTCTCTCATTCCAGAAGTATTCACAGAATTATATGGGAAAAAAACTATATAAAATCAGTGACACAAAACTACCAAAAAATTAATCTATTCCTTAGAAATTGAACCTTCTTACAATTCCAACCCCCCACAATTCAGATCAACTCCTCCTGAACACTCTATTAAGAAATTGTGGCAAGATATCTTTATATGGTGAAATGCCCTTGTACTTCCTATAAATTCCCACTTTAGTAATTGTGAAGAAGAAATGAATGAAGCAGAACAGGTTATGGCAGCCCTCTGAAAGATGGGAGACAGAGTTCTAATTTTTTTTCCTCGATCTCAGTTTTTTGCATTTACCATGMAAAAAAAAAAAAAAAATCCTTTAGTCCCTTAGAAAAGCCTGAGATATTCTGGATGTGCCTCTTTGAACCTTCTGATCCATACAATCACTGGTTGTTTTCAGTGAAAAATATAACAAAACCCTCTCAGATTCTATGCTGTATTTCTTTGGCTTCTCAAACTTTTAGTAATCAGCATGGCCCGATCTGATGTGTTTTAAAAAAATGTGCTGGGTTGTGAAGGTATTGTGTAAAGCATTATCTGGTGGTACTTCAACTGTGATTTGAGATTACGACAGAGCTTGTGCCAGAGGCCTGCACAATACTATTGATTTGTATTTGGGCTGTTCTTTTCTGCTATTTATCTTTTCAGCAGAGGGTGACCTGATAGCTTTCTGTTTAACAAGTGCATAGGGAGATGGTTTCCAGCTACAGGAAGTTCTGTATCTGGTACAGAGACATATGAGAAGATTTCAAGTTAAATATTAAGAGCTATAAATGAAGAGACTGCTTTTTAGTATGGGTTTTGATGTTTGGGGGGTTTTTCACCTTTAAGATTTCATCTGATAAAAGTCTTCTATTACAATAGATTTAGAATAGCAAATCTGGGGTTTCACCTAGCTGTGAATGTTTAAAGAATAGAACCACATTTTCATGTGAAATGTTCCACTTGAAAAAAAAATCAAATTTTTAAAAAATAGCATTTGTGTTTGATTGCTTGTTTTATTAAAACCAGATATAGGAAAGACAGCAAAATGTTGAATCCAGGTTAGAACTGGCAGCCAGGGATAAAGGCAGATTTTGATGCTGTAATTTGCAAGTGTCCTATGTTCACATACAAGTCAACAAAGTAAGAACTGGTTGTGGTTGTCATTTAATTTTGAAACTTAGTCTTTCACCTAAACCTGAATGAGTTGCTTGGAGACACAGAAGTTAAGATTTAAGACTCTCAATAAAATTAATTACATAATGCACACTGTTCATGCAATTATAGTCTCACAGCCAAGGGAACCTAATATTAGCCACAAATATAGAATTATGACTTAAACTGAACCCCTCTCTCTTAAATCTTTCCTCCTAAATACCTCCCCAATCATCCATTTAATTAAGATCTACAGTGAATATTGTGGATATCAAACTCTTAAAGGTCATTGTGACCTACGAAAAACAAGTGCACGTCTCTAGTGGATGAGTAAACACTGATAAAGTTTAGGCCGGCGACAGTGAAATAACCAAGGAAAGCAATGCACTCCAGTCCCAACAGAGACAGACACTGTCTGCTACACCCTTATCTGCGTTTACTAATGATTAATTGTTGATCCTGACTTTTTCCCTTCGCTAGATTCTTTTATAACTCACACTAAATTATACAGGATATGAGGCAGACTATTCAAGGCACAAGTTTATTATCAGTTTATTCTGTCTCATTAGCCAAAATCTTCATTGTAATACACAGGGGAACTCATCATGCCTCTACTGGAGTTTAATTCATAGATAAAATATTCAGAATAATCTCTTCAACCTGAAATTAGACTGCTTTGTTTTCCCTACTTTCCCTAAACAGCTCAGTTTTATTTCCAGGTCAATATAATTAAGAACAGCTTCAGCTATAGGTAAATCTATTATTTTAATTTTTAGAAACATTTTCCAGGCCACAAAAAAACCCCAAAAAACAAACAAACAAACAAACAAACAAACAGACAAACAAACAAAAAACCACCAAAAAAACCTCACCACAAAACAAAAAACATCACAGCCAAAAAAACCCCCCCACAAAAAACCCTAGCTCAGGAAAGCTTGTTCTTAAATGAAACACTCTGCTACCATTTCTAGAGGCATAAAATACAATTTCTGCACTAACATTTCTTACAAGATACCTCCATTGCTAGTAGCACCATATCCCAATGAGCAACAATATTAAGTCTACTTACATAAAACCATTTAGGAACACTGAGAAGTTTACAAGTATATTTATAATATTTTTAAATTCTTACTTAACACTAATGAATTCAAGCAACTACTGAAGCATCATTTTGAAACTTTATATATTGAATTCAACATTTATTATGCACAGCCATACAACACTGCACAAGACAGAATTTTTTGATTAGAAGCTATAAAAATATAGATTCTAGCTGCTATGAAGTCCTAGCAATTCATATTTCTGAAGCAGCAACAATATGTAGAAAGCAGCAAAATTAATCAGGAGAGACAGAGTTTTGGGGAAAAGGTTCTATTATTTCTAATGAACTCTCTTTGCCAGCTCAGAGATTCCAGTGCAATTGCTTTTCTGTGCAGACATAATACATTTTATGATGTAATACTTTCTAGACAATTATGGCCACTCAACTGTTTAAATCAATAAACTACACCTAAAAAGTCACTTCTGTTTCACTAGGGTAAAATAAATTCCCTTGTGTGTTTTCAAAATCTTCTTTGAAAGGTAAATAATCTCCAATAAGGTTAAACATTTTCTTATTTTGGATGCATATGTAAGTTAAGCCTGAGAAGATATATTTTTTTTAACAATAAAATCCATGTGGGTTTTTTTTGTTTGTTTCATTTTTTTTCAGGTGGTTTTCATTATTATTGGGGTTTTTTGGTTTTGTTTTGCTTTTTGGTTTTTTAATCTAGACTTGCTTTGATATTGAAAAATATCAAAATGCCAGGAGAGATTGGAAAGACAACTTATTGCTAGGTAGAATTAGGACTAAATGAAAGGCAAAGTAATTCTAGCCTAGTGTTTAAATATCAACCAGACATCCAAACAAAAACCATAGTTACAAGTATCTAAAGCCACTTTTGTTTGTCATACACCTGACTGATGCATGCCTCAGGGATATTTGCTGATTCTCACAGGTTATACATGATTGATGCCTCATGCATGAATAGAAGAGCTACTGCTCCTGATAAAATTTGGTTCCTAAACAGAAAGGATACACACAAAAACTGTGGAGTGAGCAAAAAAAAAACCCCTTAATTTAATGTAGCAAAGACAGCCCTAGAAATTTCCTGGTGTTCTAATAAGAGATATTGCACATTAGGAGGGATCACTGTAGTAACTGTCAAATAAATCTTGCATGCAACATGTTTTAAGGTGAAAGATTATCCTTACAGAATATTGTTAAGGAAGCACAAACTACAACAACAAAAAAACAAACATGTATATGTACTGCTACACTGAAATGGAAATCATGGGTTGATCAAAATTTTTTTATTTTTTACCAAGCACTCTAATGGAAAAATCTCTCATGTCAGCAAACAAACACACACCTCTTTTGATGCCTTAAAATAAGAGGTTAGGTTTGCCATATCAACAATTAATTTACAAACCAAACAGTTACAGTCACATAGTGCAATTTTAAAGAGAAATCCAATGATTTTGTCTTGAATGAGCTTACTTTGCCTGAACTACTTGATTTCTCAGGAGTCATTAAAATTTCCTCCTACATCTCTTGGGGGCTAACTCTGGGTAACACCTTATCACATTAATATCTATGAATAATATTAGCATACTCCATTAGTATAGTAATATATAATATACATTCACCAGTTTCACTTTAGGAGTTTCATATTATACAGGTCTCTTTTTCTCAGGCCAGAAATTACCTCCAAGCTATTGGGAATAACTGCTGTTCTCCATCCAATATTGCTGTAAAAGGCCTTTGAGCTCCTTTACAGAAACAAGTGGCTGTTGAATGATCGCCTCCAAGTCACAAAAAAGGGAACATACATCTGCCTAAACCAGTAGCTTAGGAGCTGCTGAAGTAATCTTTGGCTGTTATTTTGAAAGGGAAGTGTAGTAATATATTTAATGGAGGAAAGTACAATTACAGTAGCTTCAAAATACAGGTAGAGGAAAGAGGAAGGTTTATGTGTTCAAACACACACTGTTTCAGCCAAACTCCAGTAAAAGGAGTTTAACTACTGAATTTGAACAATCCAATTATTTCAAACTGCACACTTTAAAACAGGTAAGGACATCCATTTGTTAAAGAAATTTACTGCTTCCTTACAGATAACAGAGAAAAATATGAGTTGTAACTTCTAAATCAAAGAATGGGTTTTGTGGTTCTTCATTCCAGACTCACATATTTGCAGTTTAGCAGAATTATTTTGTTCTAGATCTCATGATGGGTTTCTGTTGAAATTCAGCTCAAGGTATATTGACATGACAGTAGTAATATTCTCTTACATCTGTTTAATGCTAGTTGTGACAGACAACAGATGTTAATTTCTCATTTTTAAATAATGAGAGTAAATAGTTTTTAATCCTAGATGTAGGAGGTTTTAAAAACAGTTCTCTTGGAATGACTTTGAAAATCTGGATTGTCTAATAACCCAGAATTATACAATCACTGAGAATGGAAATTCTAATTTGAAATAATCAATGCATTTCTGAAGTTTGTATTACACTAGGGAGAATTGTTTGCCTTTTTTTTTAATGTGGGAAAAATGACAATTTCTTCCCTTTACTAATGTTCAAGTGCCTCATTGAGAATGTTGTTTACTATCAGCACTAACAAAACATTATTAGTACATGTTCAAGAAAGAAAGCTGATGAAAAAGTGGAGGAGAACCACACAAGCCCAAGAGTAGACAAGTTTTCAGTTGTCTCTCACCCTTCACACTGCTGTCCTCCTAGATCAGAGCAGTGACCTTGCCTTGCACCTCTCACACTGCAGGCCAAGTCCATTTTCCTAGGTTGTGAATAACTGGTGTAGGAAGAAGTCAAACTCAAACTTTCTATCAAGAAAAAAAATCCCTTTAAACTGAGGCACTCACCACAAACAATTTTTATTTCAATTAGCCACATCATTAGAAATTATTGTGCAAAACTAGTCATGATAACCAACATAAACTATGTTCGTAGTCTCCTTTCAGGGCAGGAAGACTTAATGTTACAGTATTTGGATCTCCAAGGCCTTCTGAGAAATCAACATAAACTCCGTCTTTCATGAGCCACTGAAGGTCCTAGGGACTCAATATTATCACAATGGAAATGGTTTGAATCATAAAAATACTGAGATACTGGCCTTCTTTCTCCAAGAACTATCTCCTGTTCAGCCCTAGCCAGAGCATGACTGGACAGTGTGGTTGGTGGTCAAGGGAAGGAAGCTTGAAGGTAAAACAGCACACCATCCTGATTTTTGTTAGTTTAAAGGCAGTAAAACTTTAGTTACAATTATGTTTAACCCACTATATTATGATCTTTCCACACAATTTTATTTTTTTCTACCTCTCACTGCTTTAAAAGAGAGGGAAGATCAAAAGTGTGTATATATATATACATGAATATGTTTGAGTATATTCTATATATATATATATATATATATATATATATATATATATATATATATATATACACACACACATATATATACACACACACCCTCCTCTACATGTAAGTATAAAATAGTTGTTACTTGCAAAAAGCACTTATCCACAGGCAATTGTAGACATACTAAGCTACAGGAGGTTGACACTGCATGCAGACAGTATGTACAGAAAGAAATTAGATAAACAGGGATGCCTCATAATGAAATCTGCTTTGTTGATAAGAGAACAAATCTATCTGATTGCTGATTTAGCTTGCTTTCTGTTGTTGGGGAAATGTACTGTGTAGAGAGATAGCCACACAGCAGTAATTTCAAAACTGAAATTGAAGATGTAGTCATCATGAAACCAGGAATTGATTTGAAAAACCTACAAATGCCTCCTTCACCTCCCACTTGGATTTAAACCAGGAACACTTTTAGTACAAAGTTACAGAAGCTATGTGTCATTTGGGATTTATAAATTTGACACAAAATTCTATAAATATGCATTGAAAAACATAAAAAGAAAGCTTATATTTAGGATTCATGTTTATATTTTGTGGCTGGATAGCAACTACACCTGGAAAATCACTAGTTTACTTTTTAGAAAACAGACGTGCAAAGGAGGTGTTTTTGATGTTGACATCACACAAGCTTCTGCCATTATACAGATTCATTGAACTCCATGTACGGGAAAACAAGCAAAAAAATGAGGGAAATATTTTTCCACTATCAGCACCAAAATAAGAGAAAATCCCCCAGAAGTGTCTTGCAACTCTCTAGAATGTGTGGTTGCTTAAAACACAGTATAATGGAAGCGCATACAATTATAAGATGTGTAGCATTATTTGCAAACATTTGTATAATTTCCTGTTTAACAGGTTAATATGCACTTGCAATAAAAGTTTTGTAATAATTTTGAATCAATGTGTTATGGTACGCCACATTTTCTAAATATAACCCTATACAAGCAGTATTCTTCACGAGAGAGTGGAAGAAATTGATCTAAATAAATTTTACTCTACAATTAAAGCAAATGTACATAAGCAAGAACCAAAAAGTAAATCACTTCCTTTCCTGCAGCATTTGTTTAAAGAACTTGAGCTCATTTCTCCTTTAACATGTCAAAGAAATCTCTAGATGTAACCATATGAAAGTATGCCAATACATGAAAATAAATGACAAATGAACAGAAAATAAGGAGAGAGGGAGAGAGGGAGGAAGAGAGGAAGGAAAGAATGAAAGAGGGCATAATTTAGGAAATCAGCTACCAAAAACCAGAATTATATACACATTGAATTCTTAGGGGAATTTTTGAGTTTATTAAATTGACACAGTCATTCTTAAAAGAAGGTAGAATTTATTCACAAAGGAATGATTTTTTTGCCTCCTGCTGCAATAGTGAGCCTCCTCATATCAATAATTTCACTTTCATCTTCTTTGAATAAGAAAACTATCAGCAAGATTAAGATTTTATTTCAATATTTTTGGGGTATACTTGGACATTCTGAGACTTTTTTGCCTCTATACATCCAGATTTCCAATGCAGTAACATATGGCTTTAGGAGTAGTGTCACACTTCAATTATTTTTTTAAATCATCAAGAAGGCAGGACTTATTTCTGTGTCTTTAGATGTCTTTGAAGCCTTTTATATACAAGATGTCTGAGGGTACAGACATGAGAGACAAAGATTAACTTACTGCATTCTTATCTTTCCTCTGAGTGAAATGAAGACTAGAATTATGCATCGTGTGTTCCTGGTCTCAGTCATATAAAATATTGAAGTGTTTTATTTTGCTCCTATTCTGGGGAACATATAAAAGCCCACATACAAATGTTTGAGATACTGTAGAAAACTGACATCTTAAGAATATATGGAAGAAAGTGTAGCCTTTTGGGTCTATATATTTAGATGCAGACAGTATAACCACTCATATTGGTAAGACTAGATTCATTCTCTGCTTTCCCTACACACATATGCATACAGAGCTATTTTTTCCCATAAAAATAGTGACCTGAAATCCCTCAAAACATTAAAACTGGGAACTCTTATATTTTCTCTTTCCTTCCCTAGCAAATGTGAAGAACGGCTGGAAGGTCCTTGCTCACTAACTGAAGATGGTATAAAACCTACTGTGGAGTACTGGAAACAATAGATTCTCCTCTGAAGGCAGGTACACCAGTAGCAAGCAAGGTTTATGTTACCAGCATCGTTAGACCACCAACTATTTCACATACACGGCTTCAAGCTACTGTTGAGAAATATGGTTCCTCTGCTCCAGGAATGATTTATTGCATTACACATGCATTACTTAGAGCTGTCTCTATCCACCTACACAAGATATTCAATCACTTTCTGCTTGAGCTTCCTTCTTATTCAATTATTAGAATCAATTCTGACAGTTTTTCACGCCAAGAGATACCTACTTATAAATATCCTGCTAATTTTTGGTTTGAAGAACATACAGGATCACAAAAGGGCTAAAGTGATCTTCCAAAGCATGTATGTTTTCTGTGTTATATTAATTATTATATATTACATAAACTTGAGCATCCTGGAATCTTTACTCATTGCGGTAAAACAATTCTTTTGAAATAACAAACTCCTGAAACAGACATACTGTAGCATAAGCACAGTACTCAAGAATTAACAGTCCATCACATTTGATTGAACTGATCCCTATCCCATAATGACTTCTGAACTATGAATCTGTGCTGTCTGACAGACAGGACTTCCTACATGTATCAATATTTTGTTGTATATAATCAGACAGTATTTCTGTGTAGCTTCAGTAGTTGTCCTCTCAGCTAGGTCCCTCCCCACTCTGTCTCCCAGGTTCCACATATCTTTTCCATTGAAAACAATACTAATCTTTGTCATGCCTTTGTTTGTTTTCACTGCATCTTTTATACTTTCAACCCCCTTGGCCTAGTGCGGATCTCATGGAAAACGTAACTTGTGTAATCATCCTTGGCTAAAAACAGATTATAGTAAATTATTTTTTCTTTCATCTGGAAGATGAACTCTATCATTTGTACTTTGAAGTGGATTATATCATGAGACAAAGAAAAAGAGTATTTCAAATAAGAATTATTGTACTCAAAAAAAAGAAAAAAACCCCAAACAATCCTCACTGAATTAAAGATACACATGGTTGCCATGGGACAACTACTTAATTATTATGACTTCACCAATTATGCAGCCAAATGTAGTGACCAAGTTTTTGATTTATTTTTTGGAATGTCACACTATAAAATATCTTTTAATATGAGTGAAGGGGATTTTTTTCATGATTTTTTTTTTCCAGGATGAAATAGTTTTCCTGACAGGTCGGTTTAAGGCTACTGCCATTTCATAAGATCTGTCATAATTGCATAAATTAAGCAGTTAAATAAATTCCAAACCAATCAATTAATGCCAGTGTATACTGGGTAAGAGCAGATTGATTTGTATCAGTACAATGTCACAGTCCCAAGTTTCCTTTGCAATGAGATGAGTGAGAGCTTGATGCACATTGGACAGTAAAAGTGCAACAGTGATTCAGCAAGGGACATTAAGAACATTAATGAGCAAACATAACAGTCTGAGAGTGAAACACTTAAGAATGCAGAACAATTCTCTGTAAAAATAAAACCAGGAAACCGTAACATTTTAAAATAAAGGCATTCCCAAAAGATGCATGCAGTGCAGCAGAAAATTTTTTATTTTTTTCAAATAGAGTTGTTAATTTAGAGTAAAACTGAGTCCTGCACAAAGAAACTAGCAAGAGCATATTGTTAATTGAAGTCAAAGCTGTGAATTAGTCTCAAAACAAACATTTGATGCTGTCAAATTCCATGGAATATACATTAAATTAATCTAGTTGTAGATGAGAGAGATACTGCATTCATCCTCTCACAGCTGGAAAAGTTTTTCATAGCGGAAGCATTTTCTGAACCAAATTAGTTGCATCAGCAATTGTCACTCATTTTTTGATTGTTCCTGCTCCCAACATTTCCTTCAATATCAGCAAGTTTGTTTGGCATTGTGTCCCCTACAGAAGATTTAAAGGTGTCTGTGTCTGCCTGCACTCTGAGGCCATACTGTGACTGCTGTGAGCAGCAGACATTCATTACTTTTAAGTGCTAAGCCAGACGGCAGATGGTGGATGCCTAACTGATATTTTTCAGCACTCTATGCCATGTATGACTATCTGAAGGACTTCCACATTAAGGAATAGTCATAACAATTTCTGAAAGTGTTTAAAATAGCTAAAAGCTTTATCATTGAAGCACTGCAGGTCTAGAATAAACTTTTTTCTTCAAGGAACCTCTGGAGGATACTTGTTTGCATACCTCTTTTCAGATAATCAGAAGTACACTCTTTTGGATGCTTCAATACTCACTGGGCTTATTCAGAATCTATGCAATATGTGCTATCCCAGGCTCAACTGGAAGAATAATGTTAAAGACAATTGCTTTTCTTAGAAGTAAAAATGAGAGCTATGTTTCCCACAATATATCTTTATATAAAATGAATGATTACTTTATTTAAAAGGAGAAAAAATGTGATTCTGTAACACAACCTGAGCCATTAAATAAACATTTTGTGGAGTTCCTAACGCTTTCCTTAACTCTTGCCTTGTTTTTTTTAACTTCATCCTTTTTTTTTTTTTTTACTTTTATAAAGCTCAAACATAATCTGTCAAAAATAAATTGCTAGAGGTCTCAGATTAATAGTGGTTAAAGAGGTATATAGGCAATTAACTTTCTGTAATTAGCCTTTTTGTTAACTAGAAACACCTAAAAATTGAAAAAAAACCCAAACAAACATTTTAGAGCAATATCTGATGAAGGCTACCACAAGAGGGACAAGAGGTAGAAATTGATTCTTTCCACCAGTTGCTCCTTCATGCCATTTTTAAAGTGGCAGAAGAATCTTGGCCTAGGAGTACTGCCAGTCTAACAGATGGCTGTAAGTGCTTCTAGTCAGGAGAAATCAAAATGTGCATCAGTTTTGAGGATTGGGATTATAGTCTTATCCAAGGGCTATCAAAGCAAAAGCCTGAGGCAGATTTTCTTCTCAACTATAAAGGTATAAAGGTATACAAATTAAAAAATTAATTCCTGTTTTCATGGTCTTAATATCAGAGAATGGAAACTTTTGCTCACCGGGAATAAATCCTGTTTTAGACCTTTTTAGATCTGAATCTTTAGAGGTTGCTTCTCAAATCTGATTTTGTTAGTCAGTCTTACAAGACTGACTGTGCCCTTGATCCTGACTTCAGTGAGTAGATCTACATCGATGTTTAACTTTGATCCTGGTACTCAATTCAGGCTCAAAACTCCTACATTTTCCATACAAACTATACAGTGCCTCACTTTTCCTTATCAGATCTTAATCCTATTAGGAAAACAGAAGGAAAATAAATGGATTGACAGTAACTCAAACAGTTTCCTACAAGCAATCCGGATACAACACATGTAATAGTAACCTTGAGTACAGTTAACGAAGGATAAAAAGTCCCTACAAACACAGGGTTTGGGTTTTATTTATCTGCTCTGACCATTTCTGGTGTTGGCCAAGTACACTGTATCTTACTGTATGTTATACCAGTGAGATCGGATTTGGATGTCTTGGGTTCTTTTCCTTTAAAGCCTCTACAAGAGTAACTGTCTTAAAGAAACATATTTTATTTGATATTGTAATACCTAAAAATCAACCATCTCATTTATCTAGTATTTCATTGATGAGAGAGCTTGGTGAAACAGCCTTTTGTCCAGCCACAAAACTGAACAAATATAATTTTCTGAATTCAGTTTTTCTGTTTCCTGCTGGTTTAATGTGCTTTGCTTTCTCTGAGAACACTGGAGTTATTGATGCTACTTAGACATTGTATCTTAAAGACTTTTAGGTCTTAGCACTCATTGGAGAACACACAAACATTTTGCGGTCACCCTGTGAAAACTTAGAAGGAATTTTGTTTTTATTTCTACAGTACAAAATTCACACTGTTATAGACAGACATGAAAAGAAACCCATGAACAAAAAAATCCTAAATCCCCCACACCTTAAGAGACTTTACACATTTTTTGCCTAGACCACTTAGAAAATTATGTACAGATAAGACTAGAATTGTTTCATGAGAGTCAATTACTCCTATAAAGCAGGGGTAATATATAGATCATGATCTCAAGACTTCTTCACCTATTCAAATCTATAGAAAAGAGTAATTTTTCTTCTGAAGGAGTTCTTCCAGACACCTTATTTTTGTAATAATATTAGACCTTGTCTTTTTAATAATATTAGATTTTGTAATAATATTAGGTGCTTTGTCAGCACCTTTAAATATCAGGAAAAAGAAAAGAATTTAGTAAAATTGTTTTTAAATAGTGATTCTTTGAAATACACAGTTTGCTTTCTTTTTATCTTAAAATGTGTACAACTATTCCCATGTAGCTTTTCAAATTCCTGTATTATTAGTACTAAACCTTTGCATTATCTTCTAATCAAAACAAATAAAACCAGGGGAAAAAAATCCAGTGCAAGCAGATGTGAGTTGTATGTAGGAAAACTGAGCTAGAGGTCAGACCAAACAACTTAGGCACCTGTAAGCAATGTTAGAGGAAGAAAAGAATTTGTAAGAAAACCATAACCTATATTTATAGCTTGGACAGGAGCATACATCTTCTGTCAACTGCCTCCAGCCTGGGCCCAGCTGATTGCTGCCAGTCTTACACCAGGAGCTATTTATTGCTCCTGGTGGTTTTGCTAGTTATGGGTCTCATATTAAGTCAAAATAATTTAACTTCGCAAAGATCTGAGGCTTGCTTTGTTTAAGCTATTTTCTAGTTTGTCAAAATAAATTAGGAATTCTTTTCAGAGGGGGTAGAAAGCTGGCTAAAGAATGTCACACTCTTTGATCTTTGTATTGGTGGTGATCTGCAAATAATCTGTGTGAAGGATACTGTTCTTTGTACGTTAATACAGCTCTTTGTACTTACAGTTTCTTCATTTACATTTAGCTAAGCAACTTGGACTGATGCCTTAGTGCTATTTACTTATGGCTGTACTTTTCCAAAACATACAGATGCAGTTTATATAGCTTATTTCATGAAATTTCACCACCACTAAGTACAGTATTAAAAATGTCTGACACTGTAAAATTCTGAGCTACCTGCATTTACTCAGGCTCCAGAACTGAGTCACAATAACTGAAAATGTTGGTTCCAGCATCAAGGTTTCAAATTAAAACCTGTCTCTGCCAATGGGACTCATTACCCCTTTCTATTGCCTTTGGTGCTTTTAAGGATATTAGCTGCTACACTGAGGGAGAGCATCTGAGAAAAGATGTAGATCTGCCTCTGTTACCACCTAAAGGGTGATAACATTTGCCTGCAACTCTGACAGAAGAGACGTGTTGACTCTTCTTGCAGTAGAAAAGCTACTAAACTTTATTTAAAGAACACTAAAGTTAAAGATCTAATCCTGCAGGATATTTTAATCCTAAATTTTGATCACTTTATGTTGAATATACATAAAGCACGTTTTTAAGTTTGAAAAATTCAAAGGAAAATCACAATGAAGTATGATATTTACTTTTCTTACTGTTTTTGACAGTAATTTACTGGTAATATTTACAATGAGGGACAAAAAATTAAATTTAATTAGGATCTTAATATTAACTTATTGCTTCACAAATATTAATGGAACATTCCCCACCAATTTAGAGAAAAAACTGTGTTATTGTGATAGCATAATGACAAATCCTCCAATTTTAAATTTAAATCAGCATTTCATATGCATCCTATTATTTGTTTATATGAACACAGTAATAAAAAACCTTGTTTAATTTTAATAGATAATGTATGTAGACATGTAATCAATATTCTCTTTTCAGTCTATATTTCCCATGCTAAGCTTGAGGAATTGTTAAGAATTGGATAGTGATTTCACTTTGCATACTGTTTCTAATTATCAAAGATAACTTTATATATGTTTAAACGATGAAAGACACACTTTTCCCCCCAGTTGACTATTGATACAAAGGGAACCAGGCAGTCAAATAACTACATAAGATGTCTTCAAATGTAACCTCTGGACTGTAGAAACAACGAAATGTAAATGCATTTATGTTTAATTAACATTATTATACTATTGTTATTCTGAAGTATGGACTATATCAGGGCATAGTAATTGCTGTGCTTATCTTACCATGAAATTGCTGACAAAGCAAAAGTACATTTATGATTACATCAGAGATTTTGATTTAATTAACTCTGTGGTGAGTGGGATACCATGTACTTTCACTTGAATTGCCAGTGAAGTGTCCATTGCTTTTCCACTCTCCACTCCCCACATCTTAAAAAGAATTTCAGACTCATAAACTCTATTTTTTTATCAGTGCTCTTTTGAAAGATAGAGGACAACTCTTTGTGTCTGATTTGGATTGAGAATCAAAACACATAAGTCTAGCCAGGATAATTGGGCTACCCTGTATTCAGTTTGTGGTATACCCACTTACTCTTTCAAAGGGGAATGACAAAGCAAAAGACAACTCAAAACTGTGTTACCTGATCACGCCATTTAGTTAAATCAAAGAAAATGATGGATTAACAGAAATAAAAACCATGTCTCCTGCTTTTGACCACTCCTACTTTTTATTCACTGCCTAAAATGTAAGCAGATAAGTTATGAGCCCATTAATATTGTCAATAACTAACACCTCTTTTTACTAATGACAGTTTTTACCTATAAATTAAATTTACCATTCCTTTTATGGTATTTTAATTCATATACCCAAAACTACAAACCATTTTGCAAGATATACATTTATTCCATTTTGTTGTAATTTTTACAGAAGATACACCTTTGGAAAAAGTTTGCAATAGAATCAGTTTCTGAAGTGGCATTTATGAAGAGGTTGTAGAGGTAGGGGTTTTCAAAATTTGGACTTTTTCTTTACACTCACAAGCTTCCAAAAAACAAACATGCAAAACCAAAAATTGAATTAAAGAACATGGATCATCAAAAAATATCTGAGAATTATTTCAAGCCGTCAGCAGCATTTTAAGTATATTTATAATTCATATGCTACATGATGATCATATATAACAACCTGTTCACAACATTTGCTGCTTTTTATATCTACCTATATACTTCATGTGTAGGGGTGTTCAGAAGAAAAGGAGCTCAGAAAAGTGTGTAAGAGCACATATTTAACCAGGCTATCTTAACAAGTGTTCAGATTGAAAGTGAACATACTCTGGAAACTAAAGATTTCAGTTGCTGACGCACATTTTCCCTGCTTTGTTCATGCAATATCAGTAAATGACAGTTCATTCCAATTCTGGTCTACATTACCAAATAAATCCTTATTTTGAAGAGTCTGAAAAATCAATTAATTGTACAAATAAATCTGAAACATGGTCTACATTACAGGCTCAATTATATATTATTTTCAGGTCAATAAATAAGTAACTTACGAATTTCTACTGCTCATACCTGACCTGTCCCTACACTAAAATGCACAATACATTTCCAGGTTGGAAAAAAACAAAAGAAGACAGTCCTTTTTAAGTGGACGCACTGGTCTGTTAAACATAATGACTGATTTGCTCTCAGGTACCAGCCCAAGAAAAAGAAACCTTTAAAAAGCTGTGTTAATTTTCACCACTGTATTTCTAAGGTTTCCAAAACATTGGGCCTCACAAAACTTTCCCCACAAAAATAAGGACAACAAAAATAATTACTTCTATTTTCCCCAATCCTGTCTTTTAGTGAATGTTGTCCAAAAGACATTTTTTCAGCCATAGGACAGGAACAAAGGTTGTTGCTGCATTGCATGATGAAACGCCATGCATCTAAGCAGATATGACAGATTATCCCTAACAGCAGGCTGATAGCACAGCTGTACTCCACTCCTTCTGGTTGTTTCTGAGACAATACAAATATTTCTGCACACCATAACATATTATGGGAATGCCAAATGTCCCCTCTGTATAATATATACTGAACATGATTTCATCTTTATAACCAAGATAAATCTAAAACTCCATTCAGTCACTTGCTAATAATATTAACGGAAAGGACCCCAACTAAAGCAAAACATTAATAACCAAACTGAAACTATTTTTCAATTACATTTTTCCTGAGAGTTACCTACCATGATTTGGTTGAAAGCAGCCAATTCTTAAAGAATATGTATTTTGACCTAAAGTATTTAGTACACATGAACAAGATGTCATATTAGACCACATAAAATAAAAAAGGAGGCTATAAAACCTCCTTAAATTTTCTGGCTCCCAGACAGTGAGATACTCTATTTTCTTTCAAATACCAAGAAAAAAAAAACTCCACCCAAGTCTCCTAATTTGGAGGTGTGGAAAAGCATCCAAATAAAAGTTACATTTACTGCTTGATGCATTTATTTTTCCCTGTAAAGTCTGTAGTGATGTGATACAAATCACTCTCATTTTTCCTATGGAGGATTAATCCCATGCACCAGTACATGCTGGCTTCCCAGAGAAGCTGTGCTGTCTCTATCTGTGGGTGTAATCAACACCCAGCAGGACATTATCCTGGACAAACAGCAGTAGTTGATCCTGTTTGATCAGGGTGGTTGGACCAGATGATCTCAAGAGGTCCCTTCTAACCCAAATCTGTGATGTCAGGAGATGTCAGCGCGTCAGAATAGCTCACTGAATGCAGAATGTAACATTTAATTTACTTAGTTGTGTCTTAATAGGTTTATGTGCCTTGACTGACATTTTTAGAATAAGCCCAACAGCTGAACATCATTTTTTGACGCTGTTGTCTTTACTCTGCATTTAAATGAAACTGCAGACTTTTCTTAGTTTAAGTTTGTGCAAGGGAAAAATGGCTCAAGCAAAGCTAAATGACAGAAACGTTTTTCTTTTACAGTGCTTACTAACTCTCAGTGGACAGAGGAAAAGCTTCTGCAATGTCAAAATTTGCAGTTCGCTTGTTTCCTACTAAATGACATTATGCCACAAGAATCCAACTTGCAGCACTGAATAATTAAAAATTAGTTGCCTGCTATTTAAAGCTCCCGGTGGGAAACACACAGACATGTCTGTACAATGTACTAAGAGAGGTCAAGTCTTTGCACTGCATTCAGTGTTTGGATTGTGTTTCGGTGGCTTAAAACACAAAGAAGCTTTAATAGACTTAAATTTGCCATTGACATAAATGAGATTATTTGGGACTTCCAAACAGACATCGTAATTTTCCCCTTACAAGTGAAATAAGGGTGACCAGATAACTGAAGTCTTATGCAGAAATGGAGTCAATCTGTCTTCCTTTCTATGGGAAGACATTTTGGTAAGTATAGAAATGATACTGAGAAATCACTCCTAACGCTCAACTTGCCACTCTTTCTAAATGTCACGAAGCATATGATATCTAAAAGCAGTTTTGATTTATTGATTAGGAACTTAAGGTCATGTTATCTCATGGGTTTGTGCAGAAAGAAGAAGTTAGAAATACCATTATATACAGGAGCTATTTGTCATAGAAGAAGGTTACCTCTTTTACCATAATCTGGAGGAAAAATGTATCATTTGAGTTTCCAAATCAGTCTGCAAAAATGATTGAAGGCTGGATGCCTAGCTCCAGAAATATTCCTTTGAAACCTTCTCTTAGAATATTAATTTAGATTATTTGAAACCTGTTCTTAGATATTTTAAGCGTGTTCATTTAGACTATATATATATGCAGATTAGTCCCATTCAGAACTGGTCAGGTGGTCAAGAGATTACTGAAGTACATGAAATCCATGGGAATTGATGTTATACAAATTTGGTAGCATTTTGTTCCAGACAGCTTTTTAAAAGCAGCTATTTAGAATCACAGAATATGCTGATTTGGAAGGGACCCACAACAATCATCAGAATCATGTGTGTCCTTATTTTACACGTGTGGAAAAGTTGAAAGAATTGTAATCTTTACAGTAAACCAAGATCTTAACTTTTAGAGTAAGCTAACTTTAAAAATACATGGATATTTTCATTTTTCCTAAGTGTGCACTTCCTCAAAACCATTCATTCTCAAAACAAGTATTTGAATATATACATTTCTCACAGAAATAATTATACTTCAAACCCAGAGGGATACATTTCAAGTCTTTTTCCATTTTACGTCAGATATTTCATACAACAGACTTTTCTTTGTTTTGAAACAGCTTGTAGGAGTCTTAATTAATCTCCTTATGGGTTTTGAAACTTAGGTAACCATTTCTATCTTTTGACCTGAACTCATCTTGATTTTAGAAGACAAAAAAAGCAGATAAGAGCAGATTGTATATGAATAGTTTTCTTCCAAGTCATGAAAGCAGGTTATGAATTAATTATCATTGCAGCTGCTCAGCAAGTGGCTATGACAGTGCATTTTGACATAATGCAATAATAGGAAAAGGTTGAAATGATTTTTCCTCAGAAAGCCAAAATCTAAGTGAGACATATGACTTATAAGTTATGTGACAAATTTGTGTCATCAGAAGTAGGGCCACATTCAGGAGTCATATGTGAACAACATATATAAATGTGTATAAACAGGGAGACAGTTCTTGGATGTGAATATATTTACTATTAGGATGATTACACTTTGGAGTCTACACATGTACTAGGGGTCTAATTCCTACTATTAACATAAAAATCAAACACCAGTAAGCTTTAGGTGCCAGATTTTTGTTCCAGCCAAAAAATGAGATTCCCATCCCTTGCTACATGCCCTGTTGAGGGGATCTACCAAACCACTTCAGTGCCCCAGTAGGTCATTGCATGTATTCAAAGAAACACAGGGCATTCATGGCTCCAGAGAATGAAACCCATTGCTGTCTTCAAGGTTTTTCATACTGCTAATCCTATATAATGTCTAGAGTAGGTCTGGGTATTTAGAAAAGCTCAGATTGGCTCATACTCACTCCCTTAGAAATCAGTTGAAAAGCCCTGCTCTGACAAAAGGAGATGCAGAGATTTTTACCAGAATAAACCCTAAGTATAACGACAGTAATAGGCCTGTGGCAGTATTGTTGAACTCAGCATAAATCAACACCTGCTAACTGCCAAGTCTCTTAGTTTGTCCATCTGTGCTGTATGGTGAGATAAATAGCTTAAGTCACTGTCAATATTTTAGGCTGGCACAATGATTTATGACAATGAAGATTAAGGGCCGTCAGGCAGGGCAAGATCTATAAAAAGATATGCATTGCCTTTATGTAGATCCCAACTTGAAACATAAGTACAAAAATAAATATATTACTCTTTTCTTATTTTATAAAAATTCTGCTTTTCTTTTAATGCTAAGATTTTAAATCATGCTTGAATACATTAGATCTACTTGGTTTATACTTTGTTAGAAGCTCTCAGAGAATGTCTGTAATTTGGAAGAGGTTGTCATACTGTTCTTCAACTAGAAGATTTACACATTTTTGGAATTTCTCTCCTTCAGAAAGAGGTCAGTGAAGGGATGATGTGGGAAACCATTGGTACCTGTTGTGAGAGCTAGTCTACTGAAATATCTCTATTCTTAGCACAGATTTATTTTTTTGTATGAATAAAACTCTAGTGCAATTTACTAGGAATTACTAATCAGTTTCTCTCTGCCTCCAGATTTACTGGCTAAAAGGGGAGTTAGTGGAAAGTAAAAGAAATTTCACACAACCTATGAGCCTAGGGGAAATGCCAGATGAACACCATCAGTATCTTCACATTCTTTCCTTGCATTTAGTTTGTGCCTGAGCTTCCAGTAACATCCTCATGGGTGGAATTGGTCAATGGACACAAATTATAAAACATGAAATTCTATGTCAACATGAGAAAAAAAAAATATACTACAAGGATGGTAAAGGGCAAAACCAGGTTTGTCCAGAGAAGTTGTGAATTCTCCCATTTTGGAGATGTCCAAAGACTGAGTGGATGCATCCAAGACAATCTCATCCTCTGACCCTACTTGTGAGGTGGTAGACATGGTAATCTCAAGAGGTCCCTTCCAAACCTCAAAAATTCTGTAATTCCTCAAAAATTCACAATTTCTGTTGTGTTAGTGTGAGAGGTTTAAAATCCTCAGAATACATGCTCATGTTCGAAAAAAGACAATTGTACGTTTTTCTATGGTACATAACATTTAAGTTTCAATACACAAACTCAGCAGTCAAGCAAATCTGACATTAAATGAGAGAGAAAAATTTAAAGTGCTAAGAAAAACTCAACCCACCAAAAAACTTAACAAAGAATACAAGAATCAGGAGAACACCTGAACTCTTATGAACTCCTTGCTTCTTTTGCAATCTTGGCTGCACTTCACTTCTGTAAAAAAGCCAAAACTTAGGAGACACAATTTTAGTTTTTCTGATCTGGATGAGTGACATTTGAGCTTCCACTGTAAGCAGTCTTTTAAAAAGCATAAGAAATACTTTCTATGTGTGTATGGCTATGACTTAAAAAGGAAGTGTCTCTTCTAAATCAACCATGGCCAGGTTATTAGTTTTGTTTCTATTTAATTCTTGGCAATGAATTTTTCTTATGACAAAATTTTGCTTTTCTTCTTCTATAGAGATATCATGAATTTCTAAATAACAAGTGAAATACCAGAAGTTATTTAAGTCTCTTGAAATAATTTTACTTATTTTTATTAAATAAAGAAGCTACATTATAACTGCTTAGGACTAACCATATTTTGGGAACACAGAAACGGTCCAGCCAGATTTCTCCTTTACCCGCTGAGGCTTAGGAAGTGCACCATGAATGCTGATATCCTGCCTACTTCCCAGTATTTAAGATCACAGCAAATTATTTTAAGAATAGAGCTTGTTCAAACTTTTCTATCCAACATGGTCTGCTACACAGTGTACCAATTAACAGAAAAAAACCCAAAACTCATTTTTTCATATGTAGAAAGCGAGTCACCACTGTGATGGATTCCATGTATATTTTTAATAAGAATTGGTTAAATTAACACATTTTGTGCTACTTTCAAAACTACAAATAACTTTTTAAAACCAACCTTAACTCTTCATTGCAAAAAACTTAGAGAAAATGCAATAATGAACTATGGATCATCAGCTAAACTAACATCTAAAATCAGCTGAGAATATTTGTCACTTATGGATATTTAACATTGTGGACCAAAATTTTACCTTACATGAACAAAAGCATCAAATACAGAAATGTCATGGAGGTTTCACAAGGTCTAACTGGACAGGGGCCAAATGAAAAACACCTGCAATTAATATTTTTCCATATAAACTGAGCAAGTATTGCAGAAGCTATTGAAGGTGGAAATGTTAAAATACTAGGTTTACAACTGCATATCAGGAAACACAGAGGATGTACTTCCAGAAGTGCAGTTTTCTTCAAATTTTGCCTTAAAGCTATGATTTGACAAAATAATGCTAAATAATAGAACTAGAGAAGAGAAGTATGGAAAGCAGTAAATAGGAAACAGCGTAATGAGCAGTCAGCTCTAAGAAGAGTAAAAACCCTGGAAAGTAGAAGGAATTGATGATAACTAATATATGATATAAAATTAGAAGACAACACTTTCTCTATCTCTACATGAATAATATATACATACTTTAGACCTAATCCTATCTTCTATATATCAGCCAGTGAAAGTAATAAGCAAAAATGCCAAGAACGAAAGGGGAGTGATTGTTCAACACGCTGCTGCATATAGTATCTATTTTTTTTTTTTAAAGAAAGAAAAGAAGAAAAAACATTATTTCAACTGGAAATATGAAAATTAGAAAAAAATTACACTTTTTAAAATCTTCATACATAGACAGAAACTGTCTGGGCAACAGTATAAAGGATGCACCTGCATGAAATGCGTCAGAACTTAAGCAAGTAAAAATTTGGTAACAATTACTCCAGCTGGAGATCATGAATAAGGTGATAGTAGTTAAGGCGCAGAGAAACAACCTACACAGATGAAACAATAAACCCCAACAAATTAGGCACCTAGGAGTCAGCTCAAAAAAAGTGACTGAAGGAAGGTGAGATGTGACAGATATAGATGTGGGTAAAAGAAAAATATAATTGAGAGAGATGTGAAAGTAATCCCAATGTGAAACTGAAATTGTACTGAAAACTGAAGTAAAATAATAAAAGGGGTGTAGAAAAGCATTTTCTGTAAGATGACATTTAGATAACTAAATAGACAACAATAAAGTTGTATGAAAAACAAGGAGATCAGTAATTTCAGTTTCAAGAAGTAATGGAAATTGGGAATATGAACATTTTTACTCATCTCTGTAGGCTGTCTCTTAGGTTTGACCTGTAAATCAATAGATGGTAGTCTGATTCATCATTAGAAACTGGAGCTAATCAGATATTTTCCACATTTCTTTCAGTTGAACCAGCGGCATTCCTACACCTCTAGATAGGAATGGAGCTCTATCAGACTAGAGAGAAAACACAGAAATGAATGTGGTTTCAGGCTTTCAGTTAAGGTACCTCCCTCCTGAGTAAGTGAAAGATACATGTTGTGGTCCCTGCCACAAGCAATGTTTGACCTTCGAAAAAAATGACTTTCTACCAGATAAACAAGAGATCATAGAGAAGCAATTTAATGGCTACAGCTATTCTACCCTCAAAGATGCACTGTGTAAAGCTTCCCTTGACTTTTTTTTCTGCACTGGACTCCAAGGTCTGAAAGAGAAAAGTTAAATGAGACACTGACGTGCTTTAACCACACCCAGCAATTAAGATCCATGCAGGGGACCCTCCCATTCCCCCCCTCTGCCCCACCCAGACAGGGAGCAGAACTGTAAGAAGGGAAAGTTCATGTGTTGTGATAAGAGCAGTTAAATAATTGGAATAAGGTAAAGTTATGATGATCACAGCAGGAAGGGGGGAGGAGGAAGGAATAACACCCATAACAATACAACTGCTCATCACCCACTGATCAATGCCCATCCCATCCCCAAGCAATAATTAGCTGCTCCTGGCCCCAGTTTACACACTGAGCATGATGCCCTATGGGAATATCCTTTTGGCCAGTGGGAGTCAGTTGTCTCAGCTATGCTCCCTCACAACTTCTTGTGCACCTCCTCACTGACCGAGCATGAGACCGTGAAAAGTCCTTGACCTAAGGTAAGAACTACTGAGCAACAACTAGAATATAAGGATCAACAATACTCCTATACTAAATCCAAACCCCATGGTATTATTCCTGTTACTCTGAAGAAAATTAACTCTATCCCAGCCAAAACCAGAACAGAAGCCACTTAAACAAGAAACATCAATTTCATTCTGATGATCAAAATAATCAGACTGCAAAGAAGAAAAACTGCATTAATTAATAAGCAGGAATTTGGTTTTCTGTCACTTTTTTGAAAAATCATGTAAACAGTTTTGAATAATTTTCTCTGTTATTAAATCAGTGGCTTTTATGAGTGGCTCAGTATCTATAAGTCACAACTGTAATAATCATTCTCTGTGTCTAATGAACCAAACCCATCAGGAAGTTCAGTCCCACGTTTTTAAAGCAGATTGATTTATTAAAGAGGATGAAGAAAAAGATGATCCCATTCAATCTCTGTACATTTGCATTCTTATTATCCTTCTTGATCACATCTGGAAAACTAACCTAGAGTTTATTTATTGAGACAATAATACTATTTTTAACAGTTGCCTTATTGCCAAAACCCACAGGGCTTGAAAAGCCATGAGGTGGCCCCCAAAAAATAATCTGTTTGATTAAGTTTACCAGCAGCCTAATGTGTTGGAATCTAAGAGTGAGAAAATAATGATATAAGAAAAGAAATTCTATATTCTCATTTGTGTCCATTTTCCATATTACTTTCTTTATTTCCTCACTATATATATATATCACCTTGACTCCCCTTGAGAGATTTTTGAGAAGTGATGATCACTTTGTCCTGTGATCTAGAACACTCAGAAAAATATATTGGTTTTGTTCTGTGAACCTATTTTATAATACTATAATCCAAAGGCACATTATTAAAACAGAAATATAACAGCAAACAAAGAAACAAACCAACAACCCCCTAAAAAACAAATACCTCAACCTATTCCAAACATTAATATTGCTGTGATGTTCCAAAGCACAGTCCTTACAGTGCTCAGAATTACTCTCAGATTGAGAAAGTACATACTATAAAAATTTCTTTAGGAATTACTGATATATTCTTTGCCCTCTCCCTAAATTTTTAGTTGGTTTTTTTTCAATCACTTTAATATGATTACATTCATACTACTTTATTTCCAAAACTTAAAGTGATTTTGCATTTATCTATTCAACCAACCTGGCTTCAAGCATGAATTTTTAGTCTGTATTTTCTCTGTATGCTTCCAGATATTACTTTAATCTTTTATTTCCTGTATTTTTTATTTACAACCCTAACCGTTTTCTGACTGTGAAAAACATTTCCTTCATTTTTTGAGGAAAGACTTTTATTCATACATCTTTCAGACTGCAATCATTGCTGTCCTCGGCTATGGGGAATCTTGCTGACAATGGACTAACTTTTGACCCAGACATATGCTTCCACGTTGCCACAAGAGTTATTTTAAATGCTATTTCTGCTCCTTGGAAAAAGGTCCCACAATCCAAAAAGCTGGATTGAGTAGTTTGCATGTGGCTAAAAGATAAATACATTTTGAATCACCTGGGATTAAAAGCCTTCTTCTGTAGGCTCTCTTCAGCTGAAAGACTGACTCCAATTTTGTTTTTACATTGTCATAAGATAAATGTGTTTTGAATGCCATTTAAGTTAAAGAGAAGTAGTTTGTTTTTTTCCTGTAAAAAAAAAGCTGTGCTTTTCTTCTGGCAGCAACTAATTTTCTTAAGACTTGTCTCTTCCCAGAATCAACACGTAATAAAGATTTCTCAGTGTTGATAATATTGCTGTAAGCACATTTGAAACACAATGCAAATTCTTTTTAAGTTTTTTTTTTATTCTTAATTTAATAAACAGTTCCTGTCTTATAAAAGAATCTGTTTCTTTTCACATTATCTTTTCTTTCTCTTTTTTCCACTTATTTCGCCATCCTGGAAGAGTGAATTTGCTGCAACAAGAAATAACCGTTTCCTAATAAAAGAAAATGGCTTCTTCTCATTTTGACATACAAAATAAACAAATTTTGTACAAAAAGAGAGTCATAATTTGTTCTATCCTGTTTATCAAGAACCTTACCCTGTCTGGAACAGCAAACACATTTCATAGAGGCAAATTCAACATCTGAGATACTATCAACTGGATATTTAGGAATACTAGCATTTAATAAGCTGATTCATTTAATCATGCGTATTCCACAAGCTCTTCCTTTCCTTAAACTCAGTAATTGACATATATTTTTTTTCCATTAATATAACTTCAATTGTTATGTTTCAAAACTAATTTTGCCATTCCATTTCCCAGGTATTAGTGTACAAAGCAAGTGGGTGGGGGGTGAAGAATCACAAGGGTGAAAGTGAGAAAGTTTGTGGGTTGAGACCAAGACAGTACAATAATAATAACTATTATTGTAATAGCAACTTGCAATGCAAAAGGAAAATATCAAAGAGAAAGAAAACAAAAGCAAGAAAGAGAAGTGATGAAAATGAATAAAAATTCCTCACCACCAAACAACTAGTGTCCCTGAGAAGTGGGACCCCACTAATTCCCCATGTTTTATTGCTAAACATAATACCACAGGTATGGAATATTCCTTTGGTCAGCAGTTTTCAGCCACCCCAGTTGTGTCCTCTCCTAATTTCTTGTGCCCCTGACTCCTTACTGATGGGGTATGGTAAGGAACAGAAAAGGCCTTGGACTTATATGAACACTGCTCACCAATAACAAAAACATCTCTGTGTAACTCAACAGTTGTGTAAACTCAACAGTTTTCCCCATATTAGCTACTGTGAATAAAATAAACCCTATACCAGCCAAAACTAGCACAATATAATTATTTGTAGTGTATACATTATTTGTATTCGTTAAGGCTATTTACATAGCCTTAACAAGCCAAGCTTCCACATGGACACATTTTCTAGAAGTTCTTTCTACTATTTGACTGAATTGCACCAAGTAATTTCAGTGAAGTAAATATAAGTCATACCAACCAAATCTGACCCCTAATCTTTCCATTTTTATCCATTCTTTGCGCCTCTTGCTCCTCCACTTCATAGGTGACTCTTCTGAGACCACCAGGACTGAATAAGAATTGCAAGGCTGCATTTTCATGTGAAGCACCTGACTGGGTCAGGGTCAAGATCAAGAAGCTAGTATGAAAAGCAAAAAGCACACAACATGCCATACCCACTTCAAAGTTTAGTGAATGCCTTTTAACTCTTACTCGTTCTCAGGCAACACAAAGAAAATTAGGTAACAAAGTTGCATGCTGCAAATTGCTCCAGGCAATTTAAATCCCAAGTGTCTCACTGAGACCAAATTTCAGAATTGTGGCATGCATACCCTATCTCATCTCTGCATCATATTTATATTTTTTTATACCTCTAAAGTTGTTTTTATGCAACCAAACATCTACTTTTTATAACCTTATCAAATCTGGTTTCAGGAAAAAGTAATTTAGAATGCTGTTCATTTCACATTACAAGCTTAAAAAAGCTTATATCTGAGTTTAAGATCCCCAACATAAAAATTTTTGAGGGCTTGATGACAAATGCATTTCCCTTCTGTAAGGCTCTCTGTTAAGCAAAAGCCTCAGAATTGTATGAAGATAGACGGGTTTCTGTCCGACAGAAGTGTCATCCTGGTTTTGGAACTGAATGGTGCAATTTGATCAAGAAATTATCAGCGCACGGTGACATTTTGATGTATACATATATGTAAGGGGTTTTTTATGCCTAAAGATTAAAGTGCTCTCTCTGCCCCTCTGTCACCTGTTTAGCACCTGACATTTAAGATCAGTTGTTCCACAGCTCATTACCTGTTATTGTGACCTACCTCTGATCTATTACGGGTGCAGGGCCTATGATTTTGCAAGGCACCCTACGTGCCTACAACAGCCCCTCTTGTAAGGCAAATCAATCATCCACATTCTGCTCATCTATTATCTGCAGCTTCAGCTGACAGAAGCTGCAGCTGCACATCTCTTCTAGGACTCCCTATATTTCTTTCTATAGTATATCTAAAGACTTTTTTTTTTTCATTTCAAGAACTGTTTTATGTTTGCAAAATACATTTGGCAAGATACTCGGCATTTACAAATGCATAGTAGAGGTTCAGTATAGTATCAGACAGCCATTTTACAGCTGCAAAACTTGCTTGCACAGATGTAGAATTTCAAGTCTGTAATACCAAAATTCATACTCAATGTCCAGGTTTTAGAATTAAGCCTGAAAAATCTATTTTTCTTAAACATTTCAAGGACATGGAGTTAGATTGTTTATTTCTTACCCACAGACCTTCTTATCCACAATGACTGTACAAAATCTATGCAAATTTCAAAAGGAAGAAATCTAAAAAATTTGTCCCTTTAGTGAAGCTTAAAATGCCTACCAAACAACAATAGAACCAATGACTGAATTACTCAGGCATTGGGAATAATTCAATCATATTAGACAAAGTTTTATCTGACTTTTTGTTTAATGCTTCACAACTAATTCAACTCTATCTGAGCACTGCAGCATTTAAAATTTCAAGGAGAAAGTCAAACAAACAAACAATCCATTTTATTTCAGTACACAAGATTCAAAAACAGAAGATTTATTTGTATGTTTCCCAGAATTAGATCATATTAGAGGGTACTGTATGTGTAACAAAATTATCTGAGTATAACTTCTACAACATAAAAATACCGTAGCAGCCTACTCAAGACTCAGAGGGAAAGGTTTTACCCTGCTTACTAAGACAATAATTGTTCCCACTACCCTAGGGAAACTGTAGAGCACAGAGAACAACTGGAGGCATGGATGGGGAGCTCTGGGGACTGACACCCCTACATAAGATGTCCACTATGACCAAGGGGACCAAAACCAGAGATGAGCGAAACAGCAGCCATCTCAGAGTTGTGTGTCCTGGCATAAGCAAATAAACAGTAACCACCCAAGATTTTATTTTGTTTCTGCTATTTTTAGCTGGAGAGAACAGAGATTTGATGGCATGATCTCAGATGCTTAGGCTTTTTTTATTCCCAAGAAGCATTTTGCTTAATATAAAAATAAAAAACATAAGCTCACAACAGGGCTACTCACAGATATTCACAACTCCCAAACCTCTCTCCAGCTCCATTCAGAATGGCTGAAAATGATAACAATCATAGTCTGTGTAAAATTCATGAGCCTATACTGCAAGCACCTTATTATTTCCAGATTTTTTTCCTTAACATCATGTTATCAATCCTCTACACTATGTAAGTTCAAAATTCTAAAAGCAAATGCTAACTCTTGATTCCAGAAATGAGTTGATTTTCTTATAGATGTGATCAGGAAAATTACAAGGACTAGCTATAACATTTTCTGTGCTTACAGAATGACAGTGGCATAAAAAATCAGACAAGAGAAACTTTGCAAATTTCACACTGAGTATTTGTAGCATTACTTCAAGTTAATAATGTTTTCTGATACAGTCAGCTGTTAGCAAAAAATAAGGGAAATGAAAACTTTAGTCCCAATCTAGCAGCAATAAGTATATATCAACATAATACAATGTGTTACAGCACTGTGTTAAAACTTGCTTATTGAAAGAGATTTAACTGCTTTGCAAGATCCTGAGTAGAGCAGAGTAGAATATTTCAGTTAGAAGGGAAAACTAAAGCATATTATTAAGGAAATTATCTAATAAAAAACATTCAAAGCTTGCATTCCCTTTTTCTGATTATCCAAAATATGTTTCATAGGCATTTCTAGGTAAGTATTTCTATTCATAGCTAGCATATCTTTCCATGAATCAGCAAACCATCTTTCTACATACAAAAAAAACCATTTTCTTCAAAGATATTCTCTTTGCAACTGTTTTTAAAAAGCAAGTGGAACTGTCCTCCAACCTCCCTGAAACTGGTCATGGAACATTTCCAGCACATACATTTCTAACACACATTGCAGATAGTGTTTGCCTTTACGAAGAAAAGTATACACAAAGTATTTTTAAGGATTCTAAACCTCAAAATATTTGTTCTACTTCATATCTGCCTTGACTGATCAGTATGAAGTTTTAATTTCAAAAGGAGTAACAAGGTGTGAAGCATTTGTGAATGCAATTAAAACCAGCAAAGACTCAGTGTGCTCATGCTTGAGAGAATTGCTGTTTGACCACTGTAAGATTTTTTTAGTCTTCCAAATAGTTTGTAAAGTCACTCAAGACTGTTATCCCTTCTTTTTCTTTCCTTATTTTTGTTCTTAGATAGCAAGCTGGTATTAATGCTGTCCTTGTTAAGATTAATGTGAAAACTCTTCATGTTTTGTCCTTAGTGGAGAACAGAATCTGTCCCACATAGTACAAGAAACATGTCAGGTGAGGACAGGAAAATTAAGGGAGGTTTTTTAGGTATTAGAAACAAAATTACTATTAACTCATAATGACTTAATGTATAACTGATAGTAACTTGTAATTTCTGTGTGAAAGATACGAGTTGTTTTCCTCCATTTCATTATTTCCTTTATTTTTGCCTTTTTCATTTAACATATCGATGAGCGTCTTTTCTGTATGGCCTCACAACTTAATCTGGTGCTTCTAAAATCTAAATAAATTTATGGAGACTGGGAGAACTTCCACTCAACAAACTTATCAAATAAAACTCACGTAACACTCGTACATGCATATACCCCAATTCTATTGAACTGTTGGTATTTGTGAGTTTGCTCACAAATATAGAGTATTTTGAAAGCTAAGTTTAGTTGTCTTCTGAATGTATAAATTTGTTCACACGAACTTCAGCTGTGAACTGGCAAGAAAATCTCTTATTTTTCCTTGGCAGTAGCCAGTCTGGGAACTGCACAGCTCAGTCTGCACAGCATTTACAAGATTACTAGAAGGAGCTGTGAAGAGACACACACAAGCAGTGAATGTTTTTCACTTCAGAGAAGGTGTTTAACTGTAGATCAATTAAATATGCAGCTGTAAGTTTTGCATAGATGTGACAAAGAGTGTGACAGTGTAGGAAAGCTTTATTCCGAACACTTGCATAGACCTTAAATTAAGTAGAAATGGGTTCAAAACCGTATTCTCTTGACTGCAGTCAGTAGACTCAAAGAGTAAATTACAAAGTATTATTTTCATATTAGACAGACAATCACTGTTTCTGAAGCTGACTGCAGTTTAGTGCATGGCTCATGTTTTCTTCCCATTATCCACTTTATCACAAGTGGATGAAGCAAGTAAAGCCCTCTCAAAGCTTCCCTAGTGTTATCTATACATACATTTTTCAGTAGTAATTTGATGCACCATATTATTTTATGATAAACCATGCATTCAGCTGGCTGAAAACTCCAAACTTTGCCAGGAGCTGAATAGTTCAGAGCTGCTAAAACATTTTTCCCAACAAAGGCTTTTCAAACTCAGGAGCCAAGCTACTTTAACTGACTGTATTGAATTACACCACTTTTGAAGCTTGTCACCAGCATTTCAAACATAAAGGAGCACCTAAGCCTGCATCTTTCTTAAGAACAGCCCTAAGTAACTAGTTGAGTCGCATGGCACAGCATTAAGATGCTGCCTTTAAAAAAAGGAATCTTAATACTCCAGGACAGCTGTACTGTGTGAAGTAGAGATATCACAATTTGCTGCTCACAGCAGGGCTCAGATGCTGCCTGGTTAAGTAAAAGTCTTAGCTGCACATTCTGCTACAAATCAACCAAATGCTGCTTCAACTGCAGCGGGCATATAATCTTGCAAATGAGAATGGGATGCTAGTTTTGGAGCACTCTTTATGAGCCTTTTTGCAATAGATAGAGATCATACATCATTTTCTACGTGTCACTCAGATTCTGTTAAAAACATAAATTACTACTTATTCGTAAAACAAAAAAAGGAAATCTATTTTATTATTCACTTGGAAAATCTAAACAAATTATGCAACATCACACTTCCACCTACTAGAAAGCAATAAATTATGTATGTAGACAAGGAAATAAGAGTGGAAGTATCAAAGAAAAACAGAATCTATAATAAAAATGCTGTTCACACTACAAGACATAAGGCTTTATCAGTTTTTCTATTCTGATCTACTATGCTCCTGGGATCATCTCAGCCTCAGAGCAATTCTTTTCAGTTAATGTATAACTCTAAAGTGGATGTGCTGTGCGGGTTTCTTTTGTTTTGTCCATCCTGGTTACCAAAAATTAAAATTATACATGTCACTGTAAAGGTGCCTGTACTGGTGAGATACAATGGGCAATTTCCTCATATAAAATCTCCAGCACGAAAATGTATTTAAACTAAGGCATAAAGGCCAGCATCACCAGATACTTAGGGTTTGAATGAAGCTACTAAGTAGAGACTGGGAATTACTTCAAGATGCCGAGTAGAGGATATGAACTGCATGCCTGAAAATCTCTACGTGAGGAAGTGACAAAATTAACTGACTAAATTACTTTGTCAGGGAAAGAGGTGGCTACTCACAGGTTTCCAGTTACTTTTTGATACACAAGCAGCTCAAATTCCTCAGTTAGATGTATCAGGAATACATGCCAGTGGGATTGGGAGGGTTGAATTTTCTGAAAGGGGAAAAAAAAATAAAGGATGTTTCAAAGCATTAGCCTAAGTCAATACTGCATGTCTTAATTTTTTTTCTCTTTTTTCTAAAACTGCCTGAGTTGAACATGATTTTCTGCAGAGTACAAGGAGTCTTCATTCTTCATTTTCTTGAGAAGTTCATACACGGTGCCAGCTTTGTGGCTGTTCTGAAATCATTTGTTAATGGGCATTCAAAGCTGTTTCTCATTCTTCAGAAACATTCCTTGGCTGCATCAGTTAACCCAACAAGGGTGTTGCTTTCAGTTAAGAATTGTACAGCAGTTTATTGCAGTGGTTGACAACAACTGGACTGTTGTGCCAAATGACAGAGTATAAAGTAGATGTGAGTCATTTGGCTCATACCTACTGTTGCAGTTGCTTTTGTCTGCCTAGACTCATCTGTTTCTTGCACAATATTCCAAAACTCTTCAAGCTTAATTCTATTTACTATTAATTGCATTACGAGAAAGCCGCAGAAATATCACATTCATTTTTCACTCTTGGATAATTTGCTGTGATAGAAAGTCAGAAAGTAGGCTGTTTGTCATGCTAAAGCACCTCAAAAATGAGACAGCTTTGGCTAATGCAGGCAATGCAATTTTCTACCTAATGGTGAGCTACACTTTGCAAGAAAGGAGGATACAAGAGATTTCTCAGGTTTTAGCATTTAGGGCAACAGGTGTAACAGAGGACATTTTTTCCTTGGTTACCTTTATATTTATGTTTTTGGGGTTTTTTCACAGAACTTCCAATCACACTTTACTATAGATTGCACTTTTTCCTCAATACCATTTCAAAAAATAAATTAACATCAAAAAGTATGATTTGTGAATTATTTCCCTTTGATTCACACATCCTTCAATTTTTAATTTATTTACAGAAATTTCTTAGTTGAAGACCATGTTGCCTCATCCAGATTTCTCTATAATTTATCATAAACAATTATTAAAAACATTAAGAAATTAGAATCATAAATGCATATCACCATCTCTAAGTTCTTTACTTTTGTAATCCCCCTTTCCTACCTCGTTATATCTACCTAGAGGAAATGATATGGTAGACACAGTGTATGTGCTCTGAGTTTGTTCTTTAAGTTTCTCTGAAAAGAGTGATAGGGTTAGAAGAATTTCCTTAAGGCCTGGTCTTTCTTTAGGTAGGAGCAAAGAGCTTGGGGATAGATGATTCAGAGGTTACAGAATGTAGTAAGTGAATAGGAAGCCTTCAGGGGAGGAAAAAAATTAAAAGAAAAAGAAAAAAAGAAAGGAAGGAAGACTTACAGCCCACTGTTAAAAAAAGGGACAGAAGGAACTTTCCTATGGGCTGGTGGTGAGGATTGAGTGTGCTGTAATACAGAAAATCAGGGAACAGGTAGAAATCAAACCCAGAAACAAGTTGCTCTTCTGCTAGCAAACTGTGAGCACACCATCCTGGGTATAATTACTTTCAGTTACTTAATACTGAGCACACATGGCAAAGCAATCTTCACAGTATGTGGAAATATCTACAAAGAGAGTGATATTAGCTATTAAATGTCAAATTAACTGTCATGCAAAGTACCCATTATAATTCCCTACTCCATATACTCCCAACTCACACAGAGTATGTGATTTTTAAATTTTTTTTTTAAATTCCTTTTGTTTCCTCCTAATATAGTAAGGCTAGCTTAATTGGTTAGAGCATAGTGCTAATAACACCAAGCCTGGGGGTACAGTCCCTGTATGGGCCATTCACTTAAGAGTTGGACTTGATGACCCTTGTAGGTCTCTTCTAATTCAGAATATTTTGTGATCTGGAAATAAATTCCTCCCTGCCACTATTTTGGAGACAGAGAGAAGGGCATACAATTTTTTTTAAAGCAAAATAATTAATGGAAAAGGCTATCAGTCTTTCCTTTAATAATTTATTCCTTACAATGAATCAGACCAGAACCATTAAGAAAAAGACAAAAGTCTTAAGGTGTTACAAACTTCTGTTAATCCTTGTATCTATATAAGATGAACTGAGAGGATAGAGAAAGAAATCTTGGAAGAGGAGAAGTGCTGATTTCATACCACACAACATTAATGACTTAGCTAGCTACACTAACTAGGAAACTATATTTCTGTTGATTTTTGCAAGAGCTGAAGAAAGTACAAAAACGATTTCTGGAGAAATATGTCCAAAATGAATTGTGTTTGCACTGGGATAAAAATTCATAGCTTGAAGCACACAAAAAATAAACAGTCCAACAGAACTAATATTAAATCTAATATTGGGACAGGCTCCTGTGAGCTATTTGCTACTCTGTTGACATGTAATAGTCTGCTCAGCATTGCAACTTACATTTTTGTACTACAAATATGAGCACAACTCCTGGGTTAGGTAAGAAAAAATAATTCAAAAATGATTCAAAAAATATTATTTCTTTTCTTTAAACACCGTGGTGCTTTGTAGCTTAGACCAACAAATCTTGATTGTCATACTGTCAAAAAATTTTTTATCTTCTTGAGTGTTTGATTGCCATCTAGCTCCTGAACTTCCTATACATGGAAAATTTTTTGTTAAAGGGAAAAATTTCAGTGTATATTTAGTTTCTCTAGATTTGCAGAATTCACAGCAAAAGATTATAGGAGTATCTGAAGGTTAGTTATAAAAAAGCCCCATAACAAAACCTTCAGGACAATTCAATTAAGTGCTATTTGACATACATTTATGCATGCTCCAATACATTCAAATCAACTTTTTCACCTTTTACTTAGGCTCAAATTAACTTTCTGTTAATGGTATTAACAGAATTAACACCATTGGCTTAGTTTAAGGATAATCACTTTTGAAAAATTAATAAATAAAAATTTCCTTATGTGTGGTGTCTCAGTTGCTGGGGTTGGCTCATATTTCCACAAGTTCTTTGAGGCAGTCAATTGATGGCAAAGGAAGCTCTACAATTAAAATAAATTACTGTGTTCAGGAGAAAAAGGCAGAATATTTTATATGAACATAGGAAAAGAGGGGACATCAATTGGCATGAACAATGATGGGGAAAAATAATGGCTATTGTTCTTGTAACAGGTTTTGAAATACACTTTGCTTTCAAGAGCTGGCAAGTCTTCAATTACTTTTTAAAATAAGTAATTGGCTTAAGAAAAACAGGTTGTCACAGACTTTGGAAGTTTTCAAGCTGCACGCTGGCACCCAGGGTTCTAAATAAGTGCATGTCCGACATTGGAACATATTCTGAAAGCCTTCTTTTTGCTTACCAGTAGCCCAGAGAATTAGGCAATATTCAATTTATACTACATTAATCAATTCTTCTACAAAATTTTACTAAATAGAGTTGATCTGTTAATGTCTTGATGCAACAAAATATAATGCCTTGCAATCATTATTAGCCAGGAATGATATGACATTTAACATTTGCTCCTGAAACTGAGGTTGATGTGGAAGACGGGAGAGTTATAATCCTATTTGTAACTTGACTTCATAAAACCTGGAAACTCCTCTGATTCCTGCCACTAAAACCTGTAAGCTGCCATAAGTAAATCCATGTTATATAGCATGACAAGAACACACAGACAATGGTAAATAAATCGTGTCGAAACACCTTCTATAAACAGCTTCATAAAAACACATAAAATTGTCAGATATTTTGTACTGCTCCTATGAGAGAAGATGTCTTCAGTGAGACTCCTGGATTTGATGACATCTCCTCAGACTTAAGAAACTAAGATGACATATTAGTCTCCAGATGTCAAATTTCTTAATTTTTAACACTATCTGATTAATTTGATGTTTTATCCCTCACAGTAATAACATGGATACACATAGCTGGGGAAGTTTATACATACTCTTAAGGAAAAGTAATTGAACACTTCATTAGAATTTATAGTTATTTACTTATCTTCTACAGTTTGCTAGGTCATCTTCTACTCTTAGCAGGTGTCATGAGGCATTATAAAAAGTTTTTAAATTATTTAAGCCATATTTGGAGCAAGTTGTATAGACAGAGTGAGAAAGGCTCACCATATGTTTGAGAGACCTGCTCATGCCTCTGCTGAGACCTGCCATATTGATTCACTTTACACTTATATGACATTGTCTGATGAGAATATCTGTATCCTAATTGATCAAACACCATGAATGCACTCATTCTGACACTTAGGAGTAGAGAGCTGCTGTTGTCCTTTGAACAAGTCATTTATGTGAGAGCTGGTGGCAGATTAAGGTGAGTTTCTGTGCTTTCAATTCTGTACTAGCAACATGGCCCAAACCTCCTCCACAAATTTCAGCTCTGATGGTAAAGCATCAGTAATCTCCCTCTTGACTGTGTAACATGCCCTCTCACTCAAACAGGTATACACGTTATCATCACTCATTAAAAAGCAGAAAAAAATGGGATTGGTTTTACTGCCAGCTACTCCTGCATTCTTCTCGTTAAAACTTCCAGCTTTAATTTATTTGTTAATCTCAAAAGCCAATTTTATTTTCTGGAATAAGCACTGAACTTAGTAACTTTCCACTGGGCAACAAAACCAAAAGAAGTTGAAATTTGTTGGAATCATGGATTAGTATTGCTACTTGCAACTCTAGAGCTTAGTGTAATATCTTTCCTATCAGTCCATTTTAAGAGAACTTAGAGAAACAAACAAACAAAAATCCCAAAACAAAACCACAAAAAACAATGACAACAACCAGCAAAAAAAACCCCCCACAAATTTTGATTCTAAAAATCTTAATTTAACAGGATCAAGGTTCCTTTTCTTTTTAATTCTCTCTGTCCTTATATACGTACGAGGTCAACCATGTAGCTGTTGTCAACCCCTGGAAGAAAGGAACAATATTTTAGACAAAGAGTGCAAGTAGAATGGCTAACAAATAGATGTTTAGGACCTAAAATTAAACTTCAGAGGGGATGCTTAACAGAGGGGGGAAAGCAGACAAAATCTAAATCTATTTCATACCTACCTCCTCAATCCTACCTCATCCTCCCCCCAAAATTATGGAAGAAAAGCTAGCTAGTGGCATAATAATTACTACAGGGCACTGACTGCTATCTTTCACTGCTTACACAGAAACTTGAAAAAGAAACTGCAGAGAAGAATCAAACAGCATAAATCTAACAAAATAGCCCCATAAAACAGTTCAGGAAGATGCTACTTCACCTGAGGGAAAGAAATATAGAACTGGTTTGGGATCAACCCCTTAAAAACAACCTTCAGATAAGCAGTGGGTAGGGAAGACTTTATACTATGTAGTCAGAGTAAGACCTATACAGATTCACCTCACCCCGACCACATAAGTTCAAGAGAGAGTGCCTGAGAATCTGAAATTGCTAGAATAGCAACATGAAATAATTCAAGCAAGGTTCAACGGCAGCTGCTGTCTTTACCTACTGAATCTTCCCTCTTCTTTTTGTCTGCTAGCTGCAATCCCTCTCTTTTACTTCTCCTATAGTTATTCTCAGCTTGTGTCTTTTCTTGGTTGTTTCTATCTTTCTTTTCCTTTTCCATGTTTTATCCATGTAAATGTTATCTTGCTGGGTTTCAGTCAGCTAAACACAAACTTGCTTCTCCTGATTTTCTTTATTTTAAACTTCAAACTAGAAGCGTTGCGAGCTGATACCAGATAACAAGCTGAAAATCACTGATTTCCAAATAAAATTTTACTAAAAGAATGTCTCCCACCAGAGCCACGTGATGGGACACTCAGAATGTTCTGCTGAGGCCACTCAGAATGCTCTGCTGTCAAGGCCAAACAGCAAAGTCTGACAATCTTCTTCAAAGCTCTCTTCCCCATCTCAATCACTCAGATATTCCCACTGCTTAGTTATGCACATATGCCTCAACCCACTTCATTCTCGTAATTTATTTTTCTGCTTATCATATAGAATTTAAATATAATTTAATTTTGAGTCTTTCATACTGAAAGCTTAATACCCTCTAAATCTAATTTTATTGACTCTTCAGGCTGTTGTGAAACTCAGCCCAAAACATTACAACATAACTCACAACTCGGGATCTTTTTTGCCCCCAAAATTGTGAGGAAAGCACAGTTTGTTTCCAGCTAGGAGTCAGTCTGTTGTTTTGCCTTTACCTGAACTGGATTCTGTCTTTTATAAACTTATATTGATATAGTTTATGTCAAGCAAGCTTTGCCATACTTTTCTCCATTCCTTCACCACCAAAACCTCCTGCTGCAAAACACATACATCTTAACCCACACTTGACATGAGCAATCTTTTTGTGTCTCTATTTCTTACTTTTTTTTCATCTTCTTATTATTAACGTTCTGAAAGAGGGATTTTTCCTAAACTTAAAAGGTTCCCTACATGGTTTAAATTTTAAATACAACCATACTAATGGTCTAAATAATAACAGTAGTGAAATAGAAAAGTTATATCTTTCTGTCAACATCCAACAGTCCTATAATATCCTGCTGAGAAAAATCTGTACAAGATATATCTTAATCTTTCCACATAGCTGGCATGTTATATTAATAAAAATACTGATGTCTGAGGTATGAGACTAGAGGAATTACTTAAACCTCTCCTACAATAATTTTAAGTGAGTAAAGGAAGTCTCTTTCAACCATTCCTTTTGTTAACATCATTATGAAATAATAGCTACACACCTTGGATATGTACAGAATAATATAATTTTCTATTGCAGAAACAAAAAACCTCCTAGTACTAAAACAGTAATGCAAATAAGCAGAAAGCTGGATGCTTCTACAGGTTTTTCAACATAGATCTGTATGAAATACAAAGACTAGCAGGCATTGAGTACAGCTTACTAGCTGGATTTCATTTATTCTGGAACTTCCCCATGCTATTTTCTGAAGGAAATTGGAGCAGATCGGTGGTTCCCTTTGTGTGACACTTTTTCTCATTTAACATCTACCATTAGCTCCATTATTATTTCCAATTTTTATGGTGGAACGTAATTGATAATGAGCACTGACCCCAAAAGTAGCCAAAAACCTAGCTGGAAGATTCTGAAATCGTTACAAAAAGGGCATCTCTAAGCAGGACATTTTATTCCAGTGAAAAGCTTACTCTGTAGCATAATGCAATATATCTAGTAATAGTAAAAAGTCCTCTGTAATCTATCTAGTACAAGTAAGGCCTCTTTGGAACTCACTCTCATTTTTCAAAGAGGAACTTTCTATGAGATACCTTAATCTATCTTGAAGTTTGAAATTACACAGGTTCTGTTCCCATGCAAAGTATATATTGTATTTAAGAATGCCAGTGGCAGTCCCACCATGCTGCAAAAAGATGAGCAGAATTGTCAGTAGGAAAACTGTTGAAATTCCAGCAATAAAACTAATTCCTAGAACACACCAAATTTTTTTACTGAATATTTTTACATTTTTCTCTTCATGCAAAGGAAATACTACTTTAATTATCTTGACAACTGCTGTACTTTGACAGCATATTTGTAGAAAAAGCTCTAGGAGTAAATTTGCTTCATCATTACATTGTATTGTTTTACAGCCATACATGGTTTTCTTATTTGGAGTCACTAGCAGCCTTTTGCTGTCCACAGCATAGGTAAAAATAGATAAGAAAAATATTTTTTCTAGAGAAAGAGAAAAAAAAACTAAGCACTTCTATCTGACTTTTTACTTGTCAACAGAAGTCTAGTAAAAACCAGCTTCTAACTTTGGTCTTGCTAATAACATGTTGAAAAGTTTTCATTAAGAGGCTTACTTTATTTTAGCCTGTCACTTTGAAAAAAAGGCATAAGTTTACCACTGAAAAATACACAGTAAAGACAGTTTAAAATGGGTCTGCTCACCTACTTCTCTTCATAGAGAAGTAAATTAAATTAAGTGAAGTTGCTGGTTGGCTCTTGTGTATTTAAAGTCTCTTCATCAGTATGAGTCATCAAGCACTCAATAGGGTTTATCATAGATAGCATGTTGCAAAAATGACAGTGTAAGGTAAGTTTGTACGGAATAAGACATGGAAGGAACATCCTTCTGTTTTCTTTCCACTACATATGCTGGAAGAGTTTTATGAGACAAAAAATTGTATTTTACCGTCAGACATTTCTCCATCCATTAATAAACCCATAACCCCTGTGAAAAATAAAAAGAAATTGAAAGCTTTTGAAATGTATCCAATGCACTTACAGAGCAATATTTAAAGGAAATGGATCTTGTAATCACAGCAATTCAAAATAGCAACATTTCAGCTTTGTACTGCAAGTTTGCTTTTCATTTGAAATTTTCAGGCACTGCAGCTGCAGAGGGATATCTTACGGTTAACCTCAGGAGCCCAACAGCAGATTTGCAAACATAATGTTGAGGCCACATGCACTAGGTGAAAATTTGGAAACCTGTGTTTGATACCCAGGAAATCCCAGTAGAAAGTGATCCAAATCATTCACTCAGTAAGGGCCAGAAGCTCTTATATAAGGACAATATCCCTAACCACACCATCACTAGCTGGTCAAAGGAGGTGACTGTCCTGCTCTGCTGTGCACTGGTGTGGCCTCACCTTGGGCACTGTGCGCAGTTTTGGGCACTGCAGTATAAAAGAGACACTATTAAAGAGCATCCAAAAGATGGCTATGAAGGTGGTGAAGGCTCTGCAGGGGAAGCTGTGTGAGGAGCTGTACAGTCTGGAGGAGACTGAGGGGAGACCTCATTGCAGTCTACATCTCCCTCCTGAGGGGAAGAGGGACTGGCACTAATCTCTTCTTGCTCATGACAAGACTTGAAGAAAAATCATGAAGCCACGTGAGCAGAGTTTTTTTTGGCTGGATATCAGGAAAAGGTTCTTCACCTAGAGGGTGGTTGGACACTGGAACAGGCTCCACAGGGAATTAGTCACAGCTACAGGCCTGAGTTCAAGAAGCATTTAGACAATGATCTCAGGCACATGCTGTGATTCTGCTCAGGCCAGGAGTTGGATTTAATGATCCTGATGGGTTCCCTCCAACTCAGCATATTCTATGATTCTAGGTGTGCAGTTCCTTACCTATTCAGAAGGCTAATGAAGGAAATACAGAAGATATAATTTGTCTTAGCTCAAGCAATGTTATCTGACATTATCAGTTATCAGACATTATCATTTCATGTCTCTTATCATTTGGTATCTGCATTCAGGAACACTTTCCTAAAAATTAAGACGACAGCATAATTTCTTTTTTCCTTCCCAATTTAGAAAAAGTACTAACCCCTGATAATGTTAACAGGGGTTAATATAAGGTTTTTCAAGAATGAAGAGAATCTACTTTGAAAGTACTGTGTATTTTATCCTCTGTTATAATACTTTTGTTTAAAGTATACCAGATCAAATAACTATTAAAATAATTTGGGGAAAATGGATACTATTCTAACTGAAAACACATTTATTGCGTGGATTGTTATTTTTCAAGAGAAAGAAGAAGAGGTGAGGGAGACTAGATGAGACTTATTTTTGAGCAATTTTCAGTTTCTTTTGGTTTCCCCAGCTAGACTCACTTGTCTCACTGGAATGAATGGCAACCTATTAAGAGTTAGATAACAACATGAAAGAGCAAAGAGGGTCAAGCTACTTAACATTACCAAGTGCAATGTTAAATAGTGAATCGATCTCAGTTTGTGAGTATCTACAGCAGGACAAAACTTTTATAATGTGTTCTTCAGTCCAGCAGAAGAAGACACAACAAAAATGCAAGAGCTGGAAAACAAAGCCATACAACAACATACATACAAGCAACATGGTGCACACTTTTTATTATAAGAAACTAATCATAGAAACAATTTAAGAAGGGATTGCAATGGATTCTCTGTCACTGTCACTGCTAACATCATCTGATGGGATCTTTTTTTCATTTCTAAAATCCAATATTTCTGCTCGGGGATACACAAAAGTCCTATTTAGTGTGCTATAGAATAGCTAGGATCATATTGTTTCCTCCTTGCTCAATCATATATGAGTAATTATATCAGATATCACTAAAATGAACACACATTAAGAGTTTCCATCCACAAAACAGATTTTTCACTTGAAGTATAAGTGATGGCTTATTTTTCCTTGCCTTGAGGACAATAAAATTCCTAGAAATCTTGAAATTAGTCAGGTTATGATTTGGAAAGAAGCAGATGCCCCTAAAGAACCATAAAAACTCTGTGTACATTTATTTTTATTCTTTCTGTTAAGGGACTATACGGTTCCAATGCTTCCCTAAAGAAATATTCCATGTTTCTGCTTACTTGTCACCCACAGCCACTACTCTTCTGTAAAATGGCTACTTCAAACAGCAGAATCTGATTCTCTCTTCATGTATAAATCAGCTGCAAGCTGTGGGCTTTGGGCTGGGATTACAAAGCAAAGTTCTGTACACCCTAATTATTCTGTGCAAGCTAGTAATACATCAATAAAAGGGGCAAATACAAAGCCACAAGTATAAAACACCCTTGCTCACTAAATGTATAGATTTTATGTATTTACTACTTCCTTTTTCTCACTGTATAATTTCTTCCCCTTCATTTATATACCTGAAGTTTGTCTTGGGTGTCAAAATACACAGTTATCTAAGGGAAATCAATGTATGTGAAATACTGTGATGCCAAACTCAGGTGCACTTCAGCAGCAGTTCATCACACTTTCTTATGCAGCATCATTCCAATATGATGGGAATGGCAACTAAATTCCAACAGACTACACAGATTTCATTTTTAATGTCTCCAGGGTAATTTTTCTTTACCTGAGTACTTTACGGTTTTGCATCTTTCCTTGCATCCCAGAACTAGCTACATCTCCTATGAGCATAAATTTGGAAAGAAGTGACTACAAAATGTGTTAAACAAATGAAAAATTTTAATACTGATGATTTTTTTGTAGTATGTTCTGTCATCCAGCAGACTTGTTCAGCTAGTCACTGCACATTGTAAGAACTGCCTTTTAATATGGTTTTAAAATTGGTATTGACTATACCTCCTAAAGGTCAGACCTGAAAGTATTGTGCTCTTCACTGCTATTTCCCACTTTCTCGTCTTGACTGTCAAAACCAGTCAATGAATACAAGTGCATACACCTCCAAAGGCTGCCCTGACTGGACTGCATTGTGCTAAATTGCCATGTGTTACTCTCTTATGCATCATGTTTGGCTCAGATAGAGCTAATTATAAGTTTTTTACTTTGGGTGGTGGGGAGGGATTCCTGTTGAGCATTAGTTATGAAAACTGTCTTGCCTTTATTGCAAGAAGATTAAGTAAAATTAAGCTAGGGGTTTTTTATTGGTTTATGATTGCTACTTTTTATTTAAAGCACTTAATTATTTCCACCCCCCAAAAATAAATTAAAAAAAAAAAACCAACCAATTCCTCTGGCTAGGAAAATAAACTGTACAGGAAGCAATTTCCATAGGAAATAGAAAAGGTTCTTTTCTCCTCTTAAGGATGGAAGGAAGAAGAAAAAATCCTTTCTGCATAGCAATATGCTCAAACCATTTGATTTTATTTAAAGCTTGTGATATGGAAGAAGTGAGCCATGTTATATTTAGCCCATAAAAAATGTTCCATTGAAGGATGAAATTCAGGGTAGATTTTTTTTCGTGTGGAGCACTCCATACACATTTGATGGAAGTGCAAGAAATGGAAATCAATGTTGATCTTAACCCAAGAACATTGGTTGAAGAATAATGGCAGACTGGGACTGGATAAGAAATGAACTGTAGATCAAGCATGAAAGATTTCCTGCAGACTGTACTTGTGCAGAGCTTTACCCTTAGCTGAAGAAACAGATCAGGTTCTTGAGCAGTCAGGGGTTTCTCTTTCTGTCCCATAGAGGATTTTTTAACATAGATTACTTTTAATTGCTCATTTATTTTTGTATAGGGCTGGAAGCAGGTATATATGACAGCCTCTGGTCGTATTTATATAGAAAAGGTTAAACTACAAAAGTTTTATTTCACAGGTTCAGGAAGAGTCAATAATTCATATGTGGTGTAACTACAGGCAAAATTCCCAGGTGTTTCTACACATACTAACTAAAATCTATCCATGGCATACTATCTACTCTACTTATGTGGGAGCTTCATTTCACAATTCCCTGTTATTCTCTCTTTTGCTGAATATATTTCTTTTCTCCTTTCTGTCGTCCCTAAGGTTCTAGCTCTAGAGATTCCAATTACATTTGTTGAGAGCCCACTTGCTGCAATTCATTCTTAGTAATTCACTGACTGAAAAAAATTAAATTTAAAAAAAACGCCAAACAAACAAAAACAAACAAAAAACCCCCAACAGGTAAGTATTGAGGCTACTTTGAAATTGCATTCTGATTTAGAAATACAGAAAAGATACAGAGGCATCTGAGAAAGGAGTGCTCTAAAATGTATAATTTACAACACTATTCCTGCAAAAAACTACATCGTTACGAGCAACCACTGACAAACAATATCATCTTTACCTGCTGTGATTGGGTGAGCTCTAGATGTGGTAAAACTTCTGATTTATGGTTTTTTTTTAATTTCCTGAAAATTAATTTTACAATGATGCCTTTCCTTAGCTTTATCATAAATCTAAACAAATAAATTATAATAGCAATGGTACTTTTCTCATGGATAAAACTCTTTGTGCTATAAAAAAGGGGGAAAGGGAAGAGGCAATTCCATTTCTCATAGCATCAATTTAGAATCAATTTAACTTAGCTTCATAATGAAAATTAAATGAGAGAATCATGCACATTTAAGCATCAAGATATACTTATGCTAAAATGTTGTCACCTTCAGTTACTATGATGCTTTTCATTTTTATACTCTTAAATTCTTTACTTTTATAATCATCATTTGCATTAGAAAGATAACTGTAGATATGTTACAGAGTACCATCTGCAAACAAATATAGAATAAAACAGTGTAAATGTGCCCACAGAAAATAGCACTAAAAAATGAGTTTATAGAAGAATGCCCCCAAAATACATTGGGAATTTATACTGCTTATAATTTCTATTCTTATCTAAATATTTAGTAATATGCTTAACAGTATATGTACTGAGAAGACTTGGATTTTAGAATGCCACTGAAATTAAGTACTCCAGAGATACACTAGATGAAAGAGGTCATGTCAGACCTCATAATATAAAATAATAGGTACAGCCATATCTGGACAAGAACTTAAGGGTACGGATCAGTATAAAGATGAAAATTGTACCAAGAACTGAGGTATTACAGATAAATGGAAATAAAATGAAAAAGTCATGCATGATAAAAACTACCTGGAAGTACAATCCAGAAATAGCTCTGTTCAGTGCCCATCTATTTTTAAAATTTGACAAAAATATAGTAGTTCCAATTGTGTACAATTCAATGACCAATATTGAGATGTAGGATTCCTGATTCATGCACATCTCACACAGATTCTTGATTATGTTTCTCCAAATTTCCATTTCATAGATTTTGAGAGTGACACATAATGAAACTTTCAGATATCTATTGGGGTGAATTTTAAGTGGTGATGACAATACACTGGAATATTTGGATAAAGATTGGTCGACAATAAAAGAATAACCAAAGTAATTTTAAAATCCAGCACATCAAAGAAATGGACAAAAAGGATAAAAATTGTCGTTCACTTTTAAATGAGAAAAAATGAAACAGATCTAGCAAGCTAAATGTAAAACTATAGTAAAGCAAAGCAGGTGATACTTCGAGATGAAGAAGGCATAAAATAAAATGTTTCCAAGCACAGAAGAAGTAGGATGATGGCAGAGTCAGTGGGGCCAGCAAACTATCAAAGTACAGAAGGCACACTAAAGAAAGGGAAAACCACTGCAGAAATCACAAGGGAATCCTTTCATCACTGTTTGCTATGGAGAAGGTCAGGAAGGTTCCCTTCTTCACAGGGCATCGGATGGAAAACTATTTTTTAAAGAAAAGCATCAATAGAAGAGGTTTTAGTACAAATTAATAAATTGAACAGTAACAGTTGTCAGGACCAGGCAATTTGTTCAGGAGTGAAGGAAGTCTAGTATGAAGTTGCTGAGTTACTAACTGTAACATATAAACTATTGCTCTAATAAGAGGAATAAAAAACAGAATTTAAGAGCTAAAACTCTTGAGAAAGGACTCATGCAAAGACTTAGGGAAATACTTAGAAGAGCAAATTGGATAGTCATCAGGAAAATAATTAAGAATTATTACTCTAGAATTAATAGATGATAGATAAATATGAAATATATGCTAGAGCTCCACATGGCTTTTATAGATTCTTGGGAGGTCTACTGCGTATCTGATTACTTTGAAGCTGTTAACAAACATAGATTAATTGATACAACTAATCTGGATCTTCAAAAGGCTTCTGACAAGTTTCCATTCTACAATATGTGACCCATGTTGTTCTTCCTTCTTTCATTCCTTCTATTAATTCTGTTTTAATTAAATGCATTCTTTTTTAGGTTAACTATGTCAATGTAATTTCATACTCTACTCTTTATTCTTTTTTTCAGCTGCTATAGTTTTAAGTTACTAAAAAACTGAAAATCAGAAAAAGCTTTGACGCACATTCATAGAATGCTATCTAAACTATTGATCAGCCAGTTTGCAGAATTTCCTTAGGTCTTTTCACAACGAAATTCTGATACTGCTCCCTCTTAATTTAATGATAAATACATCTCCTGGGATAATACACAACTCAATTTTCAGCCTAATGTTTCTTTTCTTCAAAATGTAATTAATATCAAGTTAACAAGAAACACCGTCAATTCTCAGAGGCAAATGTCCTGTACCATACAGAAAAATGCACTGAAGGCAGTAAATTTTTGTGGAAGCTGGGCAGAACACCCCTTGTATAATACTGAAGAACAATTTTGAAAAATGAAGGATAAAAATATATTTTTAAGTAATCCAGAGAAGGAACAGCTTCCAATTTTGATGTCCTCCTTCTAATAGCTTTTCAAATATTCTTTAAGTGAAGAGGTATTAGGAGACACATTTGGACCTAGCCATAGATGGTGGTTGTAGGGTTTTTTTAATTAGTTTTTGCAAACTGCAGGTGTATAAATCAAATAAGAATATAGTTGAGCTAGACAATGTAGCTATGATTGCAGTTCAGAGTTTCATTTCAGCTGCCAACTCTGTGTCTTAGTCAAGAACGAGGTTAAATTATCTCTCTTTATAACAAAAGAAGCAGGCCTTTATCAGCCCTATTTCAGCCCCATGTTATTCAATTAGAGTATTTGAATTAAATTTGTTTTTTGCAAGCAAATCCAGTTAAACCTTACAAGAAAATGTCTCCATAGGTTCATCTACTAAAGTTTTGTTTGTGGAGGACAGAACTTTACCCTTTGAGTGGCATCTACAGCATTCAGCAATATCAGATACAGCACATAACTATCCTCTTCATTCCATAAAATATTACAAAAGTATGTCCTTTTTAAAAATTCTATATTCTTTCTGGGTTTTTTTTCTTTTTTTTTGCAACTAAAAAGATAAAAAAGCAACGACAGAGAACACAAGGTTTAATAAATATCAAGAGGAGGCTATCCAGCCTTTGTTCAATTTGTTACTACTGCTCACTGTTTTGCTTTAGTTATTGAATATTTATCTGTGATTATTTATTTTATCACCTAGTTACCACCGAAGATTATCATATAAACCAGAGAAAGGAGAAAACAATGTGCCTGTCTTCCCCTGCTCCCACAATAAAAAAAAAAAAAAAAAAAAAAAAAAAAAAAAAAAAAAAAAAAAAAAAAAAAAAAAAAAAAAAAAAGCCAGAAAAATCTACCATATGTTTCAGTATAAAAAAGATCATATGGGCTAATATCTAAAACCTTAAAATATTGCCAGGTAGTCTATTTACTATAATTAAAAATATCCTTACCAAGCACATAATACTGTTTGCAATAAGATTATCTTCGCCTCTGCAATTTCTGTTTTGTGTATTTGAGCTATACCTGACATTAGCACTGGACTACACAGCACAGCCTTTGAAAGCAAAAGTAAACACAACAAATTTTTTTAATCATCATTAGTCTGAAAAAGTTAAAACAGAGATCCAAAAAGTTATCTGCTGTAGCTCAACACGGCACAGAAATAAAGAACAAGCGACCAACCACTTGTCTATAATCAATTAAAAATACCCACAAAATGAAAAAGATAATCTTAAATATTCAATTTATATAAAAATTTATGTAATCCAAAGTGGCATTTGTAGAGGCAATATAGTGCCAAAGAATTGGAAATGTCCAATAATAATGCTCAAGTTCATGTAATATACCATATGTGAACACCTCCATCCTTACTATAAATCACCATGGCTGTATTGTTCTAAATGTTCTGAAATTAATGCATTTATTCTTAACATCAGTGTGAAAGAATTCCAGTAAATGTTTAAAACGATTTTGGTGAGAGTTTTGAGGTTGTTTTTTTCTTAACTTCAGCACAGTAGTTCTAATACCACAGAATTGCAAAGTGGCTTTTGTTCCTGGGAGAAGTCTTCCATTAGATTCCAGCCATAAGTGGGATCACACAAAATTCAAAGTCACATCAAAAGCAACAAATCAAAAGACAAGGAACAAGATGCCTTTTTTCAGGATACAGTAAATATTTTCAAACAACTTTCCCACTGGTGATGACTTTGTGTTAAGTAGCTACAAAGACACATCGCTTAGATCACCAGAAGTTGACAGATTTCGCATTTCTTCTTCTTCTATAAAGAAAGCTTGTCAAGAACTTTTGAAAAACTATTTCTGTTTTGGGGGCAGTTGCTATCAAACTAGTTGCAAATTTTACCATTTCATTCATGCTTTTGGTAAGTCCAAATTTTTTAAAAAATCTCCTATTAACCTTCAAAAATGTGGCTTATCACATTAATTTATATAAGTTACATGCTTAGTCAGTATATGTGCAGAATCCAATACAGTACAAGAATTCCTGTTTCTACACACTTTTCAAAGTGGTGTCATAAGTATTCTGAGGATTTTTTGGTCTTTAGAGTAAGTTACGTTATGCAGGAAAACAATATTACTAAATAGAAATGGAGAAAGAATATAGGGGAAAACTGAACAGAGAAAAGCAGAGATGTCTTTTAAAAAGTCAAGGCAGTAGGCAGAAAATTAATACATGTAATTTGAAAAAAAATGGGAACACCATAAATGAAAATTCAGAGATAAAAGAACCCAGGAAATGAGATGACATATTTTTAGCAAGTCCAAATATTATCTGCACTAATGAGCACTAGACAGAAAAAAGTTTAACCATCTTTCTTGAAAATGAGAGAAAACTCAGAGAACAGGACTGCAAGGAAACCAACAGAAAAATTTGGCAATTAAAGACCATAGCCAGTCTTAGTGTTTTTATACAATGTGCTGTATCCCCTGCAGTCACAAGGAAAAGGCATGTAGTTGTAGTGAGTCAGGGGATATGAGTAGTCCTTTACATTATTCCTTAAATGATTCTTTTGTACCATGAAGATTTATTTCTGAAGTCAGTATAAGAGTACTTGTAGCTACACTTATCTAAAAGGATGGAGGAAATATTTGTCTGCATAGCTGTTACTCCTGGGTTGAATAATTTTTGGTGTTGCTACTCAATCTGCCTAATAGGATGAAGCATGCTTGCAAGGAACAGGGACTTACCATCATTACTCCAAAAGAAGCTACTAAAAAATTACTCAATGTGCACTTCTGTTAAGATCTGAGATGACCTCAGATTGATCCTTTAAGGTGAAAGTAAATTAATACTGCTATAACCCCCAAAACTAAATTTAAGGGGCTCTGCGATAGAATATAATCTTAATGTCGGTTTTAACTCTAAATAAGTGTTCTTAATGAGAAGGTGGGCAGAAACCATGCAAAACTTCTGGCAGCATGGAAAGGGGTTTCTTAATCTACAGTCTGCTTTCTAGTTGATTGGCAGCACCTAATGCAAGACAGCAAAAAGTAAATTCGAACCCATTCATGTCAGAGACTTAAAAAGCAACAATTCCCACCTGTTCCTTTCCACAACACACTCATCAGTTTTGATAATTATGATCGTGTACAGTTTTAAATATTCAAATTAATTCTGCTAATTATGTGACATCATCGGGGTGGGATCAATTAGCCTTCAGCATGCCCTGCACTTGCCTTAGACCTTTGTATTACCTTATAATTATCAGCTCTGCTATTTGCTGCTCTCAGACACTGGAAAAAAACACAGTTGCTGATTATAAAATATTTGCAGAGGATCTTTCCTAAGTGGAAGGTCTTTCAGGAAAAAATAGCACCTGAGTGCTACTGGTTCCTTTTATAGATTCTCTCCACATTTCTACAATAGATGAAGGATGTTGAGTCCCCAGATTACACACTTTCCTCCTCACTAAACTTTAACAATAGTTCCTAGCACTGCTTGTTTTCTTGTTTCCAGTTTTCTCTGGAGAAAACTGTCAAGAGATGGAGATCAATACTTTGTGCTTCTCAGTACCCCTCAAGTTTAGTTTTCCATCCTTTTCTAACTCATTGTTAGTCTTTCTTCTCCTTGATCATTTTGCATTAATGCATAACTTTTGCAATAGTCAAGACATGCTTCTGTTGTGAGCTACTATGAAGAGAATCCAATGGAAATAGAACCCTCTTGGTACTAGCACCAGAACATGATCAGTCAAGATGTCTTCCTTCTTTTAGGTGCTAGTCTTACCAACAAAGGGATGCCTCTATCATCTCTAATAGCCAGTAGTAAGAACTACAACACTAACCCACATCCCAGTGGGTTGTGTTGCAATGCAGAGATTTCATTTGTCCTTCATTACAAATATATTTTTGTTTAAACAATGACACTGCCCAATGCTTTGGTTGACTAGGTTTCATGTGATGGGCATGATTTTCTGTTTACCTTACCTTTATATGTTCTGTCACAGTGTTTCATTTTATCTATAATTATATTAATTAAAATAAATGTAAATTAAAATATTCAAGTAAATTTAAATATTCAATATCAAGAAATAAGGAGATTAACTCTTCTAAGTGATCTAGAAGGAAAGCTTCTCAGTATATATGCTTTATATATAACATATATTTTATATATAACATTGTTAAGCAAAATAGTGCATACAAAAGAAGTTTCAGTGACTAAGGCAGCATTTAGAATTTTTTTTTCTGCAGCTGTTACAGTTTTGAGGCTGTTTCTGTCACATAATAAGCTGCAGTAGGCATACTTGCATAGAGTAAATAAAATTATGGGTAAACCCTGCACGCTTCAGACTCCATTGAATAGAATTTTTCTTCTTGTACTGAACTGTGTAGCACAAAAGAACACTGAGCAGCTCAAACTCCAACAGAGAGGCCTTATTAATAAAGATCACAAAAGAGAAACAGTTCATATCAAGGATTCCGAATTCAGATCAAGTAATTTATGAATTATTATTTGATAGTTTCTTGTGTCTGAAACAACTGCCGTCTACTTCACCCTCTCCTAAAAAACAAGAGATACTTGATTTCAGAGTAGGCAACAAACAGCATGCAATGACTTATTTCCCCTGCAGAATTCCAGTGTTTCATGCTTTTTTTTCTCTATGGAAAAAGCACCAGTAAAACATGACTGCTGCAGTTGTAAACTAGCATTTGTATTTCTTCATAAAATCTGTAAACAACACAGATTGCACCAGGAAAAACATGATATGTTCTAGGTTGAAAAATTAATCACTGTGCCTAGAAATCAGATAGATGCATGAATACAACACTGTGCTTGAATAAACCCTGCTTAGAGACATGACATAGAACCTAAGAAATACATTTAATACTTATAGAATAATAGAATTTTTATGCCTGGAAAAGGTCTCTAAGATTAACTTATATTATCTAAGACTATCCAGCAGTTAACCTAGTGCCACCATGTTCACCACTAAACCACATCCCAAAGTGCTGCATCTACATGATTTTTAACACTTCCAAGGATAGTGACTCCACAACTCCTACGAGCAGCCTGTTCCAAAGCCTGGCCACTCTTTTCATGAACAAAATTCTCCTAATATCCAACCTAAACCTCCAATAATACAACTTGAGGCCATTTTCTCTCGACCTGGCATTTGATACCTGGGGAAAGAGACTGACCACCACTTAGTTACAACCTTCTCTCAGGCAGTTGTGGAGCACAGTAAAGTCACCCCCGAGCCTCTTTTCCTCCAGGTTAAACACCCTCAGCTCCCCCAGCTGCTCCTCATAAAACTTGTACCTTAGGCCCTTCATTGCTCTGCTGCCCTTCTCTGGACTCTCTACAGCACCTCGATGTCCTTCTTATAGTGACAGGCCCAGAACTGAACACAGGATTCAAAGTGTTGCCTCACCAGTGCTGAGTACATGGGGACAATCACTGCCCTGGCCCTGCTAGCCACTCTACTCCTAATCCAGGCCAGGATGCCATTGGCCTTGTTGGACACCTGGGCACACACTAGCTCATGTTCAGCTGCTGTTGACTGGTACCCCCACTCTGGGCAGTTTCCCAGCCACTCTGCCTGTAGCACTGCATGGGGTTGTTGTGACCCAAGGGCAGGATCAGCAATTGGCCTTGTTACACTTCATACAGTTGTCCTCTGCCCGTTGATCCAGATCCAGCCTGTCCAGAACCCTCTGTAGAGCTTTCCTGCCCTTCAACAGATCAACACTCCCACCCAACTTGGCATAATTTATGAACTAAGGATGCACTCGATCCCCTCATCCAGGTCATCAATAAAGGCAGTAAACAGAACTGGTCCCAGTACTGAGCCCTGGGAAACACCACCAGTGACTGGCTGCCAACTGAATGTAACTCCTTTCACCACCCCTCCTTCAGCCCAGCCATCCAGCCAGTATTTTATGTAAGGAAGAGTACACCTGTCCAAAGCATAAGCAGCCAGTTTCTCCAGAATGCAACAGGAGACAGTGTCAAAAGCTTTAATTAAGGTCCAGATAGACTACATTCCAGTAGCAACAGCTCCTTAAGGAGATAACCTTGACAAAGGTGGAGATCAGGTCAGTCAAGCAGGACTTGCCTTTCATAAATCCATGCTTGTTGGGTCTGATTCTCTGGTTGTCCTGCATGTGCCACATAATGGCACAGACAATTATCTGTTCCATGACTTTCCTTTGCTCTGAGGTCAGCTGACAGGCCTGTAGTTCTCTGGAGTATTCTTCCAATCTTTCTTATAGATGAGGTAACCTCCAGCCAACTGGGACCTCCCCAGTTAACCTGGACCACTAGTAAGTGATGGAAAGCACTTTCACCAGCTCCTTCAAAACACTTGATTGGATCCTATTCAGCCCCACAGACGTGTGCCTCCAGCTGGTGTAGCGGGTCCCTGACCATTTCTGATTGATTATGGGTTGATTATGGGTGCTTCGTTCTGCTTCCCATACCTGTCTTAAAGCTCATGTACTGGGTATCCTGAGGAAAAACTCATCTTACTTTGAAGACTGAGGCAAAGAAGGCATTAAGTACCTCAGACTTTTCCTGAGCCTTTGTCACTATGTTTTCTTGTACATGTGATAAAGGGTGAAGATTCTCCTTGGTCTCCTTTTATTGCTGAAATATTTGTACAAAAAAGTTTCTTATCTTTTACAGCGGTAGCCAAATTAAGTTCTATCTGCACTTAGGCCCTTCTAATTTTATTTCATCATAACCTCACAATATCCTTTTAGTACTCCTGAGTTGCTAGCCCCTTCTTCCCAGGGAGATACACTCTCTTTTTTTCCCCTCCCTGAATTCCAACCAAAGCTCAATGTTCATCCAGGCTGATCTTCCCTGCTGGCTCATCTTTTGACACATAGGCATACTTCTTCTATAATATTTCCTTCATAAAATCTCCAGCCTTCCTGGACTCCTTTGCCCTTCAGAAATGCCTTCCCAACAGACTTCCTCAACCAGTCTTCTAAACAGGACAAACTCTACCTTCTGAAAACTCAAGGCAGTAGTTCTACTGACTCCTCTCCTTACTTCAAGAATTGAAAATGGTCATTTTGTGATCACTCTGCCCAAGACTTCCTTCCAGTCACCACATCTTGCACCAGTCCTTCTCTGTTCACAAACAGCAGATCCTGTCGGTCAGCTTCCCTAGTTGGCTCCCCCACCAGCTGTGTGAAGCTAAATTCCTCACACTCCAAGAACCTTCTTAGACTTGGAAACACTTTCTCTCTGCTATGTTGTATTTCCAGCAGACAGCTTGCAAGTTGCAGTACTTCATAAGAACAAGGGCTAGTGATTGTGAGACTTCTCCCAGCCACTTATAAAATATTTAATCTGTCTCTTTATCAAGAACAGGATATCTGCTGGTTGGCCTTCCCCCGATCCTTAACCATAAGTACTCAGCCCTGTTGTGACCTTCATTAAGGTCCACGCAATCAAAACACACTCTAACATACAGGTTTACACCCACGCCTCTCTTTTCTTTCTTGTCATTTCTGAAGAACTTATAGCCACCCATTGCAGCATTTCAGTTGTGCAAGTCATCCCACCACATTTCTGTGATGGCAACTATGTCATAGTTTTCCCCTGCACAGTGACTTCTGGTTCCTGTTGGTTGCTCATGCTGTGTGCATTGGTGTACGTGTACTTTGGCTGGATATTGATCCTGCCACCTTTCTGGGGGGACATGTCCTAATTCCCACAGTAGGAGACATCCCAAGACTTTTCTCTAGCACTCCTAGTTTTATCCTCTTCTCCCTTTAAACCTAGCTTAAAATGGTCAGTGGGATCTGCTAACTCCCAAGCAAGGATCTTTTTCTCTCTTTGAGACAGGGGTACCCACTCTGTCATGAGCAGGCCTGGTGGTGTAAACTGACCCCTGATCAAAAAACCCAAAAATGGTGTTGGTACCAGCAGGGTCTGAGCCATGTATTCATCTGTACGATGTTCCTATTTCTTCCTGCATCATTGCCTGCAATTGACAGAGAACACAGCTTTTGCTCCTGATGCTCCAACTCATCATTCCAAGACTCTGAGGTCTCTATTCACTGCCCTCAAACTTCTTATTGTGACTTCATCACTGCCCACCTGAACAAACAGTAATGGATAATAAACCACACCAGAGTGGAGAATTTCTTGGTGATGTTTCTTACCCAGATCCCAAGAAAGCAGCACTCTCCCTCATGGGTTTGATCAAATTGCTATATTGGAGCCTCTATTTCTCTCAGAATGGAGTCGCTGATGACAACTACTCTTCTTTTTTACTTAAAAGAAGATGAATGCTCTGCAGATGATGGCAAACTACCAAAAATGCAGAACAGTCTGTAATTCTCTGTATATTAACAAAACTGGATCTCCAAATTGACTAATCTGAATTGTGTTCTGTGCTTTGTTCCTCCTGAAAAAATGGACATGCTTCTCAAAATTGCTACCCAATTAACATGTAGAAGGGCCCCTGAATATTTAAAAATCTCAGCCAGAGGACTGACAGTCTCTGATGGAAAGGTCAGTTTTCAATTGAGAGTTTGGGTTTTTTTCCATTTCTGTGCAATAGCCCATAATGAATGAGCAAACTGTGTTTCAGGATTGTAGCTCAACTGGAACACAGAAATTAATTGTGCCAATCAGTCAGCAAGTAGCAACCTGTCGCAAGTGCCTGCACATATTAACTATGAAATGAGTCAAAAGAATAAATATTCAGCATGAAAACCTTCTGAGAGCATAGCACAGTTATGTTTGCTTCCAGTAAAATTCACAGCACAGCTGTATTTGTTGTGCCAAACAGAGATAGAAGTCTAAAGCCAAAATTGGATTAATTAAGCAAGGGTTGTAGGATCACCACAGGCTGATCCCGGCATAACAAATGAGAGGATGCTTCCAGTTCTTCCTGTGTGCTGGCCAAAAAAATTTTTCTGTAGCAGGCTGTACTTGGAAAGACAGCTCTGAAGGCCATGCTATTTGGGTAACCTTTTACAATTAAGCCACAAATTAATCTGCTTGTTAATGTTTGTCATCATGGAAGACCGTTTAAAAATCCTAGATACATTATTGCTGCCCACTACAACCATCTGCAACAAACAGCTCCTTGGAATAAATTTTGAACTAGTGCATTTTGAGCTAAGGCCATGCTGAAAATTAATGGCTTGGAAAGGTCGCGGGTTTTATCCATTTTATTATATATGGTGCGTTAACCATGTACATATGGTATTATTCAAGTATTGAAATCATTCTAACAAAATCACTGAGATAATTATTGAATTCTCTGTTTCTGTTGGTGGAGAATGGCTCAGCTACCACCCTTGTTGCTCAGAGGAAACAAACCTAACAAGAAAAATAAAACCACCAGAACTGCATTCCTAGGAATTGAATACAACAGATGAAAAGCTTGAAACTAAGGGACCCAAAAATCTCCCTTTGAAGAAGTGGGGAGACATAACCCAGAATCCATGAGTCAGAAACCTGGGCAGACAGACTCAGTCTAAAAGGGAGCTTCTTAACAATTGCACAGCAAAACATCAGGGCTCACTATTGAAGGGCAATAGACATCCCTAAGTTTAAAAGTTTATCTAAGCCAGATCTCAATAGCATTGGCTGAGACATAACAAGGCAGACAAGATGAATTCCTCCTGTAAATATTGGTAATTTTGCTACCTATTTTTACTCTTCATCACCCAATTTCCCACCTCATAATTAAGAACACAAATTTTTTATTTGCTGAAATAATTCTGATTTGATTTTAGCTACAGAACACTATATGACAGAAAAGCAACTAGGCGAAGGTAATAAACTTGAAGCACATTTCCCCAGAGTCAATAGATAGAAATCAAATGGTGTATACATATCACGTGTGTGTACAACTTTAAAAGATTTAAAGATCTTAGTGCTGTTTGAGGAATTGCATCATCCTGCTAAATTAAACTGAAATTCAGTATAGGGCCTGAAAACATCTCTTATTTTCAGAATTTCCATTAGAAACTATAATTGCACTTGTTCTGTAAGGAACAGGAAAGATTAACCCTCCTAAAAATTTGGGAAATGAAAAAGAAAAATTGTTAATTTATAATTAAAAAACACTTGTTTGTGTCTAGTAAGAGCATTTAAATATATGCATTACCATAATTATACACCACTATCTATATATATACGAACATTAAATGAGAGTATTAGAACTAATGCACTTTCTACTGTCCCTCCTTTTGTCTCTTATTTTTCTTAAATACTACTACTTATACCTAAATAGGAACTCTGATTAAGACCTAATTCTGCAGAAGACTTACAGCTTCTTACTCACTACAGAAAATCATAGAATCTTATATTATCCTGACTTGGAAGAGACTCAAAAATATCATCAAAGTACAACTCCTGGCACTGGATGGGATCTACCCAAAAATCACACTGTGTGCCTGAGAGCATTTTCAATGCAATAGAAATGCAAATGGAGAAGAGGCACCTGGAAAGGGACCTGTATGCACATGGTCAGGACTGCACTTCAAGCATCCCTTCCTAGGAACATACGCTTTGTTAAAAGAATCATGCAATACTATAAACAAACAGAATTTCTGTGTTTTCACTCACTGAAAGATTCATGAAGCCTAAGATCTTCCATCAGGGCAATGACTACTACTACTGCCAAATGTTTGGCAGGGAAAAAAATCTGGAAAACTTGAACAGAGTTATGTGGAGGGCTGTGTAATTTTTAGAACAAGATATTTTGTGAGAGATGTAGCATCAAGCTTCATCCAACATTAAGAGATGTCAGTGAGATTGAAGGAAAATAAAGGTAAGGAAAAGGTGGGGGGAGTGGCAGGGAAGAGAGCTATTATAGGGTTTAATATCCATTTGAAATCAACGAGAAATTCCTTAAGTAGAAGTTGCTTGAAGCATTATAATAAGAATTAAAAGGCTTAACTGCAACTTTGAATAAAGTGATCTAAAGATGTAACAAGGATGATTTATTACTTCTATAAATGAAACCAAATGCAAACAACGTTGACTCTAACACTCAGTGTCTGAAACGTTAAAAACTGTTTAATGGAAGACAGGTGTTCAGGGTTGTACTACATTGGGTTTTCAGAGTTAACAACAAAAGATGACTGTAATTAGCAAGGCTAGTGTAACTGTTCAGGTACAAGCTTGATGTACTGACATCCACTGGTATAAAAGAATTCACAGATTTAAGCTAAAGCTTACCAGGAATCAACAAAGAAGACAAATCAACTACAGGATTTGTGATACTTCCATATTTCCACATATACAATGGAAAATAGTCCTACAGCCATCGATAAAATACAGCAAAAAGTCCTACAGCCACCAATAAAAGGATGGGAGAAAGTTATGTTCTGATTCCCTAACTTCTCCAGTAAAAGAAGACAACTAAGTCCAAATCAAACATCTGGACTTTATAATGCAGTTTGTAAATAGACAAAGCTTTGCACTGCAGATAAATGACAGTAGCTGCTATATCTTAATTACCTTATTTCATCTGTGCTAGTAGACAATATTCTAGCTAGATTGTGAAGTCAGATATAGTCACATTGCCAGTTTTCAGAAATATCAGCAAGGGTTTGTTTTTAATATCTATTTATAAATACCTATTACAAGCAAGAATTCCAAAAAACAAGGAGTAGTCGAAATTTAGTTAACACAGGATCTTGCACTTCTAAGAAGCATAGAATGAGTGCTGTGGCTTTTGAGCACATTTATTAGCAAGTGAAAGAGCAGGGACAGAAATCTCCATGGACATAGTTTAATATTTATCAAGATATACTTTAAGAAACTAAACATGTAGGAAGCTAGTTTGCGCTAGAAACATTTTCCCATGTGGAATTCATCGGGGAATCAAATGCAGAATTCTGTCTCCCAACAGAGAATTTGCATCACTATAGCACCTAAGACTGCTTCTAGTGCATCTGCAGTCTAGCGTGACAACTCTGAATTCGTACTCACAAAATTACTAACAAGTGGTTTGTTAGGTTTTACAGGAGGGCAGATGGGAGGAGAATCAAATTATTCCAATTAAAGCATGAAAGAAATGATTTATGGGCATGATCAACTATCTTTATGAAGTAGGTACATACAGAAGCTTGTGGGATAATATGCTGAAGTGTTTGATGAAGAACACCATAAATAAAACTCCCACCCCTGAATGCTAAAATGATGCAGTGCTCATGCAGTCATTTTGTAAAGCAACATGAGGATAAATGCTAGTGCTTAGCCAACATATCTTTGTAGTAATTACTAGAGACTGGGCAAAGATAGATAGTGATTGTGATCAAGTACAAATGTACAACTTGATGCACAGATTTTGGAAGTGAAAAATCTAGTTTTCACCTTTGGACCAAAATTATATTAGGAGTTATACTGCAAACCATTTCATCACAAAATTTCTTAGTTGATCAAAACTTTGCAACAATCTCCACATGACAAGCTGAGGCTGATAAGGTGGTCAAGAGTACTAGAAGGTGGTTCAAACAGAATATACTTTAAGTATATTTATCTACAAAGAATAAATGATCAGCATATTGCATTAAAGATGTATGTCTGACAGAGGACTTGAAGATACCAAATAAGTCACTGAATAAGATGACCTGCCACAGGCTCTTAAAAATAAGTCTTATTCCTGGAAAGAGTACTTGCAAGAGAGGTTGGAAGTATTATTGTATTTATCTCAGGAGTTTTAAATATGACATCAGGTCCACAGTCCAGACTGTAAAAGGCATATTTCAGAGGTGACATGTAGCATATGTAGCAAAGATGTAACATTCCAGACATGAAGCCGAAATGGCGCCTCAACAAATGAGGCATAACTTAAAATATAGAAGAGTTTGGACAAAGTCTGATCTCCAAGGCTGGCTGAAGAGGAAGGCATAAAATGAGAATAAGTAGTATTAACAATGGTATAAACCTGAATGGGGACTGTGGATTGAGGAATCTGAGTTGTTATTTTGTCCATAATGTGATATCAGAGCCATTTTCCTTTGCGGGGAGCACATCTTTTATGAGAGGGACACAAGAAAACAAATGCCTATACAGAAGTGCAAAACTGCTAAAAAGAAACAACAAGCAGGGTGCAGTACAGGTTAAAAAATCAAAAGTGTGGAAGGTGGACTAAAGCCTTCCTCTCTGTATGTTTATTTGAACACTATCAAATATCACCGTATCTCAAGAAAATGAAACCAAACCAAAACACACTTCGACGATAAAAAGCCCATCTAGTTTCACAAGGCTTGCATCCCTTTGTATTATTACCCAGCATGCAGCACATCAAATATTTTGAGAATATCCTGGCCTTACTGAAGTCAGTGGGAAGTTTGAAATTGTCTTCAGAGGAGCCAGGATGAAAGTCAGCAGTCCCATTGATTTCAGCAAGGCTATTAATTGTCTGAGGCTATGCACAAACATGAATCTTCCAAGAAGCAGGGCTTTGAACAACTCAGTTTTGTGTATTTACGAATTGAGAAAAATGCTGTAAATCTGGCTACAACTCTGGCACGAGCTTCAAATGAAATTAAGTGCACTATTTCATTATGTTGAACCTCAACTATATGCAGATTAAATGAGATGAGCGTTCTGGATCAGCAGGTGTCAGTCCCCTGCTGTCAAATAAATTTAGATAAGGCAAGAGCAGCATCCTGCAGCAGAGTCGAGGAACTGTGTGTGCTCTAGCTCTGCATTAGGGAGCCTGAGCAGACAGGAAACCATCTTTCAAGCCAAGAATCTGGTTCCAAGACCTGTAGTTTTCAGTGTCCTCATTTTTATGGGATAGGAAAAATGGGACATGTCAAGACTGAGAAAAGATCTCAAGGTGTCTAGGCTGTTTGCTTCTAGACGTGATATTTCCTTAAATGCTCAGGTTCTTTCCAGCTTACATGAGACAGCCCAGGTCTGTCTGCTGCACAGTTTCTGAAGTCAAAGGCACCGTGGGGAGTTCCCAGAACCACCACATTGCAAGACAATCTCCAAAGATGGAAGAACTCTACATACCACTTTGCTTCCACATAAAAGACAAACCCAAAAAACCTAGAGGTTTTACTTCTACCTTATCTTAGTTACAAATCTCCTTTTTGTTCTTGTTTGTGTATATATTAAAAATGAGAAAAAAAATTATATTCAAATTTGCAATTTGTTCTAACATTGCCAAGATTTTTCTTTGCAAATTTTGTATCTGGTTCACACAAGCAAATTTCATTTCCTGTCAAATAAATTAAAACTGACAACTAAGAAAGAAACAAACTGTAAAAGTTAATAACACCTAAATGGTACAGCTTATTCCAGATAAGTGCATTCCAAGTACAAAATGCACTCTCAAGTCATAGAAAATGGGGGGGGTTTTTTGTCTTTCCTAAATAACCATTACTATCTAAAAAAAAAATGGATCTATGGATCTCCTTTTTTTTTTTTTAATGCATTTTGTCATCACAGGCTGAGGAGACTACAAAAATGTATTTGGATTTGTTTTGTTTTCCTGCAGTTTTGTTTGTTTAGTTGATTTGTACATGGTAAGAAAAATAATTAAATACAAATGATCTTTCTCCACTCTTATTCTGTTTAGTGCCTTACCCCAAACTGTGAATATTGGGCATGACATACACAGCTGCTTTTTCCAGTGTACAAGGAAAACATAAAATTGCCCTTGTACAAATAACACTTCCTTTTAAGGCTCTATGTTAACTACAGCAATCTGATTTGCAACCACCACTCTATAACTTGTCTAATCAACTCTGAAATGGATATTAGATCCAATTCACCGACTGGCTCTTTTCCCTTCCTATAATTTCTTCTACAGCTGATCTCTTGGTTCCATAACATTATCCACAGATATAAAGCATATATTTAAAGCCATTAGGCTTTCAATTCTACTGGACAATACCAGTTGTACTGTAACTATTTATCTTTAGTCTTTTATGATCTTATTTACTTCAACTATATTTTTTTTACATTATTTGTATTTCATATAAATCCTGTCATCAATAAAATTAGAGAAACATAGCTAACCTTTTTTCAAAAACTGATGACAAAATTGAACACTGAGTCCATTGCTTTTTGTTTATCTCCACCTTATAATAAAGCTTTCATAAAAAAAGGCACCCTTAAAACATATGCATTTAAATGACTACATTTTAGAAATTGTCACGTCAGTTCTAACAACAAAGAAAAGAATACTGAAATAGTTAAGATGTCCGCTACCATTGCCTAGTTTGGTCTGTTAACTTCATATTCAAGAATACTTCTATTTAAGTAAAAATATAAAATCTAATCCATAATGTGCAATCAGGTCAACTTTTTTGATATTATGTAAAAAAAAAGATAAATTAGAAAATATATTCTAATATTATTGGCCACAGGGCCAGACTGAGAACTAAACCAAAACCTGGGGTATCTTCTCAACTTTGTACGCCCCAGGACAATTTTGCCTTTGTACTTGGATTTCCATACAGTGAAAAACAGTGTGTAAATAGATAAATAAGAAAGAAATCAACATTAGATGGCTTAATTAAATCCCTATAAACTGTGGTTTTTAACTCACTTATAGAGAGAATAAGCGAGATAAAATTATGCCATGTTAGATTATGTTCACTTAATAAAGTGTGCACCTTCCACCTAGCAATTGTCAAGCACACAGGAAAAAACTAACCTCCAGAATGGGAGCTTCCCCATGAAATGTATTCTATATAAATATATATATTATTTCTACACATAAACATACAGATTTTTTTCCACAGCAACAATATTGTGGGGGAAAGACAAGGATAAAGACACCTGCTGTTCTCCAGGTCTGAAAAAAATTGTGATGACAGCACAGAGACTGAGTTTGTAGCATGTAAGACAAAGTGTTGTAAAATAAGTGAACTATCCCTAAGCAAGCTGGAAGGGGACTGGAAACTGTAATTGCACTAACATGCTGTGTCATGTTGCTGTGGCTATTTTTTCTCTACATCTAAAGTCATTTGTCTCTATGATACCTTAAAATGCACACTGTATCTGTACAGAAGAAATTAATCTGAGAAAACTCTTAAGTTGCACAAGTAAAGAAACATACTGGAGAGTGGGATGGAGAGGGGACAAAGGGGAATGTGTGCACTTATACATAAATTATTGGTGCATGTGTTAATGATCAGTACACAGTCATCTTGCATTTTAAAAAATAGTTCATATCGTGTATTTTTTATATACAGGTAAAAAAAAAAAGTGCAAAAAACTAACAGGTGCTACGTATCAGGTTCAAACAAAAGTATTCACAGATGTCCAATGTGGTGTATTGGAGCAATATGCTTGAGTATTTAAAGTGTTTGTGTTTCCTTTGAAATGCATCATTGAAAGTACAAAAAATACAAAATATTAATATATTTCAGATGTTAGCACATGCCATGTTGGCAGTAACTCCAAGTACTGTTCTCAGGGCTCTTGATTTATTTCAGTAGCCAGATGGATTTTTAAAAGCTCATAGAATATCTAGGATAGGTACTAGCAGGCAACTTGAGGTACAGCACAGAAAAAAGTTTTTTGTATATTAAGAAACAGAGACCTGTATGAAGAAGCCTAATTAGTTTGCACCCTGCAAATAGTAACTAAATGATCTGGAAAATGAGAAATCTTTGAAAATATTTGTTCCATCCACACCAGGCATTGGAACACAGGCTGAACTTAACAACATCACCATTTAAAAGCTTCCTTATCACAATTCAAAGGAAGCATTTGTTATTGAAAATAAAAAAAAAAATAAAATATTTGTTTCAACATAATTTCCTGAAACAAAATGTTCATTTAAAGGTACATTTAGTGGGGGGGAAAAAAAATTCAGATATAGTTATCTTTCTAATTTTTCTAAATTTAAGCCTCCCCAGGCTTCTTTCTATCTGAAGTGGGATTATAAGCCTATTTTGCTAAAGAAGGTTTGCAAGGGAGATAGCCACTCATTTAACTTTGAAATTCACTGATAGTTTATACAACTTCTTTCCTGCACCTTTAAGGCATATTATTTTATATAGATGTATGTAGTCTTAGGATGGTACTTCTACATTATACAAGTATCTTTGGCACAAGGCAGTCTTATGTCACATTTATTAACGAATATAAACCCATTCCTTCATTCTGAGCCACAGTTGAGCAACCAGAATTACATGTATTCCTAATGAATAATTTTATTTATCCTTTTACTATCAACAAAAAAGACATGGTTTCCACAATGAAACCAAATGACTCCGTAATAAAGAATCCATGAAGTTCTTACCTTATAGTAGGTGTTTGTTAAGGGAAGGTGAGGTTGTTATTTGTTTGGGGTTTTTTTACACCTTAGGACAAGATTATGTTAAAAAACCAGATGATTAATTTAAAGTAATGAGATATTAATATATTTTTGGAAAAATCTAATTTATATTTTTAATTTGCCACACCTAAGAGGATTTTTGTAGATGGCTGATTCTATCATACATTGTATTGAGATCCAGCATAATACGAGCTATAATTGTTGGTGAAATACTGTTCTTGATTGAAATCAAATGTTTTCCCTTGACTATTTTTAACTTTTTTAAAAAAAATTACTTATTTTTAAGACATTTTGAGGACATTATTTTGGCCTATATTAAAGATTTCATATAGCAAAATCATATGTATCCTGGCAAAGCAATTATTTCTGAATTCTATTTTTGATTTTTTTTTTTTAATTATACTGCGTGAATTCTGATATTTATAACGCCACCTAGCCAAGGAGTAACTTCTGAGGCAGGGATTATGCTGCACAGGACTATGATTGATATTGCTTCATGGCACTCAGCTGCTCTCTAAAATTGGGGTGAGTGGAAGGGTCTCTCACTTCCCTGACTTCTAATATCTCTGAGCATATGATCTGTTTATCCCTCTCTGACAGAGGGCACATTTTCTCCAGCTCACTTTTGCAGCACCTTTCTGCTTTGGCTCATTACCAGACAGTTTAGTTTCTGTGAAGGGAGACTCATAGAATCCTAATTCTCATAAAAAACTATTTCCTCCTGAAAAATTACACCTGTATGCTGTGTGGCTACTGGCTCCAAAATGTCAGAGTTTTTACAAAAACAGATAGAATCGTGACCCTGTCTTAATAAATATTAAGGGAATTATTTTTTTTTAGTTCAAAAATATCAGTAAAGGAATAATAGATAAGAGGCTCGGTGCTGGTTGATGAGGAATGCCAGCACTGGAAGCAGGCCAGATGATTGGCAGGACAAGGGTTACCTAACTTTCTGGGCAGAACAAAGTAGGTAGGGACTACTACTCAGCATTGTCACTGATGAAGTCCCTACGTGCCAGTGCACATCGGATGTGGTGAATGTGGGCTATGTTGATCAATACAAGCAGAAAAGACAACACTTTGGCTCTTGGAGACGACCAAAGGCCATGTGCAGAGCAAGCTCTGACAGCGTGTGCATGTTCTGGGCAAGGCACCGATTTCAGAGCTGTGGTGGGTGCAGGGACTTTGCCTTGGGAGAAGCACAGTCTCAGAGGGATATAGTTTCAAAGTGTTAGTAACAAGACTAAGTATTTCATAATCATTTAAGAATGCCCATTTTCAAGCACAAAGCACACTACACTCCCATTCATGTTGCACTCATTTATGACAGTTTCCAGTTTAATTTCAAGATTAACCAGCTGCCTGCTTGCAAGCAGGTAACTTCAGATAGATTTTTCAAGTAGGGGAATAAATATTTACCTGTGTCATGGCATCACTAATACATTCTTTACCACTGTTAGCCCTAGCTGAGCTTCACTGGCAACATCTTATTCCCAACTGCTCAGGAAAACATCTGGAAAAAGTTGCAACCATCATAAATATTGAAATGTGGGACTTCTAAGTCTCAAACTGAGCCCTGATTGTCTCTGAGGGGAAGGTTAATTTTCAGACTCAAGGGTATTTTTCCTCTTATATAAAAAATAGCCCAAAATGAAGAAATTGAATTAAGTTCAAAATTCTATCTCAGTAAGAACACAGAAATCAAAGTTGGCTCATGATTAGAGCAATTTATTAGAAAAGTATTGGATTAGCCATCCTTTGAAGTCTTGGGCAGCCTTATGGAAATTATGATGCAAAGAATAAATTAGAGAAAGCTGTATGATCCTGTGTTTCTGTTTAAATATTCATAAGATATTTGACACTACAGGAAAACAGACATTGGTTTTTGATACACGAACACAAACTTGATAATCCAAGAGTATCTTCTGACCTGAAATTTTAGAAAAGTGTGCTGATGTATTATTTTGTGTAGAGTTTGTTTAGGGTTTGTTCTTGTTGCAGTTGGGCTTTTGCTTTTTGTTTTTTCCCAGGATGAAGACAGAAATCCAAGAAAATATTTATTTGCTGCTGGTTATTGTAAGTTGGTTTTAGCTTTACTGAATTATTTTTTCCTTTTAAACAAGCCAAACTGATGTTATTGTAACAAAAGCAGTATAATAAAAATAGAACAATAATTAAAGTAATTCATCTGTACCACAGACTACTAATTTTTTTACCACCTGTCAGGGGTATTTATCTCTAGCTGGAAAATAATTCAATTAATTTTACAAAACTAAAACTGAATTCAACCCAAAACCTGCTATGAATGGCAGCAATGCTATAATACTAATTTCTTATCACACAAGTTTCAGAAAACATGAAATGTGAGGGTTTTTTCCCTACAGGAAAAGAACTTATTCATAAATTTTATACACATAATCTATGCATACAAAATACGTTACCAAAAATACATTAATAAAGTACTTCACAAAAAATAAGTTAATAAAACCCCAAACCATCCCATATAGTATTCAGGTTGAATTTCTTTGATATACTGACATCAAAGTAAAAAAAAAATTCTGGAAGCAAGTAATCCAAAACTCTGCTGCAGAAACAAAGCAGTCCTAGAGCTGGGCTAGCAGTTGGGATCCCTATCTGTTTGCTTGCTCCTAGGATTCAAAAGCAGAGCTGAGTGCTCAAAAACACATTTTATACTCATTCTAGTCCTCTAGCATCAAGAAATTGTAGCAGCAGAACACTGCTTACTATTTCCTCTTTCCCATCCCTGGAAACTTCAAAAGCCGAATCTGTTCGTGTCTAGTTTGAGGAGTCTGTTTCAGGGGAAGTTTTTGGCTTCGTGATGTTTTTTTTTTTTTTTTTTTTTTTTTTGGGGGGTGTTTTTTTTCTTTTTTATGGGTTTGTTGTTTGTTTGGGGTTTTGGGTGGGGGGGGGGGGGGGTTTTGTTTTTTTTGTTTAGTTGGTATTAATCTGTGTTTAAAACTTGCTCTGATCCTTGTAATGAGATCTCATTTGCTACAATCATTTCTAGTATTTGTGGGTGAGTAAGAAAGCAAAAGGATGATGTCATGCCCTAATGAGAATGTTTGATGTCATGGAGATTAATAGGGAAAATGGATGAAACCACCAACTGTTGCTGCATTGGATCTGAAATCTTGACTGTGTGAATAAAATAATAATTACTGATGATGGAGTGTATGACAAAGAGTGCAAATACATTTTTGGACAGTTCCTAAATAATACAAATTCTAATCACATAGCACATTAATTTTTTTTAGATTAAACACTAAAATCACAAAATAGCTAAGTAGTATAGTCATTCATGAAATCATACTTTTGGTAGAAAGAAATAGAAAGGCTAAATTAATACCATAAATAGTTGCAGAACTTTATAGAGACAGAACAATCACTTTGCTGCATGGCTTCCTTCACAAGATAAAATAAATATTCTAACTTCAATAACTAGTATCAACAACTCTATGTGCAAAGAGAAGGGAGCATAGACCATCACCTAGAACTGAGGATAGACAGTGTTAAAGGAATAAAGCAAGTATTTATTAAAAAAAGGCCTTCAAAGGATATACCTTGGGCAGTACAAGAGCCTGGCCAAGGCTCCATCCAAGATGGATGACAGGTCATGAGTTTTCACACTCTTATAAGTTTTGGTCCATTTACATATTGGGGTTAATTGTCCAATTACAGGTTCAGGTTTGGAAGTCACATCTTCCCAGTTTGCTCTCCTCAATTTGCTGCTGTTTATACTTTTTGGGCCTGAAGCTGCAATGGTGTCCTTGGTTCTTGGGCTGGAAAACGATTGTTTCGTCTAACTAAACTGTGAGGGGAACTTGCTAACACTTTATATGAAGTTCAGAGTTAAATACTAATGCACTACAGAATCTCGAAAATATGAAAACTAAAACTTAAAGAGTCATCATACTTTTTCCACGTGTGCCAGTGCAAGATTTGGCAGTCAGCCTTTTGGACAGTTATTACACTTACTTGTGCAAAGATAAACAGTGCTCTTTAACTGGTTATTTTCTTTCTACTACACAAACAAGGAGGCCACAAACAGGAGTACAGAATTGACCTTTAGGACAACAACCATAACATAGATATAGTAGTATGTTATGAAAATATTTTGCAGAAGATTTTTTAAAGTTTATTTTTTATCTCTGGAGCTTGAGACAGAGCCTGGAAGAGCTTATAAGTTAAAAAAAAAAATCTAGACACTATTTTCTTAGATATTCCTGGAACAGTGCAAATTTTGCACTTTTCATTTTCTCAGCTGAATGCAAGCTTGTTATCAGCACACAGAAATTACTGAAGAGCAGTATAAACCATGGTCATGGGACGAAATGATGACCTGAGAATGATGCGAATAGTCACATCAGCCACTTGTCCTAAAGCAGATAATAATAAATTTCTGTCTCTTGCAAGTGTAGTCTCTTTTATCCTCTATTTTTCTTAATTACATTTTTTCTTTTATTTTTCCCCGGCTGACACATTGAGTTTTAAGGCCATATGCTTTTTGAAAAGCCCATAGCAACCTTTTTGTTTTGCTTCTTCCCCATAATACAGTCTTATTATGGAGTTAGTTGCAAATGAGCCTATTGAAGTGAACCTCAGGGAGGTTACTTAATTTATTTTTACAATTGCCGGTTGGCTTTTTCCCTAAAAAAATCCATGACACTTTTCCTGACATCATAGTTAAAGGGACATTAAGAATGAAGCAAGAATGTCCTTGTAGAAAGACTGAACTGCCAACACCGGTTTCATATGTAAGATTAAAGCTCTACAGACAACAGTTATTTGCTAGCAGTAAATTATACTACTATATACACAGTATGTATATAAAGTGTGAGGATAATGGCAAAACTAATACTACTCTGTCACATAATGAAGAATAAAATGAGCTGTAAGTTACACAGAGGATTGAATAGTATGGTAGTTGGTGACAGCCACAGGACATTTTGATAACTTATCTAGACACAGTTCTTTTATTATCAAAAGTTAACTATTTCATTAAGAAACAGGCTCTGAAAGACGTAATTTATTTCCAGTTGCAGAGACAATGAAATACCTATTTCTGTGGGAACGTCAAAGGATTTCCTGTGACACAGATCAGTGTCCTGTTTAGACAAATCCCTAACAGCTTTAAATTAATTATTTAACTCAAAATTTTTGATCAGAACCTCTGTCTCTAAAATGTGAAGGGTATTTAAATGATTAAAAAAAATTAAAGTAAACAAGAGAAAATAAAATTCAAATGTCTTTCTTCCAAAAGGAGATACAAGAAGCTTCACAACGGATACTTTATTATTTGGCACTAGTTTGCCCTTTGTCCCTTTATTTTTTTTTTTCATTTACCAAAGACTTCTCTTAAAACCCTGAGTTGAGATGAACTACAATAGTGATTCATACTCTGTTACTAGCTGAAATTTTGCTTGTTTTGGATATGAGTAAAGCTCTTTCCTTATATTCTCCAATAGTCTTCTGGTTTTGGAGCTTGCTTTTCTTCCTTATTAGTGAAGTTTTGAGCACAGTAAAAAATTAAATATTGGGAATTTATCCCGTTGCACATTTTGAAGATTGATGAAACTCTATCCACTTTGAATGACATACTGAATACATGGAACTGTGAAAGTGGGAGCTATGAAGTGAAACAGCAAAGTTATTTGTGATTTATAAGCTCCCAAAGGCTTTACATCAAAACAACAGGAAGGGTTTTCATATGGTCTAGAATGAATGCTGCCTCTTAGCAAACACAAAAAAAACCCCCCTAAGAATGAAAGTTGATTTAAAGGATCTAATCTTCCTGCAGGTGAAAGCACACCTCTATTGCTACTTACTCTAAATGAGATTCTCAGTTTTATTCCTAGCACCAAGAATTTCCTGTCTTCTGAAGGATTTATTGCCCTCCAACTTGAGTTTCCAGCAAACAGTTCTCTTCCTCAAAAGATGAGATCAGTGGCTTTAAACTTTTAAAGGTGTAATTTTCTTAATTCTGAAATTTTAAGTTATATTATAGAAAGTTACAGTAGACATAGCCTGTCACGAACTGAACTATGATTACAACAGGTTTATGCAGCTGCTCAAAAAGCTCTTCTGGAAGTAGAAAAATTCACTCATGACTCATCTAACCATCCAAATGCACTCATATATCTAACTGTGCCCTTTCCTCCCTTTAGCTTATATTGTGTGTATTGAACACAGGTAACACTGGAACACAAACACAGCAATATGCCATCACAGCGTGGTGAGACAAGGACAGTAAAGCAACACCACCCTCACTGGGACAAAGGCTCCTTCATTCTCCCTCCCCTGCTGTGTATCCCACAAGGGCCAGTCCCACCCTGACACACTGCAAGCTCCTGCAGTACCCACCAATGCACACAACCCAGCTCCCATACCTGCACTGCCTTCCTGGGAGAGCGTGGGGCCTGCCTTAGGCACCTTGAGGCAGAATCACCCATCCCAGGACATTCTTTAACCACACTAACTGATGAGGACTTATTTTGAAAGGAAGATAGGTAAGCACAACAATGAAATACTTTATTCCATAAGGGTATGGAATAAGATACATGAAGATGCATCTGTGCAAATAAATATATTCTTTTTCTGCAGCTTTCTAGAACTCCTTCCAGCTCCCTTTCTTCCTTATGCTGAGAATGACTTCAAAATAATACGTATGCAGTTACAGCGTTTCATCATCAACCCAGAATCTTTGGGTTATTTTCTTTGAGGATTTGTTTTTTGTTTCTTTGTTGTGCTTATGGTTTTGGTCTTTTGGTTGGTCAGTTGGTTTTGGGGTTGGTTTTTTTTGTTTTTTGGGGGGGTTGTTTTGATTTAATTTCTCTATTTTTTCCTTCTGCAATCATCTGAACTTTGAGAAGACCATTCACATGGTGCTATTGGAACTTGGGAGAAGTCACAGTAAGTTACTTAACCTGGCAGCTTAATGCTGCATACTTGGTATGAAAGCTGATTTGAGAGAGATTTCAGGGAAAGCCGGAGGCTGTGTTACCTCTCCAGGCTGCTCAGAAGCCAAGACTGCTTGGAACATTTGAGCAGTCCTGGCACTCAGAAAGGAGGCCATCTCCACAGTTAGAAAGCTGGCAGAATCCAGCTTTTTGGTACGGCATATCCAGAGCAAATATTATTTAACGTAGGTAAAATATACCTCTATGTCACTACTTTTATTTTTTCACTGATAAGAATACTGCAATTTTTTTTTCTTGTCTGAAGATTTTGGCCAAGTTCTGCATTATGTCTCAACTAAGAGAATTGAATTCTATTTTACAAAAATCTCACTTGCTGAAAACTTAAAACAGCTCATTCAGACACTGCAACCACTAAGGTTGTATCATCTGCTCCAGTGTGATGGGAGCATTTATTTCATGTTACGGTGTTTCAATTGGATATTGAAATCTAAAAATAAAAGGTCAAGTTTTTTTATCTCTATTTCTAGAAGCAGAATGGTTACATAATTTTCTACTGTTCTACTTGAATTATAGAGATATAAAGTAGGCAAAGATGACCAAGAAAATTTAGTTTCATGGAAGACCTCACATTATCTTTTAAAATTTTTTCCCCTCCTACCCAGAGATGGGGGGTCAATCTGCTCATATACACGTAATACAACAGAATATTGAAAATATATTATTCTGGAATTTCCTCAATTTTTTCTAGAGGAAACCAAACCTTTATCAGGCAAAAAAATTACTTTCTTAATATAGCCCAAACAGATATGTATTCTAAACCAACCCTCCAAATTACCATTAAATATGTACTTCTTCACCCAGGAATGTTTCAGGAAACTGAATGGTGCATGAATAAATGATCACATTGCTGCTTTCAGAAAGAAATTTGCCAACGCAATGGTTTAAATAACAGAAATATAGAGGCTTTCTGTCAAAATAATGGAAAGGGTGAAGTTTGTCCACTATTTCAGTCCTCCCCACAGAAGTGTGTGACTGAAGGCATTTCAGCAGCAAACCCCTTGCAGATAAAACATCTTGAAAAGCAGGATTAAGCATTTCTGAGATTTTGAAAACCTAACCACTTTTATATTGTTGCTGAGTGATTGAAATGGACAACTGATGCAAATTCCTTATCATGATGTTTCACAGACTTCTGACATTACTTTACTGCAATAACAACTGTTAATTAAATTCACTCAACTAGAACATATTCTAGTAATCACTGACTTAATTTACTGAGAATTTCACATTTTAAATTATTAAAGATGAAAGGCACAAAAGAGAACCATTTATCAAACCTGCTACACTTTTCATGGTATAACTTCTATTGATTTCTTATCAAGAAGCAATCTAAATCAACATGTCCACTGTGACATGATTATGTTTCTTTTCCAATGTCAAAGCTATTATTCATGCCAAAGATGATCCTACTAACTCTTTTTTTTGGTGTCATAAATAAATGTAGTCATTTGTCAATAGTCTCATCCTCCCCAAGAACATCTTTTATGTGAAGGGTTTTATTTTGTTTTTTCTTTTCCTAATTGTGAAGAGGTCACACTTTCCAATGTGTGTGTTATTTCCTTATTCTTCCTATATATGAAAAGTCTTAATATTCAGGATGTTAACTTGCCAGTGTTCACATTGTATTCCACTACTTGGAGTCAACAGGACCTATAAAGCTCAAATACATCACATTAACAGTCTATTGCCCCATCACCACCAGGGCAGGAAAAAAATTATAATTTCCACTGGTCCTGGGTAAAATCTGAAGGCGACTTTACCCTAGTTAACATAGCTGACAGCACAATGTCCTGTATAGTGACATGGCCATGTAGTGTTAACTGATAATGTCACATCCCCTGCATGCCAGTGACCATTTTCTGAAAATAGTTGGAAGATGCTGGACTAAGGTACCCAGAGAAGGAAAAAAACCCATAGTCCCAGTAATTTATCCAGAGCAGTCCTGATGAAGCAAGAGACACCTCCAAGCATCTGTCAACTCCCAGAGGCCTCCCTTGAGAGCAGACACAGCACAGCCCAAGGAAAATAACACAGCCAGTTTTCCCAAACTCTGGTTTATGCACTAAGGAAAAAAGCAAACTCTGGATCATTAAACATGACAGTGACATCCACCTATGGGCTATCAACATGTCAATTTACACAAGCGTTTATGCTGATGACCAGAAGAAAACAGGAGGCTCTGGAATCCAGCTATTAGTCTTTGATTTGCTCAACCACATAGCTAATCCGTGTAGCAGCTAGCCAAATAAATTAAAGAATTATATGAGACCAGTTTTAAAGGATAATAGAATGGCTGCATAGCTTATTAATGTTACATTTCAGTGTTTATCATGGCAAGGAGCTATTCTTAAAACCACATTATGGCAGTGTCATCAGAATCAGGAGCTCAAGCAGTGCAGCACTGCAGCAAAGATAAAATCCAAGGCTTTCTTAGAAACAGTACCTTTTCTATTTTCTTTTTCAGCTATTTTAACTGCATAAAGAGCTGCAGGAAAACACTATTGTTACCTCTTTGCCTGCTTCCCAACAGTTATTGTATTGAACAATGTAGATAATGCACATCTAATGAGTATTTCATTCTCTCTGCTTCAGATCAGGCAGAGCACAGTGAATTTTTCCAAGACTGATTAGTGTTCCTACAGAACATCATAGAGAGCAAAGTGTAAGCAATTACTTTCCTCTATAAAAATACAACTACCTTTAACACATATATTCAGTGGAAAAAGGAGTCCTGGATACTGCTAACACTTTGAGGCTATGCTTCTGCAGTCATTATTACAGTTATGCTAATATGGGGATTCAATTCTGCAAATGCATTTTGCTGCCTGTCATGGATTTTATCATACATCAAAAATAAATTGCTATAAAATGAGCCTAGTATAACTGAATTTCAAGTTTTCTGAGAGCTATTGATTGCCTTCTCTCATTAACTGCTACTGAAAACTGTTCAATAAATTATAACAAAATAATAAAGGAGATCATTGCTTTTAATAATGAAGTTTCTGTGTTGCTTATCTGTGGAAATGACTAAAGAACATATTAAAGAATAGAGCAAAGCCTCTAAGTCAGGAACAGACCATATTCCTATTTTGTCTAAAGATGTCTTATTCCCCTAGCATTTAAGTGAAGCAGTGTGTCCGTATGTCACAGGTTGTGCTCAATGACAGCAATGCTCTGGGGTTCAGGCAAACAGCTTCTTGTGGGGAATATCATTCCTGTGACACTCTGCTTACATACTCATTCTAAACCCTTTTTGGAGAGATCCAAAATACACCTTCTTATTGCCAGAATTACTTCCAAATTCAATAACATTTGATAATGGGGGCCAGAAAGGGGAGGGGAGGGGAAGCAAGAGGGTGACAAAAGGATAAAAAGGACATGGTGTTAATCCTACTGAAAGCAAACATGGAGTTTTATTTACTGGGTCTTCAGAACGACAAGAATAATTCTAGGTCAGCAGAAATCCCTAATAATAGAAACCCAGGATGCTAATAGAGCTCCCTGAGTGTAAAAGCACAGCCCAAGGAGGTTACTGGTGATTAAAAGTATGTAGTCTTCACAGCTGTGTGGAAGTCGATTTACAGGCTATAAATGACAACAAGAACATATTCAATAAATTTGAAATGGTCAGGTACAAAGGCAATATAAAAGTGCAAACAAGAAAATATGCAAGAGACTCACAGTCCTTATGACAATGAGAACCAAGAATTATTTCAGCATTATACTCTGAAGTTAAGGATGCAACACCTGACCAGTGCCAATACTTCAACATCTACATGGAGCCACCTCCTCTTCAGTGAAAGAAGAATGCTACTTTTTTGATTTCCTTCTTCCTGTATTTTATATATGTTTTCTGAAATTGCAGAATTTGAAAGAGTAACCTCTGCACGTGTCACGTGTCTAACACAAGGCAACAGATATCACAGCATTAATTTATAGTAAAGGCAAATGCAACAGTAGACATGTAACAAGGAAAGACCTGGGATGATGGCAGGGGAAGAAATTTGTGGACAGTGGCCAACAGGGATTAAAGCATGGCTGTAATGCAGGAAAAAGTGCTCAGGTAGTAAAATGCCTTGGGCAACGGAGAGGATAAAATCTTCTGTTGTGGTTAAAAAAACCCTAAACCAAATAAAACCCAGAACCTCAACAGAGGTACTTGGTTAGAGTTTTCACTTATTTAAGTGATGCCTTTCCTTTCTACACCTGGAACCTGAGTGAAAAGATAAGACAGTTCTGGGGAAGGAAGTCATTTTATGTGGTCAGCGATGCAGAATTCAAGTTCTGAGTTCAGTTACACCAATTACAATGTTACCCAAATAAATGCACAAAAAAGCAAATATTATATTAATGCACTGTTTGATCAGTAGAATGTTTTAAAACTACAAATTTTTACTCTTTTTTAATGAAGTGTATTTCTTGTCAAACTACACTGTATTTTTGATGATTAGGCATTAACATTTCCTAGGCTTTTCACACAATAAAATAACCGCCACCTTACACCCACAAGAAAACAACCCCTATATATCAGCTAAACCCCAAGCAGTCTGATTATCTCCTACCTCTAATTTTTTAAGCCATGTAAACACCAACATAGCCTCACAAGTTAGGTCTACATCATCAGATTTGCCTTCTCAATTTTAAGTATTTTCACCAAAAAAGAAATGGTCTATTTACACATAGACTGGACAAAACCTATGCTATATATTTGCGAACATTATTTTAGATTTTGTATTAGATTCTTAAAATTAACTTTTAATTATTTTGACGCAGTTGATGCCTTATTTTTATCTGATACCATTTCAAAACATTTTCCCATCTTCCTGCTATAAGCAACTTTAGTATTTCCTAACTTCAGTGCCTTCTGAATTCACGGTTGACTTAAAAAATACTTTATTTGTTTTCTTCTTCCCTAAAGATATGAAATGCACAAAAAATATTACAGTATCTGAATATGAAGAAATTTTGTTGAAGGAAAAAAGCTTACTTCACAGATTGCATTCTTTAGCCACCTCTTTTTCACTGACTTCTTGTCAAAACTGATAATAAATAACAGAGTTAATAAGATACCTATGGACATCGGTGTTATTTCATAATGACCAAATTGACTACTATAACATGAAAAAGCAACTAATAAAGTGTCACTTAGACCAAACAAATATAAGCCAAAGGCTAGGCCTAGGAACAGTATACTAGTAATGTAATAATATATTGTTCCCATCAGGCTTCGTTACAGTTCCTGGATTTATTTAATTCTATTCATGCCTAGCATAGCTCTCAGAAAGAGCTATTAGAGTATATCATCTAGCTTGTCACAAAAAGAAATACAGGTCATCCATTTCAATCTAAAAGTAAACTAGAAAAAAAACCCATCCAAACCTAAATCACCTTTACCTTCTATTTCAATGTATTCATTCTTTGTTACTGGTAAAGGTTCTGTGATATCCATAAAATAATAATGTATAGCAAAACCGAGGTCTTGGGAATGACTATAATGCCTATTGAGATATGTGATTTCTGCCCCAAAAACAAGGAGGAAGAATGCAAGTTCAGGAAAACAAAGTAAAGTTTGAAAACAGGAAACAATTTCTACATTTTAAACATTTAAAATATATGCCTGCAGTGCTTCCTGTTCTTTTAGAGGGTCTCAACGTGTGAGAAGTTTAAAATGCCACAGCAAAGAAGGACATAACTTTGAGCTCTTGTTTCTTACATTCTTAAGACAGGAGAAGGGAAGGGTCTCAGTGGCTGTCACTATAGGGAATTCCAATTTCATTGGTTTCTTTAGTTTCTTGGGTTTTTTTCCGTGCACTCTGCCCACATGGCCCTCAAAAAAAAAAAGGTCAGGCAGAGCACAGAGAGTTTCTGTGCTCTGTTTTAGTGCAAAATGCTGTGCAACAAACTCAAGTTAGAACAAAATTTTCAGAGATAAAATGAACAGGCATTAGTTTCAGGTACTATATTAAAGAATACGAAAAAAAAGTGATGGCACTCTTCTCTCCCTTTTTTAATGTACTTTGACTCAACAGATTAACTGCATTTAGAGTGAAATGGAGAGTAAACAACACAGGAATATATATATATATTTTAAAATAAAAACTGGAGAAAAAGGAACTATGTATGAGATGTTTTTCCCCTTCTAAATTAAACAAAAACTTTGAAAGGTAGTATTGGACATTTTCAACAAAGCTAGTCTTTAAAGTACCTTTGTCTATGGCAAATTAGAAATCTGGGATCATAGCTATAACACTTCTGCAAATTTATAAGTGAAAAAAAGTTATTAACACATTCAACTTCAAACATAACACTAATTGAATTTCGTTGATTACAACTGCCTTCAGTCTCAAACCTGGGTACCAGAAAACAGATAAATTCCAAAACCAGAATTTTACTGACAATACAGCATACTGAAGACTGATTTGGTCAGGTTATACTGCAGCTAAGAATTTGAGAAATATGACCGGGCATTTTAGCTACAACATTTGGTTGCAATATATAGCACCGAGCACTAAGAACTCTTTCTAATTTATATGTATAAGGAATTCACAATCTAAATTCGCTGATCACTGGTGTATTTAGATGCTCTTTAGTGTAGTAATCAGAGAAAAACTGGAAGGTTGATTTTTTTTTAATCTACTTACACCCTTCTCATGACTTTCCTATTTTCAAAAAAAAAGTACTTCATTATCAATTTTTCAAAGCAACAAATTTTTAATCAATTGTAGTAAAGTTCTTCATTACATATCAATTTTCAATATGCAAGTCTTTGTAAACCTGTCAACATATTTTAAAATTCATCAGAAGTAATTTATTCTAAATCACTTCAGAAAAATCAAGTATAAGAACACTTAAATGAGAACTATCCACAAATACATTATAATCCTCTTAAATAGTCAGCAGCTTAGTGCTGCAAAATAGTCACTTAGGAGGGATTCAGCTGATTAAAAGATAACTGCACCAGACTGGAGAAGCCTAAACTTCACTTTCAGAAGAAAATTACTGTCACTGATCTTACTCAGATGGGATGGATTGCTTCTCACTGTCACGACTGCTTACAGAGGTTTATGTGACAAGCCTAATCTAGACACCTGAATTTCACATGCACAAGCTTAGGTTAAAAGAAACATATCACTAGAATTCATTTAATCATTTTAATCATAGGACATTTAAGAAGTGAAAAACAAGCTTCAGCTAGGCTTCTCATGTAGGCAAATCATCCAGAGCCTCTATAAAACCCTCTTCTCTTGATAAGGTGGAATCAAAGCCTTAAGTAAACTGAAACTATTTGCTCATGGCTCCTTCAGAAATGGAAAACTTCTAGAGTATTCTGATTGGAACTTGCTACTTTTCAATTATACCAAATAATTGCCTGTGTTTTCAACTCTGCAACTACAACCCCCTTAAGCCTTTTTAAAATTTTACCCTTACTATTTGAAGTCAAAGATCTTTTTCTGTATTTTGTGTCTTATATCTACTCAGTTTTGAGAGTTTACAGCCACACCATAGCTGCACTGTTTTTTTCCTGAATCATATCAGCAAAGCTCCAGACCCCAGAAGTACTAAGAAATTTCAACCATAAGAGGACATCCTGAAGGAGCAGTTTCAGCATCTGCCTGGGAGCAACAACCTTTTTGAAGTATGAGGCCTCAGAAATCTCTCCTGTTACCTGAATACAGTCCATTGCAGTATTTGAAGGTGTTAGTCATGATGTTTTCATTTATTTCATTTTTTATATTCCCTTTGTCTTGTGCTCTGCAAATAGCAGTTCCCAGTAAAAATAACAGGTGCAAAAAAGTGGAAAGTTTTGTGCTGTTGATTATTCTCTAGTTACAGGGATTTATTTTTTTCTCTACGAAATGTAACATTTTTGTTTACTATCTGAGTGAAATGAAGAGAAGGAACATTCAGATTTCAGCTTGGATACAACAAATCCTAGATCTAGTTTCCACCAAGTATTTCTAGTGTTACATTTATACTTTTCTATGTCTCTCTCTTCTTTCATTCACAGTCAAAAAAACATTTCTGTCTACAGAAGACAAGCTTTACTGGGGTAAAATTGAAGCTTCCCCTAGGCCAAAACTGTTCCACTTTGGCCACCAGTTTTCATTTATTTGAGATTGTATTCTAGACTAGTTGAGATGTTTTCCTTCACCCATATAGTAAATTACAATAATTGAGAACACAAGCTGGATTCACTCCTTCACTGCCAAGTCAAAATATGCAGCAGCTTTGACAGGGCAAGATCAACACATGCAATTGCATGACAACCCACAAATCTATGTGATCGATATGTATCTCAGCTCCACTTGCCTGGCACAAATTAAGTTAATCCAATTGTCAGTAGATTTATAGGTAGCTTCCTTTCTTGTCTCATGAAGTACCAAATTTTATTTCAACATAGTAGGAGAAAAATAAATTATGATACCCCACATATTTGTTAAAATTAGGACCAAATGTGTGTCAGCCACATTCCTTCACAAGCATTAATGTGACCTCTAGGCAAAGACAGCTAACAGACTAGTGGATCACCAAAGGATCTGGACTGAAATTTTAAATTCAGAGCTTTTACTTTACTAACTGCAGCCCGAAGAAATAATGAATTATTTTTAAGCAGTGCAGTGAAGAAAACTACAAATATCACCAGAATCAGTAGCCTGGGGTTTTTATCACTGTACTATCATTATGACCATGACTTACAGTCAGTAGTTTTAACTTTATCTAAAAACGAGTTTTAATTAATTTAAAAGCACCCAAAAAAATCAAACAGAATATATGAACTAAAAAAAAAAACCAAAAAAAAACCCACCAAAAAAACCCCTTCACAACAACAACAATCTCCAACTGTATAAAAAGAAGAAATCACACCAAAAAGTTCAGACCTTCAGCTGAACTGTGATAATCATGTCAGACATTGAAACCTCTAGCTGAACCAGTATCTCCAGTTCTGAGACATAAACAGGAAAAGCCTAGGAAAATTAGTTCCTTACATACGAAATATTTGCTAGAAAATAATTTGCTTTAATTCCTTATTTCTCCATTTACCTTTATATTTGATGCTGAGACTTCAAGAATTCCACAGTAATCCTTTTTTCCCCAATGAAATTCCAGAGACAAAACCCTTTTATTATTCTGTTAGTGACTCTGCCTTGTGCTGCGCCAGTGCACTTCAATACTGACCCATAAAAGCAGTCTTGTCTAGAGATAAGAGTAACTGGGTCTGCATCCTCAGTGAAGAAAAATTGGTAGTCATTCCCAAATATTTATTTATATTATTAAGTAGGCGGGTCTCAACTAGAAACTATATTTGCTTGAAATATATGTCCTTTTCCAGAAATTATTACAAGAAAATGTTAAATTTTTCTCTGGTTAAGAAATTTGGAAAGTAAACAGTATAAGTAGTCAAGGTACACTGTTAACTTACATTTTCAGTAATACAATGAAATTCTTTTCTGGTGATTCAAAGCGCATTGAAGTTGTTATTCATTGTTTAGAATAATCTTCACAGTGACTTATATCACTCCTATCCCCACTTGAATAAATACTTGTTTTGTTACAATGCCAACTTCAGAAACCAGATTTATATAAAACAAAACATTCAAGGTAATACGAGAACAAAGAAAGACCTGTACTTCTCATGTAAACAAAACCTGGCTGTGAGAACAATTTATTGTCTGCACTCCTTGCACAGGAAAAAAGAGTGATGATTGTTAACCCAAGCAAGGCTAATATTCAACATGCAGGTAAACTAATCTTTTGCAAATTCCTTACAGGCATAAAATTTAAACCCACTGATCTGACTGTAACCATTAACGAGAAACCATTACTTCAATTTAAAGACAAGTGGTGCACAAGAGCTTGCTCCAAATTCAATTAAATTCAAAATTACAGTAATAAAAATAAGTGAAAAGAAACATAAAAAACAAGCTGATGGGATAAAATTATTATGAAACAAAATCAGGAAGATTGCAGGGCTTAAAAGTGCTACAGTTATTGCATAGTTTAAGAAAGTGAAATTCTGAATACTTTAAAAGACAAAACCATTTAATGATTGACTGAAAGCAGTTTCTGGTATCTCCTTTATTCTCCTCTTCCCTGTGTTACACGAAAGGGAACCATCTCCCAAACGATGTACTGAAATTGAAATAACCCTTCCCCAGGTGGGAAAACACACTGCTTTACTTTCCAGACTAGAGCGCTGCAGCACCAGTATGGGTAGTTCCTTACTATGTTCCTGTGTTCCAGATATGTTTCCTTTTGCCATTTACGATTTAAATAGCTATGAGAAGGTAAAATAAAATTACTTAATTTAAATTGCAAGAGTGGGAAGCTGTGATACAACTTACTCTAAGCTGCCTATTATTTTGTCTCACAACAACTTTCAAAGAGCAACTTAGTTGCCTGTAGTTTTTCAGTACCTGGTGATTTACAGGAAATTAGTTTTTCCATGCTTTTCCCATTTTTCTCCTAGATTTCCTTCTGCAGCTGGAAGTCAGACTGATCTCTCACAATAATTTGTTTACTTTCCCTTAACAGCAGATAGATATCCATATTAAAAACTGAACTGGATCCTTGATCACAGCAGCACTTTTTATTTTTGACCTTATTAGAACAGAATATAAACTCCAGTAGCCTAGAGCTAGGAGGAAGAGAGCATTCAAGATACGGTGGGTAATAGGTAGGGAGGTGCAAATATGCAGGAAATGACACATTTACTTCATTTATAAAGGCTGCAGCAAGGGGGGGCTGGCATTTCTGGGAACAGGGAGGAGAGCCTGTAGATGTAATTGCCCCTCCATGGGCTGATGGTGGAAGAGACAGTGCACAAGTCAGGCTTAGGGAAAAAGCCAAAGTTCCCACAGCTACTGAGTGCTTCTGTATTTATGATCTCAGAGACACATAAATTCAGTTACTTGTTTTCATTACCATAGAAAGCACACAGAATGAATTTATAAAGAGCTTTCAACACACTACATGATTATGTTGTTTCTAAATACCAACACATGTTAAAAAAGATTTCAGATTTTGTCAACCTTCTATACAACCTTCTTTTCAAGAAAGTATTGATAATGAAATAGAAAGCTTAAGAAAAATTAAAAGCATTTCCATTAACAGCATGAAGTCCAATTTTCATTTTTTATGTTTAAAATTAAAAGATTGACATTTCTACAATTGTTTTTTCAGTTCTTATAATGCAATGCCCACCAAACACAAATTAGAGCTATCATCAGTTAGACAAAAAAAATGAGTAATACCAACAAATCCCATGACTTTCAACTCTCTTCAGAAACCAAAATTTGAAAAATTAAAAAATAAATCTTGTTCTAGAACAATTAAAATCTCTGATGGCAAAATTTCTTTAATTTTTTAATGACACATTTAATATTTAGATGCTTCTGGGAAGATGAATTTAATTAACATTATTTTGAATTTACTAATGAACATTTCACACATCCGAAACAGCAGTTTCAGTTATCACTGGAGTGTATCTACCTAATTTATCTGAATGGAAGTAGTCCACTATGTATAGTAAAAAAGGTAGAGCTCATAAAAAAAAATGTGAAGAATGAGTTCTACACTACTGGATCCTAAGAGAGCCTATGGTTTCGAATTTTTGATTTTATTTCACTTACTTACTTGAAAAAATAAACCAATATTTTTCAGAGATGTCAATCTATTCACACAAGTCCCTCATGAAAAATACTCATTTATTTTATAACTCATGGCTGAAAAGATGATTGCTGAGGTTGAAAGCTATTGGTATATCAGTGAAGTCTGCTAAATGATCTGTATAGAAGATTTGAAATTATCACATGCTTTGCTCTATGAAGGTCTTTCTAGTTTTGAAAATTTCTGGTTTTGGATTCTTTCATAGCAGCAATGCACCAGCTAACACAGTTTGTGGGAGCCCTGTGTCTTTTATACCACCACCAATAATTTTATCCCAGCTCTTAGCAGGCTGTAAGAAGCATCCTGAGAGATGAAAACCATTGCTATTACCTAATTTTGTGAAGTTATTCTCGAACACTAGGATTCATTAAAGTTTATGTATCAATGCAGTCCAGTTTGAGACTGCTAAACCACTGAAGATGCACAAAATTTCTGAATCTCTGAGTTTGTACATTAGCCAGAAATGACAAATCCTAGTTGTTTCAGATACCAGGTATCTGACTCCAGCATAACCCCGCATTCTGACTTTTTGGTTTGCTCAGTTGGTTTTCTTTTTCAGTTCAGGTTTTCTTTTTGATCATCCTTAGTCAAAGTCTGCCATCTTTATGAAAGATCTGCCACAAATACAAAAGCCAAGTTCCCACTTATTTTTGCCGTTGTCCATTTCTTAAATAGTTATTTGTGCAAGAGAATAAAAAATATGCACAGGGCATCTAAAGGTCATAATCTCAATCTGAACGTCATACTGATATTTTCCTTCTTAATCCTAATCTGTGAAATTTCAAGTTTGTTTCTAACCTTGATTTTTCAAGAAATTTCACTACAAACATAGCTCTATTTTTGTAGCTGTATCTGAAGAAGTAATTCAGGATCATATGTTACTGATTATATGAAACATCTACACAACAGGATAGGGAGCAGAGTTATGTGCAGGACTTTTCTCCACTCCCTTACTGTTCCAAAGGATTGTATCAAGTTTTACTGCTAAAATAATATCCTATCATTTTTATTAGGAAATTTATTTTGGTATTTTTCTTGGTTTTAAAGGAAGTATCACAATATAATGATATACGAAACAGTCTAAGATTACCAATACATTTTCCAACGGACAGTAGTACCATCAATTGTATTGATAAAAAATATATTTGTATACTACCACTCTGGAAATTCATGCAATAATGCAAGAGATAGTTTTAATTAATTCTCGTTTTAAAGGCTATAGAAAATTTGGCTAGGCAGGACTAGGCAATAAAAACTAAGCTGAGAACCAGAGAGAACTAACTTAACACTTGAATGTTCATCCATTTTCTCTGATTTTGAAATGAAAATAATTTCATGAGATACAAAAATTGCTGACGAGTTCTTTCCAAGAGTATCTGTGGGCAAGTTAACTCCAAAACATGTTGAGTGCTTCTATTATGTTATCCACCTGTATTCACTAAAGGTCCACTAACACTATCCATATTTTATTACTTTCATTTGTCTTCCCTCTAATCCAAGAACACTTAAAGGACAAGTTAACATGAAAAAGATTCCACTAAATTCTGCATTTTTTCTTCTTATAGAATACTAGATTTGTACAGATTGTCAGCAAACGTGTAGATACAGTACTTCCACAAAAAAACAAACCAAATGAAAAATAACAAAAACCCCCCTCCTGCCCCCCCATGAAAACCCCAAACCAAACTAAACAAATCAAACCAGCAACCATACACAAAAACCATCACTCCAACAACAACAAAACCCCCAAACCAAGTAGATAATTTTTTCATTGAAGTTACAAAATTCACCTCTATGGAATTAATTGTGCTTGAAAGGCCTTGTATGATACAGTATATATTTAGATGATATAGTTGTTGTCCTTCTTTCATTAAGAAGATAAGAAAAGTAGAGCTACATGACAGATTCCATATTGTTAAACTGAGGCAGACGAATTACCTCAATACCACATAACCTTCATTGAAAATAAAAAGATCTTTAAAAACAAGGATATAGCTTATACTCTCTTCACAAACCATATTTTATTGTATTTTATTGTTACTCACTATTTTTTCCTACACAAGCAATTGAAAGGTTTACATCATAAATTTTTATGATTACATGGAGAAGTAGTTAATAGTCCAAGAAGGTAATAATTTTATAAATTGTAGGAAAATGAATGGCAAATAGATTACTGGTGCTGCTGCCTTCTCGATAAACCCTCCAATAACATTAATCATTCTAAAGGACTTTTCTTCAAATGCTTATGTTCAGAATTCCTCTTCCATACAGAGCATTCATTACTCAATGCCAAATCCTGCGGGCTGTTTACTACTATTGGACGTTTTCCATTTCTTACCTCTATAATTTTTGGGCAGTTGGTCTTAATACTGGGGAACTTAGAAGAAATACCAGGGAAATTCAATCAACAAAGACAGAAATTTCCATTTTACAGATGATAATATGTAGAAACTTACTTGAAGGTACACTCCTAACATCTGGCCATGAAAAGCCTTCTTGGTGAAGGTTTGTTATGTCGTGTGTTCATTTGTTTTGTGATTTTCTGGATGAAGACGTCACAAATCTGTTCTGCCGTGATAACATTCAGACACCACCTCTGTGACATCCTTTGTGTAGCCATAAATACCTACCACACATTCAAGTGGCCTACAACAGTATCAGGATTAAAAGGAAAATCAGCCACGACTCATGCTAACATTTTGTCTGAGACACCTTGACACCACATTTAGCTTCCTGATAACAAGTGGAAGCAGATTTTAACACCTATTTGAAAAATTGTGTACTCCTCTATTTACATAGTGGTAAGAATTGCTGTGCCCTTTTAGCCATATACGATGCTAACCAGACAATATCACAGACCTGTGATTTGTACAATACAGAGATATTGCAGCATTAAGAAAGACAATTGGGGAGCAGTGACTGACAAAGGGTAATTATTTAAATAGGTGGAAAAAAGAGAAAACTACCTTATTTATTAAGTCTTTAACACTTGATTCAGGCATCTATTTATTTTTTTTTCAGTCAAAGGAAATCAGCCTATTTCTTTCATCAATAGACCCATATACTTACATCAAGAAATATCAGATTTTTTTCTAACAGAGAAATATGAAGAAACAAAATTATTTCTTCTATATAATACGTTGTTAATCCTTACGCAGCCTCACTTTTACCAGGTCTTTATTCCATTTCTGTCCTTTGTCTTCAGAACACTTCTATACTGAGTTCACCTTTTTGCTAACTAAATTTTATCTGTTTAATCCTCTTTGTTTTCTTATACACCAAAAATTATAATGTTAAAATTATAATGTTCTTTGTCTCCCTTCTCTTTACTCCATACTCAAATGTGCCTTTGAATTCTGCTTACTGATCCTAAGGTTAAGTTACTCATACCAATGTTTCGCAGGGGAGTTTACCAAGAGCTATATCTGTATATACATGTGAACAAATATTTCTCCTCTCTTGCTTTCCTCCACCCCAATCTTCTCTTTTCTGTTCCTGCTTCAGCATTTGTTGCCTTTACTCTCTGCATTATCTCATCGTTTATCAAAACTGGGAAGTGTCATTCCTCCTTTTTTTTTTTTTTGAGATGAAAATAGCAGAGTGGTGATATGTTTATTTGATTGCAATCAGATTCATTGCAACTCCATACAGAGACTACTGAGCCTCATGCTTCTACTTCTGCAAACATTGCAAACATTATGAAAAAGCAGAAAATCTTCATCTGCTGTCTTCCTCCCCATCCCCCCACAAGAGCTGCAAGGGAAATACTTGTGTGACCCTCCCTTGAAGCACTCAGCTCTCTCTAGTGCAAGGTCTAGTTTTGAGAGAAAACAGCTATGCAACGTTTTTCATGCTGTCAAACCTAGGCTAAGCTGTGACAAAATACATACTAGAGCAAAGCTATCTAGGAAAGACAAAATTGCTATCAAAGCTAAGCTGGGACATGAAAGGAAAATACAAATATGCAAAGGCATATAATTCACCCAAGGATGACTAGAGACTGACCCTTCTGCACACAACCAATGAAATCTTAGGCAGCAAACACACTTGTGGTTTCACAGGAATGACAAACATACTAATGTTTAGGCAGTAGCTACCTTAGTCTCATCAGCTGTACACACCTGCCAAAACCCAAGTGCTTTGTAAGTTTGTGTTGTGTAGAAACTTCTTGTATTCTCTGCTTGTTCACGGTAAGAAACTATATCAAATAATCTGGACTGTGAAGGATGTCAAGACTAAGGCTGACCATTGTAATCAGTCAAAATCCACATCCCTGATGACCTCTGCCTCCACACAGTTTGCTATGTTCAGCAAAGCTAATATCAGAGAAAGGCTACCACTACGAAGTAACTTGCAGGAAATTGCTAAAAGACTGTGTTGAAATTCAAAAATATAACATCTTTCCATCTGAATTTTTTGTCTATTCTTTGACATCAAATGCTCTTCCTGCATCCTGGATATGTTGAAACAGGATAAAGATTGCTATAATGCCATAGAATCATAGAAAACTCAAGGCTGGAAGAGACTTAAGATTATTGAGTCCAACCATTAACCCAGCACTGCCAAGTCCACTACTAACCATGTCCCCAAGTGCCATATCCACATATTTTTGAACATTTCCAGGGATGGTGATTTCAGCACTTCCCTGGAAAACATTTTCTCAGGGTTGACAGCCTTTTCAGTGGATAACGTTTTTCATAATATCCAGTCCAAACTTCCCCTGGTGCAACTTTTGCTTACTACATCACTTGATATCTGGGAGAAGGGTCTGCTTCCCAGCTGGCTACACCCTCCTTTCAGGCACTTGTAGGGAGCAACAAGGTCACCTCCTTTTCTCCAGGCTAAACACCTCTGGCTCCATCAGCTGCTCCTCATAGGATTTGTGCTCCAGACCCTTCCCCAGCTCCATTGCCCTTCTCTGGACCCTCCACCACCTCAGTGTCCTTCTTGTAGTGAGGGGGCCAGAACTCAGTGAGGGACACAGGGGTAAAGGTGCAGCCTCACCAGTGCCACAACACAGGGACCATCACTGCCCTTGTCCTGCTGGCCACACTATTGCTGATCCAAGACTGATGTCATTGCTCTTTTTGGACTCCTGGGTACATGCTGGCTGATGTTCAGCTGGCTATAGACCAGCAGTCCCAGAACTCTTTTAACCAGGCAGCTTTCCAGCCAATCTTCCCCCATCCTGTAGTGCTGCATGGGGCTGTTATGACCCAAGGGAAGGACTCAGAATGTGGCCTTATTGAGTCTCATAAAATTGGGCTCAGACCCTTGGTCCAGCCTGTCCAGATCCCCCTGTAGAGCCTTCCTACCCTGCAGCGGATCATAACAGGATTTAATAAGATGCAGGTAGACAATATCCACTGTTTTTCTCTCATCCACTGTGCAGGTGACCTTTTCATAGAAGGAGATTGAGTTGATCAAGCAGGACCTCCCTTTCACAAACCCTGCTGTCTGAGCCTGATCCCCTGTTTGTGATGGCCCTCTTCTATGATCTTCCCTGGTACAGAGATCAGACTGACAGGCCTGTAGTTCACCAGATCCTCCTTCCATTCTCTCTTGTAGATGGGAATCACACTTGATGACTTTCAGTCAACTGGGTCCTCCCAGGTTTGCCAGGATGGCTGATATAAAATGAGGAGTCTACTTAAGTCTTCTTTTATTTCTGATGTATTTATAAAAGATGTTTTGTTGTTTTTTTATGGCAGTAGCCAGACTAAGTTCTAATAGGGCTTTGAGTGTTCTAATTCTCTCCCTGCATAGCTTCACAATATGCTGCTTGTGGTGAGAGATAGGAAACAAACAATGTGGCCCTTCCCGTCACTCAGGCCACTTTTCATACTTTAGATTGCATAAAACCATTCTCCTGTCAGTGGGCAATGTGCAGGTGTTTAAATATACAAATGAAAGAAAAACGTGCTGTTCTGATAGAAAACTACAGTTGCTGAAGAAGAACACAATATCAAACAAGAAATTCAGAATGGTTTTGACTCACTAGTGATTCAAAGATCGGCTTTCAAAAGGGGTGGAAAAAAAAGAAGGATGGTAGGTATTTTTGTGTATCACAATGTGAACTAGATAGCTGAAGGGCATTACAGGTACTTCACTAACCAGGATATATGTAGAAAATCAAGAATCCTCAGATAATCTAATACAGAAATAGTTTTTAGCTCTGGGAATTTGAGAGAAAGTCAGCAAGCTTGAGGATTAAAGAGCTTTGCTAGTGGACACTAGAATGCTCCAGGCAGAGAAAAAGCATTTGCAGTCAAGTAATGATTGCAACTATTCTCTTCGTACAAAGGAACTTCTTTCATTTTATGAAACACTGAAATACATGTATGAAGCTCTAGTTGCCATTCAGCCCAACCTATGGTCTGCATGGAATAAGAAAAATTCAGCTCTGTACTTTAACTGTTTTTCTGCTGATGAACTAGGGAACAAAAAGATGTTTATTGTTCCTGTGAGAACAAGCAGTTGCTTATGAGTGCTACAATCGCCCTTCCCCCCAAAACAACAAACAACGTAAGCCAAACAAAAAAACCCACCAAACTAGAACAAATAAAACCAAACTTTTGTAATCCAGTTGGTCCTAATCTGCAAGGCCGTGCAAAGCCAGGCAAAGCAAAGTAGAAATTTCAAACTTTTTTTTCATCTATATCTTACAAAAGTCAATTAAAAAAAAATATGGAAAAATTATTTTCGTTTGAATATGCTGGAATCTCTGTCGATGTCTATAGACATTCATTTGAATTTCTGTGAGGTCAGCAAAGTGCTTTCACTGCGCTTTAGACCCAGCTCCTATGTGCTTGTGTGGAAGACAGAAACAGTCATGAATTTCAAGTATTTATATGTCACCAGCAAAGCAAATTATGCAGAATGTAAGCTTAAAATGGAAACCACCACCCATAATTACAAAGAATTAAAATACAATTAAACAATACCTTAAGGTATAAACTGTCCATGAATTAAAATTTCCAATTTATTTTTATTCCTCACATCCCCATTTCTCTTAGTTTGTTTGGATTTTTTTTGGTATTGTTGTTAATGTTGTGTTTGACTGAGTTTTATAGTCATTTATCTGACTGGCTTTGTGTATGCATAAGTCTGATGTGTCATAAGAGAGGAACAGGACAGGAGATTGTCAGAATTGAAAGGACAGAAACTCAGACCATTTGAAACAAAACAAAACAAAAAAAAAAGCAGATAATTCTGTTCTTAAATATATTACCCTAAAAGACATAATTAGTAGACAACAAATAAAACTGGTCTGTGAAAGATATATTGGGTTTGCATGGTCAGGCTTTGGTGGTGGTGGGAGCTAGAGGGGTGGCTTCTGTGAGAAGCTGCCAGAACCTTCCCCCACATCTGGCAGAGACAATGGCACTGGCCAATCGGAAATGGTGATAATGCCTCAGGGATAACACATTAAGAAGAAGAGAAAAATAAGTTATTGCACAGACATGATAACAGATGCACCTTTGTTATATGTTCTCTCCCCAGTCAGTTGAGAGGGTGGTGGGTGACAGAATGGCTTTTGTGGGAGTCTGACATCCATCCAACACAGACGTTTAAAGTAAGCCTCAAGAAAACTTCAGGTTTACTTGGACAGAATAGTACTGGGCACTATGGGAATTGTCACTCAAAGGAAAGTATCTGTCTCTTTTCTTCCTTAGCTTGCAAGAAGAAAGCAAATACCTTGCAAGAAAGAAGTAACACCAGACGCTATTTTATGACAAAATATTGTGATAGCAGGATTTGTGTTAAGGAAACTGCAGGTCAAACGAAATACGTCCTACCTACTAGATCACATGCGGGAATGCTGATAAAACCTCTGAAGACTCAAGTCATTGCCCGTTACTGAAAAAATTTTTTCATCATCAGATGATTGCTTATATTCTTTCCAGATAATTAAACTAATAATGTAGGTGCACATAACTAGAAAGAGTAAATATTTGATCTTAATAGAGGATTTCAATCTTCAAGTGTAACTAAGCTATCTGTGTCAAAGAGTATTTAGTCTTAAAGTTTTATTCCCATATGAATTTCAAGTAATTTAAGCACAAATTTCTTCTAATGAAAGCAGACATTTAAAATGTCCACACTGCCCTCGGGAGCTCTGGAGGGTTGACCCTGCCTGGGCGCCAGGTACTCACAAAAGCTTCTATGTCCCTCCCCTCTTGAATTTGACACAAGAGAGAAAATAAAATTCAAGGCTTGTGGGTTGGGACAAGGACAAGGAGAGATCATTCAGCAATTGCCATCATAGGCAAAACAGACTTGGCTTAAGGGAAATTAGTTTTAATCAGGGTAAGATAATGAGAAATAAAATTAAATCCTTGATCACCTTCCCCCCACACCTTTGTTCTTCCCAGGCTTAACTTCACACCCTATTTTCTTTCCCTCGCCCCATTAGCAGTGAAGATAGGGAGATAGGGAATGGGGGTTATGGTCAGTTCATAAAACATTGCTTCTGCTGCTCCTTCCTCCTCAGGGGGAGGACTCTTCGCACTCTTCCCCTGATGTGAGACAGTAGTCCATGAACTTCTCCACTGTGCATCCTTCAGTCCTTCACAAACTGCTCCAGCACAGGTCTCTTCTAAAAGGTAAAGTCCTTCAGGAACAGATTGCTCCTGTGTGGTTTCCCCCATGGGGTTACAAGTTTTTTCAGCAAACTAGCTCCAGGGTGACCTCCTCTCTCCATTGGGTCGCAGGTCCCTACCAGAAGCGTGGGCTTCCCACAGGACCACAGCCACCTGTGGATATCTACCTGCTCCAGCATGAGGTCTTCCATGAGCTGGAGGTGGATATGTGCTCCACAGTAATCCTCCTTGGGCTGCAGGGGCACATCCTGCCTCTCCATGGTCTTCACCACAGTCTGCAGGGGAATCTCAGCTCTGACGCCGACAGTCTCTTGCCCCTCCTCCTGCACTGCCCTTTGTGTCTGCAGGGCTGTTTTCCTCACATTCTCTCTACTCTCTCCAGCTGGTTTTCTGCAGCAGTTTTTTCCCTGTTACCATCTCCTCTGGCTGGCTTGGCCTTGGCCAGGGGCAGGTCTATCTTGGGCCAGCTGGCATTGGCATTGTTGGACATGAGGAAGGTTTCTGGCAGCTTCTCACAAAAGCCACCCATGTACCCCTCCTACTACCCAACCTTGACTGGGCAAACCCAACACAAGAACAAAGAATTTACTTAATAGCCAGGTATAATTTTATGCTTCTTTGCCAAGAAAATGTCAACTAAAACCATCTACATTTAATTTCAAACAGCTATGAACATGAATAGCTGGAGGGTCAACACAAGCATGAAAGAATTGATTAGATATGGTTAAAAAAAAAAAAAAACGAGTTTTAAATGTCCAAGTATTATGTTTCATAAATTTCTGCATCACTGTTTTTCCATTAGACAAGCAACATTTTTCCTGCCACTGATGACTATATCAAATACATTGATGATTTTTTTATTTTAACCCAGGAAAAATTCCTTATAAACACCTTTGCTTCACCCCTCAACTTTGTTTGAAATATTTATAAAAAAATCAGTTCACAGAGAATCAAAATCAAGAGCTAGCAGACACTCTTATTAACTCCATATTCATTACTGTTTAGGGAATTCATTGAAAGAAGAGGGTTTATGATCACTTTAGAGTATACTTCATTCAATTCTTAATGATGTTTAACATTTGACAGATGTTTTTCAGCTCAGTCATTGCATACAGAGATTTACAAGTGGTGTGTCAGAAAATAAATTTAAATTAGATTTCTCCCTATTATGAAAAACTTTGAATTTTTACATATATTCAATTATTTTCACATAAATTCAATTGTTTAAGCCAAATGTTTCAGAATCTTTCTTTTAATATGCAATATTTGCAATGGAACAGTAAGATTTTAAATGTACAAACAAAACTGTAGAAGCTTCCAAAGCCAACTTGTCAGAAAATTTGTCATAGCACTCCTGGGTCTTTTAGAGTTACTACATAGTTTTCAATCCTGAGAATATTTTTAGTTTAAAAATTTTATATTAATTTAAATCTAAAGTGTCTCTTCACCATGCCATAAGTTGACAGCCAGGGTGAAGCAACTATTCATTATATCTCAGAGTTAGTACTTGCAATACGTGAACCATGCGTACTCTTTCCATATCTTATTCTGTTACTAGGACAGCATTTTAACACTTAAGGTGACATAGAGTTCATTTTCACTCATTGAAAACATGAATGTTCAACACTTTGTATAATACTCTATAGATACAATAACTTTACCGAATCCTTCCCCTTTCTGCCGTCCTGAATGTCTGAATAAGGCAGGGGAGACCTTTCAGTAACCATTTATTGGAAACAACATGCTATATCACTCAACTTTGCAAGCTCTAGATATTTTTAAGCATTTAATATTAGTTTGTTGCCACATAACAGTATCAATGTAAATACATTAGTAGGCTAAATTAATCTCAATGGTGAAATTGTCAACTTTTAATTTTTCTGAAAAATTACGAGGAAAAAATCCATTTATTTAGGTATCCAAATTCTTCTTTACTTCTCCCCTAATGATAAACAACATAATCTTGCTCTATTCTGAAAACTTAAAATTTTGACTATATGCCTTTGAAATATAGCTAGCTATTCAGTAACTCTAAGTAATCTCAAATTGCTTAAAATTTTTAGTAGTCAAGACCTGTGAAGTCCTATTCTACTTGCAGTTTTTAATGTTCATCTCCCAGAAGAAAGAAGCAGTTTTAACTATTGTCTGAATTCAACATTCAGCAGCTTTTTGGTCAATTTGCGTCACAGCAGGGTCCTCTCCAGCATTCTCTGCAATCTGAGATAGATTTTTTTCTTCATAAGAGCAACAAGATCTAATCACTAACTCGAGCAGAGACAAGAAAAATAATTTGCTGCTTTTGCTTAAAAGGCCATTTTCAGAGAAACAAGCTAACTAATTTCATGAAAATTCTAAAATTAAATAAATTTTAGGAGATAAATTTAAAAAAAATACTAAAAGTGGTTGCAAAATAAATCCAGTTAAAATTAATAATTCGTTTAAAAAACCCCAAAAGTAATTTTTGACATTCAAAATATCCTGCCTAGAGAACTACAAACATGTCGCTCAGATATTTATTTAAAGAACCCTAAAATATTGAACACATTGTTTTATAAAATTCAAAGGTAATGTCTATAAATGAAAACATTTCTGTACACTAGTAACGTGTTTTGGGTGTTTTCATGCCACACGAAAGAAAAGCAAAACTCCTTTTCTCCCCCTCTCTCAATAATGTTTACCAGACCCCTAGCCAAAGTTTTAATTAAAAGTTTTGCAGATTGTTTTTGTAGCTGTAACTATACAACAAACTTAAAACTTTTGGCCCTCCAAGGATAACGACCTTTTGTGGAGGGATTAATTTATATGGTAGTTGGGRTTTGACTCCTGGGGAACAGACTCACTGAAGGGGCCTGGACCTTATCTGCTCTTTTTTCAACTGATTTTTTTTTCGTGGTATAATTAAGTGCTGTAAAACTTGCCATAATTGGAATTCTAGTTATCTCCAAGTCCAGGAGTACTACATTTCATGAGCTGAATCCTGTGCTGCTGTGGCTGTCCCAGGGAACAAACAAGATGAAGGGGCTCAAGGCACAGCACCAGTAAAGCTTGCAGGGAAAGATCAGAACTAACCTGATCCTACGGAACCACCCATTACCCACATCCTTTCCATCAACCAAGAAAGGAAAGTGCGAATCTTATACAAGGTTACTGGAGAAAGCAATACTGCGATATTGGAGCCATCCTTTGAAGGGGCAAAGAAAATCATTGCCACTGCAAAATGAAAGTAAAGGAGATTGTGCCACTAACTCCACTGCAAATTAGCAGTGAAATCTCAGCCACTGCCATTGAAATGGCATCAATCTTTGCATCATGAAGAAATCTCCCCACAATGAGCAGGGCCGTTTGTCATTGACTACATGGAGGATTTACACCATTATTGTTCTTCAAGCATCAATGAACTGCTCATCAGGAAGACAGAAGGTTTTTGATTCCCAACAGTTTCCCAACATAGCATAAAAAAAATTATGAACCACCAGTGGTGGAACAGGAAACAACTCAACCAACTCAGAAATATTTAGCTAATACTATTTTCCATCAGAACTGTGAGCACTGTCTTTTTTGTGCCCTCCCTTCTTTTTAAACTATCCTTATATCTTACACCATAAATAGGTTGGTTTTTTCCTTCAAATACAGGATCATGCAAGGACCATACAAGCTGTTTTACTAAAACAAAACACTACAAGAAATTACAACCACTACCAATAATCCCCCACCACATGTACTAAAACCAATACACTGGTTTCCGCATTTTCAGCTGCCATCCGAAAATATTTCTCCTCTCAAACAAGTCCCAAGAAAATAGATTGCCATAAGAAAATTGTGGAAGTTTAGTTACCCCTTCAATATTTGTAATCTTCAATATCAAAATACATCATCAATACTTGTAGTTTCTTTTTTTGCTATTTCAACCAAAAGCACAGAAGTATGCATACATAATTAGAAAATTATATGGGAGATCAAAAGGAAGTTATCTACTACACATTATTAATGATTTTGAGAAAGGATTTTGATGGCACAGGGAAAGACAATCAAAACCTCAAAGTTCTTAACAAGATTTGTTACAGATATTTCGTTCTTACAATCTTTTTTAAATCTTTGCAATCAAGTCCTTTCTATTTGCACTTTTTATGTAGTTCCATTATGTCACTTCTAAATTATTTCCACTTTTCAAGATTCCAAATGTAGAAAGAAAAGGCTTCTATAATTTTTTTCTTAGAAAAACAAAATCCATTACCCTTTAAAATTTCACATAACGCTTCCATTGTTCTTTGATCAAATTCCTCAAAGAACAAGAGAAACAATTTAGTTTTTCTTGTTTAAAACTACAGTGTATTTTATTATCAATGCACTAAAGATCCTTTGAATGCATTTGGTAACTTTTACATCACTAAACGCATCGTATTGAAAATACAAAACTAAACACTAAAGCCCACAAACACAGTCTGAAAGGGAGGATTAAGCAGTTCCTCTATATGCTTTAATGTCCAGGAAATATAATATTACTTTATATTATGGCTTGCACCAGAAGAATACTTCATGCATCAAGCATGTAAACTGACTGACAATTAAATATGCAGGAAAGAAGGAAACAATACTTTACTCAAAATTGAAATATTCTGTTGATAAAATATAGTCTGAAATGTCAATTCACTTACATGTGGTTGAGATCATTCAAGTTCAAACTAATTTTTTATCTAAAAATGTTGATTAGATCATTCTGCAACATATAGGTCATAACTCAATTGCACCATCATCTTGTCACACTACCTTGAAAAGTACAAGGGACTTCAAGAAGCATGTGATAGCAGTAATCAATTCCTTTAACTTCCCTTATAAGGTGAAGGGGGTTACTGAACCTTTATTTATCATTTTCTCTTGCAATTAAATCTGAATACCTTTATTACTCTTGAAGGGAAATACTAATTTCATTAGCTGGTCAAAATAAAAATCCAGTATGTCTGTTTGTCTTTTTGTACTGCTGGATATATACACCCACAGTTTGGCTGCTAATATTAGAAAACAATGTAAGAACAAATAAATATTTTATGTGTAAAACCTACCAAGATTTCATTATTAAGCATCATCTCAGATGTGTTGCTAAAGTACTTTTTGGTCTCATCTGTGGAATAGCCCCAGATTACCAAAGGTAATGTATGGTGGCAATAAAACTGGCTGCCCATCTCAGATTTTCTGGAGTATTGTATATTTTATGGGGTCAATTTTTAGAAATTTGTCATTTCCACAGTGCTTGTAGTTTCATGGTATTGAAGTGTTAACACCCAGCTGCACAAAGAGGTTCTATCCTGTATTTCTTCCTTTAAATCTGCTGTACTGTAACAGAATCAAGTAGATATAAGCCTGTATTTTTCTATTTGTTATTTAATAGTAGTGATATCCTGTTGAAGCTTCCAGAGGAGTTGTAAATTTTCTTTCCATAGCTGACACATGTTACAAGGAACACTGCTTAAGTGTATCTCTCCATTTCTCACCAGAGATATGGGGAGATTTTATTTCAACATATATTTTCTTTCTGAAAGATATCACAACAGTTTGCTCTCCTTTTAAGGAAAATTACAGCTTCCTTTAGAAATTCATTCTCACTGAATTCAGAACTATGTGCAATGTAATGCTAATACCAGTGTTAATGGCAGAATGCCATTTCCCTTTTCTAGGTGCTAAAAAAACACCCCCACAGAAGAAAAACTCCCCACCAACGCACAGCTGTTTAACATCAGGAGGTATTTCAGGATCAATGCTTTTGAGCATAGAAAGTTATATCCTTGTGCTTCTTATGGATACATGCAGGATAACATCTTTGCAACTACAGAAAGGGTTTTGTGCCCACCCACCCAAAATAACTTCAGTAAAGAACATGTCAGTGACAAACTGCATCATTTTTTCCAAGTGACACTTCCTGGTCTGCAGAGAAAAACCCACACAATGCTAACTTCATTCTCTTTTTTTTTTTTAAGTGTTTTTCGCAGTAAGTTGCACAAAGCATGATCATTTCTATTCTTAAACCTTACTAGAAAAAGACAAGAATCACATCTAGACGATTCTAATGGGCCTGTTTGGTTCTGGAAGAGGTTATAGGGATGGATTTGCATTGTACATCACAGAGGATTAAGGAAGAATTTTAGGACCTCACTTTTATCAAAATACTCACTTGGCTGAATGCACACTAATAGGTTGTTCATACACACAAAGCACTAACTATGGTGTTTAATAAGGTAGGTCATCACTTCCCTGTGATCTGGTTGTCAACAGCTACTTTCTATTTTATGTGTCAGTGGTAATCTCTTTGGAGCAGTAACTGCATGTGGTATGTCAACCAACAAGACCTGTATTCATAAATAAAACACCCATGGTTACAGCAGCAAAGGGAATGCTACAGAACAGACAACAGCATGAGGATGGGTTGCTCTGAATAGTTGAGGACATGGGTAAAAACTTACAATGTTACTCTTTTTTTTTTTTTTTTTCATACTGCTCATTTTATGTATCTGTATGTTATGATTGTCTTTTTAAATTTAAGTAGCTCTTTAAAGAAATAGTATCAAAAAATCACACACATGGAAATGATTTCTGTAAAACAGAGACAATTTCCTGTTCTTAAACAGAATTACTACATTTTGCTCTCGCCTGTCCAAAATTCTTCAGTTTCAACTGATTTCATGGTATTTAATAGTTTTATTCTCCCCTCCTCACACTCACAACTTTGTTTATCAGATGAGTAGAGCACTTTATCAAAATTTTACCAACTCAAACAGTGCACTGGCATTAGATAAGATGATGTAAGTGTAAAAAAATGCCCAATAGCTAAGCAAATTCTTTTTTCATTACATGGACAAGGTATTAACTGATCTGAAATGCTTATAATACTGTGTTTTTCCAAAGATGTTGGCTCACTGGAAGTAACAAACTGAGCTTCCAAGACAAAATAGTAATTAAAAGTGTACAAAATGCATTAGATAACCCAGTCTTTTACACTTAAAAAAGGTGAGAGACTAGATCAAAAAAATAATAATGATAATAGTAAGTCCTTCTCAGGATATTTATCAAGCTTTGTTGAGGGTGATTGTGCTGCTTTTTAATTTGCTGTGATATAGGTGAATGAAACAGTACTCCTCCCTTAAATCTCCAAACTTCATTCTAATTTCTGAAACACTCTTAGGCATTACAAGTAGTTCCTCACTTCAGCAGTCTGTTCCTTGAAGCACTGACTGAAGTGAATTTCACTTTAGTAGTCAGAAGTCAGCTGTTTAGAAGTCAGCTGAGCTGGGAATTCACAGTTCACTTGTCTGGCACAGACCTTCAAGAGCACGTTAGCCAACTCCAGGAACATTCAGCAATTCAGAAATAAATCATCTATACTTCAAATTGTAAAGGTTATTTTTATTATGGATATTTTTGGATATCTTTTTGACTTCGAGAAGGTAATGCGAAAATTTTTATATATGCTTGTGTATTAATTTAAAGGTAGCACATCATAACAGATTGTATTTTACCTTCTTAACAATCCTGATCTCTTCAGCAACATAAGAGTGTAACTTGTTGCAAGATGACTTTGAATTCATATGCGATATGATGAAAATCAGGGAAATTACCACTTTTAGCATGGATTGCAATACAATGCATAAAAAGGGGGTGTTTCTTTTGTATTAAACACAAAACATATAAATTGAGTTAATAAAACTTTCCTACCTAGCATCAACAGGTAGAAAAAAATCTTTTGTCTGCTTAACACAGGAATTAAAAACAGAATTGAGTTTTTAGTGTATTTTAAATTTCATAGAAGCTGTATCACAGCTATCTTATTAGTTTGGCATTATGCGCATTAAGGCATAATTTCTATGAATACATTAAGTTATATTACTAGAATTTATTCTATTTCTATGACTATTGTGCATACAAATTTTAACAAACCTATAGCTATTCAGAGATAATCTGGTTTTGTTCTGTACTTTAAATTTCATATTTCTTTTGTCACCAGTAAGAGCAGAAAAACTTAATTTGACGTTACTCTACAAGGCATTTCTTTTAGTTTTTATTTATAGTCCCTGCCCCTTTTAGCCTGTGTAAATGATGACCTATATTTTCCATTAAACATTGAAAATAATATTTTCAGCATAAAGCTATTTAAAAATAATCATCATTCACAGTTAATTTTTAAGCCATTTTCCTACTCACTTTCCTACTCCTACTCAAGTTCACTTGTTACAATGAGATTACATAAGAAAAATCAAGTAAAAAAAATCATTACACACTATTTTGAAGTCAGGATTTAAGGATTCATCTATGCATGAGATTTGCTTACTAATGAACTAATCACAGGATTCTGAAAACAAAATAAAGCCTTCACAGTTTTTTGTATATAGTCCAGCAACTGAACACAGATGGAAAAATAATCCCCATGGAGTAAGGTTCAGTTTAAAAAATAAAAATAAATAAATAAAATATTCAGACCGAAATCTTCACCAAATCTGAAGAAAGCACAACAACACATAGTAAACAACATAATATCTCTCCATGTTTCATTAATATAAATAAATGTGTTCCTCTTCCTCTTTATTTGTGACTTGAGGGAAGTATTTGATGACTTTCAACTTTCAGGTTATACAGAGACATTTTTTATAACCAGGACTGTCAGGAGACTCACTGGGCACAATGTGTTTTTAGTGTTATATCAAGTGACAAGATATAATCTATAGGTCTAGACTGTTGTTATTAGTAAATTTTTTTTCCCATGAAAATACTGTTTCAGGGTGACTTTTTTTTGTTTAAACATATCACTAACAAAATTAAGTAGAACAAGATATTTACCCTACAGTTCTCTTGGAAGTTTAAGACTGACAGGGGACTCAAGTATCTTTATAACCAGCCTAAATTTTGAGGCAACTGAGGCAAGATGTTAAGCAGAGTAACAGAGGCTGCCAGCTGTAACATGAGCCTATGTTTCTAAACCTTTTGGGCCCTTCTGACATATTTGTCTATCTAATGAGGTTTTTCGCAGTTTCTTTAAATTCTACCTCTGTTTCTTCATTCTTTCTCCCTTCTCCTTTCTCCCTTCCTACCTCTTCTTAATTTGAACTTTTTTTTTGACATATAATTTTTTTGAAATTGTTTAAAAAAGTGTTGGAACACATATAGTATCAGGTTTTGGCTTGATGCTCTTTTAAAATTGATTTTTTTTCCCTGTTGCTAATATGTGTAAGTAGTACAAGTACTTTTCAGCACTTTAGTGCTGAATATAACATGCTTCAAAATGAAAAGAAACTCCATTTACTGAATTCATCAGGTAAGAAAATTAGGACATTGAAGGACGAAGTGTCTTACTCAAGTTGTCATACTTGAAATCGATACTTCAGCAGCTTTTTATAAATCAAAATACAAAATGGTCTTTTAATCAGTTCAGTTACCTCCCTCAAACTTCTTCAGCCTTTGTTCTCTGCTAACAAAGTGCTTTCCAAATTATAGAAAAAAGGTAAAGGTTTCCTTCCTCCCAACTTTTCTTCCTACAATTTGCATACAATTGCTGCTATAATATTTGTAGCTGAAGTCCTTTGGATGCAAGATGCCTTTTCAAGTGAGATATTATTAGTGTTGCCTGAAGCTATTACAATGTAGGCATTTTCTTTGACCTCCAAGCATTTTGCAGAAAAGTAGAGCAGCGTTACAACCCCCAGAGCATATAAGTAGCGACGCCACGGAACACATTTCTAAAGAAGACTTACTCCACTTGACCATGGAAATTCGTTCATATAGAACAACTCTTGGGTTTTCCCTGAGTATTTTAATTAAGTGCAATGCCAAAACCAAAGTTCCATTACAATTCTAGTTTTGGTCTTGAATTTCCCCAGGTGGTTAATGTGGTATGATAAAGTGTCTCAGTAGGAGAAAAACCAAGATTTTCAAAGCATCACTGGGCAGAAATACTCAAGAGTGCACACACTACTTATCACATAACTTAAGCAGGACTGTTTAATTGGAAAGTGTATAATGTGTTTTGGTCTGCCAAGCATTCTTCAACATTTTAGTGATAAAACTCTTTGGAGATATTTTATCTGTAATAGCTCAGTGTTTGCATCACAGGCTGAACAAAGCAGCAGTGCTGAATCCCTGTTTTTACTCTGAATATCTCCATGTGATCACCTATAAAAGTTCACAAAGACTCTTCAGGGAATGGAAGTCTGTCGAACACTGAAAGATGATAGAGGTCCAGAGTGCTCTTTATCACTACAGGTAAGAGAAATCTTACTTCACAGAGGGCAAAATGATAATTTAGAGATAAGTAAAGGAGATCATGCTTTGTGTCAGTATGGAATTACATTTAATGATCCGAGAAGGCACTTCAAATCCTATTCGATGCAGAGAGACAAAAACCTTCACTTCAGATTTTTCAGCATGTTAACATCACTGTCCATGACCATAGTTCAAAACAAACAAACAGTCAAAATCACGATAGTTTGATCAACTAGAATTGCAAATGCACATAAAAATATAATATAATGGAGTCAGCTGCCAGAGAAATTAAAACGTGTGTGACCAAAATTCTGGATATGTATATGTTCAAAAGGTTTGGATGAGGTCTGTCTACAAGATTATCAAGGAGTTAAATATTTCTATATCTTACAGACAACTTCTAGTATAATTGTTGAATTAATTAATGTTAAAAAGAAAATTCTTAAAATTAATAAGAAATTATTGAATTTTAAAAATTCATTTGCACTTCAGACACCATCAAGTTTATATTCTGTTTAAGGTTATTGAACGTAACTTAAAATACATTTTTTCCTTGGCATCTAATGCAAATATGAAGAAGAAAAACCTCGAGTGTTTCCCCCCAGAACACTCCACTCCAGCACTGATGTACATTATTTTTGGAAGAAGGCAGAAAGGGATACATGACTCACTAATGGCACTTCTCTCAAGAAAAAGTATAGTGTAATAGAGGATTCTCTACTAGGACTAGAAATAATCCTGCTGACAATAAAAACTTCAGTCCATTTGTATCTCATTTCCCCTACAACATACGTATTTGCACTAAGTTTTTAAAGGCTCTGCACAAAGAGCAGATTCTTAAAGCTGCAAACCATACCCTCTACATTTTTCTTCAAGTTGCTTAAATTGTACCAGTATATCCACAAGTGTGATCATGAGCCTATTTTCACCTCATACAAATAGTATATAAAAATAGAATTAATAACTATGCTTCACTAAATTGAATTATTGCTTAAATCAAATCAGAATCCCAAATTTCCTGACTTTAGCTTTCGTATTTGCTGCTGGGCTAGAATTGCCTGAGATCAATGGGTAATAAGAGATAAGGAGGGCATATTAGAAGTTGGAATTCACTGAAAATCATTGACAAAGAAACGACTTGAAGTTAAGAAAAAAACCCCTAGCCATGTTGCTAATATTAAAATATTCAGCCTAAGACTTTCACTTTACTGTGTTAAAACTGCATTTTCTTCCCAGAGGAGATACTGACCTGCTCTAAGCACAAACTATGCTGACTCCATAGCAGTGTGACTGTACCCCTTCCTAACACCACCTCTTCCTCAATACTCTCATTTAAATTAAAAAGAAGACAAGTTGGTCAGGTAAGACTTGTTCCTCTATGAACTTCGATTTTTAGATCTTTGTACTACCTCGATGCACTTTCATATCTTTATTCTAAGTGAATAAACTCTCAGCATGAAAAATCTTTTACTTCTCCACTATTTCTGTAACACTACAGCTAATACATATTTATAGTTTTTTAAGCTAGTTAACTGAACTCAACATCATTGTGTCTTTAATTCATCTCTTGTTTTTAACCAATGCAGAAACTGCAAAGATTATTCATAGTGTACTTCTTATCTCCTTGGATGCAAGATCAGAGATGATTCACAAAAAGTTGAAAAGTTTCTTAGCTCAAGTGACTATGCAGTCACATAAATATTTTAACCAAAGGACCTAAATTGAGTTATATGCTGCTGAGAAGATTCTAGTTGCATTCTTTTCTTTGTTTCCTTCTCTTTACAGATTTGGCTTGTTTTCTTTTTTTTTCTTTTTCTTTTTTTTTTTTTTTTCACTGCCTGCCTTAACCTCATAATTAATCTACTTGGAGACCACCTCAGGTCTTGTATATTCAGAGCAGACAAGTTCTATTGCATGGTGCTGATAAATCAAAGGCAGCACAGACTTGTTCAAAACAGACACTTGTTTTGGATTCTCCTCAACAGTTCTGAAGGACTGGCACACCACATATGTACAACTCCATCCAGCTAGGGATGTGATTTTAAGGAAGGCAGTATTATAATCAGCTCTAGATCGTGATTTTCTGATGGATTTCTGCTGTTATACAAGTCCTTCTCTGTCACTCCCTACATCTTTATTTCTCATGGTAATTAAATTAAAAAAAAAAGAAAAAGAAAAAAAAGAGAAAAAAATCAATGCAGTAAACGATGGCATAAGAATAAAATCCGGGATCTATATAAATTCCAACACTGAGATACAGGTCCATTATTCAGCAGTTGTCTAATACTGCAGTTAAGCCCCTGTGCTCAGGATTTTGCTGTTGAAGTCTGTCAGTGCTTTATGGTGCTTGTGGTGTGTCACCAATGAAATCCTCATCCCACCAAGTACCTGGCATACAGAAAGGGATTTTCAACAAGTCAGCCTGCTCACCAGCTGAATACTTTTTATATTGGCTCCCAGGATAAAGTGAAAACAGATCTTCTTTTGCTTAGGGAAAAACTACCACAAAACAAACAGCCTAATTACAGAAGACAGAACATTGATAAGTGTAGATACTTCACTTCCCCAGTATAGTGGCAAAAAATACACTTATTTTAATTTTTTTAATTTATTTACCAGTTTCTTCAGGAAATGTAGGGGCAACTGTATGTTTAAAATTAGTTTGAGGTTCAAGATTATCCTTTGTGCCTCTGCAAGTGACATTAGTGATTCAGCCCTTCTGGCTGTAACAGCAAAATTCAGAGTCTCCTCCCAAAAAACTTTTCCCTTTTCTATGGCAGAAGAGCTTCTTATAGAAGCATGAACTTGGTAGGTTTGTGGGAGAGAATCTGTAGAGTGGTGAGTGAAGGATTTGGCAGAGCTGGGGAGGTGGTGGAATACAGAGGGGTTTAATACCCTCAACAGAGCAGTCTCATCAAGATTTCCAGTCTCATCAAACACCTTAGAGTCATTCTGAAGCTTCTTTCCAACTTCCTCTGACTCATCTCAGAGCCGTATGTATTAGCAACCCCAAAACCACTTCTGCTGCAGAAATTGTTCTCCCTCAAGGTCCCTGAAATAAATAAGTTATTTTCTCTTTATCTTTAGGCCAGTGAGTTTTAGATATGGCTTACATTATTGAAAAGACTGAAACAGCTCTTCAGGAAAGATGAGTCTTAAATTTCATTTTGCTCCAATGCCTAGGCTTGTTAATGTTGGTTGCTTAGTTGTTTAGTTCAAAACAGTATGTGGGACATTCCACATAACTATATTTTGTTCACTGACAACCCATGGGATTTTTAAGGTTGGAAAAATCCTCTAAGATTGTTGAGTCCAACTATTAACTGAGAGCACTGCTACATTCACCATTATACCATGTCTTCTAGTGTCACATATATATTGTTTGAAAACTTCCAAGGATGGTGATTCCACCACTTCTCTGGACAGCCAGTTCCAAGGCCTGTTCACCCTTACAGTGAAGAATTTTTTCCTATTATCCAATCCAAACTTCCCCTGGTGCAACTTGAGGCTGTGTCCTCTTGTCCTGTCACTTGTTACCTGGAAGAGGAGACTGACCCCCACCTGGCTACACCCTCCTTTCGGGGGGTTGTAGAGAGCATTAAGTTTCCCTCCTGAGCCTCCTTTGCTCCAAGCCAAACAACCCCAGCTCGCTCAGCCACTCCTCATCCGACTTGTGCTCCAGATCTTTCCTCAGCTCCATGCCCTTCTCTGGATACACAATGTGTCCCATGTAAACAAACAAACAAGCAAAATTGGCATTTTGAACTGGTGCCTAATACGGAAAGAGCAACTCCTTTGTTGCTCTGGTCCCTATTGAGGTCCCTCAGTAGCTGAAATAGTTCTCTACAGAGTTGAAGGTGAAGTTCAAAACTCTTCAGGGAAGCTCCCAGGTATTTTTCCCTATGAGGTCATGCTGCAACCAGAGCTCACTCACCTGGATTTGTGAGTCAATTTCAAAAGCACAAAAGCAATTCCTGTAAACACAGTAACTGTACCAGTACTTATCCCAGTACCACCACTGCTCAACTGCTGAGCTACAGGCTACCAAAACAACTCTGCTTGATAGTACCCAGGTAACCAGGTAGACATAGCAAAAAGGGTCACTGGAAAAAAGTGGCAATAATTTGTAAAATGGATTCCTGTAAGCTTGCCATCTGCAATGGAAAAAGCAGCAGAAATGAACAGAAAAGGGAGGAAAAAAATGCAACATCAACCACAAAATGCATCTAAAAACAAGCATTGCTTGGAATGATATTGGATAAAGTCAGAATGGCTTCTCAAAAATAAAGGAGAATTGTTAGACTTGGGGAACTAGCATTTAAAGTAGTTAAGTTCATGGATAAGAGACATCTGGCCAATGCTACAAGGTTTTCAAGAAGATTCATTGCCAAAGCATCTTAAAGAGGCCAAGTAGCCATGGCATAAAAGGATGGTCCTGTACAATTTGTTGAAAGATTGGATAAGGTGAATTGTCATAGTGGAGAGATACTGTGTTGAGGTTTTCACATGTGCTGGCTTACATGCTAATTAACACTACCAATATATAAACTACTCATTAAAGAGAAAAAAGAATGAAGTGGAAAAGGTTGTTTATGAAATGACTTTGTTTAAAATAGATTTTATGAAACTTGCAGGACTATAAATTGGCAAAAAAATTTTGCATAAAGTGATGAAAGTAACACCAGCATATATAATATAAAGTATACATATATATATAAAGTAACATTGATAGAGTATATATAAAAAGTAACACCAGCAAAAATAATTGCAGCACCTATAGATTGTAAGGACACTACCTGTATTAGAAGAAAGCAAAATTGGGGGGGGAGGGGAGGAAAAAAAAAACAACAAAAAAAGGACAGTTCAAAAGTGTAATAGCAGTCAAAATTTCAAAATAAACCTGGTAACTGTTAGGAAAGGTGTTGTGCTTGACAAAGCACACAGTGAAACTATTTAGATCCAAATACAACTCTTGGAAAGCTTAGAAGCTTAAGAAGTGCAAATTAGGAGCTCAGAAAAATCCATGGTCAAACATCAGCAGTTTCCAAAATATAATAGAAGCCAGTTGTATGGAATGATTTCTCAGTAACCACAGTATTAACATCAGCACCAAAAGAAATAGGTTGGCAAAGAAGAAAGTCTCTTTCAACATACATAGTGCAATAACAATCTTTCTATGAGCACTGAAGTTTACACCTACCCCCTGAGCTCTGTTTACACAGAGGCCAGCAGAAAAACCCATATGAGCAACATTTTATTCCTTCAAAAGTGTTTAAAAGATGCGTTTTCTGTATTGTTCCAGTACTAGTTATCTTTGTGCCTTGAACTGAAAGGAGGATTTGCCCTTAAGTAATAAAAGGAGGGACAGTCTTGTAAGGGCTTTTCTTCTGTGGTAATGCACAGAAAAGCTTTATTTCTGGTATTTGATTTGTCACATTCCTAATATTCTTAAAAATACTTGTAGGTAAATTAAAAAAAAATGTTAGGGGTCTGTTTTTTAAAATTTATTTCAAAGTAGGATAGAATTTATATTTTAGTAATTTTTGCTACTTTACTAGTCATGTCACTTAGCCAGCAGATCTCTCTTGTTGCCCAACAGTGTTTGCTACTTTGATGTTGCAGAAATAGAACGAATGAACTGAATCTTGATCTCCAAAATTACTCTATGCATTCAAAAGTAATAGAATCCCTTGAATATTTGAAGTGAAGCACTTAACTTTAGGCAATCCTTTAAAATGTAGAGCTAGAGTGGAGCAGGCCAAAGGAATGATCACTCATAAGGAGTTTTAGGCACATGGTATCTACCATCTTACATTGAGACATCTACTGAGCAGTTTGGAGTGTAGCTTGGAGCAAAACTACAAACCTTTTGGCTTTCCACCAGGTATATACTACAGTTTTATTCCCTTCTCTGGTAAAGTAACAAGTTCTGGTACACATTTGCTGAATAAAAGCCCAAACAAACAATCCTAGAATATGACCCACAGTTAGAGCACAAGTCACACATGCTTTACTTTACAAAGTATTGGCGACCATAAAGAGTTTTCAAACAGAAAAAAGCTATAAGGTGTTCTGTTGAACATCAAAGGAAGCATGCAGAAAAGGCAAAACTTAGTAGAATAGCCTATTATGCAGTGTGTTAACTATAAGACAGTTTATTCTGCCATTCTAGGTGCAGTAAGCTCTGCAACCATGCTAGAAGAATTTGGATTACAAATTCAGCAACTACAATCAAACCTACAAAATGCGCAAACCTGCAAATTTATTTGACCAGTCACACTTTAAAACTAGTAAAAGCAGTTTTCCAAAGCTCATATTACATTGTGACATCTGATGGGAAGGATTGCTTTATATAGCTGCTTCTTGAAAACTATGTCTTGCTGTGTGTTAGTCATTAAAGACAGTGCTCCTTCCATAAAGAATCTCACAGATTCAAAGACTGATATTTTTTCTCAGGTTGAATTTTCTTTATATTAAGGAAGAATACATTTCCATTCCAAGTATACTGGCTTTGTGGAGGTGTGAAAAATATCTGAAGGTATTGCCTTTGTACAATTAAAAAAACCATCTTATCTTCAGGTAGATACATGTCTTTCATGAACTTCTTATCTCAGTAATTGGCAAATTCCATGGGTGGGTTACTAAAGCCACCTGAAGGCAGAGGTATGTGCCATTCCTGATGCTGTCCTGCCCAGCACAAGCAAAAATATCAATAAGTAAGGAATCAATGAGGTGTGGTACCTGACACCAGGGATGTAAGATATGTAATTAGTATATCTGGTTTAGCTATTCTGTATTTATTTCTCAGGCTCCAACCTTCACTTTTAAATGTAAAGGTTGTTCTGCATGCTCATCTCCAGGACAGGTTAAAACTCCAAGAGTATTGCCTCTTCAGCCCATCTGAAGACTAAAAGATGAAGCGGGGTTTTCACTTAAAATAAGGGGAGAACTCTAATTAAAAAGATAAAATAAGTATTAAATTTTCTTTCTCATGGAAAGCTGGTCTAAAGTACGTGCTGTTGAGTTCTGGGAAATCTTATTTTCAATTAGTCTTGAATCTTTTGTTGTTGCTGTCATCATTGACGGTAAGCTATGGTATGCTTAGAATTTCTGTGGAGAATACGTTTACTGTCATTCATCACTGAGATTCACGGAGATCCCATAACAGCAATTAAATCTGTTTGTTTACTCAATGCTGTCACCAGAAGAGGATATAGCCTTTAGCGTGGAACTATTCAGGGGCCTGAAAATATTTTTTCTGTCAGTCACATTTAAAACATGAGCCAACAAGTGTCTCTTTTAGGGTTCTCTACACATTTCAAGAAAATCAGAATTCTTGGCCAATAAAGAGTCTCTGGTTTAAATACTTGCTTTGTCTGTAAAGCCAAATGAAACACTTCATTAACTCATTTTTAGTCAAAATTCAAAATTATGAAAGGATGACTGTCTTCCTGTGTAAGCCCTTATGTTCTGTTACTTGTAACTCTCACTTGCTGACAAAGAGGAGACCCCAGTGTAAAAGCTATTTCTGTTGCTCATACCCTGGTCAAACACAAGTTGCATGATGCATAAATCATTTGCATAAAGCACAAAAGCATTCACCGAAAGATTTAGACAAAAAAGGGATGGAAATAAAAAAAGGAAGCATTTCTTTTGCTCTTCCTCACATCAGGGTTTCAGAGAGACATAGAAAAACGTAAAGCTTTGTATCATAGAGATCCTGTGGTGACATATACAAAGGACAATTCAATTTTTTTCATTTGTAAACTGAAAATAAACAAGTGGTTTCACACAGGAATAAGATGTTACCATGTCTCCCATAATAGATACTGAAAATCTCCAGTAAGTACAAGATATGATACCATATCTGATGGAAAAGCACAAAGCTGTGTCAGGGGAGGAAGATAGGTAGGATATAAGGAAAGCCTTTCACACAGAGGATGGTTGGGCATTGGAACAGGCTCACTAGGGAAATGGTCACAGTGCCAAGCCTGAGAGAGTTTAAAAACCATTTGGACAATACTCTCAGGCACACGGTGTGACACTCTGGGTGTTCTGTGCAGGGCCAAGAATTGGAATCTGTGACCCTAGTCAGACACTTCCAACTCAGGATAGTCTATGATACTGTCTTCTGTTCACTTCTTTCTTCAATTCCCTACTGTCAGGGCGCACTTGAGAGACTTCTAAATATCTGCTCAGCAAACCCATTGGAGTGGTGAAGTAACTACCATGAAATAGGACTAATCAGCAAAAGGAAGTACACAGAGTGTCACAGTATGAGTTTTCTGCAGCACTGCTAAGGACTGCTTCATGCAGTAGTGCAGCTGCATGGGCAATCCATGCCAATATTCAATGAAATAGCATATCTACTCTAGCAGACTCAACTAATCAAATAAAGGTTATCACTCCTAAATGGAGCAAGAAGTGAGGCATATCCTATAAAAACATTTTTTTATAGAAGCAGGTCTATTTAATGCTTTAAAACTACCACTGGAATAGCTGGTATGACCTTCAATTTTCAATATGCAAGTATTTTCAGCAATCCATAACTGTCATAGTTGATGAAACTTTCTATTACCATACCTAAAAGCTTTGTAAAACTTCCATTGTTCCTGACAATTAGTAATAATGTGTGGTTGTTCTAATGGGTGCATATGTGTGATTGCAATATTAAGAACACACTCTCTGATTTAAAGTACTTTGTTTTTAACAGGAAGTGCTATAGTAATTTTAAGAATTTCAGAGTTGGTTCATTTTAATAACGTTTATAAACTACCTGTTAATTTCTTCCACTGCTATAGAACATTTTTAATAAATACAAGATAATTTTAACCATTTTTACTTCTTTAGCTGAAAAATTAAGTTCTTCAATGAAATCTCTAAAATGGAAGAAAACTAATGATGTAAGAAGCTGTAACGTATATATATGTGTGTGTGTGTGTAGAATTACAATGCCAAGTTAGGAAATATAATTGTTATAAGTTCTTCAGTCAAACCTAAGTGGAGCACAGTCAAATTTTTTAAGTGTCTTATTATAACCAAAGGAAAACCTGTAACTTTAGTTTACCTAGGTATATCTTAGGAAGGTTACAGGAGATATGGTGTTTAATCCTTACAGTACTCTTTCTTCACATATTCTTCAGTGACAAACTAATTTATAGAACAATTATATGAATAGATTCATATCTAAAGACTTACAAAATTATAAAGATTATATTTAAAGATATATAGATTAAACCAATTTATAGAAAGTACTAAACAGTTCCTCCATGAACTGGGAAAATGCAAGAAAAATCCTTTGAAAAGTTTTCTCGTTTAAGTGTTGATATCGAACATCAAGTCACACAGGTATTTGTCAGTTCACTTTTACTGCTCCACAGGGAAAGTGTCACAGCAGAAAGCAGATAAAGAAAAGCCTTATACTTCTCAGTAAAAGCTATTAATGGATTAGGTGACAAGCTTATGATTGTGGGGACCTGCCAGGGTGCCTTGTGTGACAAGAGAACAGGAGCCACCCCCATAGACAGAACCAGTCCCAGCCCATGAATGACACCGGTCTCCTTGTGATAATGTATTTAAGAAAGGGCAAAAAATGCTGCATGCCAGTTATGAGATGGAGAGTGAAAAAAGTGTGGGTAAAAAAGCTCTGCAGACACCAATGTCAGTGTAGGAGTGGGAGGAGGTTCTCCAGGCACCAGAACAGAGATCAGCCTGCAGCCCATGCAGACGGTATGGAGGTGCTTATCCAGCTGTAATCCATGGAGAGGAACACAGAACAGATATACACACTGATGCTTGGTGGGAGAGGATGCAAAAGCACCATGAGAAGAAGGGAGGGATGAGGGCAAAGTGAGTTTACTTTTGTCTTTGTTTCTCACTCTCCTATTCTATTTTTAATTGGCAATTAATCTTCCCTAGTCAAGTTTATTTTGCCCCTGATGGTAATTAGCAGGTGATTTCCTTGTCTTTATCCTGACCCCGCACTTTTTGACGTTATTTTCCGATCCTGTCTTGCTGAGGAGAGTGAGCAAGAGAGCAGCTGATTGGGGGTCTGACAGTCAGCCAAGGTTAACCCACCACAGTTTTTGTAGATCTAGGATAAGAATTGCTTAGCCAAAGAGAGCCTTCCAGAGAAATCTAAAAATAGAAGTTAATTGTTTTATTAGAGGGCTAATACAATATCATTTCCTGCAGCAATGACACAGAACATCAAAAGGTCCTGTGCTATGCATAAAACCTTTAAATCAGGCCAATTGCACCTCTTTAGATAAATACCTTTAGAAATTTATTCAATGACAACCTTTATCAGCATTGTGGAAAACAGCAGCAAATGAACGTCAGTGACTGGTTCCTGATAGCATTCTGACCCAAATGAAAGTAAACATCATTTTAACCTGCCTACAATTTCACTACTAGTGATTTTGGATTCCCAATCTGAGCATGATTTCTAGAAGGCAGGTACTCAGCATTATCTGAAAATACCATTCACCTTTGATAAAAAATCACTTTCAGTACTCTCCCTCCACTTCTTACTTAGAGGCAATTCTCAGCACAAAGATGCAGTTACTTTAGTTTAAGCAAACAGGAATCAACTGTTTAGAAAAAAAGGCTCAGAGTACTGACTCCGCAGTTTAACAGCTTTTTGTTCAAGAGCACAAAAGCCCCTGTCTTACTGAGCTGTAATTTAAGTTTGCTTACTTACACTGTTATGGGTGAGAATTGAAAACATGAAAAATTATCAGTTTTTAAAAAGTCACTTGACTATGGTCTGTGTGACCATAACGAACACTGGAGTAAGAATAAGTGAAAATCAAAAGAAATCATATGAAGCTAAATATTTTCATGTCTACAGAAAATTCTAGAAGTTTTCTAAGAATAGCTATATAAAATCAGAATGTAAATAAAACCTGCCAGTATTCACAAATATCCCAAGTTTTATCAGCCTAAGGGAAGAACTCTGATTTCTACAACATGTTCTCATAGTCCTATGACATCCAGTGTCTTCCAGATAAAAAAAGCAATAAAAAGTCTATCCTGATTTTAAGCCCCAAAGTAAAGGATTACGGTGATAAAGTCAAGCAGTTGTCTCTGTAGAGCATTTTAGATTGTCTGCAATAAAAAAAGCTGAGAGTGAGACATAAGTACAGGGAGATAATCTGTTAGTGTCTGACACTGACTAGCAAAAAGCTCTTAAACTGTTAACCCAGTGATTCTCCTTCCTAGGGTTCTTACCGCATTCCTTTGGGCTGCAAGAAGTAGAACAGCCTTTTTGTAACAAGGATTACATGGTAGGTTCTCCTTTTTTTAGGAGAATTTCATGTACATTAAATGGTGAAGCCATAATCATAAAAATTCAAAAAGCATAAATATAAAAAATATGTTGAACAAAATACAACATAACAGTACAAAACTCTGGGGAAGAAAATACTGCTGTAACTTCCTAGTGACTGGAAAAGAACTGATTCCAGGTGCTGTAATTAATTCATTGTGAAAGAAATAAGTGGATTACAGCAGAGAATACTAAATTCCCAAGGTTGATTTATTCACAGTTATTTGAATGCCTGAGCAGGTGTCTTGATAGCAACATCAGCAGCGAACTTTACAATTCACAGGTGTAATATCCCTTTCAGAACTCCAGCAAAGACAGCTGTGTTTCAACTATTTCAGCCTGCCAATTGTTTCTCATACTCCTGCTTTTCCCAAGATGCTGTGTCCCCCAAACTGCTGCAAACTTTTTCCACTCCTTCACTGAGAAATGAAAGATTTTGTGCTTAGGCAGACTTATAAGGTTATTTAGTGTATTGCTGTTTTGCAACTACATATATAGGATAATCAGCAATTCCCTAGTGTACAGGAGCAAGGTTACTCTTTGCATTCTTCAAACTTTTCTCATTTAAAAGCTATGCAAAACCCCAGTGAAAAGTTTGGTGTTTGCCACAAAACTTATAAGTCCATTTTAGATATTAATAGATGCCCATTCCAAAGGTGGCACAGTTTCATGACCAACAATGGATTTATCTTTATATCATATCTGTGAGACTATTAGCCTGATTTTACAAGGTAAGACATGTAAAACTAGAGTAATGAAACCACAGTACCTAACTGACTTAAATGGCTATTCCTTAAACACAGAAAGAATTAGTAATTTTTAAGAGGATTAGTAAGCACTTCAAAATTCCATTGCTAAAAACAGAACAGCCTAAAATATTTCATAGTAACTTGTGGGTACAAAAATAAGATGTGGGTTTTTTTGGGCTGTTGCTGTATTATTCTGGCATTTAGTAGGAAGAGACAGTCTTATTAAGTCTCAGAATGAAAATCTATCCTTCTATGAATCCTCTAGAAATTAAAATATAGTACAAAGTAAGTTTACATGACATCTATAAATTCTCCTAAGATAAATCAGATATAATCTGATCCGTTAGGTTCTTTTCATTAAAAGATTATGATTTTAGTAAGATATTTGGACAGCTTAAAGGAAATCAAATGAAGGAAATAGGCTTCGTTGTGCCTCTAATTTTGTTAGCAAACTCTGAAAGCTGCAAGAAACATCTGTGCTCAATCAAACCTATTAAAAACCACGAAGACAAAAGTACCAAGGAGCATCAGTGCATTAATTCTAACCTCACTTAGATACAGCAAATTATACGGATTTATTGTTCCACCAATTTTCATGACTTAGCCTCACAATGTCTGCCTAGTCTACATGAGAAAGCTAAAGCCTTTTTGCTGTTGGAAATGTGGTCTAGCTACACCGAGGAGTGAAAGCACAGGGCTAGCAGAGAACAAACGCAACTGCGGCACTGAAGGCTGTGCTTTTAAAATGGCATTTTAGTTCTAATGAATCTCTTCCTGACATGCCAGCATATCAGAGGTACTATTGTGATCTCAGTTCTCTGCTCCTCAGTCAGCAGGGGCTAAAACTGACAGCTCACAACTTCATAGGGAGAGAGACTACCTCTTACCTCATGAAACTTAAAAGTGACCCTTCTGGCTGGATAAGAGAGACAGACTCTGATGGGAGAGGCATCGGTTCTTACTCAGCTGAAAGGAAGGTAGTTCTGATGACAGGATTCAAAGGAAGGATAATTAAAATACAGCAGAGTGGAGGAGCATTTTTACACTGAATAATACTTATGATCCCCTAGTGGATGTCTCCTTTGCTAAACTTTAAATTTCATTCGTATCTACAACATTATGAGTTTTGTTCATTAAAATGATTCGGTACCATTATAACTATGACATTTTACTATGACATATGCTAAGTAACTGCAATCAGGCTATAATTACTTCACAAATATATTTGAAAAACCTAAAAAGGCTCTCAGGAAATTGCATACACTCTCCCTAATGGCATTTGTACAAACCATATATTTCAAAAATCTTCTGTATTATAGAAGTGTTTCTGTGCATAAGAAAAGACTGCCTAAATCCCCAGTGGCTAAGAAGAGTTAAACATGCACCAGCATCTCTGATGTATCAATTAGTCATATAAAATAGAGGCAAGTCAAAAGGAAAAACCTACAGTTGCATAGAGAAAAATGTTTATCAAGAGCCCAAGAATGGCATTTATGATCACTTCTGCAATGCCAGTACATGGCCCTCTTTTCCAACTAAGTTGTATTTTAGTATTAAAAATGTGATAGAACTTAAGGTACAGTACTAAAAACAAAATATCTGTCAACATTTTAGAGCTTGAAGAACTAGGTAAGACTGAAAAACAAAACGTTTCCATAATTCCTTAGTGAATTTCTGTGTGTATGTGATTCTCTGCTTAAATATAACAGACTCGATTAACACAGGGTGGTTTATCTGTTTTACTGTTTGTTTTCTTGTTTCTTGTGTTTYGAGTGTTTATGTTTGGGTTTTTTTTTCCCCACAGTATGTCCTTATAGCCTTGAATTTCCATTCCTTGTTTCAATAGTAGATCAGAAGTGATAAGATTTTGCAAATAAACGTTTTAATCTCTTCTAATCCATTGATCTAATGAGTTATTGTGGCATTTCCAGCTAACCTTACGGAATAAAGATTTTTAGCTACTCAGAAGATTTTTTTTCCCTTTATGTTATAATCAGAATTATAGGGTTTTATTTCCTTATTTCATTAGTAAATTCTTCAGCCTGACCAAGCCAAACCTAGCTAGACAGAATTTGACCCTCTAATCAAAGTAAGCAAAGAAATAATTAGTAATAGCTCAAAGAATTTCAAAGTAATAAAATTATTGTAATACAAGGGCTCTTTAATTAACTGAGAGCTCTGTTATTTTTTGAAAAGTGATCAACATAAACCTGGATCCAAAGAGCTGAGTGTTTGGAAGAATTATTTGAATTTATTTTAAACCAAGTTTCTTTAACTGTTTAACACAATTCTTTAACATATTTTACATTTCTTTAAGACATTTCTTAACTATTCAGAAATCACATGGATGTTTACCTTTGTGTATTGGGCAAGGCCTTAATGTTGGAGCTTCTATTTGCAGAAACAGAAGCAATGCCTTCTGGATTTGTCCATTTCATAATCTCAAAACCAATGAAGATAATAAATATGTTCACAGTATGGGACTGGTTGGTCTACTAACATGTCCTGTGGGACTCAACTAATAGCACTCTTTTTGTCAGAGCTGCCAGCAATAATGTGGATTATTCTGAAAGTTTTGAGATACCTATCTTTCACTGTCCTCCAGGGCTGCCTGGAGGACAGAAGTGAAGTTTCATGAGAAAATAGCAAAGTATTCATCTCACATTAGAACCAATACAATAACTTTGAACTTCTGAGGAAAAGACATAAAAAAAGAAAAGGTAATAGCCCAGTTTGAGCATCCATTTGGTGTCCTGAGGGTTCAAAACCACATGCTGGCCAAAAAGGGGAAATAAAAAAACCCATCAGAACCATACTCTTGTTTCCAAATATATGCTTTAAGGTCTGACTTCATCATGCCCCCATATAATTTCCAAGAACTCATATACTAATCTGTTTGCATTTAAAACATAAGTGTAAATAATTATGTTATAATCATTAAAAAAATGCACACAAACACTCATGAACCTTTCAATTTTGCCACCTCCTTTTCTGTGGCAATTTGGTCTTTCATGGGACTTTGTGTGTTTCGATTTTTTTTCCCCTCTGCTATTGAAATGCCACTGTGAGATGCAGAAATGTCAGAATAACATCCATCGTATTAAATTTTTAGAAGCATTCAAAAACATTTGAACATGACAGTTCCATAACAAACAAACAAAAACCTCATCCTTAACAAAGATCCACCTATGCCATAATACCACCTTTGTGAAACAGTTTAAATTATTGCAAATCCTTTCAGTGCTCTTAGTGGGGTCAAGATCTATTTGGAGATTGTGTCATTCAAAGTTAGGTATTTTCATTGAAACCAGGTTTCTGAACTTCCATCATACAGTTTAAATAGGCAGAGCTATGAGGCTGACTAGACACCACTATGGAAAATAACTCAGCTCATTCTAGGTCCTACTGGGTAGATCTTAACTGTGTTTATTTGACATTGCAAAGGTAAAAAAATAACCAAACCAACCACCCTGTACACACTTGCGGATTGGAATCTCTGTCAAAGAACACAATTATTTGATTTGACTTGTTATTAATTTCATTTTTTTTTTGCCAACGAATGTTTTTATCATTTTACTTTGCCCGATTATTATAATCTACATCCTTATCCATGAGAGGGTTTATTTAAAAAAGAAAAAGAAAGAGCACAGAAACTTCAAGCTCTTCCCTTGTTTTATTCTAAAAAAAATTTAAATGTATTTTATGTTCTGTAATTGAAATAAACAGTCTTATTCAAGTTCTGACTATTAGATATATATGCCTGAAAAATATTTCAAATACAAGAATGCAATATGGGATGCTCGGAAACATTATCATGACATTGCCTCAAGTTCTTTAATGAAAAATTAAACTGCATGCTTTACATAAGCGATATTATCATCCAAGGCTCTCCTTTTTTCTTCCATAGGAGCTAGAGCAGTTTTCTGCAAAGAATATACTCTACATATAATGGGCTTGGAATTTACTTTCAATTTGAATTTTTTCTTCTCCTTGTAATTTGAAAGGCAGCTTTGTGACTGTTTCTGGCCTGCTGTGGTTAAGGGCATATCTTTAAGTGAAATTCTAAAGAATTCTCAGAATATATTCTCTTGGAATTATGCATTTCATCTGTGAAATTGAAACACTTTCTTTAGAAACAAAAAATGCTGCAACCTCCACTCATGAAAGAAAGAATATCAATATTCTGCAAGGAGAGACCACTCCCAGTACAAAAGCCTAAAGTGTTTTCAGTAGGATATATTTATATATCTGTCCTATCAGAGACTTTCAAAGGAAGAAACACAATGAAAGGAATTAAATTCATTTATTCCTTGACTATGTTCTACAAAAAGATGATTTCAGGTGGAAAAGTGTGGAAAAGGAAAAAAAAAAAAACGGAGGAAATGGATACTTTCTTATTTTAAGAATGGACTAAATTCACAAATATGATGATGATAATTCCACAAACAAATTCAAAACCTGTGGAAACTGGTGGAAAATATATTATATTGGCACAATTCTTAGGAAACTGGTTGATCTTTAGATGTTATGGAGTCTGTTTAGCCTCCAAAACACTACAGAGAATATTTGCATTTATCCAATGTTACATATCAGATCCTTCAACCCAGCCCATCAGATGTGGCAAACAAATTTCATAACTAATTAAAAAAAGTTCCCATCCAATTTAAAATATTTAACATATCTCCAGCCACAAAGCCATTTGACCAACTTCTCCACAGACTTCCAATGTTCAGCCCAAACGTGGTTGTGCAGACTATATAACTGCTAGCTTTTCCAGCATTGTTGTTCTTTACCCTAATCACCACTAACTTTCTACTTTGGAAACTTAGGAGAAACACACGCCCTTCCAACTGTTATTATACCAAACTAAGAAAGCCAAAAAAGTTATTTTTCTCTCAAACCACAATACAAGCATTCAGTTTTATTATTATGCTGACTGTCTTCCTTCAGGGTTCAACTCAGAGTTCAACTCTCAAGTTGCACACAAAAGAGATCTCATGAGTTTTATAAAACAGTCTTATGACTGCGTTTTTTCCTAATGGAAATGTCTTTCCTAACTGGTCATACAGCAAAATTCCTAATTTGTTTCCCAGTACATCTCTTTTCATCACATCAGTGTATTAATGCAAAAATAAAATTTGCTTGGACTTGATCCAGATTACTTGTGCTCTTGACCACACTATATAAAAGCTTTATGCTTTTCCTCATTTTCATTATATTTGTCAAGGTTTATGGGCTTTATTTTGATTTTTGCAGCTTATCAAATGCAGCTTAGTCCATTTTTTCTTTATTCATTTTGTCCATATTTCTTTATCCTTTTAAAACACAGAAACTAAAAATACCTTTCTTTCCCCCCTCCATTCTCCAAAGAATATATTCATAGGCATCATGCTTATTCTTTCCACTATAAATTTTTAATATTTTTGTTTAATTGCAGGTAGTGTCAGAACACTGCAGAGTTCCAGAGTTTCCTGCAAAGACCCCCTCTGTGCTCCCATGTGCCACGGAAGAGGTGAATAGGCCTATCATCACCTCTGCAGATTTCACTCCTCTGCATCTTATTTGTGCCTCTAATTTGCCCACAGCTCTGGCTAGATCTTCAGCAGACTCCCAACTAGGATATACTCACTCAAGGCAAAGTATCCCTAGACCACAAAAAACAAATCTTTCTGGGGAACAATAGATAGGACATTATGTCCAGGTGCATGACTGATAACTGTTAGTTGAAAAATAACATTTTACGTAACGTCATTCTACACCTACATAGCGCTTTTGAGTGGATTACTGCTATACCAAACAGTCTGATATGACATTGCATATCAAAATAAACAAACAAGTTAGAATTAGTTTTTTAATAGAAAGAATCTCATCACAGCTGAATTTGACCAAGACATAAAATTTATCAGCAAACTGACATAAACATTTAGAGAACAAGAGAAAAGAAACTTTTTCAGTGTTTTTGGTTTCTCAGATATCTCTTTGGCTATTACAAGCCAGATAATCATGTTCTCTCACCCAGAATGAAGCATTCATCTGACTCTACTCCTACACAAAAATAACTTCAAGTACCACCATAGTATCCATTTTTTGACAAGTTTGGATTAACAACACACCAAATAACTTCATTACTGCTATTTTTCTCTCTCTCTTTTTTTTTTTAAATCTCCCATTGCTTGAAGAGAAATTGCCAACTATGCTCACAGACTGTTCTAAAACACCAAGATGTCAATAGTGGGACTGCTGTACTTTTAAAGAGTTTGCCACGCCCTTTGAAAGCATTTGGAAACAGAAAGATTTCTATGAACAACTTGTGCATATTTCATCACTGCCAGTTTCCAGTTTGAGTTATGTAAAGCTAGATAAACAATCTGGGAACATCCAGGAGGTGCACAAAGTTTAAGTTATAAGGTTAATTCAAAAACTGTCTAATTCTATTTCACAATATCTCAAACATCTTTTCAGAACTAATAGGAACACTGCATGTCATTAAAGTCAGCAGCCCATACAGACATCCATCCATCACTACAGACCTCACTGAACATTTTAAACACATTTGAAGTTTCCAGTTCTAGCTAAATTATTAGTTTTTCTCTCTAAAAGAAAGACATGAAATTCCTCATGCAATTACCTTAACAGCCTGCTGTGACAGAAAGGGTCTTTGTAACTCATCTGTGGCCGTATACCTTGTTTCCTGTATGACAGCTGATCAGAAAAAGAGCAGTCAGACTGAGTCTGGGGCAGGAATTCTTTCCAGACTTGTGGTATGGCCTGTTCTTGGAGATTAAACCAAATCTGAGGAACTAGCTTTTCTCCTGGAGCGAAAGGAGTCCTCCTTCTTTCTGAAAGTACCTAAAGAACTTCAGCTGAGCAGGCACACCCCCAGGAAACAAACACATCACAGTTGTGGAAAAGGAGATTTGGAAAAAAGAGCTGCGAATAGGAATCAGAACTAATAAACAGTGGGAAAAGGAAGAGAAAAGTGGAGTTTGGGGATGAAAATAATTTTTTTGTTTGCTTTTTTCTATATGTTGATTGATGTTTTTTGTTGAAAGAAATTCATTGCCACCAATGTTTAAATGAATGCTATTTTAGCTTTAATAACCTTTAAGCTTCAAGCAGATCAGTCTCAAAGTTCTGTCTAGTTTGTAGTCCCAGCATATCCTTACATCTTTATTTTCTTCAAAAGTTATTCGATTTACCAAGAGAAAAAAACTAAACAGAGTAATTTTCAAATCCACAGGCTTTGTGTAATGGAAAAAATTTAATTCTTCTTGTCAGTAAAAAGTGAACTATTTAGACATACAAAGACACCATATCTGTTAGAAAACGTATTTCATTAAGAAAAATGTGAATGTATAAAATAAACCCCTATGTTTTCAGACTCAAACCTCCAATAAAAATTCATTGGTTTCAGCAGAACAAATGTTTCCTGGTTCTAGATAGTAGTTGAAAACTCAACAGAGTTGAAAGAAATAGGCAAAGATTTCCACGTAGCTACGGAAGATCTTAGTCCAAATACTTGCTTGTTCTTAATTCTTAGTTCTAAGTTAGGAGCTGTTGTCTCAAACAGTCCCCGTTGCAATTGCTCATTTAGTGCCCTGCAGCTGCTCTGTTCCATGTTCAGCTGCCCGAGGGAAAAGTCTCCCTCACTTGGTGGGCATTTGGCACACCTGAGTGAAGTATAACAAGGCTTGCTCTCAAACTGCAAGTGCAAATATGAGGCTGAACTAGAGAGAATTCTGCAGTGCTTTGATAAAATATTTCTTTGCATGTCTTCTAAAAAAAAAAATCAAATCTTGAAAACTGTCTGAGGGGAAAAGTATTTTTTAGCTGTGCCCTGCTCTAGGAATGTTATCAACAATTTTTTCCTAAGTAGCAAAGCATCTGCATTAGCCTTAAAAGAAAATATCCTTAACAACTGGCACTGCTAATCATAACGATGGGTAGGGGAATCATTATGTAAATGATCATTTATGAAGCATCTCACTGGCATCCCAACAGGGCAATAAAGCATTTTATAAATAAAAGGAGTCAATAAGGCAGAGTAAGAATTTTCTTGTTTGGTTGTTGTTGTTGTTGTTGTCAATGACAAGGGTTCTTTTGATATTTTGGTCGTACTGAATAAGACTGCAACATGTTTGAAATAATTTCTGAGAAAGAAAGATTGTGTGAGAAAGTAGGTTTGTTCCTTCCCCTCCCTACTGCACTGTTCAAAAACAGTAAGCAAAGATTAGCAAATACTTTTCTAAAATAGCCCAAATTCTTAGTGAAAATTCAAATTTGAGAATGTATACCAAAGTATGACTTTGGTAGCATTAAGATATGATATTCTTATTTTGATGTCATAAAGTTCATATGTAGTACCATAGTTTAGGCTATCCACACTAATGGGAGAAGGCTGAAGTCAGTTTATCTTGTGTTCTAGTAGTTGTAAGAACTCTTACAGACTCATAGCAAAGATTAATCTACTATCATATACTGCTTTAATAGCAGACTGTAGTCTTTGATAAGAAGGAGAAAGCAGAAAAGTATTTTCCATCTTCTGATTAAAATGTAGGGGGTTTCTGAACTAGAGGCCTGACCTCCAGCATTATTTTTAATATCTATTGGAAAAACAGCTCTGAAGTTTTGATCCACAAGCAGTGTATAAACAGATGAATCAGATCAGAAAGAAAAACTGTGCATTTACCACAAAAGCTCTTCTGATTCTGAAATTTTCTGGAATCAGTTTCATAAAATTAGGATGAACCATATTTTCAAAATATCAAGGATGTGTTAGGCAAGTCACAGTTTGTGACATTTTTGGATTTTTCTTTAAAGACAGTACTCTGGAAAATTGCTGATGAAACAGAAGTGTCTGAGACAGCTGGAGAAAGAAAAGTTAGGATCATACAGAATAAAATATATGATTGTGAACAAGAAAGCGGCTATTACAAATGCAACTCTAATATATATATATATTTACTTTTATCTAAAGGAATAATATGAGAGACAGGTTTGCAGAATGTCATTACAGCTAGCACCTGCAGCATGTTTCATATCTGAATGTCCTGATTTAAACCTTCTCTTTGATACTCCACAAATCCTAAAAGGGTTTCTGAGAATTCAGGCGCCTTCTGTTAAACAGATTTCCCACTTGTCACTTGTCCAAATAAAGTTTGAATACTACTCTGTTAGTAAGAAGAAAAATCACCTCAAAATCAATTCACCAACAATAGATTGAACAAAAGAGAACCATCCTGGTTCCTAATTTCCTCGTGGTGAAGAAGACTTGAAAATTCATCTATCAGGGAAAATTTCTGCTGTGTAACTGCATTTCTGCAAAAGATCCTGGCTGGTTTCATTGGGGGGTTTTGTCTGGTTGTTTTTTTTTTCACTCCAAAAAAGGTGAGTTTTAAGTGATTTTGACTCTGATACCTGGAACCAAAAAGTTGTGAGGCAGATGACTTCAGCTGGATTGAATTCTGGGGCACTGGCTAAAAAATTTTTAGCTACAAATTATTGTCAGGGTTTGTAGAAATTTCTACCCCTATGTAAGACTGAGGTAAATTCAGAGGACAAAAAAATTTTGTTGTACGAGAATTACTCTTTTTTTTCAGGAAAATGGTTGTCTTTCTCCTGAGAATTTGTAGTTGCTTATTTTTTGTGTATGGTAGTAAATTACAAAGAATTTAAAATTCAGAATCTCAATATCTTCTTCAAAAGCATAAAAAAAATTCTGAACAGTCCACTGTCAGGATCCTCTTTGCATCCTATCCCTGCCCTCTGCCCACCTTTCATTTCAGAGGCAGGGCCGAAAAGGTAGGTAGGTATATAGGTAAATAATTATTGCATTGAAAAATTTTGAGAACTACTGCACTGTTTCTAGTTGCAGTACAGTGCTGACAATTTTAGGACAGTTCTCCAGAAAAGTGGGGAGAAGGAAGAAGATTACACATCATTCATCATGACAGTAACTGCAAATGCCAAGGAAAGTTCTTGCAAAGCCCTTCCATAAGAAAGAGTTTACAGTGTACAACAAACTGCTTGTTAATGGCTCCTTCTTGAAATATGTGATTGAATTCATGCTGCTCAGGAGCCTTAGGAACCCAACACCAGATATTTTCAAGCATCTAGAAGATACTAAGAAGACACTAAAAAAGTTTTGAGAAAATGTCTTAATATTCTCAAGAGCTACACATACTGGCTTTTTAACTTCCGTATGACAAAGGGATAGAACTATGATTCATACCTGAAATTCTTTGTTTGTTCTTGAAGATAATTATCCCCTAAACTTTTATCCTTATGAAAACTGCATAGACTTTCATTTTTTAAAAGATTGGTTTTTTTTATATATTTATTTATTTTCAAATGCTGGGACAATTAAAGATCTGGAGTCAAAATAAAATAACCCATGTGTGTACATCTGTGGAATTTATAACAAACATTGCATTGGACGAGATTTTTCAAAAATAAGATTTTTTTAATATCACTGTCCTTTAAAATCCCAAATGGTATAGATGGGGAACATACAATTCAGATTCTTAGTGCTGCCACTTATGTCGCTACCTAATAGAAGATGCAAATGATGCTATTATGAGAAATTAAATCAAATGAGATAGAATTGGCACTACAGATCTCATAGAAAACCTAATTTTTATTCCTGGGGTTTCATAAACCGAAACTAGTAAGTGCTTCACGGTCCAAAATATTCTTCCAGTGTTTTCTCCTTTAGTATTGATGTGCTATATAATCGATTTTTAGCTATTCAATAGGAGGAAGTTACTATAGACAGGTCTTGCAGACTAACAGTGTTTTCAGGAGTAGTGAAAGGATGAAATGTAAAGAAATTAGATGAAAGATTAAATAGATCTTTTCAGATCCAAGGAGAGTTGATAATGCCTGTTATGGGTATGTTATACTCAAAGAACTGTTACAGCCATAAAGATACATACAGAGCCAAGAATTTATTTTTAACCTACTAATAATCTTAACAGCCTAAACGAAATAGAACCAACTGATTGGTATTGCTACAGTAATATCAAGTTATAGTCCAAATTCATACTGAAAAGCCTTGCTATTAACGTCACTAAGATTGTTTTTCAACACTTAACTAATAACTACTTTTTTCTTTGGTGTTGTGTTCACTTTCCACATCTATTGCATCACAGGGTTGATTTTAGTTATCTGCATCAAGCATGGAAGCAGTGGCAGACCATCAGCATTCTGAGTTGTGTCCAAATAGGGCTTCAGTTTAGGTGTGTGTACAGCATCCCTTCTGCCTCACTGCTGGCATTCAGCTGGGACTATCTCTACATGCTTTCTTATCACAGTCTGCTTCTTTCACTGATTCCCAGCTGAAGTTTGAAGACTGTACCATGGCCTCCCTCAACTTTATTTTCCATGAAGGGCTACTGCTCTTCAGGCAAAGAGTAAATAACTTGGTCTGTCAAGCTTTTACAGTCAAGTCCATTCACAGGGGGTGAGTAAAGATAGGAATTAGACCAACAGAAAATAATAAAAAGGTGAGAAAAGTAACTCAGGCCAAGGCAAGTCCAGACAAGTCCTGATATCTGCACAATCATGTCAAGACAAAATCTGTAGCCTTTTGCTAGTCATGGAAAATGTCATATTTACCATACTACTGGCAGGGAAAATACGGCAATAATGGTCACATAAAACTCACTGAAAGAGTAAATTCCTTTAGTAGATTGTGCAATGACAGAATTTGACTGTTCAGTCATTATAGTTTGAAAAGAAGAAAATCATTGAACAAGGCCTAGGATGCAGCAATAAATGGAGGGATCTGAATAAGAGATTAAAATTTTTAGGTCAGAAAGGTGGGTATAAAATGTATTATGGCAGTTAAAGCACTCTGTAGGTGGGGGGAAAAAAATAAAGAACAGTAATATTGGCAAAAAAACCCACAAACCCAAACAGAAGCCCACACAAGCTCACACATTTAAAAATTACCATGAGCTGAATGTCAAATTTTTGTGCTTTAAAAGCACTGAGATGAATTTTCTCTGAACATATGGATCTCTGTAGAAGAAACTTAGGTGTGGGGCTTGTTTTGGAGATTGTCACGTCCAAGACCCCGCCCCAAGGGATGCATCTCGCGGAGCTGCCAGCACGGGAAGGACGCTGCTGACGTCACACTAGATGGCGGTGCTGTTCACCGGGCGCGCCGCCTCCAAGCTGTACTGTGGGAGCGGCTTCTCCAGGGACACTCCTGATTCCTGCGAAGTGACAGCTTACCACTGTGTTGACGGCTAAAATGAAGTAATGTACAGCTGGGGAAAGAGAAAAAAAAATAAGAAGAAGAAGAAAAAAAAGACTAGATTTTGTGATAAGTCAGGAATTTCTGTGTAGACTGCATATGAATTTGAAAGCTCAGCTATTGTTGAATGTATTTCATGTTTGGTATGTCCAATGAAAAAGCGAATTGTAATAGATAATTGTGTACTGATCACAGGCAGAATTGTATGCAAATTCACGGTGAACAGCAGAAAGTGTTTTTATTTCTACATATAGATCTAGAGGATTTATTCTAAAATTTAGTACATAGAACAACACGTTTCTTATCATAGAATGCTTTAAGTTGGAAAGGACCTTAAAGATCATCTAGTTCTAAACCCCCTGCCTTGGCCAGGGACAATTTGTACTTGATCAGATTGGTCAGAGCTCCATTTGATCCGTCCTTGATACGTTGCTATGAATTCTCATTCTTAGAACACGCATTTCTATGGATATAACACATTCCAGGCAAAATGGATGGGTGAAGACTGGGGAAAAGGGAAAAACATTATGTCAAGAAACACAACTTGCTATTCTTAAACAATTTCAATTGTATATGCACCAGTCATTCAAGCAAACTCTCTTGTGAAATTTGTAGAGTAATGTAAAAAGTAAAATCTCAGTTGCAGGAAAAGCCACTTTGCATATATTTAATTGAATTCCTTTCAGTGATGACAGCTACCAAAGTTTAACAAATCTTAAAGCACTAAAGAGTGCCACATGAATGTAAAGATGGAAAGACATCAATCCAGCATTCATTTCCTTCAGTAAAACTCTCCAGAGCGCAGAGAAGATGCTAAAACAGAGTCTATCCAGACTTCGACTGACTGCATTGCTGTTGCTGACCTGGCTACAGCCAATTACCTCATAAAACCACACAGAAGAAAAATGGGATTTTATTCTTTAAGACCTAAAAGCTCCCAAGCATTTTATCAAAGTGCATATTAGTAAATTCTAAGAGCATAATCCTAGAAACACCAATTAAAATATAGTGTATCTGTGGAGACATTTATGTTTGACTTTCCCCACCCTGAAAAGTTCAAGTTCTGCCTCTTTGCAAGGCTACCTCAGCTTTGATAGCAATGAAGAGATTTTAACATTTCACTCATGACAACATGATCGTGGTAAAGAAAGCAGTAATCCCTCATAGAGCTTCCCTGAAAAGCTGAATCCAGAAAAACTCTTGATTAAAGGTTTGTTCGAGAAGCCATGGAGAGCAAAATGACTGGAGCCACAGAAACAGTTGAATTTTATCAGTGTACAGTTTCTGTGTGGTGCCTAGAAACCCAGTGGCACTGATTCAGGACTTTGCAAGAAACTAGGAAGGCAGTGCAGTACTATTTGAATGTAGGTTAGAATGTAGGCCAGTCCCAATTCATTGATGAGGAGAGAGTTATAGAAAAGGTGTCCTAGAATATGGTATTTTTTGGCATTTCCAAGTGGTATATGGAAATGCTAATGCCATTTGACAAGATATTTATGAAATGAATATGTCAAAATCTCCATTTACTTCTAATCTCTATATTCAATATGGAAAAGTCCAAAACTGCTAGAATAATCATTTAGGTTGGAAAAGACCTTTAAAATCATTGACTCCAACTGTGATCAGGCTAATGAAGGTCTAAATATTTGTGAGATCTTTCCTTCACAGAAAAAATTGCCTTTGCTGGTTTTTTCAGGGTATGTCAAGAGGGAACACTAAAGAGGACAAACTAAAAAGATCCTGCTGGTAACATCTTACCTGAGACTGGGACAAAAGTTGCTGACAAATTCAAACACAATTTGGCATTGTGAGCTGAGTAAGTCAGCAGATCCCACTGAGTACTTGTGGGGTTCCAGGATAAAGGTGTTTGCCTCAGAACGTCGCAAAATGTGTATGCTCTGCATAAAAATGAGATATGGCACACAGCCACATACTGCTCCAATTCAGTATTAGCAAGAGAGAATATTATGGTGAAAAGGAAAATCTTTCAGAGCTTTTAAACAAAGGAATGCTAACAATAAGAACAGTGGCACTATTGTGACCGAGGATTCCAGTAAGCTGATTAAAGTTTGTTTTCCCAGTTATACTGAATTTTTAACTGGAGTCTGACAATATAAATGTAACAAATTGAAGAAGTTCCACGATTTCATGCTTGCAGGGCCTTATTTGCATGTTTTTCCAGAGTTAAGAGAAAAGTCACAATACTTACTTTGTGCAGCACAGAAGCAATTCTTAGAAATTCTGGCATTTGCTTATAATCAGCAAGAGCATGGAAACCAAATGGCAGCTATTGCAGTGAAACAGCACAAAGCTTGCTCTGCTTTCTTTCATACTGTCACTTATATTGCTTAAAAGGGGAAAACAAACTGAACTAGTTGCCTGGTATATGTCATTGTTTCTCCCCATACTTTTTCATTCAGTGTTTTAAACTTCATGGGTCAGAACTGGTCAAGGCTTGCTTGACCTGCCTTGAGATCAGGCACAGGACAAATGTCTTATAAACAGAAGAAAAATATTTGCTTAGTTTATGCTTATAGTAGTAACATGTGGACTATATTGGTTAGAATTTGAAGACATTTTTATTTGACAACTTAACTTGTGATAGGATTGCTGAGGCACAAGGTATTATGATGTTTAATACATTTGTCTTTTCTCACAAAACCTCCATTCACATGCTGAGAATTCCACTGGGTTCCTGATTGTTTTAAGTTTTAGACCTATGAAATAAAAAATGCTTGAGTACAAAACTTAGATCCATAAAAATTGCACTTACCTGCCTCCAAAACTTGGGTCTCTAAAATCTTTTGTGCATGTCAGCTTCCTCCAATATTATTTCCAAAAGATAAAGTGTCTGTTTCTGGGGCATATCAGGATCTGACTATATTCCCAAAATGCTGAGCAATTTGAGGATTTATTTCAGACCCATGTCAGCAGAGGGTAGGCTCTTCAGACAAATAGAGGAGTCTAATCCTGTAGATTGTACAGGATTACAATCAATTACACCTATAGGGTGTTCTTACTCTGTCCTTTACATCATTCTAACATAGGTAATCTGATCAAATTAATAAAAATCCATCTGCAATATTCAATATAAATCTAAAAACCTAATTTATTTATATTGCATTGAGTAAAACAAGAAAGCCCATTCAGATCAATGGGTCTCTCAAGTTGTTTCCTGAGACATCAACGCTCCCCATGCTGTACCAGAGGATCCAGGGCTTTCATCTGTGGGTGTGAATGCCACTCCCAGCTCCAAAGTTCAGGCTAAGTTCTGTCTCAGTCCAGTCCTCCATTATGCCCGTTTCTTTAAAGAAATGCTTAAATTATATTAAGCACATGTAAACACCAAAATGACAATTAAGTCTGATAATAAATTTTACCCTTCAGCAGTACAGGACATATAACTGCATGTTTCGATTCATTTGGAGAAACCCCAGACATCCCCATATCGTGTCTACTTTGGATTAAACCATTGTGTTTCTGCTCTGTAATGACTCTGTAGTGTGTGGCTCTGTGGCACGCTTCTCAAATTACAACAGGCTTGCTTCATTCTCGACAAATCTTGGCCATTCAGCACTTTCAGAAACAGTAAATTGAAACTGAGTCTAATGTATCCCGCTGGAAGACAAGAACAGCTTCGCTAAAATCAATTAAATCACACTAAGTAGCAGATAAATCCAAGCAGTATAGTGTACAATATTTTGTAATAGGAAGAAACCTGCACCTCCTTTGTGATTACTAAAGTAGAGTAAGTACTGTAATAGCAAAATACATTTTTATTTACTTGGATTTTTCTGTGGTGTTATGTTTTTTTCTCAGGTCTCTTCAGGATCTGAATTTGCCAGTGGGGTGTACCAAGGGTGTTTTCCTGTCCTAGTTACCAAGCACCTGAAGGGCATGAAAAGTCTATCTTGGTTTAAATGCACTCACAAACCAGGTTAAATAAAGGTAAATTGTTCTCCAACTCTTCCATGATTCAAAATGCTCAGACTTCTTTACAGATTTAAACTGTATGTCCCCACTCTCCTGGCAACATGGCCTTATGAACACCAGTAAGGGAAGAAAGGTGGTTCAAGGTTTTTGTTCTTCCCAAATTCTGATTCTGTTTATCTACTGATATAACAATATCTTTCAAACAGCCAGAGGGAAACAAATCCTATTTTGTCTATCAAATACTTTGCTTTAAGGATTTTATAGATAATGCCAAAGCAACTCCTCTGAGAATTTCTGACAAAAATTTCCTGAAAGAGGGATGACCTTTCTTGAACTGGAAACTATCAACATCTCACGCAAGAGAAAGGCAGTTCACAGAACTTTGAACTAAATGACTTCTTTAAACTTTCAGGAACAAGGCAGAGTGCATTATTTCTGCCCAGACAAAAAGTATTACTTAATATTTAAAACGGAATAAAACAAATATTCTGGATGGAATAATTATTTATGAGAAGACAGAGGATAAACTATATGCACAAAGTAAAATGATGGGATAAGTAACACTGTGAAGGGAAACCTCTAAGAAGCAGTTTAACACATGGTTTAAAATTATAAAGGAAAATTAAATGCACTTAATTAACAGCACTTCATGGAAATTATCTAGTCATCTATGAGATCCTTAACACTGTGTGTATTTGAAAAAGCCAAAAGCATTATAGTATTTAAAATCAATAATACCTGATACCATTTTGAATTAGAAGGCATATTTAGAAAAGCATATTTTCTTCTTTTGACTTCCTCCTATGCTATGGATACACTGAATTAATGGTCTGAGTGTAGCTGAAATTTAAAAATATCCACTATTTTCTGTGTTTAGTTTCTTTGTTAAGAATTTTTTTGTGATCACTAATCACAACATTAATATCATCCTCCCTACTCACTCTCTGATACTAGAATATTTTGATGTAAATGTACTTTGTTACTCAATGGATACTGAAGGGGAAAGCCATGGTACAGGTAAAGTGTAATTGGATCTGCAAAATTCTGGCTTTAGATACTGAAAATCTTTTACTCTGAAGATTTTTTTGTTTTTATTTGAACAAAACACTTCATACTTGTTCTGGTCAATGTGAAAAGGAATATTACAAAATTATGCTCGTCCTACAAGATAAATGGTTCTCGGTACATTTAGTGGTTCAAACACTTATACAAATGTGAGAGTCACAATTTAAAATGAAGATTGCCTTGAACAACAAGAGAAGACGTAACTGGCAATACAGCACTATCTGAACACCAGAGTTGTTGAATTTCAATCATGCAGTTCACTTGTATAAATACTTAGAAAAATACTTAAGAAATACTGAAAGTTAGAATAAAAAGAGGAAAAGAGTTTTCTATTTTCCTGCTTTCTATTATATGCCTATGTGTCAGAAAAAAAGGAGTTTTTGAAGAATGGACGAATGTTTTGGAATGATATTGATATGAAAAGATTGGAGTGGAATACCATGTTCAATTTCACAAAAGTTAGTCATTCAAGTGGAAGTATAATTGGAAAAGCAATGGAGAAATTTAATTCTCTTATTTTATATTACTAAATTACCATCTCTCTGTAAGGTGGGTAAATCATGATGAATCTCAGTGAATAAAAATCTACAGTCAGTAATTGAATCTAAATAAAATAGGGTCTAGTAGGTGTTAAAAATAAGTTTTCTAGTTTTTGGTTTTTTTTCTTTTTTAAGGCAATAGCAGTATTATAGCACTAACAAAAGCCTTAAAGAAAATCACATTTGTCGAACTGAGAATATTTAGTCTTTGGCACATTTAAAATGTTTAGGAAACCAGAAGGATACTCTGTGGAACACACCAGATAGTGTATTAGACATTGTCACATATGTGTGATGGTCAAATAAGCCCTTCATTTTTTAAGATAAAGCTCATCAGATGTTCAGGTTTTCTTGAAGAAGGGCTTCATTTATGCACAAATATTTCTGGTTTTTTCTCCCTCATGGCAAGTAGTTAACTTAGCAATTCATCCCTTGTCTTCATCACGTTCTGAGCCCAAAACCACTGAAGATTACTGTACTAAACTGAAGATAACATTCCATCTCTTGGTCCCAGCCACAAAGTGCACCAACCAACTTCCAGTATTCTATCTCCCTGTACCTGTCAGCACAAGTGGCATGTGAAATAGCAGGAGGTAAACATAAGATAAAAGTACTGTAGAACTTCTGGCTTTCGTGTCCTAGACAGATCTTGAATGATGTGGTGATATTTCTCTTTCATGGCCTTCCTCCTCAGTATACACAAAGTTCTGCTGCTAGGGGGTACAAAAGACTAGCTCTACAGTGATACCAATTCCCCTACAGAGGAACAAAAAGATGCAGAAAAATTAGGTAAACACCTCTCTTCAGTGAGGTGAATGAAAATTTTCTATTTGGGTATTAAAAACAGTCAAAAAGAGGAAAATCTCTATCACAAGACTGAGGTCATCCAAGGTAAATAGAGTTTAGCAAAACAGGTAAAGTAAAAGCAGTATTTTGTAGAAATATAATATGATTTAAGATGAAAATGATTAATCATTTTAGCCAAAATTGATCTGAGCATCAAAGAAAGCACCAAAGGTCATGCTGATCTTGTGGGAAAGAGGCTCACTCCCATAGCTAAATGTTGCATTTAAGCTTACAAGGTAAAAGAGGACAACATATCAATGCCAGTAGGATCAGGGAAATTATTGTCCCTCTGCACTTGGCACTGGTGAGGCATCACCTTGAATACTCTTTCCAGATCTCGGCCCCCTCACTTCAAGAAAGATTTTGGGGTGCCAGAACATGTCAAGCACTGGAGATAATGGAGGGTCTAGAGACTAATTCCTACAAGGAGCAGTTGAGGGAGCTGGGGTTGTTAAATCTGGGAAAAAGGTAGCTCAGGGGTAACCTTACCACTCTCTACAAATGCCTGAAAGGAGGGTGTAGCCAGGGGGGAATCAGCCCCTTTTCCCAGACAAGCAGTGACAGGACAAGAGGAAACAGCCTCAAACTGCACCAGGGGAGTTCAGGTTAGATATTAAGAAGGATTTCTTCACCGAAAGTAGTTAAACATTGAATTGGGTTGCTCATGGAAGTGGTGGAAGAAGTGTTCCTGGAAGGGTTCGAGAAACAAGTAAACATGGCACTCAGTGCTATGGTCTTGTTGACATGGTGGTGTTCAGTCAAAATTTGGACTCGATCTTAAAGGTCTTTATCAACCTTACTGATTCTATGATTCTATGGTTCTAAGATAGCACGAATGCCACCCCAGATGTCCACTTAACTGGAAATTCAAAGGACCCAAGAGCCACAGGATGGTGGAGGAAAGGATATGGAGATCCAGCCTGAACTGCATTAAATTGGGTGGTTCTGCTCTCAAAGTATAGGGAGAAAGTTTATTTGGAAAGAGCATCCAAGTACAGTTTACAAGTGTATCTCCTTACTTAATCTTCACAGACAACATAGAGAAAATGGATATTTATTTGCAATTTTAATTAGGACACTTAAAAACTAATTTTGCCATAACTTGGAGGCTTAGGCTCTCTTCCCTTCTCATTTATGCAATAGTTTTTTCCTTATGCTGTTGTTTCTACTTCTTCACAGTATTGTCTGCAGCATTAACAATGATTTAGCACAGGTCTACTGAGATGGGTGTCAGAGGGGGAAAGAAGTCTTCTTGTGGAAGATTCCAGGAAGTTATTGGGCTATGGTGAATTGTGGTTTGTTTTTTTCTTGAATCATATAGATGGAGAGTATTGAAAAATATTACCAAATATATACATATATATAGTTTTTGCCATAGATTTAATGACAATTAAAAGCAAAGCATATACCTAAGTTTTCATTACTAGAGGAAAATATAAAAAGAAGCATTGCAAAATGAGAGAACTATTTTCCGTACTTTTGTAAAGGACACATACCTTGAGAAGATTAAAAATAAGAACATTAACATCATGACTAATAAGAGGAAGCTATTTTATTCATCTATTAGATTAAAATAAGAACAAGTTTAATATTCATAAGCTAGAAGAAGCAATCTTTCATGCATTAGTTCTAAATAGAAAAAAGCAATTTCAGTATCTTTCAGTCTTTTATCAGTAACTGAATTTGTCATACTTTGTGAAAGATGGCTCACTGAAGACAGTTTTAAATCGTTTCTAAAGTAGTGGCACAGCAACAGGGCATTTAACCCATTAAAGAGGGGGCAGGTAGGATAGATGCAAGTCAAATATGTGTTTTTTAACTCCTGTTTATGAATTTTTATCAGTAGTGTCAATAGATTTTTGACACATAGTCTTGTTAGTACTTCCTCTGAAAATTTCTTATTATTTAAACAGAAAAACCACTTCTGTCCCCCTCCCACCAAAAAAACCCAACAAAAAACCCAATCAACAACCCTTCAAATCCAAACAAAAACAATCCAACATAAAAACCCTTGAACAATCTGGAAGTTGAGTTACCTGTGCTAAGGAACATAAAAATATCTTAGATGATGATTTCTGGACTCTCAGGTTACAGACCTCTCAGAATCTCTTCCTCAATATTACAAGGAAATAGTTCACCACACTGTCTTTGTTGCCATTATTGTGTTCTACATAATGCAATACTCACTGACTATAAAATGAAATGCTTCTAGCATCAGCATAAGTAGGATTTCACCCATTTCTTCCAAATTTAATTGTTATTGTGATACCATGAAGCACTGTAAGTGCTGATTTTTTATATTTTTTAAATTCCAGTGTTACATAAAATGGACTGATAGTGTGTGGAGGTAGGAGTTCCACACCCTTTGACTAGGTCCTTTTAGAGGTTCCACATTAGGAGGATTTAAAGTTTAATACCAAATTTACTTTATATAATTGTTGTTTATTGGCATTTTGATTTTGTATGGTATTACAGCAGCACACTGAATCATACCAGAAGCTATTGCAATATGCACTTGAATCACCATACAAACATGGTTCTCCTTACCAGTCCCTGTATTCTCATCATCATGGTGCTGGGTGAGTCAAGTCACCAAAAAGGAGTACAAGGGATGAACCAGGTCGAGCCCATTAGTCTCTTCAAAGCTCACTTTAGTAGCTGGCCAGTTTTCAAACTTAACCTTAGGTTGAGCCCCACATACACTTTTCCCCCCCCCATGCTGCTCTGGCTAGCTCAGAACAGCAGTCTCCATTAATTATCTCAGCAAAAGCTGTTTATACAACCTGATGACTCACTGGTACAGTTGCGTATCTAAGCCAAAGTTTACTTTTCAGTCCCCCTAAAAAATGCAGTTTTCTTTACAATAATTGGCCATTCTTGACATTCTTCCCCGAGCTCATTATTTTTGCCCTTCTCCTCCAAGTCTTCCTTCATTGTGGGGAGATTGGTCACAGTGAAACAGTGTCAGTGTGGTGCAAGTGCAAAGGTTCTCAACTGCTGGGATTCACCTCACATCTCTCTAATTAGTGTATGTATGTACAGAATGACTTCTTCCTCTCTCTCACCCCATAGCTCTATTTTGTTGCTTTCTGATTCTAGATACAAAGTTATGACTATGTTTTTCCTCATTTAACAACAGTATTCACAAAATAATTAATTTATACTTATGGGTCATAACAGCTAAATCATGCTTAAATATGACTCTTTTTTAATTCTTACATGTTCTACATTTTAGTTGCTAACCTCAAAATAAAGTTTTCAGTAGATTTCTTTAGGAACTCTTAAGATGAAGACCAAAATGCAAAGGACAAACTGATGAGAGGTGAACAGGACTTTGTCTGTGTTAACGTGTTTCTTTTGAAGACATAACCACAGCTATGACATGAGCTCTCCTATCTCAAATTGATTAGTAAGTTAACAGATCATTTTATTCCACTGCTGAACCATACCATAAATGCCTAGAAAAGATTTACTAGAAAATCTGATAATAAGGATACACTTAAAAGGTTATGTTCACATTTGGACACATACTCAGATCTTATCTACAATGGTTTTCTCCAGTCCTCCTTCCCTCTGCCATAGCTATTTTTCAGATACATCAAGAGGAGCACTTACCTCTGTATATTTCATCTTGTGCAAGTTCTAGAATCAGTTTAGGATTTCCTGGAACCCAAGAAACGTGTTCCAGATTTCAAATGAGAACATCCTTGGTTTAAAGTGAGATGTTCTGAGCTAAGGATTTCAAGTGACAAAACATACTGGGTTTTGAGTTTTGCTTAGGCCATACTTTAGCCCAACCACAACACTTGAAGGTTTTACATTAAACTCAATCAGAAGCTTAAACAACTAAAACAAATTAAGTCTCCATCCCCAAGTTGTAGTGATAGAATCACAAGACAACTGAGGTTTGAAGGGCTCTTGGCAGGTCTCTAGTCTGACAAGCTGCTAGTCAGAGCCAGTTCCACTGAAGGACAGATGGGCATAATCCAGATGGGTGTTAAAAAACTCCCAGGATGGAGATTGCATAGTCTCTCTAAGCAACCTGCTCCCATGCTTGACTGTCATCACAGCTTTTCCTTATATGCAGCCTGAAACTTGATTTAATTTAAGATGCTGTCTTGGCCTCCTGCTATGCACAGCTGTGATGAATCTAACCCTTCTCTTTTATAGCCTCTCATGGGTACTGGCAGGCTGCTGTTAGGCCTCCCTGGAAACGTTGTCTCTCTGGGTTAAAAAAGCCCGCTTACATCAGCTTTCCTTATAGAGCTGCTAGCAAAAAATGGAAACAGATTCCAGCTCTTCCCGTCATTCAGATTAAAGCCTTCAGTCAGGCCATCTGTATTTGTGAAAGCTGAACTTCAGCCATAAGAGCTATGAAAGCAACCAGGGTGATCCAATATTTATTTAACTTCACTGAAAAAACAATGGTGAGAAGCTGTGACCATTGTTTACACACACAGTCTGGACAATATTGTCAAAAGAGAAGTAGAATTATTGAAGGCAAATAATAATAATCATGTCACTCAACCTGCTGGTTGCGTCTCTCTTGATGCAGACCAGGATGCAGTTGAATTTCTGGGCTGCAAGTGCACACTGCTGAGTCATATTGAGCTTTTCATCCACTAACACTCCCAATTTCTTCTCCAAGGCTTGCCTCAGCCCATTCTCCACTCAGCCTGTGCTTGTGCTTTAGATGTACTAATAGATAAGCCTGTGCTATAAGATGAGCTTTCCTTTGTAACAGCCAAAGGAAACTTTTCCAGTAACCTAATTTTTTCTAAAAAATTTTCTTTCCACACTGCATATTATTTTGCATATGTATAAATACATCTATTTTCATACATCTATTTAAAATACTAGGTGCTCTTGAATAGTCAGTTTTACTTGGCAGCTCAGTGTGGCTGATTCGATGATTCACCAAAGTCAGGACTGTTTAAAATTAATGGGGTTTATTCTCCTTTTGTCAAGCATTTTCTACATACAGAACATTCACGTGGTATAAATTACAGAACAAAAACTGCATGAGACAGACTACTGCAATTGAATAAGAGACAGTTTACATGATTATTGTTTGTTCACAATGGAGAGGAGTTCTTGAAAAGGAAAATAGATTCAGTAGCTAGAAATGTAAGCAAATTTTTATTTCAGTTAAAGCTACTTACCCAGAGGTTCGCTCAAGCTAAAGAGATCTACTGTACCACACAGGGCAGAATGCTCAATGCACACAAGGTTACAGTGCTAGAAAATTCCAGATTTCAAAGCAATTTTACACAATCTAAACTGCAGTAAAAGTTTGTTTAAAAAAAGATTTTTTTTCTGATTGCCTTCAGTAAATGGAGGTCAGTTTAAGAGTTTATAAGCATTCTTTAGCAAAAACATAATAAAAATAAAAATACTCTCAAACTTCTAAGTCATTGCTCTGAGTCTGGATAGATGTTCACTGCTGGCTTTCTAATGACTTGTTATTCTACTTCTGGGAATCTTATTTTTCCCATTTACGTTTAACCAGTGTTATATTAGAATACTAAGTAAACAAACTATAAAAAATACAAAGTTTTTGTTGGTTTTTTTTGTTGTTTTTTTCACTAATCCAGTTGGATGCAAGGACTAGAAAACCTGTTGAGCTAACCAAATGGTTTAACAAATAGGAATCAATGGTACAATGAATAAGCAAAAATGTAATCTACTGGTCGCAGACTTCAGTTCTTTGCATTCTCACTTTCTTAAAATGCATTTTCTTTATGTTTAATTAACAGTATCCTCAATGATATAAGTGAAGCTTTGTGATGCCAGGTTTTTAGAATGTGGTGTATTCTGAAAGGATGTGCAATAATTCTCTTCAGTAGACTTGAAACTCCTTGCTGATGCCACGCTGTGATAGCTGAAAAACCTAACATCTATTTTTTTTCTAAAAAAAGGTTACGCTTCTGCAAGCAGCTTTCTCAACTAAGACATCATAAAAATAAACTCCAAAATGCAGTGATCAGAAAGCACTGCAAATATAATTTTTCTTTTTTCTTCCTGTCCATGTATGTTGCACAACTTGACACCTGGAATTTGATAGCAAAACTTCCTTTCCAATGACAAGCAATTCTGTAGCCAGTGGGATTAAATCTTATAATTTCTATGTTTGTCTTTCTTGTGAGACTTTTGCTTCAAGGCACAAAAAAATTTAACAGTGCACTGGACAGGACATAACATTTCAGTTTAAGGAGTCAAAGGTTGTTGTACAACAGCTCTTGTTTTGTGTCTGAAGCAAAACAACGAAAAATTTGAATCATATTTAAGTCTTCCATTTACAAATGCAAAGTATCATATTAAATTTCCTAAAGCTCTTTTGGTTGTTTTTTTTTTTTCCTTCATTTTTTCCAGTAATTTATTATACTTACTGCCAATTTCAATATTTAGTTATTTCAAACAACACAATCTCAGTTGATAATTAATAAGGAGTACCATTATGAAACACCCATCATTTTAGTCACTTTTATGTGGAAGTTGATTCAAATTGTGTATATGTCAAAGAAATAACAAGTATAGAAGGGTCTAACAATTTGAAATTAAAGTTGTGTAAATTTGAAGAATGGTGTAATTTAAGTGCAATGTACTGTAAAACTATTAACCCAGTAAGTATCTAACACAGATTTTTATGCTTCTCCAACCCAAATTACTGTGTTGCCTCTCTCAACTTCGGTGATTTCACAATTTAACTTATTGAGCCGTCCATCCAGGATAAACAGAGATTCCTTGGAAGGGGTCATGAGATACTGACCAAAAAGGCCACTGTCTTTTATGAGACGGTTCTTACTGTTCCAAGGCCATTCGCCTGCCTTGATGGGCTCCTTCAGACTCTTCACCATCTTCACCTTGCCAGAGGAGAGCTCCATAAAGAGAACATCAGTTTGCGAGCTGGAGCTGCAGTAGACATTGTATTGATGAGCTTCAGTGAAGGATGGCTGAAAAGCTACATCAGATATGTGCAAATTAGTGTGAATGTCAAATGCATCCTGTATTTCTCCTCTGACTGTTATGGACTGGATCCTCATGAGGCCTTTTGCATCATCAATGCTGAGAAGGTAGTGTCCATCTGGAGAGATATGTGGCCTGCCCGTCACGTCGCCATTGTATCCAATCACAGAATCAGTAACGCTATCCACTATGAGCTGCGGCAGGACAGCCCCGGTGGTGTCAGGCTTGCAGCAGATAAAAACATATCCTCCAAGATGTGTATAAGCCAGTGACTCAGGAATGCAATTATAATCCTTTAAACTAATTGTCTTGATGTACGACATTGTTTCCAGATCAATTTTCTGGAGCATGGGATCGTCCTTATGAAGAATATATCCAAACCTGAAAGGAAAAGCAGAAAACCAAATTCAGAGCTGCTGTGTGCATTATATATGAATGGGGAAAGACATCATGAGCAAAGGAGATGAGTTAATATGTGCAGCAGTGTGCTGCTACGTATCTCAGCTTCAGATGTTTCAGACATTAAACAGTATATAATATTTTATTTTTAGTGTTCTCATAATTAGAATGTATAAAAAATGCCTGAAATCCATTTATCTGATTAATGGGAAAGTTCTTTTTTCCTATTGACATGAGGGAAAAGGTAAACCATTACTTTCAGAATATCTATTCACTTCTAACTTTTACAAAAGCCAGGAAGGAGAAAAAGATTAAATATCAATGGATACTACATCCCACATATTTGAATTCAGTTCACACAGCTCTTCGACTTACTTGGGAAGATCAGCTTAACTGAGCACTCATTGTTATTCACATCATTATCTGAATCTTCCTTATTTTAATTCAATAGAAATGAATATCATAAAAAGATTTAGGTTTATGCCTCCTAATTTTCCAAACACCATATTTCTTACAATTTAAATGACCCTTTATGCTCCTCCATACATCAAGGAACTTTCACTGAACATGAATAATATGGTTAAATTTTAAAATCCTAGACATGATTGATTGTAACCTTTTAACAGAAACTATATCAATATTGTTTAATGGTAATGTATATGTTCTGACTGCACAATCAATTGACTACATGTATATATGCAAAAAAGATTCTTCCAAATATTATGGAGTCATGTGAAAGTATATTAGCTTTACTTATCTAAGTAGCTTTCACAGCACTTTTCCCAAACAGCTGCTTTCTTTTGGTACATTTCTTGTCATTTTCCTCTGAATCTTTGATCCTAAGAATGAGGCTGCATGATGATATATATAATCTAAAAATACCTTTCATATCCTTTTGATATAAAGCCATATGACAGCCAGAATGGTCCAACAATTGAGCTGACAATAACACAAAACTTTCACACTATACTTGTAACTCCAGTGTCCTTACTGATGACTGAACCACCTAAGTTACATGCAAAAAATGCTTCAGGACTTTGTTCAGGCAGTTCCTCAGTGTAAGATAGTGTGAACTACATTTGCACTTTCTACTGACTTGATGTAAGAACACTTTTAATTTTAGCCCCACCTTCCAAAATCCTTGCATACTGCTTCAGTATTATAAAAGCACAGAACTAAAGAATTATTTCAATGGTTAGGGACATTAGGATTTCATTTGGGCCAAATCTTTCCCAAAGAAGGGCCAGTGTGAATCAGACTGTCTGTGATTACAATTTGAGCTGATGATGAGATCATTTTTGTCTTTGATTATACAGCCACTTATAAATACATTAATTCAATCATGGTTAGAAAGTGTGAGCGAGCTTTTTTGGCAGTTATGTCTGCATAACTTACTCAAGATAATGTTACTTTTGTATTCATGAGGTCTGCTGTTCTGTCAATAGAAAAAGATAAAGATCATCAGGCAGAATTTATTTTTTAGGTTTTTTGGCCATGTAACATCTGTTTTTAATCTTTTTGGGTAGTCATAAAGTCATTGATTCCTGGTTCATTATTAATTAGTAAGCATTTTTCAGCATAAAAAACAGACCTATGCTGTATTATGTACACAATGATCCTGTAATAGAAAAGGTTAAATAGGTAATAACACTGACATTTCACATATCTCCATGTTTAATAACCAAAGTTAGACACACGAGCAGTGGTTACAAAAGGACAATAAAATTGCTTATTGATTACATTTTTACATAACAATGTAAAGCAACAATTAGTGAACTATCCAGGAGTGCTCACAAGAAGATAAAGGGAAAATACCTAATTCTAAGGTCAGTGTGATAATAGGTACTGAGTAACTTCATTTTAAGCTACTGTAATATTTTTTCATCTATTTTATTAAAATACACAGTGAAGAGAATTTTTGCTCTAACTACTTTTGATCTTAATTACAGTTGCAAACACACAGTAATTTTTTTGTATTTGAGACTGGCAAGCTGACTTTGGGTTTGAAAATGTTATTTTTCTCTTTCAGCATGCCAATATATAGTCATGGGAAAAATCAGGAAATCTTGTTTAAAAGTGAAAGAAAAGGCTCTCAATGATTTGTTTTAGCTTACATAGGTACGTAGGTACTACAGACATATCCAAGTGAAATTTTCCAACATACATAAACATACACCAAATCCTTACTGTGATTTTGAAAATACAGCAGTCATCTACATGATTAAATATACAAATGGTTTTTTTTAAATTTGGCCTGTTGTTTCCAGAAACCATATGAAACATAGTAACAAATTCTCTTCTGTAAAAAAAAAATTAGTCATTTAACATTTAAATATATGTGATACACTTTATTCTATATATGTGATGTGTCCATCATATTTCATGATGCCTTTATTTAATTCAGAAAAAAGACTTAAAATTTGACTGTATGCTTTAAGTTGCACTTTAGTTTCTATGCTGCATGAGAGAAAACACAAGTAATCTTTTTAAAAAAATGTAATTTTTTTTTAAAAACTCAAAGGAATTCTTAACCATTTTCCACCACAAAACAAATTTAAAAATCTAAACATATAAATTTTAAACTGGTCAAAACCTAAACAAATATAAAAATCTAAATAGATATATTTTAAACTGGTTGAAATCTAAACCTTTTTTTTTTTCAGTTATCATACATCAAGCAAGAAGAAGAATTCTTTGTGCTGCTTGACAATTTCTTTTTTTCTAAAGGTTATTCCAGGTCATAAAAATTACCTTTTTCTAAACTAAAATACAAATGCAAAACAAGATTGGCATCAATTATCTAAATCAGCAAATCTTACTTGCTGATTTAAATTGTGATTAAAATGAAGGACTTAAATCAATTTGATTCAAAGAGATCTGCCTTGCTTATGATTATTTGATTTAGCAGTGTTAATAATCAATTTATGTGATATTTTTGCATTCAAATGTTATTGATTTCAAAAGGAATATATAAGTTACTAATGTTTGCTTCTCACATATTATTCCCAGAATATATGTTTTTGAACCACAGGTACACTTAACCTATGTTTATTTTGGTTACATAAACTCTTTGATTACAAAATCTGAATATACTGTCCAAGGTTAAAGGAAAGGTCTTGTCTTCCTTCCTGGGGGGATAACATCAACTGAATGTGTGGATAGACTCACATTTGACATCCAGCTTTCCCCACAGTGGACACTGCCATTGGTTTGTACTCCAGCTTCTCCTTACCTGGTGGTACCTTCTCTCAGACAAATCCCCTAAACTCTGCCACTTAAAAGGTTTGCAGAAGCATTCCTCAATCCATGTCATTAAGATAAATTTAGCTACTGTGGAATAATTAAGATCCTTTGAATGCATTTTGTTGACTAACCCGGTTATTGTAAATGAAATATCAGGAGTCATGGAAGAATGTTGACATAAAGCTTTGCACTAGCATAGACAGATTTAATAAAAATTATGTTTGTCCACAGCAAGGGACTCCAGATCTCATCAGCAAACACATTTTAAAACAAGTAAGCTGATAACATAAGGATACTAGTTTCTTTTATAGCTTTATCTATCTCTTTGTAATATTTAGTTCATGGTTCAAAAAGCCACAAGTAAAAAGCTTACAGTATCTTGGACAGACTGTTTCTGAGATGTAAAGAGTGGCTTCAGCTTTGGTAATTGAGTTTAACTGAAAACTATAGAAACTGGCTTCAACATTTCACCCACTTTATCTGATGTTGTATTTTTATTGCACTTGGGAGATCTATTGGCCCTTGCTCTAGTGCTACTAAGGAACTTGATTTTGCTACAGCAGCTAACCATATATATTCTGATAATCAGTTATACCTGAATGCCTGTTTACAATGTATCTGACTTTTAAAGCATGCAAAGAGCAGTTTAATGCATTTTTTCAGTGATTATTTCTTTTCAACTAACAATTATTTACAGCTATCTGTGCTATTCGCTGCATTCTATTTACTTCTGAATTGGAAACAAAGGTTTGTGAGATATACTCTCCTTCCTTCCTTAAAGTATCAACTTCTCTAGCCTTGATAAAATGTAATTCTATTTTCTTGTAAGATTAACATGCAAAAGACTTTTTGCTTTATAATGTTTTCTAGTTCAAACTTGAAAAAGTCACTGCTATGGACACAGATGTAAAGTCAGCCGACAGTGTAATGTTTCTGGAGCTGAATACACTGAGAGATCAGTTATGTGAGCAGAATAATATATAGAACATACATAACAGTTTTTAGTTACTGATTTCAAAGCACTGTACAGATCTTACAGAGTGTAAAGGAAGCTGAATGACTGGCCTAAGGCTATATAAAAATCCATTGGCATAGTCCACGTGAAAATACAAGTTATCTAAAGCCCAGCATGGTTTCTAACCTATCATGCTACAGGCCACCATTGCAACTGAGGTACAAAAGAGACAGATGTGAGAAAGTACATAAAACAAAAATATATAAATTTGAATAAGAGTATACAAAACCACTCTGTCAAAATAATGTTTTTGATTACTAAAAACAGACAGAACTTTAGACATGGCTGGGAGAGAAGTTGGTAAAATTTCATGAAGGATGTACCCCTCCCAAAACCAGGAGTATAGCTGCCCAAAGTAATTTATTAGAACTAATAGGATTTTATCAATACTACTGTTTAAACAATTCTTTCTTGGCTGTCATACTGCCTGCAACATTTCAGTGTCCCAATTAAAATTCATTAAAGCTGGACAGGGATGTAAATACCCTAACAGCCCAACAATGCAGATAAAAAGAAGTGGAGGGAAAATCATTTAAAGCTGCCAGTCTTCTTGGGTGTAAAAGGATTTGGCAAGCTGTGTGTTTGATACATTTGTCTGCCTGTCTCAGTGAGAGCTGTGTGGCTGGAGCTTTGAGAAGCTGAACAAATCAAGAGAGGTCTGTTCCTGTGCCTGTGAGGTTTGTGAGGTTGATTCTTAGTCTCTGAGAATTGCTAGGCAGAGATGTAAGGATGGAAAAAGCAATGAAGTTGTGGAGGGGAGGTACAGAAGGAAAAAGGGGAAGTGAAGAAAACTGATAAGAAAAGCTAAGAATTCCATGTCTGGGATAGTTTAAAAAAATACAAACCCAACAGAAAAAAACCCAAAGAATGACAAAATATCCTTTTGTTACCTAAGACAAGAAAGTACTTTCCAAGCCATGGGCAACTGAGGAAGGTGATAAACAGTTGTTTTTTTTTTTTTTTAATAGGGACATATATCTGTCAGATAATCTGTTCCTAGTAATTTTGGAAGAGTTGACTAGCTCTTAGCATTTTAATAAATCTCAGAATAACAGGAAAATTTGGAAGGGCTGAAAAAAAAAGATTGTTTCAATATTCATAAGGCAAAGACAGGTATCCCAGCTAAGCTGAACAGCTTGATGCATATCCAAGGGAAATAATAAAATAGATGATATGAGAATGGACTACAGAAAATTGTGAATATAATGCCATCAACATGGGTTTATGAAAAAATTAACTTTGTCAGACAAACCTAATTTTATTTTTTTTATTAGAAAACTTTCTGAAGGTAACTGAATAACAGCAGGCCATAGCTTTCTTGGAATAAAATTCATATCTGAAGGAAAAATAATTTATCTGTAATAAAATGTAGCTGTCAATGCAGAATCATCATTTTACAGGAAGCATCTTGGTACAAAAGCAGCTATTTCACAAAATTTCCACAGATGATGTGGATGTAAATGTCTATGAATGTCTATGACACTAAGGTTGTAGATAATGACAGCAAAATCATTATAGCCAGTTGCTCATTCAAGCAAAATGTGTTCAAAGATAGCCAAGTGTAAAGCTCAGCAACTTCACATATGAATGAGGAACGTAGGACATGAACACAGAACAGTATCCTAAACAGCAGTGGCTATAAAAGGATTTAATGATCATAGCAGGCATGCGAGTCAATATGAAATCTGAATCTAATGAGTCAAAAAAACCCCAAGACCCAAAAGCCTCTGTAAAATCCTTAAGGATATATCAAAAGAGAGGGGAGTAAGAATAATACAAAACACTCCTACTGTTATGAGTATACTGTATACTACACTGGGGAGACTAAACTAAGAATGCTTTATGGGGTTTTTTTGGTGGTATTTTTTTGGTTTTTTGTTTTTGGTGGTTTTTTGTTTTTTGTTTGTTTGGGGTTTTTGCTTGTTTGTTTGTTTTTTGCCTTTTTTCCCCCTCATTTCTGCCCTTCTAAAAAGGAATTAAAAAAAAAATAGGGGCAAGGAAAGAGCTGAAAATTATTTGAGGAATGGAGACAATTTTTTTATGCAAGAGTCTAAGTCCAATATAAAAATGGTTGCATACTGAAACCAGCCAACTTTATTAGGAATAGGTATTTTTTCCTAACAATGGGGACAATATACCATTGCAACCAACTACCAGAGACACAATGAATTTTCTGCGGTGGAAATCTGCAGGTAAAGATTATACTACTATCTACTTGGATAAGTAGATGTAGCTTCGAAGATATCAGATTCATTATCTGAATTGCTCAAGGGCCATTTGAAATGTTTAAAACCTAAAGTATATGCAGAAGTCAGAGAAAATGTTCTCATGGCCTCTTTGAGTGGATGGATATATGAAACACCATTTTTTTGGCTTTGTTCATATAATAAAAATTGCATAGGTACAGTAGATTTTAATCTTATACTACCCATTCATTTGATGGTGAGATATTAACCATCATAAAATCACAGAATCATCAAGGTTGGTAAACACCTTTAAGATCATGCAATCCAATCATTCCCCCAGCACTACCATTGTAACCCCTTAACCACTAAACCATATCACCATATCATCCAGACACCTCTTGAACACCTCCAGGGGTGGTGACTCCACCACCTCCCAGGGCAGCCTATTCCAATGCCTGAAAAGAAGCAACCAAGTGTTTCAAATCTCATGCAATAACTGCGATTTAACACAAATCCTTAGTTTACAGACACACACAGAAGTAGAATGCAGAGCAATCAGTCTATCTCAAAACTTAAGGTTGTGATGCCACTTTTCCTCCACTGTATAGAAAACAGCTGTTTTTTTAAAACTTAACTTACATTGTTTCTGATCTTAAGTAATTGTGAATTTCACACAAGTTACTAATCAGTAATTTTACAATTACTGATCTTTCATAAACACACGTATTTTGAAAATAAGCCTCCTCCTTGACAACACATTGGTCTCCAAACTCAGGAGGCTTATGAATAGCTTGTAATATCACAACTATACCACTAGAAAAGCTATATAATGGGGTGAAAGATGTTCTAAGGCTGAATGGTCATTCTTTTGAGGTTTATTGATCTAACAGTACAAGATCATGGTGGATAGGTTAGGCAAATTGGTGTTAGACCACAGAGACCTGCTTCAGAACAGTTATCTGTTTACACACAGCGATGATCAATTGCAAATAAATTTTAGTCCACTGTCCAATAACCTAATTTCTGCCTTCTAACTAACCAATGATTCTGTTTTCCCTTCTCTACAGCATTATGAACTTTTTCATCAGACCAGGGTCAGACTATTACTCTGCTTTCATTGCTAGATTTGCTCTCATCTTTATGATGAGGCGACAAGAACAACTACAAAAAAAAACAGTTATTACCAAATTTGTGAGAAAAAGTATTGTAAGTCACTAAGGTGGCAGTTTTGGATTGCACAGGCAAGTAGATTGGGGGATGTAAAAAAGCTGTATGTAATAAAACAAGGCAAGAAAATGTTGCCCTCCAATGGTGTCTACCATTGGAGGGCAACAGAACCAGCAAAATACAGACATTTCACAAAATTTATATTAGTGACACTTCTGCATGAGGTCTCTGCAAACTAACTCTGTAAGTGCATGTGCTGAACTTTGACTATCCCAGGATTTCTTTTTCCATTCTGGGTAAAGGAAAGCTATTAAATCTGAGTAAAGAAGTCTGCATTACTACTCCATGTTCTACAGAAATGGAACCCAACCCCCAAGCAGCCATAATATTGTAACTTCCCAAAGCATCTGGCTACCTAAAAGGATTAAAAAATACAGCCATTTATAATTATGTCGTGAAATTGTGTCTGTCACTTTTGTGCATTTAGCCTGGTTTTTATGATTAGGCTGTTGGAAAATAAGTGATAGTTGAGAATACCTTTGGTCTTCTGGAATGTTTTATATATAGTTGATGGAATATTCAATTCAAAATTTCCTCTCATATAGCTTAGTATGTAGAAGCCTCCCACAGCTCATTAATATCTGATTAATATTTATGACAATTTCAACCGTTATGTCTCTTCTATGCAGTGAAATCATGCACAATATCAGCACATAAAGGTGTTTCTCACAGTGCATATTGGAATCACATGTAATTTAAACCTGCCAGACACGAGAGCAAATCTTTACAGTTCCAATAATTTATTGTACAGTTAACGCAAGTGGGAACTGCAGCCTGTGGGCATATCACTCCAACTGGAGTAAACGCTAGAACTGTGAAATCTGTGATTGTTTCTTTCTTCACTTACTTTATATGAATAAACAATAAATATTTTAATCCCAGATTTTCAAGATTTTTGACCATATGTTGCATAAAAAGTTTAAAAGAAATAGGGCTAATTATACTTAGCAGCTCTGTAGCAGTTTCTGTAAGAGTAGTTGTGGACTCGATAGTTTCTGAGCTTGAGAAGGGCCAGCTCTTCTCAAGGGAAACTTYTCAACAGTTTTTCTTTTTCCTAAAATAACCTTGTGTAAACAATATTCCTTTCCCATAACGACAAGTGCTGTTTGTTATTTCTGTTACTTAGCCCATGGCAGAGGTGTCAGTCCTATGGACCAATGACGTGCCTCCTTAGCGCAGCATGTTATAAAAGGGCTGAATGAATTGTAAATAAAGCTTCTGATTTCTACCGCCTTCTGACTGGAGTCAAACATCTTTATTTCGTGTCCTATTACGACAAGTAGTATACTGGACTTGGCTGAGATAGAGTTAATTTTTATCATATCAACCTGCATGGTGGTGTGTTTTAAATGTGTGAACAAAAGTGTTGATAACTCACCAATGTTTTAGTTATTGTTGAGCGCTGCTGGCACAGCATCAAGGCCTTCTCTGTTTTTTACTCTGCCTTTCCCATGGGTAGTCTGCAGGTTTGGAAGAGGTTGGGAGGTGACGCAGTGGGCTACCCCAGGGATATTCCATGACACGTAACATTATGTTCAACAACAAAACTTCTCCCGAAGTAGCTGTTGCTCCTGCCAAGTGGGAGCTCAGCTGCTGGCTGGGGACAGCTCTCCATGTCATTAGTTTTCCATACTGAGCTTTACAGAACCCAAAAAGAAACTGAGGTAACTAAAATTTACTTGTCCAAACCAGGTCCAAAGAAATGGGAAGAGTATCCTAAAACGTGGTAATTGTAAAATGCAATTTAAAAATATCATATGGATGATTGCCTTATTTTTTTTAAGAATGAAAAAACATGCCCACATATTTAAAGTTACAAAGTTAATAGCAAAGTTAATAACACTATAAATTATTAGTTCTGCTTTTGTCTCACAAAATAAATTCAAGACCATATTTTTAAAGTATTTTTAAAACACTTTAAAGGTATTTAAAATACGGGATTTCACTCCAAGTTTTATGGACCTATAAGCCTATAGAAAAAAAAGAGCAGTAACCCAGGAACTCTATCATTCTTTCCCCAAAGTAATTATCATAATTACCACTATCATAGTTCCTGAAAAACAACTTGGAGACTCTCATTACCAACCTGTCAAAATAATCTCTATAGCAAATCATATTATTGCTCTACCAAAACTACTCCTCTCTATTGCTATCATCAGATTATCAAATGCCTCAGAGTGAGGGAAATCTTTTCACAAATCTTTCTTTGGAATAATGTGCTCACAGGAACTCGCCCATCACTGAGAAGTAACATAAGACATACGGCACTAACAACAAATTTATATATTAAAATGTATCAATTTTGGAAACCTTACTAAATATTATTATTACTACACATAAATATTGTCAGTTCTTACAAGTATTTTCATATCCTTTCTCTTTTCATATCTAATTTTCAGGTTTTTTACCCTTAAAATTCCCATCACCTTAAATTCCATCATTTGTAACAGGTATAAAAGGTAAAAAACAAATTTTCTTTTTCTTACATACTACAATTTTCACTGATGAGAAAATATGAAAGTTCAGATTATCATATCACAACAGCATTTATATAGCTGGCTCCCTTTCACTGCCCAAAATAAGTTATTCAATCACTGTCCTTTAAGATGGGGGGCTTCCAAACCAGTAAAAAACCCCCCTTTGTTAATGTAGAAAAATGACTTATTATGGTTTAGAACAAGTAATGTAGGTTTTACATAAAATTTGTCTCAAGTTCTTTATTAAGTTAGTTCAGCCTAAGTAGCATTGACTCTGGAAGAGCTCAAGAAGAGTATTTTGCCATTGAGGAATGAATGAAACATCTTCCTCTCAAACATATCACTGTTCTCATATGTTCACAGTTATGCCATTGCCCTTTATAGCTATACCAAAACCGCTTTGAATGCCATTAAACAATTTAAAATGTGTACAGCTTCCTGCTCAGGATTTTGTGGGTTTGTTCCATAACAAGAAGGTAGATTTCAATAAATTAATTAGAAAATGTATTGCAGAATATCATTGGTAGAATGTGTTATATATTGGTAGTGGTAAATGAACCTGAAAAACAGAAATCTGGCTGAAATCTTTAGTGACTCACCCAGTTCTGTGGGAGGCTCCCAGGTCACAGGATGACACATTTATGTGCATAACTTTCCATCTTCATCACTGCAGTACCTAAGTATTTTTTTCCCTATTTTCTAGTACTGAGAAAAGGCTTAATAAGAAACTTATTCTAGAAGATCAGTACTTATTGCCTGAACTGCAGCACTGCCACATTTTAATATCTCTTTCCATATCTGTAAAGGGTTGACATTGTTCACAAACCAAAATACATAACCATTGCACAAGGAGATTGTTTACTGTCAAGCCTTTTCTGAATTTGTTTACTGTCAATACTGTCAAGCCTTTTCTGAGTTCAGTTGATCCAGTCCCAGGACAAACACTCATCCTGTGAATTGGTGTATTCCACACTGGCAAGGATTCTGCTACCATTTTGTTACGACTGTTAATAGGTGTGTAGCAAAAGATCCCTAAGCATCTGTGGATTCCCCTTTGGACTCTTCTTCTTTCATCTAAATCTTTTGGGACAGAGGGAGAGATAACAGGGGAATAACCCCACACCAATTCAGCATGGAAATTTCCTGAAATATCACTCTCACGTACCTGCAGTTTAGTAAACTGCCAGTCTGCAGAGTTTTAATGGGGGTATGTATTATTGATACAAAAAGAGCATGTTATAAAACAGAAATATGCATACATGCATAATGAGTATATCGAACAGGTATAATACCAGTGTGCAGTTGAAGTATAGGAAGGAAATCACTAGGTCATCCCTTCTTTCACTGTTTTTTTCTTCAAAGATAAGAATTGGAAAAGTAAAAATAATTTTTGCCTCACATATCCTGGGCCTCAGTCCTAAGGTTCCAGATACATTCACTGCTCCTCTTTGCACAATCCTATATCTTCCAGATTTGCCTATAAAGACCCCACTGATGTTGCTTAACATCAAGTGGAAGTATCCTTGAAAGCAATGACTTTTCCTTGTCCTCTCGAGGGATAAGCATGCTCTCTCTATTCTTAGGAGTAAACATAAATGTTTTCATTTTCAGCTGATGAACTGGAGAGTTGAATGCCTACATATCAGTATCATCTATCATTTAGGACAGCAGTGCTACATCTCAAGCCACACGGAGTTGATTTCTGGGTGATTCTGATAAGGATTTCAAGTAATACATTTTGAAATTAAAAAAGTGCAGTTTCGACTAAGCACATGTGCAAAATAAGTGCACTGCCACAATGTCCAGTTTAATTTTAAGTATTGTATTTTTTTAATAATCTGTTCTTTTCATCAGTTTATTAAAAATTGATATATGAACCAGAAAATAAAAAAATAACAAAAATGACGTCTTAACTGTATCTCTTCCAGAGTACATAGACATATCAATTTGTTTATGTTTATACTCTTGTTGCTGTGAAATAAACAAGAAAAAACCCTATTTCTGCAGTCCTAATAAAGTACAGCTACTTCTCTTCTCTTTGAAGGATCGTATCAGTGGTCAATAAGGAGGTTCAAGAATTGCAACTACAAATGCAGAGCTTCACCACTACTCCTTAGTGCAAAAATCATGCTCTACAAGTAGTATTCCTCTTCAGTGGACAGCTACATTTCTATGTACAACTATGTATGTCTAAATATGAGCTGAAAATCTAAGCTGCTATTTTTGCCAGCGGAAATTTAGACCGTACAGTCAACAGAGTCCAAAGAATTTTTTAAAATAACCAGTACCAGAGGCCTGTAGGAGGTGAGAAAAATTGTTTATACACTCCACTGTGGGTATAGACTAAATCTCCAGTAACCATTGCAGCAGACAGCTTACACCCAGTGATACACTGTGTTTTCACATCTAAATCTAGGTGCCTACAATCTGAACCTCACACTCACCATAAGCGCCCAAAAGCATGAAAACATATTATCCAAGTATAGCCTTATAAAACTGCACGGATTTGGACAACTGAAGCTTAAATGACTGACATTACATCGCAGTGTGTCTAAGACCTGCAATTACGTTTGAAATGTGATGGTCTGTTTCTCCAAGCCATTATAATAAGTTCAGGTATCATACAGCAGTAGGGGCTATTAAAGCTGCCCTTTGTGGTCAGAAATTAAAACCACTGATTAGAGGAATAGCTAGCACTGCTGAAAATGCCTGCATAGAGTGAAGAATGTTATATAAGTCTCCATGTAAAATACCTCTAAAAACAGAGACGTCACTCCCAGAATTTTCAGGAATCTCTGAAGATGATTTTCACCACTCTCAAAGAGTGGTTTTAACAGAAAACCTTCACTTTGCTTTCCACCAAAAGTATAATTTTCCAATCATAACAATCAATTTCAGTATTTTTTCAAGGCTAGAGAGTCATCAAACAGACAAAGAAACTCTTCAGTCTGCCTTTCATGTTTATCTTGGGGTTTTGGGGTGATCTATGAACTGCATGCAAATCTTATGTATGAATTCTCCAAAAGCAACTTTGTTTATCACAGTATCTTAGTGAACTGCATTTTCATGACACTATTAAAGTATTTGATATTCTCTGACAGAACTAACACCATGGTTACTGCAAAATATTGAGATGGAATCCACTTCAGACAATGAATTTACAACTAATATTTTTCAAGAATACTAAATATAATGGCATGTGGCTAGTAACCATGCTATATGTACTAATTTTAAAAGTTTAGGAAATTTCCTGGTTTATAGAGAATGATTTTTAAAGTGTTGCTGTGGACAGGAACTATAAAAGCTGTGCAAGGGAATGGTACACCACCTATGCTACACAACTTTTCTCATTCTAAAGCATGGGTAACACAGGAAGAAATTAAAGCCTACTGAGGCACAAACACTTGAATTAACTACAGCAGAGTCAGGTCCAAATTGTCTTCCCAATATTTACTGTCTTTATAATACTGTGAAATGTATACTGGATTATTGTGCAAAACACACTAAAGAAAAGATCACAAGATAAAAACAAAGCATGAAGAAGAAACTCAATGCAGGACTTAAAGGTAATAGAAAAGTGCCAAAGTTATGTGAATTCTGACCCTGCTTCGTTAAATTTGCAAGGTCTCATTTTTTTCCCCCTTCCTTCAGGTAGAGCAACTTTGCCTCTTCTATGCACACACAGCCAAGCAAAGTGCAAGTGTGGAGTTGCCAACTGGTGGCAAATTAACAACCTGAGTGCCTCTATGCTATTTGCTTCTTTTAGACAAGCCATATATATTGCTTACCACTCCAACTGCAGCCAGTATAAAAGAGGAAATATCTAAGCATTGTATAAAAAGACAAAATTGAGAAAATCTTTGGGATTTTTTTCCTAGAAATGAGGATAAATTTAATTTTTCATTTCTTTTACAGAATATATTAACATAAAACTTTAATAAATGTATTCTTCACTTCAGAAAGATCAACAGAATAGAAGATGAGGAGGAGAAGGAGGAGGAGGAAAAGAAGGATAATATAAAAACTGATGTCCTCTATCCTTTCTGGTTTATGCCTACCCCAAGAGACTAACCTTATGAAGACTATAGGCTTTTTTGAAAATCTGAAATCGATCACTTCAGGAAACTTATGTTCTCAAAATAAAAAGAAAATATAACAGAAGAGAATTAAATGAGCTACAATCAAAATTATCTGTCCAAGAAGCAAAGAGCAGTATTTTTGTACAAAAGAAAAATTTTATAACCCAAATAATTTTATTCAAGAAAAAAACCCCAAACTATTATCTACTGCATCCCGAGTGAATAAAAATTTTGTTTAAAGCCTCCCAATATTCCATGCCTTAGACACCTTTTTTTTTTTTAATTTATGCAAAAATCAACCCAGAAAGATAAGGTTTTATTATTACAAAGTTTGATAAAGTCTGCTGACCAAAAGTTTTCTGGATCTCAAAAAAACCCCCAACAAACATTAACTACCCAAAACCAGTGTGTTAGAAGTTCAGGGTCTACATTGATCTTATAAAAAGCTTCTGATCTGCCAACATGGCAAACTCCTACCATTTAAACCAAATACTGAAATAGTAGTGTGTTATATACCAAACATTTTTTCTGTTGAAATAAAGTTAAATGAAGTAGCTCTGGAGAAGGAAATATTAATAATAAAGCAAAAAGGGAAATGGGTGTAAGAACTTTTTTCTGAGCTGTATAGCTCAATTGCCTTCACTGGTGCTTGGAGTTCTTGCCAGCAGTGCAACTAAGAATCTTCTAAGAACTTAACATACAACACTGCAGACATTATTTACTTTGTTAAAATTACTCTTCAATTTATATCCATACACAGATGATTGTAAAGAAGACTGTTTGCACTGGTATATTATACTTCAGATGCCTTGCATTCGTACCATTCAAATCATCATACAATTAAGTTTTCTTAGTTAAAGTGATTTTAAAATACACGATTTTCATTGTCACATCCTACTACACCTATGTGGTTGTGGTTGCTAGCTGGGGCCGACGGCCAAGGCCGGCTGAAGGCTGGGTGTGTCCCACTTAAGGGACACAGAGAGAGAGCAGGCCGACAGCAGCAGGTGAAGGGGCAAATCTCTTCTACTTTATTTACATTTCTACTTTTATACATTTGTACAGAAGTCCAGAGATTGGCTAGAGAGGTCACCACCTCTCAACCTGTGTGGTGGACATGACCATCAATCATCTCCTCTCTCAGAGGAGAAGAATGCAAACATTCCAAGAATAAACTTTGTTGACATCAGAAGGCTTTGTGAGAAAATTCTGCACAGAGGCAGAAAGCAGAAAACAGGGCAACACACCTACTGTAGTATAATGGAGAAAATAAAATATTTACCTCTAGATAAAAAAAATAAAAAAAAAAAAAAAAAACAAAAACTCGCTTTCCAGAAGTTCCTAATGCTGCAACAGGCAAAGCACAGGAGATAAAAGAAATATAAAAGCGAGGGAAAAAAAAAAAAAAAAAAAGGAAGTGTTTCTAGTTTTGAAAACTTAGCAGTGCAAGAGCGTAACAGCTTTCTTCTCAGGACTTACATTATTGTTCCCTGGAGTAGCTCACTTCTGGCAGGTTGCTCAGAAAAGACATTTCTTTAATTTCTGCAGTTCAGAAGTGGTTGTTAGATGATAACAAAATGATAAGTAGATTTTTCTCAGTAGGAACTGCTCATCAGCACAAATGATGCCTTTCTTTTGGGTATTATAACAGCTTTTGACCTTCTAAGTTTGCTTTCCTAATTTTGGTCCTGATGCTCTTTGCAACATTAAGAACACTCCATATTTTTTTCTTGTATCAGAAAAGTCACTTTTTTCTCCTTTTTTGATATTAGCATTTTGCACAAAGCATCTTCCTATCTGAGAAAATCTTTCCATCTTCTAGAAAATCTTAATAATTCTCTATTTTTGTAAGTATTTATATGCATGAACACATACATTCACACACACATCTGTAAAATATTTCTGCCCTCTTTACTGCTTTATCTGTTTAGTTGCTGTCATTATTGCAAATGAAATATTTAGAAGTGCCTCGTAAAAAGAGAAATAACATTTGCGTGGCTGTGGTAATGTACCTGGGAAGTAATAACCTAGAAGTCCTTAGGAATGGGGGAAAAAAATTAAAATCCACAGAACATAAGGCTGTGCGGCCACTCTTACGGAAAATGAGCCATTTTAGAGTAAAACAAGATCATCACTATAATTTCTGTTATATGAAGAACAGAACTTGATGGCAGGTCTAATTTTCTAAAAATATTGGCTGTTTTATTATACTCCTGCTTGGGAAGAAGTTCTGGGTTTTGAAAACTTCATGTTTCTGTGTTCTTAGAGATTTGCACATTAAACATCTCATCTGTACTTCTCCAATTAGAAGAAAAAATATCTATCCACTAACAGGTAATCTTTGAAATTTACAGCATATGTGGGATGAAAGATGAAAATTAAGACATAGTCAGCTATAACTTGCTTTCATTCAAATTATTATTATTATAATTATTACTATTATTATTATGTGGATTAAGCAATCCCTTTTTATTATTAAAAATAGATGCCAGCAAAGATCTAATGCACCAAAAATCATGTTTGCTTAATAACACTGATAAAAATAAATATAGGTCCTCATAAATTAATTCAGAAAGGAACTTAATATTCAACTGTAAGTAGTATGAAATAAACATTTTTAGATCTATGGGAGCAGACAGTCTTAGTAGTGAAAAAATTCCTGATTAGATCCTAAAATGTGCTGAAATATAATAGAAAAAGACATTGCAAGGGCTAGGGGCAAAAGAAAAAAAACCTGGAAGAGACCTGCTGTCCCACACAAAGGGCATAACAAGTGTTGAATATCACCTGAGAGATCTGAATGAAAGTGATCTTTATAGTAAGTATTCCAAGATTTCAGAGATTGATATTCACAGATTTGTTCTGAAGATTTAATTCTTTTTTGATATTGCTTTTCATGTACTTCATAGAAGTAAATATGGTTTCTCTATTTCCATTCTTAGTGAGGGAGTTCAGTGTAGAGAGGATTAAACTGGATGTCAAAGACCCCGCAGTCAATGATGGTCAAACATACTAAAATGTTTTTTTTCCCTTTCTTTTATTCTCTCAGCACACACTGACCATTATTTTGAGAAATAAGGATATCAAGGCCTTCAAGACAGCCAGGAAAGGCAGAAGAGAAAAACTATTTCAGCAAGGGCTTGAAGGAATCCTGACAAGTGTTATGTTCTTAGAATAAAGAGATCTCAAATTAAGCTTTGTGCTCTGAGATTGAATAGAAAAAAAATCCACTAGACAATATGTAACAGAGATAGAAAATAATATTACAAAATAGTTCTATGCATTAATAAGCTTTCAGCTTCTGAGTTTATCCTACATCATATTTAATAACATTGGCTCTGGATTAAAAAATGAATACCACAAATTTAATGCTGCTGAGCTGAAGTAAATAACATTGTTAAGTGTCACCAACAAAATCCTCACTCTTATTGGGATAGTTTTCACTTCAGTGGAAAAACCAAAAGTGATACAATCTTTTAAGCATTTATTTGGGGAAAGACTATGCAAGCTATCTTCTGTAACTCACCTGGATAAATCAAGTAAGTGCTTGCAATCACTTCTTGTGGGAAGAGATGATTTCTTTTAACATGCTGAAGTCCAGGACTTCTGACTTTTAATGCAAAGTTGCACAGCTTAGGGATAAATTCTGAATTTTTAGGCTACTAGTGATGCAGGTGTCTATGAATTGTTTGAGGTCTCCCTTGGGGAGCACTTGCAAGATGTGTATTACAATCCACTTTTAAATTGCTGCAAATTTTGTCTAATGCTGACAAGAAATAATCCAAGAAATTTTAGGACAAAGGGAAGTAACTAAATTTGTACATTTTTAGTAACCAGGAATATATGAAACCGTTTGTGTTATATCATAAAGGAACCCACACAGCAAAAATCTATTTTTAGTGTAGGCAGCAAATGCATTTTTCTGTCTCATACTTTCTAGGGAAGGAGAGCTAGAAATTTAATAAAAAAACCTAATCATTTTTAAAGCAATAAAAGTCAAAGAAATGGCTAGCTATACAGACACAGTGAACAAAAGACATTCGAAAGATGCTCCTAAATGTCAGTACAAGGTAGGATAGGATTAAGAAAATTTGTCACTTCAGAAAATGTGGTAACATCAAGGTGGGCAGATGCCATATGGACTGAACAGTCAGATTCATATATGTCAAAAGAAGTAGTCAGCACCAGTACAGAATGAATAATGAGGTAGAGATAAGGACTACAAAGGTGATAAATTGCATACATCAAACCAGTCTCAATAGATCTTTTTCTTCATTTTAAACATGAAGTCCACATACTCTTATAGCTGAAGATCTGTGAATATTCTTAAGAAAAAATGCTGAACTGTCCTTTCTCTGCTTTTAGTTTTTACTAGAGACCCAAATTAAGAAATTATTAGATGGAACCAAAGAAAAAAAAAAGTTGATAAAAAAGCCCATAATCTTTGCTTTAAAATAACATGATAAAATATTATTTTTCCCATATAGAAGCATCAAAAATGACATTTGATTTAAAAATGTAAGATTATCATAGGAAAAAAGATCAGGCATATCATGGCAAATTTCTGTGCTCTGATCTGCAGATTATATGGGAGGTGGGAGTTGGTTTGAGTGGCTCTGTCAAGATGGAAGTTGGATGTTTTATTCACCTTAAGATGTTACATGCTGAGAACCCATGGAAGGAACACAAAAATAGTCTACAGGTGTGGATTTGGAAGTTTCCTTAAAGTCTTAGATTCATATGATTTAAACCCATTTAAAATGGGTTTGTAATATAACAAATAGGATAGCTTAAACACAATTAGCAAAAATCTATTCTAAATGTTAAGAAATTGAACTGAACAAATGGAAATTTCCAATCACATTTTTACTAGGTTGTTTTCAGAGATCTAGACTACAGCACTATTCTTGCTGCTATCAAGAAAACTAGCTCCATCCAAGCAAGACCCCACCAAAATTTTTAAAAATAATTGTGTTCTGGTTATTTCTTAAAAAAAACCACCAAAAAACAAAAAACAAACAAACAAACAAACCACAAAAAAACCCAAACAAAAACCAACCAAAAAACCCCACCAAACAACAAGTCAATTGCATCATTTTAAGATTGCCTCCAAGCTAATAAATGAATCTTTATAATTTGTGGCATTTTTTGAAAACCAATGAGTAGTTAAGGCAGCACTAAGATAATTTGTACTCAGGGGATAGAAATTATGCGCCATAATTTCAGGGATTAGTATCTTCTTAGAGTTGATTATGTTTTTAAACATTACATTGTGTCATGTATTTCTACATACTGGTACTGGTAGACGCTGAATTTGTAAAAGCAGGTAGGCTCTAGGAAACAGCTACAACATTTATGATTAGCAATGGTTTGTCCACTTCAGATGGAAGATGATATTTTGCCAAAGGTAAATATTCCTGTAATGACTGCTGCACATGCAAAAGAGAAGAAACATTAAAGTGTGGAAAAAAAATATGAAATTTACAATTAAGCAGAACTACCTTTTGCTGTATTACAGCTGACTAGACTTACTTAAGGTTAAGTTCTAGGGGGTTTTGGTTTTTTTTTTTTTGGTTGGGTATTTTTGTTGGTCCGTTTTTTGGGCTTGTTTTGTTTTTGGGGGGGTTTTGGGGGGTTCGGGGGATGTGTTTGGGGCTTTTCTTTTTTGACTGATGCTGTTTTTCTATAGTGCTACAAAAGCTGGCTGCAATGTCACGTTTCAGGTAACATTTGAAGGGAATTCTCATTTCTAGTCACACTGAAGTGGAAATGTTTTTTATATAATCTTTTTTTCTGCTGACAGGTGGAATTTGTTGTTCAAGAACTTTGTGAGGTTTTACTCAAGGTACCTAAGAGGAAAAGATTTGGACCATAAGTTAAATAAATTGGTCAAGCAGTATTGAATTGTCAGCTGATGTGGGAAAAGGCATGCAGAATAACTGATTCCACAAACAAGATAGTTTTCCAGACTGATTTGTTATATATGTGTGTGTGTGTCTACGTGTGCATACATTTATTTTGCAAGGTTAGAAGCACACTGAATAAAAATATTAAAATAGTATTGTATTGGCTACATTTAAACGTACAATTGATTATTTATTAAATTTCATAGCACCAAGATGAAAATGAACTTTAAAATTGAAGATATTTTCTTCCTGAATTCCAAAGTGTCCTGGCTTCAAAAACGTCATGTACACCTCTGAACACCATTTTAGGGATAGCAAATCTCAACTGGACTTGTGGAATGACGGCACTCATCTTCATGATTTCTACAGGTGCTTTCCCACAGACACAGCTGGGAATGTGTACTGCCTAGCACACTGTAAAGCCTGCAAACACAGGTCCTTGTCAGTTAGAGCAAAGGAGTGGAGCTGAAAGAGGATGCAGGTGTAAATCTGGGCACATGGTATGTCTTGTAATTACCTAAAGGATTGAGTTTCTTAGTTTAGAGATGTGTAGTGACTACACTTATGAAATGTTTGGGTGGGAACATGTGAACAGAGAAGGACTGAAGTAGAGAATATAGGTTTGATGCACTAAAGGCGGCTTCACATTTCTAAAAAGTCACTTATTTTAATAGTTGTTGCTGTTGCCAATGGTGGTAGTTGGACAAAGCAAGTTTCAACGCTATAAAACTGTCTCAGCTGACTCTCTCAATCTTTTATTCTTTAGATTCTCTCTGGAACAAAGATGCTCTAAAATCCACTATTTAAAGCCAAAAAAAGACGCAGAAAAAGACTTTTTGCCATCTTCTGTCTTTCCCAAAGAACTCTATTTTTCAAAAGCAATATATTTATGGACCAGAAGGGTCCTTCTTTCGGGGGCAAATATGGAGAGAGGGGAAGAACGACAAGGCTTTCATTTAGCATGTGTCTCTCACTAAGACACAGAGCAGGAGGCTGCAGAGTCAACCCCTATCCCTCCTTTGTGTGCTATGCCACCATGTAGGATTCACTGACAGATTCCACAATCCTTATTAGAAATTGCAGAATATTTTCTAAATCTTCTTTTCTTGCCCTGGTGCTATTGAGCTGTCTCAGATTCCTCAAGCTTCCAAGTTGCTTCCTATCTTCCCTGCATCATTATAGGCTTGTAGCTTGATGACTAAGAATTGTCTCAAAATTTCTGCTCCCCTAATGTGCATTGTTAACTGGATTTGTAAAATATTAAATTGCCCCTTATTTTCACACTAAATCATACTGTCCATGTGAAAAATTCAACCCCTAAATTAATTCTATTTCTTTTGTTAATGTTTCATCTACAGCTGACTTAGCATTTACCACCTCACTTGTTTCACTCAGAAACTACTGAGTAGAAAGCTTTTGCTGATTATGTAGGATTTTTGCAACAAAAATAATATCTTCCGTTTGATTATTTGCATAGAAACACTGAAAATGCTCTCACACCCTGTCAGCTACTTCACACCTCTGTAGGGGCTTCAACTCTGGAATTAAATGTGAATGTACTGACTTACTGCTCCACATGGGTTTCATTTAAGAAGGTTCACAGGAATGCATTGGCAGCACATTCCTATTACCTCTTAAAGAAAAGCTTAGTTTTTGGATTGTTTTGTGCAAATGAGTAAGTGTAATTTTAGAAAGACTGCTTCCCCTATTACCGTATACAACAGAGGCATAAAAGAGAGAAAAAACTGAAACAGAATATGTTAACTCTATTCCAATCCTGAGCCATCTCACCAGTGAGTTGATTACTCATTCTTCCACTTGTTAGGTCAGGTAACTGTATGACATTTAAAACACTCCTCAAAGATTAAAACATCTAAAAATTTTGAGTTACTCCACTACAGTGAGTTAATTTAATACTGCTTTTGAAACATTTTACAGAGTCTAGTGAAAGCCTTTAATTTATTCCAATTATCTTTTGTTCTCTTCGATTTATGAACACTGGAGCTCAAATAATCAGCCCTTTTGCTCTTTGGCTTCCAAGAATATAATTTTGTGAGTATTGTACAAGTCATCTTTCTTCAACCATCCCACATACTAATTGCAAAAGTCTATTTTTATGATAAGGAGTGGTATTAGCAGACAATTAAGGACAAGATCATTGGTTGTCCTGAATTGCTTTGGAACAGAAATAGCTCACTAAATACAATTTTCTTCTTAGTAAATGTGCAAGGACAAATATTGAAAACACATATCCAATTCTTATAAGGTGCATCTACAGGAGCAAAAATCTTCAGAAGGAGCTGAAGAAAAACACCTTGGGACTTGTATTATTTATTACAGATATATTATAGATCTCATCCTATTTCCTTTTGTGGCCCTGGTGTTGGTAATTTTTCAACAGGGGGGGGAGGGGGAGACTTTTTTTTAAGCTTTGTATGCTAAAAATATGGGCACAAGACTGTGCATGAAAAACACTGTTTTACATTCATTCATTCATTCTCTGTATAATTCAAAGCATATTTACAGTGAGTGCAAGCCAATGATAATGGCAGGATGGGGTGTTTTTCAAGATAGACAAGATGAATATAAAATTTCTTCTCTTTGAAATCTGCAGATTTCCAACAGCAAGACTGACTGAACTTCTTTCAGCGTTCTTTCTAACAAAAATTATTACTGTTTTATGTCACAGCCTCTTTTTCTAAGATTGAGACTGAGGTCTGTTGTGAATTACACTACAACTAGCTGGTGTAAGAAACTCATGAAAACTCACGGGAAACTGACATTCTCTAAACTCTGGGCTTGCTTAGTGAGAAAAAGGAGGAAATTTATTTCCATCATGAATGAATGCTCAAAGGCATGATGTAATTCCTCCCTTAGAGTCAGCAGGTGAAATAGTCTTGTCAAAAAAACCAGACAGGAAAATCTAGAATTAAGTCACCTCTATAATGGGATGTCAACCACATCTATCTGCAACTGAGACTCTCTGTACAACCATGGACTTGCTACCTGGAAACATCAGTGGAGCTGCTCTAGACATTATTAGAGTGATAATTTGTATATTTTCACTAAAACAAAGAGATATTTTCTTTTCTTTATAAATATACACATATATCTTTATAAAAGGAGATACAAAAGGATTGCAGAGAAAACATCATTTGATTCCTAATGGTGTTTGCGTGGAAGGAAACAGTCTTACTGGAACACGAAAGAGAGGGAGATGTCTTCCCAATGTGCCGAAACTAACTGGTGCTACCAAACCTACCACATTTTTCTCCCCAAAACGATAAAGTTTCTTTTCTCGTCCTCTTTAGTACACACATTTACTAGCCACCAACTATAAAAGTTTAAAGATAATACATTTGTCTGTTCTTCCTCTACTTCTTTTGGCTCATGCCTACTTAAGTTTGGTTGGTTGATGCTCTGATGGTTAACACATCACAGTTGTGCAGAGCATGAATGTTATGCCTGCTGGTTATCAAACCAAGAGGTTATTTGCCCTGACTCCTGATGTGTGATAAATACAAGCAAACATTAACTCAGTCAGTGGTAGGAAAAATATGGGAAAAAAATTTTCTCCTTGAAATGAGTTACGGTTTAACTGAGACCAAAATTTATATTATCTCCTCAAATATCTCATCTAGAGGAAGTGTCCCCTAAATCAGCTGCTGTCCAAAAGAGCATTAAAGTGTGTGGAATTTTCTTTTCTAATAATAGACAGCCCATTTGGATTTTCATATATAAAAATAACTCACCTAAGTAAATCAAAAATATAGTTCCACCACTCCTTAAATAAAATTATTTTGCAATTAGTTTTATATACTTACATACACACTACTAGCAATTACCACTTCAGCTATTATCAAAAAGTAAAAAAATAATGACTTACTATAGCTTTATAGTAAATTATTTGCCTTTACTTCTGTTGCTATGTGTCAACAAGCCAACCTATTGGACAGAATATGCTGCAGGTAGTAATTTACTGCAGATGGTTTCAGATGGTTTGAGCTAGCTGTTACAAAAATTAATTACTTATTTTAAGTGATATGCTTATTTTTTGCTTAGAATTGCCTTTATTTGGACAGGGTGTTTAGTTCTGGAGGCTAATTTGTTAAGTCATGCTATCTCCTGTTCCATCATTCAAAATTTTAGTTTATAGGTGACAAATACACCTAGCTACAGAAAGCTTTCATTTTTCTGAAAAGGGCTGGTTGTGCATGGTCAAAGGAAGCTGATTTCTGACAAAGAGTAAATAGGGCCCTTGGGCAATTAACTATGCCAGCCAACTTAGCCAGTGGGGTTATTTCCCTTTTAGCTGTTTTTTGCAATTCACATTCATAAATTGCTCCCCTGGTTGGTATACACTCCCAAGAATAATAAACTCAAGCTTTATGTTTGTTGCCTAACAGCCTTAAGAAACATGCTGTGATTGAGTGGGTTTTTTTGTTGACTGGTGATATTAACTTTAATAGACTGGGGTTTTTCTACATCAGTACTAATTTGATGAATACAGTTAATTTTAAATCTTTCCCACAATATTGTTCACACATTGCATTCCTATTTCAACAAAAAAAAACCCCAAGGTACTTGCAGGCCAGACATTTTATAGAAGATAAATGCTTCAACAACTGATTAACATAAACAGCTCTTGAAGAATACATTGGAAAAAAAAGCACCTTATTTGTCTACATAGAGGGTTTTTTCTTTTTCAGAAAAGGCAGYCAGATTTAATAGCATTTCCCTTAAGCTCAACAGCTGGCAAAACCAGATTTATTTTCTTCATTAAACCCCAAATCTATCGCCTTAGCAGTGGACAAACTACTGCACGCTTTTTGCCAGACCAGGGATTTTCTTTTGGCATTGTGGCAATCTTGGCAATTTTATCTGGTATGTGAATTAAAAAAAAAAAAAAAAAAGAAGAAAAAAAATCTCAACAAAACACCAACAAACAAACAAACAAAATTTACTAGGCCTGAATTGATGCACATTTTTATTATATGTCTGCAGGCTTTTATCAGATATTATTCTTTCAGTGTTCAATTAATTTCATACCCCTTTTTATTCCTGTGTGTTTTCTTTCACTCTATTTTCTCTTGAGGTGCATATAGGACACATGAAACGACTCAGCAGCTGAAGGTAATAGGGAAAGCCGGAAGTGCCGACTTGACCTATTTGCACAAAATATCAACTTAAAATAGCTTGAGTTAGACAAGGCAAATCCAACACTAGCTTTGGACTGCTGCTATTTTTCTTTCCCCAGTCCTGATTCCCCTTCTAGTATGATGTTTATCCCTATCCATGGTTTTATATTCCTATTTACTTGAACATTAAAGTATCTAAATGTCAGTTCTGTTTGGGCAGTACTCCTAGTACTTGGTAGTTTATGAAACAGAAACTTTTGTTCTCACAACACATATCTGTTCCAAATACAGCAGAAATATTTAATGTTTTTCTAAGGCTGAATGTGAAGACTACAGATTAGGGACACAGCAGGAATTTGTCTACTCAGTTCAAGAAGTATGGTAATAATGGTACTTAGAGTCAATTTATTATTCAGCTATATTAATTTGTACACTTATTTTTAAATTGCATATGGCTGATTGCTAATTTACTTGTTAGTTAAGAATTTTGTAGGAAATTAAAAAAAAAAATCTTACATCAACAATGTCTTTAGAAGAAGCCAAATGTTCTTTGATACAGAAGACTAGATTCTTCCCAGGCACATACAGAGCAAATTCTAAAATCAATTGTAAAATCATCCTAAATTGCATATTTTCACATTTAACAGAATAATACACACTACAATCAGAAATTATATCCTTTTTAATGGAGATGCCTATTTACACCTGTAATTTGAGAATTTTGCTAGAACAGAATGATGACAGTTAAGATTTTGTAATGAAGGTATTCCTATAGAAACTTGAACTTGGAGTATCAGAATAAACAATGGATAATTGCTGGCAGAGCTGTTTTGAGACAAAATGGATCTGTGTCAGCTTGCAAAGAAACTTAGAAATTCTAAACACACAAACTACTAATACACATTAATGCAATACTCAGCTGAAAAAATCCTAGACTACAGAATTATTCAGTACCTAGAGGTAGAAAAGTTACAGAAAAAAATGGAAAGAAAATTCTATATCACATTCTTACTAGTGTATTTTGAGGAAGAAAAATAGATTTTCCTCTTAGAGGTCTTGGGGAGAGCTCTGCTTTATGCCTGTGTTAAGTGTTGGTCCAGTTTTCCAGAGTCTTTCTCAGTTCCAAATGTCTTTTAAAATCCAGCTGATCAAATTCTTCAGTTCTGTCACAGCCAGAACCTGTTCTTAGGATGAACACAAAGACAATCCTGCATTCACTACATTCAGATAAACTTACCGTACATGGGTAATGATAAGGGTTGTAGCTGGAATAAAGAAGTCATCCACTCTGTCAAACTGCTTTCCCACTGGCTGAGTATGGATTGTGTGATGAGAAACACTCCCACTGGCTTGTGTTATCACCTGCATTAAGTAACAACATTATAAACTATAGAAGTACTCTTTAAAAAGCAAATCTCAATTCAAATGAATGAAAACAGGATTGCCTCTGTTGTCTCCTTATTGTCTTTTCCAGGTTATCGAGAAAAGGAATGCAAATAACAGTGAATAAAGCTGATCAACATTACAGATTTAAGAGAACTATTACATACCTGACCACTTAGTCTTCATACTCTCTTTCCCCCTCCATCTTTTTTTAACACCCCTTAATCCATATTTATGCATTTACACTACTAAACCCCTTAACAGTTCTTAGCTTAAACTAAGGCGTTTTTTGTTTATCTTTGTTTTTTTTTTTTACACTAGATCTTAGAATGAGATTAAATTTATTAAGCACTTTAGCCAGAGTGAAAAGATGCTATCAGCAAATTCACTGGAACATATAGCTATACATCCTCCCAACTCTTGTCAACCATGAGATAATTCAACATTTTTAAAATTATGATATAAGGCTTATTATCATAATCTCAGTGGATTGTTATAATAAAGAATAGAAATTAATAAGAAAGTAGTAAGGTAAATACAGCTTCTTGAGAAGTCTCTTTAGTGATTGTCCCTAGGTTTGTCACTGCTAAAAGGTATGGGAAAAATCAAGGTTTTTAATATCTTTCATCTGAAAAAAAAAACCAATAAAGACAGAGCTTGACACCTCCACAATGTCAATAGGCCCTTAATGAAATGGATGTCTAAAGCCCAGTTTATCCTCTAATTAGGGAAAAAAATATCATGAGCAGCAACAGTTCGCTCCCAAAAGACCAGAAGTACAGAACATGCTGCTGTTTTCAGCTGCATTCCATATCCTTCTATCAATTTGCCATTGCCAGTTCTGACTAAGGGTATTGAAAATAATCATTAACTTTTTTGGTGAGGTCAGTTGTCAGACTTGTTTTCTGGTTACCTAAAACCATTTCTCTGCCCATGCTGGGATCATGATAAGAACGCTTAAAGGAAAATATGCAACACATTGCAATTACACAAAGGTTCAACTCGTCTGTATTTCCTTACATGTAATCATTGTGATCACCTCACCTGCAAAGTTGGTGAACTCTTTTCCATATTTCCCCAGCTCAGCACCCAGACTTGATCATGTGATTTATCATAGTGTAGTTTCACTGGAACAGGATCTGTACTCACTGCCTGAAATAGAATAAAAAAAGAAATCCTTTGTTTCCATCACATTTTCAAAGGAAACACAATGTATATGCTTGAATGAAAATGATGAGTAGATATTCCTTTTCAGATCTTTTCAGACCCTATTTAAGAATTATATTTTCAATTGTTGAAACAGCTCTCTGATTAATTCAGAGTTACTGAATTGCGGAAAATGTGTTTTTTATTCATTATGTACTCTAGAACTTGGTATCAAAACTACATGATATTGGAGCCTTTAAGAAGTTGAAAACAAAGGTTTTAAATCAAGTACAAAATTACTTACCCTCCTTCTCTGCTATCACTCTCACTTTACATGTAATGGTTGAAACACTACACCAATTACCAAAAAATGGTTAAAAAGGGAAGAACATACTCAAGCCACATACTGGAATTCATAGAAAATGTTACTGCAAAAAATCAACATGAAGTTGCTGCACCCAAAGCTTCCTATCTGTTAAAATGTGTATATTTTGTTGAAGTAGGATTGTTTTCATGTTTTCCAATTGCAGTTGCTACTTTTCATAAACCTGTGATCAGAACCAAAGTGTTTTCCCTACAACTTTAAGCACTGTCTCTTGAGACCATGAAGCACTCAGACAGCTGAGCTCTAAACTTCCTTTGTTATGAAAACTGAAGGATTCAGCGGTGTGAAATGAGAGCACAATGTATTTGATTAAGAGATGTTATGCACAGGCAAAACAAGAGGGGGGATTACTTTTTTATTTTCATCATTAGAGAAGAAAAAATAGGCGGAAACTGTTTTTCAGTCTTACCATTACGGAACTGTAAAGCTCAGCTTGTTTATCAGTGTGTCAAGGAGAGTACCAGCTGGCTAATTAAGTGAACCTAATTTAAACTAATGATGTAGATCCTCAAGATAATGCACTAATGGCTGGCTGAGACTGCTGATGATACTTAAACTGTACTCCTGAGGTGTTGCAAGCGACCACTTCATCGAAGCAGAATTTGTTTTTCCTTTTGAAAATGGAAAATGAAGCCAGGTTGCTCACCGGCTCATTTAAAATCAGAAGTTACCCCTTGAAAAAAGGTCACTTGTGTTTGATAACTTCTTTCTGCTACATGCTAGAAAACAAGTTGTTTAAAATAATACTTGAACTGTCGTATAGCTAATTTGTCAAGGCATGTCAAATTTCCTTTTGGCTTCCCCAGACAAAGGTCTGACCCATACATGTTCTGCCAGAGGACTGCCAGCTGTGCTCAGAGTTGGGGTCACGGCACAGCCAGGAGGAGCAGAAGGAATTGCCTGCAGGGTCAGGCACAGGCAGCACAGCTCCCTAGAGGGAAGCCAGCAGCAAAAAGGAGTTGAGCATCTCAGAAGCAGACTTTCACAGCTGTTTCTAGCTGACCAGGCTGATCTGCCAGCAGCACACCAAGGACTGAAGGACGACTCTGTTTACTTCAGCCTCTAAGTTATCCCACTTAGAGGTGTGCTGCTATGCAATACTGCAATATTCTTGCTTTCAAGAATTTAAAAATGAAAGCAAATGCTCCTCGACTTTAGAATGAGAACTACCTCCATAAGTCAAAAATTCTCCTTCCATATATATCTCTAAAGATGCAACATCCATGTTTCCAATACATTTCAATTTAGTCTGCTACAGAATCCTCTAAAGTACTTATTTTGATAAATATACCTGTCATAAAAATAAATCATCCTCAAACCTAGTTGTCACATATCTGCACACCTTTTACATTAACTTTCATAGTAGAAAGGAATAACATGTATAGTTGTACTTCAGAGAAAACATTGTAATAAGCAAAACCAAATAAACATTATTTTTACAGAGAATAACATCACTACATGACTTAAAGTCTTTTCAAATAAATTTTTAATTTTCTTTAGGGTTTTTGCACAGTGATGGAAGTTTCATTAGAGTGCGCTTGCTTTCAAAACATGAAATTATCTCCACATTTGTTCCCACAAGCCTATGTGCTTTTTTTGCAAGATAGTTCCTTATTTAAGATGTGGACTAGAAATAGTTGCATGGACATGCACACGTATGGAAATTATATCCTCTGTATTGATATGATCTTTAGGAAAAAGGCAGTCTAACAAGAAAAATGCTCTCATTTCTGAAAATCTGAGTTTCTATTTTTCAAAAATGAATTAAATCTTCATTTTACTCTGTGCTAGGCAGTACTCTAAGTAATGAAAATAGACTGGCCTGGGAAACTAAATGGTCTTCTGTGCCTCCTGTTTGTAAAAGTGTTTTTGTAAGTGCATATCATATGAATAGAGCAACATTTAATGGTTAGAACATTCTTCCTGCTTGTAAAACATAAAGCTAGAAAATACATGCTTATTTTTAAAAGACAAGAAGAGAGAGTCATGCATGTTATAGGAAATGCTAAACAAAGTATCTCTTGGCTTATCACTAATTTCCAAATTTGTCTTACTCCAATTCAACAGTGGTTTTACTTTTTACAGTTTTATATTATATGTAAAAGATTGTATAAGTTTTGTTCTTTCATTATTTGTTAGTTTTGTCTGCAACTACTATTATATTTTTGGTTTGGTTTGTTTGCTTTTGCTTGGTTTTTAAGTCTATTTTGAATAATGCCATGGGTAAGCTGGACCCAGAGCAAATCCTCTTGTACTTTTCCCATGTATTTGGCTAAGCGTATCCTAGGAAATAACATTCGGATCTGTAACAAATAATAGATATTCTGCTTAGGTTTTCAAAAGTGACAGTAGTGCATCTCATTTAATTTATTTATCTGATTAAACTGTTTTTCCTTGGCTATATTGTCTTACCCAGAATCTTTGTTAAGTACTGTGAAATGGAAAAGTAATTTATTATAATTACTTGAACACCTAGAACCATCAAAACCAAGACTTCCATTCCTGCAAAAGTTTTCCACAGCTGGGATAAATTTAATTCTATACTCTCTTTAGTTCATAATCTGGATATTATTAAATTAGTGGAAAAGCAGTGCTATTCTATCCCTCAAAATAAAATTGCTTCGAAAGTGATCTTTTTTTTCCCGCGGAATAACATGAAAGCTTCTGGAATATCCTGGTTTTAGCTCAATAGCTCAATATACTTGCTAAGTAGCACAGACTTAGTGCACAAAGCTCTTTGCTACACTGAGGCATTCTGTATGTTTGCTTTTCAGCTCATTACAGAAACTTGAATATTTTTATGATAGAAGAATCTAATGTCATTCAAAAACTGCACAATTGCTTTACATATTTCTGGGGAAGAGCTGAACTTTTAATTAGTGGTTAATTTACTGAATTTTACTTTTTAATTAATAACATACACCTTTTCAGTAAGTATCTCTGCACATTTTGTAATGGTAAAGTGATATATATATATATATATATATACACATTTAAAACAATAACTAATGTAACTGAAGAAAAATTAGAAGACTCTACCAATAAACATATTTCATAAAACCTAAATTGAAACCTATTTTCCGTGAACTCAAGAGGAATCGTGCTTATGACACTGAAGTCTAAATGCTAATAAATGCAATTACGTTGATATTTCATCCCTCCTGTGGAGAAAAGGGACCTGACATCTGAATGTCAGTTAGAGACCATGGAAAACACTGCCAGACATTCCAGTCCTTCAAATTTGTGGACTGTGTTGTGACTGTGGTTTTTAGTCTGTCTTCCTGAAGTAATATATCAAACTAGTTGTAAAAAAAGGTATTGTTTTCAGAAAAAAAAAATCATTACCCACTCAGTTTAGCTCTATTTTAATGTACAAATGTAAAATTAAGTAAAAAAAACCCCACCTTTTTATTATTAACTTCTTGAATAAAACATTTATAAGTCCCAGCCGTCATTTGGATAGTCCAAGTTTTGAGGAAGCCACATCTGAGTCAGCTGACACAGAATTCAGAAAGTAGATGTTTCAAGTATGCGAGAGTATTAAAATTATTTTTTAAATTAATGCAATTTTATAAATGCAATTTTGTTTCAGTTTTTTTTTGTATATGCATATACACAATACATGTGTACACTTACATCATGGAACAGTTTGAGTTGGAAGGGACCTTTGAAAGTCATCTAGTCCAAAACCTCTGTAGTGAGCAGGGACATCTTCAACTAAATCAGTTTGCTCAGAGCCCCATCTAAACTGACTGGGATGGGGCTTCTACCACCTCTCTGGGCAACCTCTGACAGTGTTTCACAAACCTCATTGTAAAAAATAACCTCATTATATCTAGTCTGGATCTGCCATCTTTTAGTTCAAAACCATTACTCCTTGTCCTATTGCTCCTGCCCCAGTTAATAAATCTGTCTCCAATTTCCTTATATTTCCCCTTTAAATATTGAAAGGACAAAATACTGTCTCCCTGGAGCCTAATATATAATCTATACTTTAAAGATTTTCATTCACTTATCAGTGAAAAAAGCAAAAGGTATGAAGAAAAGCTCTATTTAAGTGGGTGCTTTTATTAACAATTTATTTAGGTTTCTAATTAAAAAAATCCATGTTTTATTTAGCTAAAGAACACCTGTTTCCTATAAATATCATGACAGTATAAGCACTGCTTTGTACCTTGGTGCACTGGGTTTGCATGACAAGCTTTTGATAGCAGGGAGAAGCTATATGGGTGGCTTCTGCAAGAAGCTGCCAGACACTTCCCCCATGTCAGACAGAGCCTGTGCCAGCTGGTGCCAACACAGACCCACTGCTGGCAAATATTTAATCAATCAGTGGTGGGGTAAAACCTCTGGGATAACACAGCTGAGATGCACAGAAGTGTTATTGTGGAGAAGTGCTTGCAACCAGAGGAGAGGAGTGAGGATATGTGAGAGGAACAGCCCCTGCAAATGCCCAGATCAGTGGAGAAGAAGGGGCAGGAGATGCTTGAGGTGAGCCAGCAGAGATTCCCTTGCAGCCTGCGGTGAAGACCACAGCGAAGCAACTGTACCCCTGCAGCCCATGGAGATCTGGGGTGGAGCAGAGATCCACCTGCAGCCCCTGGAGGAACCCACACTGGAGCAGGTGAATGCCTGAAGGAGGCTCTGAATCTACGGGAAGCCTGTACTGGAGCAGGCTCCTGGCAGGACCCGTGAGATCGTGAAGAGGCATCCACACTGAAACAGGTTTATCGGCAGGACTCATGACCTCATGGGGCCCAAACCTGGAGCAATCTGTTCCTGAAGGTTGGCATTCCAAGGAAAGAGACCCACACTGGAGCAGCTTGTGAAGAACTGAAACTCATGGGAAAGACTCACACTGGAGAAGTTCATGGAGGACTGTCTCCCATGGGAATGGCCCCATGAGGGAACAGGGAAAAGACTACTCTCTTTGAGGAAGAAGCAGCAGCAGAAATAGCATGTGACAGACTGACAAACTGACCCCCCATTCCTCATCTCCCTCACTGCTGGTGGGGGAGGAGGTCCAGGAAGGAGAAAGCGCTGGGGGACAGGTGTTTAGGACTTGTTATACTATCCGTTATCCTACTTAGTAGGGGAATTAGCTGAATTTATTATCAAATTGCCTGTGACGGGAATTGCTGAGTGATCTTTCCCTTCCCTTATCTCAAGCCACAAACCTTTTCTTTCCCCATCCAGCTGGGCAGAGGAGTGATAGAGTGGCTTTGGTGGGTATCTGGCCTCCAGTCAGGGTCAACACACCACACCTAGTTTTGCTCAAACTGTCATTGTATTAATCACTGTAGCATAGCACTGACTTCTCTCTAGTACTCAGTGAATTATTTTCACTAAGCAGAGTATCTGCATCCCAGAGACCAAGAAAGAGGAGTAGAGAAGAAGTCTGAATTCAGTCTCCAGTCTTGGCTATAGCTGGTGTTTATTTTTGCTGTTTCCTTAATTTCTCTGTCTAAAAGCATACAGAGTAACAGTCCTCCCCCTTCTGCAGCCAAACCTGACCTGTCTGTCAAAACTGATAGACACATTCTTGTCCTAAAACACTATTTTAGCCAATCCTTATTTCAAAGTGAAAGGTATCTCAAGTCAGAAACTTCCTAAAGAACTCATTTCCCCAATTACTTGAATAATATTTATAGGAGCTATTTTCATGTTATCTTCCTCACAACTGTCTATTGAGAAGAACAGTTGCTAAACAGAAACTGCTGCCAAATGCTGAAAGTAGGTGAGCTTTTTTCCAAATAATGTGTTTACTCTCAAGATAACTGTATTTCTGTTTCTGAAATACGAAGGAAAGTCTTAAATTATTTTGTCTAAATTAAATAGTAACTTAAAAAATGAGAAATCAATACCTGTACAACTTTCTGAGACTGTACATCAACAATAAGAACTCTGTCAAGTGTGGGCTGAGTCGCGTATATGAACTTGTCTTTTACATTAACAGCAGTTGCCCAAACACACCGCTGAACAGGATCACCATCTGCTTTGGGACAAACTTCATCCTATAATTCAATAGAAACAGGAAAAGTGTAAGAATCAAAACAGTCAACAATTGAAAGACAAATTATACTCATTTTCTTCTTTTCTAACTGTTAAATAAAACCTCAGAAATTGTAGGGAAGGAGAAAGGACAGTTGACACTAGGACATAAACTCATGTTAGCCAAACTGCATCTGTAAGCACCACAATTCACAAGCACTATAAAATAATTTATACACCAAATTTTGGGATGTTTTCTAGAAATTCAAGAAGTTACTACTGTTGACCTGAGAAAGAAACCAATTTGAAACAACCATACATGTAGAAATAAAGTGAGCAAGGGGCAGGAGACCTTAAAACCAGAAAATCAAACCAGACACACAATGCTGTGTTACTGCAGTAGCTGGCAGCTCCCACCTGAGCAGCATCACTGTGCCCTGCAAAGGGAGGCAGTACAGGCATGGCTTGCCCTGCAGCTGAGAACACAGCAGTAAGCCAGGCAAATACAGAACTGGGGAGAGGATAATGTACAAATGAAGAGAAAGAGGAGGCAATGTGGTGCAAATTGTCACATGGCATAGGAGCAAAGCAGAAGTCAGAGAGCTGCTGTTTTGGTCACTGGTCACTTGGAATACTGATAGTTTGCTCTAAAGATCAAGAAGTTTAGCTACTCCTGCCATGAGACATTCTCATGGCCTATCTTACTAGTGTTAAACCAAATAAATACCAAATGTCTTCTCTACTACCATTCCTTCCCTCTCTGCCCTTCCATTCCTGCAGAAAGACGAATCTGAATAAAATAAAAATATGGTCACTTCAGTGAACTGGTATTTCATAACACATATTTGCACTCTCAGTCAAAATAGCTAACTGTAGTTTACATGCTCACTATTCCTAATTTGTAGAAATATATGGTCAATCATCACATATTCAACTACCTATTTGTGAATATTTTGTCCCAGAAAAAGCTTGGTTTTATCAAAATTAAAAGTTACTTGGTCAAAAATATTACTATATGTGGAAATTCCATTTATGAAATAGCATGATTTCTTTCCTATAATGGACAATATAATTGTGTAAAAATATGGACCTGAAAAACACTCCATTTGGAAAAGTACAGGATGTATCAAGTGTTTTTGTTTTTCTGACCTTTTCTTCTTTTGCCTCTCATTTTAAATTCTTTGCATCACAAGGGACAATTTTACCAAACCATAAGTATTATTTCTTTTTGCCACTTATCTGCTGCTTATTCCTAATTTAGAATGCTCTGCCTGATACAGCATAACTGGCCGCTGTGAAAATAATTATGACATGTCAGCAGATAATGACTCAGTGTAGAATGAGCAGCAACAGATGAGCTCTTAAACAAGAATTCTGTTTCTAAGCATCAAATGCCTTTTAAAAGGCACAGGAAACATTATGTGGCAGAATGTCATCTCTGGCACCAAGCAATGCTCTTCAAGAAGATGATGCATTTCAACACTTACTTTTCTGTATCATCAACATCCTTTGCCTGCTGTGCGTCTTTTTCAAAAATACACTCAATCTTTATATGTCAAAAGAAGAAATAAATCAATTTCCAGCTTTAAAAGAGGGAGTTTCTTTGCAGAAGATTGAAAGACACTGCTTGCTTTTACATGGCTCTTAAACCTCAACAAAGGGAAGGTGTTTCAGGAATCATGATAAGGAAAGGTTAATAAACTCAGGCACCATGCGATAGCACATCATCAGGAACTTCAGGAGAGCTTAGAAATAAGTAACAAGGAAGATTTAGTTTGTGGTGATAAAAGGCCATGAAGATCAAAGGGAGAAGTTAAAAATCAGGTTTTTTAAGGAATGACAGGCATGGGAAAAATGGGACTGTCATTCTTAAAAGTAGCTAAATGCTTTTCATTGTTGCATAAAGTCGACATATGCAAGTATGTCTCTAATATGATGTGCAATCATCATATCAGTGATCTATTGTCATTTGCCTTCTGGCTAATTGTCACTTCAAGTGGAAGGTTGTTTCACTAATCTCATTATTTTTTATATTTATTCCTAATATACCTTGTCTTACTTCCATGTTTAATCTAAACAGGTAACTACATCTAGACTGTTCTACACCATCCTCTTTATTCCTCCGAGACAGCGCCTTCAAACGATGAATCCACAAATGTTTGTAAGAAATCTACACAGAGACACTATTTTCAGCCCTCTCTCAGGGACTCACATTAATTTACATGAGTTTCTGGGATGGAATTCTACAAGGACATATTCAATATATAATCCATAAATAACTCTGACGTCTGCTGAAGGAATCTGTGTTTGCCTCACATGGCATCATATAGATTAGTGTAAATGATTTCTCTGATGCCACCTCCCCTTGTGGGATGTGCAGCAGAATAGCAAAATACTCTAACTTAAGCACTTATAACTATATCCAGAGATGAGCTACTGCCATATACATTTTTCTAAATCTGAGTCTAAAATACTCAGAAGTGTATTTTTAAAGCATTTTTCATTGTAAGACCAGTACAAATATAGTCTTATGTATATATACACAACCATCCATATACATATCTACATATATAAATGCATTTCAAAGGTTCTAAAATACTTTTCAAATTTTCATAAATTTCTGTAATCCAGTGACAATTCTCACCTTGCTCAAAAAGAATGAAAACATAAAATAAAAGCAACCCCCCCTTTTTTTCCCCTGTAACAGGGAAAATTATGCACCAAAAATTCTCATATCCAAAACTGAGTGTTTTTCCTAGTATAAAGTGGTTTATGTGACTGTTTCTCTAGTTATTCAAATCTACATTTATCTGAAGCTGTTTCAACAGAACTGAAATCTTGCTCTTTAAAATATAACACTTATCTGATTAGACAGTTTGGATTTCTTTTACACTACTGGCAGTTATTCTGAAGCTCCATATTAATTTCCCCAGTGGTTGGGTAATTGGTTAAAATAATTTCTCCCTAAAATATAAGCATAAACCCATCATTTTTTTCCTTCTAATTAAAATGTGAGCAATTTACTTTTTCCTAATTTATTCTGAGAAAAAAAAAAGTTAACATCTGATAAAACATTAATTTACTTCATTGTTGTATTCCTCCCAGACTTTTTAATCAAAAAGTGACTTGCTCAGTAACAAGTCAGCAGATGGAGGAAAATAAATCCTTAGAGAATGTTTTTCTCTAAGATAGTCTGGGGCAAGAAAATCTCAAGAGGAAACATGTACTTGCAGATTTATATGTGCAAATTCTATGTTTATTAACTTATACTTACTGCAAGGGTTCTCAGTGTTTTAACAGGATGTGAATCAAACTCTTTAGGCAGTGTAATGAAATGTCTAGCTACGGTATGGCTGTCTAAGAGTAAGATGGTACCAACAGGTTGCAACAGTGCACGTTTTAACACATCAATTTATGTATCAACTCTTCTACATGAAATCATTGTTTTCTTGACATTCTTTACTAAAAATTAGACTGGATTTTTTTAAGCATTTTTTTACAAACAAGGGTTAGCATTTGCTACACTTTCTGTGTAAGAGTGCAAACCAAGGCAGTTTTCGTGGACTATGTATGTTTCAATCTAATTTCCTGTCGAAGTTTTGGTCTGCCATGTTGTCACATTAATCATTTTGAAATGAAGTATTTTGCTTCCACCTCCAGCATATATTCAAATGTGAGATGGCATATTTCACTGAAACGTGGCCATTGTGTGCTACTTCTTGTAATAAACAGAAAATCAGTTTTATGTTGAAGCCAAAAGGATTTTTTTGTTAGTCTCAAAAAGGCATCTGTTTCAATTGCTTTTTTCCCAGTCTCTGGAAATAATTATTCTAATTTGGATTCATTTTGAAAGGAAAATAAAAACAAATTTGCATAACAATTAGAATTTAAGTCTTTGGATAATATTAATTTGCAGAGGATTAACAGAGGTTGAAAGTTAGTAAGGAAAATGTCCCAAGGACTTCACAAGTTTGAGATATTTTAACGGGCGAAAGACTCTACCTGAACCACGGTTAAGAATCTATTTGACAACAGCTTAAACAAATAGCTGTCAAAGCTCGTCTAACTAAGGAACAGCCTGTATCAGAAAATAGAAATCAGTTTATTTCTGTCCCTATGCATCTAGAATTTTTATTATCAGACCAATAAATTTGTACTTCCACTTGGCATTAGGAAGATTCAAGTAATTTAGGAGATTCTGGGAAGGAGAGGAAGGAGGTCTTTATAATCTCTGTGATCCATGATGATCCAGTAAAGCACCAAATCCTTTGCTTCACTTTAAACAGAGTGAGGCTAATTGATTCCCATGTTAGATATACACCAAAGTGTTCTGCTGTATTGACACTCAGTTGCATAAGAGGTAATTAAATATTTACATAAGTGTTCTCAAGTATATAGCAAGTGAGAAAATATATTTACCTTTAGCAAAATTAGCATACCTAAATATGTACCTGTGTAAGTACTGCAATGTTGTTCACAATACAGCGCAATGCTACGTAAAAACACCTGAGCTCATTCTTTTACACAAGCTCAGTTCAAGTTTGTTGACAGACAAACAGGAAACCTGTGGAGGAACACTGGAGTGTTATGTGTAATAGACAGACATTTTCTATTATCTAAACTGCACTGCTGAATTTAGAAATATTCCCATGTTTTAGCAACTGTTTGGCAATAAACAATTATTTTGTGGTTTTTTCTTATCACTTGAACAGCCAGTTCAGGGAAGTATAAAGAAATGGGACAGGTCTAAGCAAGCACGTATCTCCTTTATTATTAATATTTTAATAGTTAAGTCGTGGAGATGCCCTAATGGGAAAGGCTATGTAAAGCTACTTCAAAATATGCTTGCCATACTTACCAAAACCTCTGATTAGTAAAAGTATATGTCAGAGCCAAAGATAATTACTAACCAGCAATTTATGACATGAGATGTTGCCACTAAGCAATGACATGCTGAACTTGATAAAAATCTGATCCTGGGACAGAACCGGGTTATTTTATTATTTTTGTTCAGAGACTTTTCCAAAGGGGCTTGAGGAATATATGATATTCTTCAAAGGAGAAGAATAAATTTTAAAAAAGAATTTTCTAAAAAACTTTAAAATTAAAGATATCAAGTAGTCTAATTTCCTGGGCTTTTCTTTTTTTTTTTTCCCTCCCCCCCCCATGATATAGTTATTATGCTACTCCAGGTTTGAAAGGTTCCAAAAGGAAACAAATTTCACTTATTCATCCTGATTATTGCTACATTTCAAAAAAATACTCTTAAAATCTAAGAGTATTCTCCTTAGACCAGTAAAATTTTAACAGACTTCTTAAATAATCAGCTTTTTAATTAAAAAGCCATAAATAAAAAGCTTTTTGGCTTATTTTTGGCTGTGTCATCCTAATTTCACTTAAGCAGCACAAATCAAGGTATGATTAGCTGTTCAAAGCATAATTATTCACACTAAAATAAATCTTGTTGCTGAGTAGAGCAGCCTTTGACATCAATAATGATAACTGAAGAGGCAAATTCCATTGACACAGCTCTAGCTCTGCTGTCATTGAGAACCAAAAACCAAACCATCATGTACAGCTCAATGCTCAGTATGTATTTCAAGGTCACTCATTCAAATCTAAATGAGAAAAAGTTACTATTTTTGATAGCTGATATATCATATAGAGTCTTAATGTAGTGACTAGTACCAAGTGTTCCTGTGGGAACATGCATCATGTCAGCCAGCAACTTGATTAGCAGTAAAGGGAAAACATCACAAGAATAAATGGAAGTGGAGAATACACTAGTGTTTTTATGCATCCTACTCAGGGGAACTATGTCATAAATTCTCAGAATTTGGAGAAATCAGCTATAAATATGTTAACAGGAAAGTTATTGAAACTACTTATATGAATTTTAAGTTGGAACCGAAGCATCAATCATCTCTACTAACTTCAGTGGAAGCTCTGAGAGCATTTACCAGGACAGGGATTTGCCTCATGATTGCTGAGTTTAATATAGACAAACATCCAGTGGAGAAAAAGAAACTATTAACACCTCCCCATCCCCCCAAAAGCTCCTATATTTAACAGAGAGAATCAATCCCTGATTCACTAAGATGAACTTAACTGGTGGGTTGGAGCAGGGGAGCTGGTGGGGATTAAAAAGCCAACAACAAATCCAGAAATAGAGATCTATTAAAGGACTGGGAAAGCAGAAAGACAACCAAAGAAAGAAAAGGTTTGCAAAAGTATTCAGGGAATATTCAATTGAAAAGAGGGACTGAAACCTTGAATTTAATGGAGGAAAATACAAGAACTTTTGAGATCACCATTATGAGCTATTCATTAATTCACAAGACATGGCTGAATTTATCAAGCAAAAAACACTGAACTAGTAATAATAAATTCTTATGTAAAGAAAATTATAATTGAGAAAACACTACAAATAGATTTTTAAAAACAACTTGCCTGAAAACCGAGGAGTTTTTCACTAGGCTTAATATGCCTCTGAAATTCACATTCCACTGGTTGTATTACTTTGATGCCATCTTCATAAAAAACATAAAACATGTTCCCAATTCCCAGACCTTAGAGACAAAAACACATTGAAACGTATAAAATTAAATAATGACAAAAACCAAAATTCTTGTCTTGAACTAAAAACCTAATCACAGTTTGGTATGAGATCAGTTTGTTAATGTGTATAACGATAATACAGCTAAACCTATGGGATCTTTTGTTGTAAAACTGAAACAAAACTGTAACATTATTCAGAATTTTGCATAGCGTTCTCCATTGGCAAGACAGTGTCGTTATGAATACAGATCTAGAAATACACAGTTTGACACAGCTGCAGCAATAAAGGTGATCTTGAGAAATCATCTACACTGAAATCATATTAATATAAATTCTCTATGAATACTTCTTTTCTTTTTGCTTAGGGATGGATGACTTAACATAATTACTGTATAACACTGAAAGAGAAGACCTACGTCTTATAACTCTTTGTTATAAACCCTTACTTGATATTTCAGTCAGAAAAGGAAATATTCCCTCTTTTATTTTATTAGAATGACAGAGTTGGGCAGATATTGATTCCAATGTTGAAGAGCCATAGATGTTTACAGAACTATTCAATCCTTCTTCCACAATGCTGCTGAAAGGCATGATGCTAAGTTTTGTGGAGAAGGTGGGAACCAGATCTGTAGCATGAAATCTCACAATATCTGTGGTCATGGTCATGCGCACAAAAAAGGACAGTCTCATTAGTTTTCTGTGTGCCAACTAAGACAATAGTTGTTGATTTGCTGTGTGGATGCTATAATGGATGATCAGTTCTTATTCATAAAATTCTTTGAAGAAAATCATAGTTTTCATAAAATCATAACTATAATCACTCTGACAACCAAACTGTTGGCTACAATGGTAAAAATGTGAATGTATCCTGGGCGCAGGACTCAAGCTTTCACTTGACATAACAATATTTGGTATAGGAACACACAGGAGTCAAACCCATGAAAAAGAAATTTGTATCTGAAACTCTGCTTATCCTAAATTCTGAGGGAAAACCAATGTTAATAGAGAGAGAACAGGTCTTAATACGAAATAAAATAATGAGAAAATCAAGAGGGGGTAGGGGGAATGCATGTTTGTTTATGTATGTGTGTATATATGCATTTATATACACACATACATAAAATTTTCCAGTCCCTGCTAGGAATCACATAGCTAATACAGTTGTTTAAATGTTGTAATACATAGAAGGTTGTCAGGCTATGCCCAGAACAAACATGTTCAATTATCTTTGAGAAATCTTGTGGAATCGTTTCCCATTTCTGGCCAAATTTTCCCAGAAAGAAAGGAGGGGCAGTCTCCAAGCAGGATTTTCCTCACTTGATATCGAGTCTATCTATTAACGGGCTAGCAAAAAGTGGGAGAGAATTTTTTCTAAAAATTCTGCTGCATTTGGTGTAACACAGAAGCAGGCCGAGGTTCATGGAAAACTTCCCAGTCATGTCTATTCAGAGCACAGGGTGTACTCAGGGCAGTATGCCCCTTCTGGGCAGTGGGCACCTTTTTGGTATGCCTTGCCAGATAAACCACACGGCCTATGTGAGACAGCATGTTAAAGTCTCTCTTTAGAGAAAGCCTAACATTGTATCATGTAAGAGCAGCTGAAATTTGCAGGTAAGCCTGACTGATGTCAGCCTGCCTGTATCAGTGAACACAGTGCAGAGATCTAGAGTTGAGCAATTGGCATATTGTGCCTTGGGAATGGATATGTGAACGTGGCTGGGGACAAAACAGGATTTTCCCTTCTCCCTCCTATCATTGGCTGAAGTGTATTATAGTTATTAGCAGGATAAGCAATACCAGAATGAGAGGAAGTAGCTCAGATTATAGCCCCAGGTGACCCAGACATTTGATAATCAGGTTCTTAAAATCTCCACCTCTGGTGCCATTACTCCAAAGCAAGACTTCCATGGTACAGCTATTATTTATGTCTAATATACAGCCCAAAATTTTCAGGCTTTATTTCCAAAGTCTGGATAATAATGTTAACCAAACTGTTCTACAAAAACAGTGAAGGACATACAGTATGAAATTTCCTTCTTCCATTTCAATACCAAGTTAAGGAAGTCAGTTCATATAACAAACCTTTACCTTTGATTCCAATTAGTTAATTCCCCTTCCCAGCTTGACCCAAAACTCTTCATTTGAATGAATGGATAGAGATACCTGTACAAGTATCTAATCTGCATAAATATCTATTCACCTCGGCAAGCCACTTTTTCAGAAGTACAGGAGCTATTCCTTTGAAAGCTTAATTTTGCAACCCTCCTCCCACTAAATACAATCCTCCATATTTTTAATGCAGTGTCACAAGCAATAGATAAATAGATTTGCTTTATTTAGACTAAATTGATACTTAAAACTAGTTAACATGGTTAGCGTGGTTAACACGGTTTTTTTAAAAAATGGTGGTGGTAGGGGTTCTTTTGCATATATATTAATATGTTTATATTTATTTACATATTGCACTATTGCTGTAATACACATGTACCTTCAAATTCCTTTCAGATTTTCTGATGCAAGTGGTGGTGATAAAGACTTTGTGCACTTGATATAGAAATATCTCTAGGCATTAAGGCCTATGTATGGTTTCATGATCCTGATTGTCCTACTAATCACCCATCCCTCCCTTCCTATCTGTTAATATTTTCATAACAGAAAATGGCAAAGTATGCATGGCCTGGAGAAGTTGGTGGTGATGTTTACTGGCATCTTCAGAGTACTGCTGTCTTGTAAAATATTTCCAACATTGTAATTAGTAACAGTATTTGTTTGAAACACAAGGATTGCCCAATGAGAAATGCAGGAGATTGAAAATATCTGCTCTAGGAGACACAAAATCTGCTACTATAAATTGCTTTTTGATTAGTCTCACGTTAGTCACTGAGAAATTTGAATGTCTTTACCATAAGCACTCTGGTAAGCTATTATTTTTAATGTCTTTTTTGTCACAGAATTTAAATTTTCCTAGGTGCATTCTAATGAAAGCAATAAATTGATTTGAAAAGACAATCATCCGAAAAATCAAGGGGGTACTAATCAGGTTTTCAGTTTTGAGATAAACCATACCTTATACTTTCCCAACAAGAGGTGAGAACAGCATAATTTTGAGAATTTGGTACAATCTTGTTGCATATCAGTTTAATCATTAACAGTGGAATTGTTTGAAACTCTAAACACAACATTTGTACTCTGCAAGGCCAATAGAGCACGACGATGACAGCTGAGCTCCACTACAATGACAGAAATGATTGATTGTACCAGCTGAGCAACTGGTATAACAGGTATAAAAAAAAAATAAAAATAGTTCATATTTATAAATACACTGAGAATGCCAAAGTTTACTACATACACGAAAATGAGATATCAGATTTTTAAATCTTAAAATTAATTTTTAAAAAAATTTAAAAGTCTACAGAAATACCATTTCTAGCATGAATTCACAGCAAAGCCTGATTCACTTGTTATCTTGTATGATCAATCTTCCAATGGAAATAATTGAAACTATTTCTTAATCCTGAAACATATTAATTCCTAAATTGCAACTTTAGATGAAGAACAGGCAACTTAGAGCAACAGAATGGGAACTCATGACAACTCTTAGATTACAGTGTTTTTCTGGAATATGAGGATAATTTTTGAGATTATGTCCTATATATGAAAATTAATACCTATCTTTTGCTTGTAAAATAAAATTTCCATGATTTTTATGTTAACAAAACCTGATTTTATCTTTTTTTTATATTTATCCTTCAGTTCAGGACAAACACCTATTCCCTGCCCCAATACTTATTTACAAGCCTTTCTGAGTATAAGAATAAAATGTTTGGTTTAGCAACAACAAGTATCTCAATTTAAACTGTTTAAAATTATAATTTTGTCAAATAAAAGAGACTCATACAAGAAAATAAATCTCAACAGCATACAGGCTGACTGGTTGGACATTTTATCATGCTAACAATTAAAAGTTAAAGGTCTACATTTTAAATCTGAGCTTCTTGTTCTGTATCTTTGAACAATTGTCTGAAAATTGTGAACAGCTTATTTTCCTTCTCTCTCCCAAAAAGGAAAAGCAGTTTACAAAAGTATGAGCATTTATAGGATTCATTTCCACTTTAATTTTTTTTTAAAGTCAAATTCCTCAGTGTTGCAAGGGGGTGGGTAATTACTGTAACTGTAGAGTATGAACAAACATAAATACACATACACACTCAAAAGAAACAGCAGACGAACATTTCATCATACTACAGAAAATATGAAAAAAAGTAATCTTAGTTAGTACCTTGCTCTCGCCACAATATGTTTGCAACTGCAGCATGTAAGAGAAAGAAAGAACAGAAAACACAAATGAGCAAGGGAAAACAAGAAGTGATACATCAATTCTGAAATAATTATGATGCTTTAACCTCTGACTCACTAAAATACTCCTACAGGTAAACCAATGGAAACAGTAAAATAACAATAGTTCTCTGTGTCATGTAACAAAATGGTGGTTAGCCATAGCACTTATTGGGGATTGAGTAAACCCCATCATTCCCACTAAATCCCTCCAACCTAACTTCATTAGCCATTATCAACAGTGTGTTTTATAATCCATTACAAAAAGCATGTGCAGTTTTCATGCACATAAATTATACATATTAATGACGAGTGACACAATTTTCAAGATTTCCTTTAAACCCTGGGCTTCAAAGAGATTGATTTCAGAACATACTTATGAGAGAGATATGCAAAATTAAAATATACACAAGATATTTTTCTGTATGGCTATAGCGCAACCACGCTATCAAAATTGTCACGTTGTATAATGTTCTTTGGAAGACCAAGACTGGAAGTATAAGATGGCATGGTAACCAACTAAATGTTTACATTGATTTTTTTCCCTGAAAACATAAGTCTTATTTGGCCATCTTGTTTATGATTGGATTTTAGACCTTTGAGACCAATGAAATTATATTATCCTAATATTGCTCTTTCTGTTTACAGACGAAAAATAAAAGAAAGCAAATATAGTCTTGCAAATTTTAGGTATTTATAATTCAGCATGCAACAGAATAAAATTTTTAAAACACTATCACTGAAAACCAATGCATACTGCAAAGTAAGGAACTTAAGATATTTTAAAAAACCCAAACACCTTAAAAGAAAGGAATACAACACAGAAAACACACAGGTTACACATACACATAATGAAATTTGGAGGTCCATTGAAACACTGTTACAAAAGCTAAAAACATTAGTATGCTTTTAAAAAAAATTCTGGAAAAAGCAACGAAAGATGCATCATAAAAACTATGTTGGTACACAGAAGTTCCTCAACTGCTGATAGGTGAAGGTTGAGAGTGAAAAACAGGAACTATCACTCCAGAAAAGGCCTGCATACTAAGATTTTCCCAAACATCATTTGTACTTCAACAGACAGGAGAGGGGAAAAAACAGCCCTGGGATATGATGCAGGCCTTTGGGTCTGGTAATGCAGCCAGTTTTGGATTCACCTTCCTATCTGTGCATCTAGCCTGAACTTCACAGTTTTGTCTTTGAGGGTGTCCAAAAGATTTCTAAGGACATGCTAAACAACATCCCCTACGTGCACCCTGCCAGCCACCTCACTGCAGAAGGCTGTCGGGCTGACCCGGAATTTTTTCCTCTGTAAATCCATGATGACTACTCCTAAACACCTTCTAGTTCTGGGAATGGATTCCAGAGTGAAATGCTCCATCTCTATTCCAGAAATCAATGTGAGGCTGATACACCTATTGCGTCTTGGATTCTCCCTCTTGCCCTTGAAAAGCACTGGCTTTCTGACAGTCTGCAGGAACATCCTTGATCACCATGATCATTCACAGATTGTCAAGAGTTGCTTCACAATGCCATGAGTTAGTTTGCCTAGTGCTTGTGGGTGCATCCTATCCAGGCCCTTTCACCTGTGAAAGTCCACTTCATTTAAATGGTCTCAATCAGATCCTGTAATACCACAGATAAAGAAAGCTTCCTTGCCAGAGGATGACTTCCTTCCCAAACTTGCCCACTGGTGTCATGTTCCTAGGAATAGTTTTTCCAGGAAAGACTGATGTGAAGAAACCTTCAGTACAACTTGTCCCCTTCCATATCCTTTGCCATCAGGTCCCCATCCCACTCAGTAGGCCCACATTCACCCTTAACCTTCTTTTTCTTGCTGATGTCTCTGTAGAAACCCATCTTTTGCTCTTTATGTCATTCACCAGACTCAGCTCCAAATGGGCTCTGGAACTCTAACATTTATCCTTACATGCCCAGACAGTGGCTCCAGGTGCAGACCACAATTCTGTATTTGCCTATTTGATCTTACACAGTCTTTCTTATGTAATAAAGCAAATCATTTTCCCCAGAGCAATCTGGAGGATTCCCTTTAAAATTACTTTTCTCTTCACATTGTGAGGAAATAAACATGTAATACGTGGCACTTGAGGTCCCATAAATTCAGCCATAATGTCCTACAGTTTATCAGTGTTTTTCTAGGGGTGACATAGGAATGAAAATAAAAAGTAATTACAATTATGCAACTGTGTGGAACTGCACAGGTTCAAACAAAATGATTTAAGATGCTAAGTACAGAACTCATTAAGTTGTGTTAATGCAAAATGATATGTATGATTCTGAGCTTTGCTCAAGAAAAAAAGCAGGATAATAAAAGTTCTTTAAAAGCCTCACATATTAATTTTAAAATCAGCAAATTATCTAGAAGAAAATTGAGATATAATTTACGGATGCAATATGATATCATAAACAACAGCCACATCTCACCTAACAGATCAAGAAACCTCACTTATTTTCTTAATCAGACCAATAACTTCTGTTCAGGAAAGATGTCAAGCCTTGAGATAAAGAGTTCAATGCTGGAACACGTACAGGATGTATAGATCTAAAGTATGCTAAGAAACATTGTCTGCCTTCCTTTTTGGTTAAGCAAAAATTTACATTCTCAGTCACACTTTATACGAAATTATCAAACATTTGTAAAATTCACAATGTAAAAATACAGAATTATGGATAGATCTCAGCAAAATGTTCTGGGTTCAAGACAGAACGTTTTTGCCCTGATTGCACAGAGTTATTAAATAGTATTAGGAGATGTACTGGGAGCCTGTCAGAAGACATTGTATTGTAAGAGTTTGTGACCTTGAGCAGGCTATGTCTGCTGCATGGGGCCTTGTCACCGAGAAGCCTGCATGTCACTGCTGCAAGGGGAGGTGCTGAAATGCCCATAAACACCTGTGCTGCACGCTCTGGGGTCTTACGACAAATGTAACATTGCAACCTGCCAGAAGATACATGGGTTTCCTTGTTACACCAGATCAAACCACCACAGCATGGGAGGGAGCAGGAACCTCTCCATGGACAGGATCTGCACAGCTCACTGTGGGGAAATCCATCCACAATTAATCCCACACTGCAGAAATCTGCGATGCCCAGCATGTGAAGGGTTGTAAGATTTACTGCCTATCTATATTCTTCTTTTTATTATATCTTATTAAAGGAGCTACTTTATTACACCATTTGTTGTTGGGCCTTTTATATTGTCATCAAAAAGAAGTCTGCATTGTCCCTCCTTCTCCCTCGTCCCCCTGCAATGCAAAACAAGGGACAATCCAACTTTTCTTGAAAGAGATTTTCTTTTTCTTTTCTTTTAAGCATATATACAGCTCCATAAAAATCACTCTTCATGGTCCTTAGACAGCTATTCTGTGGTTTTCTGTACAGCCCCAGCCTTTGATTAGGAGCAGCTAACATAACATCTGAATGCCTGCTCTTAATCTTTGTTATACATTGTGTTGGTAGAATAGAAAAGGTTGCACATATTTCACTAAACTCTGTCCCTAGTAATTCATGTAATTCCGCAGCAGACTAATAGCAGTGTAAATTCTTATCCACTTTGGATGAAAACAACTGCAAAAATCCATGGTATTTCTAGTACTACATGAATGAGAGTACTGCAGTATCACTTTCCAAATAAATTCTGTATCCTTCTCTTTCTTATTGCATTGGTAATAAATGTCATTACATTCACTTTTCTGTCTCAATAGACAATTTCAAAGATTTCAACTATGTCAACTAGTGTTCCTCCTCCCTACTTTTCTTTTCTTGAAACATTCAATGCATTTTGGAAATAAAGTGCGTGTATGTCTGTGTGCAAAATTGACACTGAGTGAGTTTGAAGACTAAATGCAGCTCTTCCAATTCCTTTTGGCATAACAATTAGCTCTTCAAATTTTCAGTAATCAGCATGCAATACTATACATCCAGACACAGTCAAACAAAATGGTTATCAATGAAAACCTTAATACCTGAAAAATGTCATGATTTTCTGCACTAAGAGAAAAATGCAGTTTAAGATGCCTTTAAAAATAGGGGATCCAGCAAAAAGACTCTTTTCTGCATTATATAAAATGCAAAATAAAAATGTGGGGGAAAAATGCAAATAATGTTTATTCACAAATATAGAATCACTGCTGTTAATTCCAAGTTTCATCTCATCACAACACAAGCTTTGTCTTCAATATTTTGTAATTATTTTATCCAAATTTCTATCAGAAATTAACAGCTGATTAAAAAGATCAATAATTTCATATCAGCTGATTGTTTTAAGCTTTGCACCATCAGACAGGAAGCCACTGTCCCTTTCAATGCCTTCAATTCGATGATGGCAAGAGGTCACAAGTCATTGCAATAGAAGATAGGACAATGAGGAAAATACAATAAAGTAATAGGAAAAATGTGTAGTTCAACATTTTTTTTCAGAACTGCCCTATCATAATCTGCTGTACTTCCAATTGCATTAAAAAAGTACTTTCAATATTGTAAGTTGTCTCCTTACTTCACTCATAGTCAATACCACTGTCAAATGTTTTGAATTATCCTAAACACAGGATAAAGACAGTGTATATGTTACTCTCTTTTCTCACATGTCTAATGTATAAACACCTGCCCTTATGTTACAGGGTAAATCTAAAACATAATTACTACCCTTTTGATGAACCACATAAGTTTTTACTTTTTATTTGTACATTAAAACTAATTATGTTAAAAGTGAAGATAAGGTTGACATGAAATATTTTTTGCTCAGATTCCACAATCAAACAGAATGAAAAATGTTATGCACATACCTGCTCTTAATTTCATTCTTTTTCTAAAAGTAATTCAGATTTGGTTGGTTTATACACAAATGCAAATTTATAAAACCTAATTCATTTGTGAAGCCAACACCTTTTTTCAAGTTATCTATTGCTTGCTTCAAGTATTTTTAAAATAAATTCCATTATAAATTCTATCCAAATTCCAGTCTGTTCCTATGTGACATGCACTTTAATTTCATTTTAGGTTAATACAATAACCGAAAATCTGTTTTATATATATTAGACTATTATTTATCTATTAAAAGTCAACAGTTGACACTTTAATTTTGTTCAAATATGAACATGTTACCTTATTTTTCTAAGTTTTGTATAACTCTTTATAATGAATCATGCATAAGTCCTTTCCCATAGCACATTAACTCAATCCAGTATACACTAGCAGAAAGAAAAAATGGTTCATGAGCTGAATTACTTGGAAGCTTGAAATAAAGCCTTTGCCTACAATGCTGTCAACAAGTATAAACTTGTTTAGCTCTGCCATAAAATAAAATGCCAGCATAAATTATCTCTGAGGAAATTAGGTAAATAGGTACCATTCAGTATGAGACGTGACAGGAAGATTCTATTAAAATTGCATAAAGCCTTTCAGAGAGAATTTAGGCCATAAATCACAGTCAAAAGGCTTTTAGTCTTATTCCCAGTTCTAGACAGTGGAGATGCCTTGTTGCTTATGATGGCCATAAACCTGTCAAGTCAGTAGCATTCAGATCACATAATCTTGTTAGGTGATAAGACTGTGACATTACTTAAAAAAGACACTGTTAGAAACAGTGCTACTTAATGGCATGGAACAGATTTTTGGTTTTTTTTAAATTTAGTCCTAAGATACAGTGCACGAGGCAGAGAACTTTTCTTTTTGTGACTACGTGAAGGAAACTGTAGGATAAATTACTTTGCAGAATATGAGGATGTCATAGTGGGTGAATGCAGTAACACAGGAGCCTGTGGTTGATAACCAGAATAAAACCTACTAAATATTAAAATTTCAGCAAGTACTTTGAAATTTGTCTTGAAAATGCCTTAATAGCTTTACTTGATAACTCTCTATCATGACAGTTGTCTCCCCAAGGCATGTATATATGTCTCAAAAAATTTAGAGAAGCACCTAAGAAGTCATATTAATCAATCAAAAACCGAACTACACTTTGTAACTAAATTTATTGGAAAGAGTTAGGAGAAATTAAGTTAAAAAAAAAAATAACACAAGCCCACAGAACTAGTTCACTTCAAAGGGAACAGCTTGAATTTTTATGATCTATGGCTCCAGTATAGTAAAATTATTCTAAATTGAAACAGAGAAGAAACTAAAGCATCCTATGAAAGCTATCAAGCAAAANAAAAAAAAAAAAATTAAAGTTACTTTATTTCACAATATTTTACTAGTAGCTAAGAAAAAAAATTTAAGTACTTGAAAATTACCCCTGAAAACATTCACTTGTCTTTGGTGATGACTATTTTTTATTTCTGTTTTCTGCACTGCCAGATTTTCTTCTTTAGGAAAAAAATCTATATTCAGTGTAATCTGATATTCCATATATGTATCAAATTACAGTGATATATTCTACTCCATTATTTATATTAAATATTCCACTGTTAGTTTAAGTCTTCCTTGTTATCTTTTTCTAAGTTAACAAAATGGTTTATTTGGTATATTTAGCTATGCATTATATTCCATGTTCAATTAATATTACTTTGATTAAAAATTGAAATCTTGACCAATTCTATTGGTCCTACTACTATTTCAATGGACTCTAACTAAAGAAATTCCACAGATGGAAGTTGTAATTTCTTCCTCCTCTCTTTGAAATTATTATTCTATTGCGTATCAACAAAAAGGCAGTATCATGTTGCCTGCTCCACTTGTCTCATAAATATATCATCAAGATACACTGCCAAATTATCTTTATCCTACATTTAAATTCTTCAGCTTCCAAGCAGCAAGATGATGACTTTGGTTTGCCCTATGGCTTCTAGGATGGAAGATGATCCAATATGTTTGTGATTAGGTTGGGATGATCCAATATGTTTGTGATTATCAAATGTAGCAATCAACAGAAATCTACATTGGAGTTGTCCATTTGTGTGTTCAAGCTTTAAATGATGGTAAATTCAGTAGTATGGAGGAGAAATCTATCCATTAATAAAATATTTTAAAGTCCCTTAAAATGTACCTGCACATATTACAAGCTAGAAAATGAAAAGCCATCTTTTATCAGTTGCTGCAGGGATGCTGGGCACTAGATTATAGAACCTGTTTACAAAAAGAGAGAAATTAGAGTCCTTAGGAAAAGAAGGAGTCTTAGTAATGATGAAATCCTATTCTTCTGCTAGCAGAAGTTCCAGCAGTCTGACATTCCTTTATACCCTTGCAGCAGCAAAAACCCTGGAAATCACCACAGATTGCTGCTAAATGTAGGAGAAAAGCATTGTCACATCAGAGCTATGCAAGGTTTAAATTGTGCTGCTATGAACCAGTTGGGGTTTTTTTTAATGTTTTGTTGACAATATTCTTGTATAAATATTTTTGCCCTGTCTATGTACAGAAGCAGGATAATAACTAAAAAGCAGAGCCTGACTGAATACCTTACAAAGGACTAAACAGGAGGGTAAATGATGTGTAGCCAAGACAAATATTTAAGATATCCAGGTTCAAATGCAGCACATAGACTACTCGCTGAAAGTTGTTTCAGATGTTTAGTTGGGTACTATTAGTTTTGAATAGATTGCAGAATACATCATAAATTTTAGGAGTGCCATAAAGTACCACTATATCTGCTCCTAGTAGTTGCCCCACTTCCTGAAACTTAATAACTCAAGTAGCTGTAGGCTAGTTAGACTGGGGTATATGATCCAGAGAAAAGAACAGACAACATTTGCATAGAATTACATTCAGCAAGTAATCAAAAAACAAGAATACAATTATAAGTCAGCCAATATGTTCTAACAGAGACCAGGTGTTCACAGACAAACCTGATTAATTTTTTTTTATGTAAATTGGAGATCGGTAATGTAAAAACTCATATATTTGTAATCCATAATTTTGCTAAACATCTGATTTGTTAACACAGAATATTCTGATTAAATATAAGTTATTTAATAATGGAAAATATTTTTAATTGAATTAAAAACTGCTAAAATAATGAATCTGAAAATGTAGCTAAATCATTAGTAAAAGGTGAAGAAGAAAGTTCTGGAGCATGTCCAGAGCAACAGGCAGTGAATTGTGTCTTAATCGCTTTTATCAGTGATCTGTACACAAATACAAAATCCTTTCATAAATCTGTGAATTACCTGTAATGACAAACAACAGCTTTAATATATTGTTTGAATAACTTTCTCAAGTTCGTCTCTACATTAAACTAAATTTTGTTTTATTCAAATGGAAATATAGATGTCTTGGAAAACAACAGACTACACCTGACTGAGACAGGTGACAAGGAACAGGATTTGGAAAGCAAGGTCTTATAGGAGATAAACATATATAAACAAACTTCCACTGTTGGTATTAGTGAAAAATAAGGACAAAAGATTGGTGGATATGGAAGAAAAAATTACCAAATATATATTTCTCTTTACAGAACATTAAAGAAATAAATAATACATTTGCTTCTGCAAAGAACAGTTCTCATTAAAAAAAAAACAAAAAAAACCTGTATCAAAACAATTAAAATTCTCAAGACAAAAAGACTGAGTACTATGGTAACTGTCTTATTATGAGAAACTTATATATTTTGTGTGTGAGAATTAGCAATCAATATTCATATATTCATAGGACAAGAATTCTTAAGAGGTCAATTTATTGAAGGAGAAAAAAAGAGACTCAAAAGAGGCAACTGAAGGAAAAACTGACTTCAGAATGGAAACTAAGCATTATTCTGTATTAGTGAAGTTGATAAATAAAGCAAAATACCAAGAGAAATTAGAGATTTTTTGACTCTCTGCATGTCTGACTCAGGTATATGCCTCTCTGTAAGGACACACTTCAGGCAAACAAAGCATTAGATCTGTATTCAGGCAGAACAGAATGCAATTTAGTGTCTTGTGAAATGTAGAAGATAGAACAGAGTAAGATAAAATTGTTCCATCATGCTTAAATCTATGAATCCATCCAATACCTGTTCTGAAAAACAGAAATACATTGGAATGAAAATAAAACCAGATTTTAAACTGCTATTTGTATTTACAAATGCGATTACACTAAAGAGTCCTTCCAACACAGCTGAGCTGTCTCAGGTATTATTAGAGGATCATGACAGTAGGGGAGACTCTTGTGTCTTCAAAGAGATTTAGACCAGGTCATTAATCCCCAGAATGTTTTTACCAGTCACCACAGGGGTTATTCAGCTATCAACCAGACCAGCTATCTCATTCTCAATGGCTTTAACTGCAGGCTTGAGGGAAAATGGAATTCACAGCAAAAAGAGAATTTGCAGTCTCTAGAGAATCAGAACAGCACAGTTCTCACATTCAGAAGTACTTTAGATGCTACTGCTATTATCAACATCATAGGAATTAAACAGGATCTGATTATAGCGAGCAGTAGACATTTATCACAAGTACTTGTAAGAGACATTTATATAGGTAATCTAAACTAAAACTTTCCATTTTAACTTCACAAATGTAGCAAAAAGGATCCATGTGCTGGGACATAGTTGTTAAATAAATAAATAAAAATTCAGCTCTACAGAATGAGTTAATTGGTAAAAGGCACGGCTAACGTTAAAGTATTTAAAAAAATAATCTCACTTCTCTCACCTAAGACAATGTCAAAATGAAAGCATGTTTTCAGAAGTCTTATTTTTAGTGCACATTGAAAAAGGCTGATGTGCTAAGACGAGGTCAAACTATCCTTGAGACTATCATCCACTATTCAAAATTCACCTATGTGAGACAGAACAGCGCTCCCATGTTCAGTGCTGGCATTCACTGAACAGATCTGGATGGCAAAGAATTTTCAGAGTATTTTCCAATCACTTCCATCCATATTACCTTCCTGATGACGAACAATTATCATCAAACTATATTGACTTTTGGTAACTGGACTTCAAATTTCTAAAACTGGAAACTTTAAAATAAACAAGTCCCTAGCACCCTTAATTCATACTTCAAATTGTATAATTTTATTTTTCCTACTAGCATCACATTTCCCACAATTCAGTATACCTTTGCCTTCATTTCTTTTCTCTTTATAATACAGACACATGCATTACATGCATCTGTAACAATTCTATGAATTATGAAAACTTAGCAATATGATAGCACTTTTAGACAGACAGGCGAGGTAAAGGTTTGCTTACTATTTAACAATCTACTTATCCATAATGACACTGATTTTTATTTAGTCTGAGGTACCAGAAAATACAGTATTTTTTCTTAGGAGCTGTTTAAATTACAGTTTACAGAGAAACCAACTAGCCATGCCCTTTCTGCCACAGGTATTTTTTTCTCAAAGCACTGAACAGAGTTTTCCATAAATTTGGGATGTATTGAAAGTGAGATTCTACAGAAAAATAATAAAAATTTAGGTTTTTTGTGCAAAGTAACACCAAACACCCGAAGTTTTCCCATGCAGACAAACAATGGGTCAGATAAGTACAAAAGTGAACATTTACTTTGACCATTAAACTTTCTAGGAAATAAAATATATGCACAGGTAATGGAATAATGTTCTGCATTTCTAATGTCGCTTTTGAAATTACTGTCATGCTCAAGGCAGTGCAATTGTATTTTATATTTTAGAACTCAACTGTAAAGTTCTCACTAAATTCTCAATAGAAAATCAACTCAATGTTCAGAAATGCTTTTATTTTGCTTTGATTTTTATCTTATGTGACATCACAAAGGAGAAAAGCACAGACTAACTGACAAGATATTGAGAATTTGATCTTGTTTTATTCAAAACACTATCCCAAAGATTTCCAAAAGGGAACCCTCTAATAAGGAACAAAAAAAATATAAAATTAAAGTATGTCTGCTTTATTCTCTTCAAGGAGGATAAAAGCAAAATAATTCATAAAAATGTGATCAATGACAGAAATAGTTTATATCAGATCATATGGAATCACATTTACATTCACCAGAGACTATCTTTAGAATGCAACTTGTGACCTAATCAACAGGCTTGAAATAAAAGTAGGTGTAACATTGTGCTTAATAATGTGTGGGTGGGCTAAAAAAAAAGCCCAAAATCCTATCCAAGTGGTTTTACCTATGTAATTTTATTCCCTAATAATCCCTAATTTAATGTATGAACAAGAGTTTTGGGGGAAATATAAAAACAAGCAGAAAAGAGTTAATAATGAGGCCCTTCCACTTCTAATATCAGTTCTCTAATGCTAACAATTCCTTGCTGCTAAGGATTTTTTTTTTTTTAAAGAGCAGCAGCTTTTTAAACTGCATCTATAAAAGTGTGTACCTGTTGAGGTAATTTGTTCATGTAGTTGTGACAATGATATCGAAAGTCAATGCTTTTTTATTAGTCTGTACCTTAGTCTTCTTGCATGTACCAAAATGGGATCCTGAGCAAATTGGAGTTTAACATGTAAAAACCTGCTACACCTAAATTTCAATGTCATAATTATGCATCTTTGGGTTTTATGAGTATTTGCATATGGATCAATTATTGGGAAACCATGTTCAAATGCCAAGGAACATAATGGTAAAATGCTTCCCTTCAACATACAACACAGAACTTGCAGGATAAGTTCCTTTTATAGGAAGGAAGATGACTATATCTTTTGGATTAATTGTCTTAGAAACAATTTGGTTTATATTCTTTCATTTACATCTTTCATAACACAAATGGTCATTACTTACATATTTACTTACTGCTAGTAAATATTACAGCATTAGTTACAAGCTGTGTTCACTGTATGGCATGTGATTTTAAAAATCCTGCTAAGGTAGCAGATCTAAAATTATTACATCACATTACAAGTCCTGAAAAATGTGATCTGCATTGTTGTGGATATCCATACATAGTCACAGCAGATCAGGTCTTCAGAAGATAAAATTACTTAACTACAACACTTGCAAATTGGATGGCTGGCTACAAATATTTTGTTGTTAAGGCCAAACAAGTTTTAACCAAACATATACAAACAAGAGTTCGTCAAGGTCTTGAAATTTGGCAACATTCAGAACATTTTTCACACAATGCAAAAGGCAAATGGAAGTGGCCAAGCTACTTCAGCTTACCAGATAACCAGAAACTCTGCATGATCAAACAAATTATTTATCCTCAGGTGTCTTCCCAGTAAGGTCTGAGCACTAATTTTCATGACACTTAAAAAACCCCATGTTAAAGCTTTTGAAAAATTACAATTATAATTAGTGTTACTTAAAGCAGCTAAGTAAAGATATCAACATTTAGATTATAAAACTTCCTGCATGGAAGATTTCCTCTGAAACATTTAAAGCATAGTAAACCTATATGTAACTGAACTCAATGTCCTGTGGCTTGGAAGTGTCAGGCAGACATGCAGCGCTACTAATTCTGCCTCTGGTATCCTGCTGAGTACTTGGCACTGCTGAATAAGCTTTTAAATAAATAGGAATGTCTTTAGTTAATGCAACCACACTCACTAGTAAGATAAATATCATTTTACTGGATGTATTTCTAATAAATATGTAGTATTCATTGAAGTAAAAGATTCAAAAGAAAAAAAACCAAACAAACAGAAAGAACCAACCAATCAAATCAAACAAAAAATGGGGGAAGTATAAACTCAGGAATGGATTTTTCTAAGCAAAGTGAGGTAGGAGGAAAAAAAATACCAACTTAGACAAATAATAGGGAAACAGGGTTTATAAATCCCACTACAATTTAACAGAGGATAAAGAACACCGCTTATTAGTAGTGATATTGATTTCTTTGGCACATTCAACTCCAAATAGAAGTGAATGTGTTCATTGTTCCTGCACATTCCAGGCACAAGACAGCATGGGCAGCCTGGAACTGATCTGGACCTGCTGGGCACTTCAGTAGGTGAGATCAAGTCATACGATTACTGCCACACCATGAGGGCCAATTTTGACTCTTGGTATATCTCAAGAACAGACAGAAAGAAAAGGTCTTCCTCCCACATCTCATCAACCACTGGAAAACACACTAATATTTGCCACATAGAGATATCCAATTCCTTTTTTCCTTCACATTCCCTTTGTATGCAACAGGTATCATGACGAAACCATCAAAAATTTACCAGCAATGTAAAAAATATGTTGGTTCACTGAATGAATCAGAGATTTCATTTCACTTCTAAATATATACTGCAGATTGTGCACTCTGCCTTCAGTGACTCTTGGATACGATTAATTGAACTTTATTTTTCAACTCAGCTATCTACACAAACTCATTTTAATTTATTTAACGTTTCATAGTTTTAACACTGATTAAATGTTTGAGTGTGGGCGACATGTATTTTTATACTTCTCACAATACTTACGAGTCTTTCGAGCAGAATCTTCCACAAAGAGGGAAGAAATATCTTCATCCACCCCTGCTTCATTCTTTGCAATGCAAGTGTAGGCTCCTGTATCTTCATAGCGCACATTGCTGATGTGAACCTCACTACCATTTGCTGAAAGGAGAGGAAACAATCAACATGCAGACATGCTAGTGCTTTCACATTATAAATTCAGAAGGGTTTCTCTGCTTACGCTAATTAAACCATTTTCATTCCTGTGTTCATAACTTGGAGGCATGCCAAATTAGTCCAAAGGTATTCAACTGGCTAGTGAATCACACGCACTATTTCATCTCACAGATATTCAGAGTGCCTCAGTTGATTTTGAATTTCAGAGCCAAATATCAGTCTGAGGTTTTATATATATTTAAATTACTATTTTTTTTAAATCAGGTAAATATTAGATCTTATTATGTTGCATTTGGTCACTAGACACCATCATTTCCTTTACACAAAATTACCCACGGAACATAACAGGCCAAACTTTCAACAGAAATAAAAACTTTAATTTGTTGCTCCTAACCAGAGGCACCTAGTTAGTTCTGGTTTTGTGTGACTGCAGTATAACAACAGAGGAAACAGGTGCATTGAAATTTTTCACCTATATCAATGTAGAAGCTTATAGAAATCTCAGGAATTGTATGTCAGATTTTATAGGAATGTCAACAACCAGTCCAGGTTTCACTGGCAAAGGTCTTTTAAATAATGTAATGTGAATAATTGTGTAAACAATGGTTCACTGAATTTTAAGTATGGTATACTTGCTTAGCTGTAGGAACCATACAGAAACCAGCTTTGTAGGTATTTTAAAGCATGGACTAAAAGGGGCATTGTCTTATGGTGTGGCACCCTTCTAGCTTGAAGCAAGTGCACATATAGTTTAACTCAGAAAAATCTCTGGGGAAATGTAATGAGATTTTCAAAATTCCATGCTAGAAAACTGAATTAAATGTATTTTGCTTAGAGAAGAATCCTTTTAGTTTACTTGTCATAAATATATGAAACAGAGAGGAAGGAAAAAAAAAAATTCCTCAAATCCCTAGAGAAGAAATTAAGAGAATGTTGCTATGGAAGAGAAGTTCATTACTTTTTACTCATAGTGGAAAGTGTTTCTGCAAGGCAATTGTTCACAATTATCCAGGAGAGCTGTACATGAAAGAACAAGGGTCTATGACACCTGCAGGGGAAGTAACAATTCAGAGAAGCACTTGTCCTGTCTGTCCCACTGCTTCTTACAATGCAGGCCAAGTAGATGAGGAGGCTGTTCTATCCTAACTGCATATCCTGTTTTTGTTGATGAGAGAAAGTTTTGAAGGGAACACTAGCAGCAGGAGATCTTTTTTTCCCATGGCTGATCAAAAATTACCAGAAAGACTGAAGAAGTATGAAGATTTTATGCTGGACAGGTCCACTGATTTTGCTGAGCCCTGAATATTCACAGAAGTCAACTGGTCCTAAAGGTAAGACTTTCCTTTAGTTTTGGCAGGGTGGGTTTTTTTGGCTTGGCTTTTTTTGCAGGTTTTTGGGGTTTGAGGCGTTTGGGGCTTTTTTGTCAGAGGAGGTAGGGCTTGTGTGTGTGTATGCAGTATCTGCACTCCCACAGAGGTCTCCTGATACCCTTCAGAAAACAGCACATCCATTTCAGGTATTTCTTCTCCAGTCCCTTCTACTATAACGTCCCCAAATCTCATTAGGATTCTTATCAGTTCTGATTGGGACCAGGTCTTGCACTGCCTGCTCCACTCAGATACTGCACATTTTCAAATAGAGAAAAGCGTATTAGAATTTACAGGTAATCCTGCCAGTAAGTACAATCATTATTCTAAGTAAGAGAAAGCAGAAAGATATGGGTCTTGGGAAGTAACTGGAAGACATCACTTCTTTTGAAATGTTTTAGCTTAGGCTTCAGGCCTTTCTTAAAACTGTGGAAGAAGGGCAGCTAGTATGGAAATGATGCACAGCTAAAACTTCAGCAATCTGTAGAAAACAATAAACACCCCTTTACCTTGAAGAGTTAGCTGTTTGGACAACTTTGGAGTGATATCAATTCCATTCTTTAGCCAACCAAGTTGTGGGTTGGGAATACCTTCAGCGTGGCACCGAAGGCTTGCTGTCACACCTGGCTCCCTTGCCTGGCTCTGCGGATAGACTCGGATAACTGGTGGAACTGAATACAGAAAACAATTATAATTTAGTGGAGAGCATTATTTTCATTTTAAGAAAAATAATTATAAGCAATTCAGAAGTCCCCTGCAGCTATATATAACAACACACAGATGTGGTATTCGTCAGATATTCAGTGACATTCAATGCAGAATTCTGTCTCAGAAAATTTATGAAGCAGAAAAAATATTCTGTGAGAAAAACCTCTTTTCATTGTGGTATCAAAAAATAAAGCCTCAATTCTAGTTCAACAGTTTGTGGTTGAGTAATTCCTATTTTTCCTTAAGATTCCTATTCTTCCTTAGATTTCTTTATAAAATATGACTAATGTTCAATTAGCAAGTCACAATATGTTGTGCAGAGACTTTAATTGTCCTTTTTCACAAATCTTAACATGTCATCTCTATCTTTTCCCTCTTTCCAAAACACCCAGTAACAATCCCTTCTACCTCCATAAAACCTGTTCAGGTTCATACTTTACATCTTTTCAGACAGGACCCATGATACCACTTTCCTTCTCTACCATACAGACACATCACTAGCTTATGTTCAAGCTGATTTCCCTCTGAAGTTTTTTCCTGCCAAGATGCTTTCCACTAGGTGGTCATCAGGATATACTGGTGCACCAGGGCTGTTCCTCCCTGGACTCTTGCACTTGTTGACTTCCTAAATTCCTGCTGGTTCATTTCTCCATCCTGTCAAACTCTATACAAATATCAGCATGACTCCGTAGTCTATCAGCCACTCCTCCCAGCTTGGTGCCATCTACAAAACTGTTGAATGTAGTACTCTGAGCCTTTCTTCAGATAATTAATTAGGGTGTTAAACAAGACAAGTATCCTTCTGGACAAAATGTCCACACAGCTGGATAACCGTGGTGGGTGAACAACTGGCTCATAGGCCAGGAACAAAGAGTTACAGTGAATGGGGTAACATCTGGCTGGGATCCAGCCAGTAGTGGGGTTCTACAGGGCTCAATCCTCAGCCCAGCTCTCTTCAACATATTCATTAAAGACTGGGACACAGGACTTGAAAGAATACTGAGTAACTTTGCTGACAACACCAAACTGGGAGAAGCTGCTGACTCCCTCAAGGAAAGAGAGGTCCTGCAGAGAGACCTCAACAAATCAGAGAGATGGCCAATCACCAACTGTATGAAGTTTAACAAGGGAAAATGCCAGATTGTGCACCTGGGACAGGACAACCCTGGTTACATGTACAAACTGGGGAATAAGAGGCTGGAGAGCAGTGCCATGGACAGGGACCTGGTGGATGGCAAGCTGAACATAAGCAAGCGTCCTGGCAGCCAGGAGGGCCAGGTGTGTCCTAGAGGGCCATCAGGGACAGCATGGCCAGCCAGGCAAGGGAGGGGATTGTCCCACTCTCCTCTGGGGCGGCCTCACCTCACTGCTGGGGGCAGTTTTGGGTGACACAATATACAAATGACATTGAGTGTTAGACAATGTCCAAAGCAGGGTCACAAGGATCATGAATGGTTTTGAGGAGAAGCCATGTGAGGAGTGGCTGAGGACACTTGGCCTGTTCAGCCTGGCAAAGACTGAGGGGAGACCACACTGCAGCCTGCAGCTTCCTTATGAAGGGAAAAGGAGGGGCAAGCACTGATCTCCTTGTGCTGACCAGTGACAGGACCTGAGCGAGTGGCATGAAACTGTGTAAGGGAAGGTTTAAGCTGAATATCAGAGAAAGGTTCCTCATCCAGAGGGTATCTGGGCACTGGAAGAGGCTCCCAGGAAAGTGGCCACAGCACCAGCCTGACAGAGTTCATTAAGTGTTTGGAAAATGCTCCTAGGGCACATGGTGTGACTCTTGGGCTGTGCTGTGCAGGGCCCAGAGTCAAACTGAATGATCCTGATGGGTCCCTTTCAACTCAGCAGATTCTGTGATCCTATGTATAAGACTACTTTTACGAGTTTCTTTATTAACAAAATATAAGAATGGTTGACATCTGTTTTGCAAGATTTGAAAACTTCTGCAATATACGCTTACCAATTAAAAATCTTCCACATACACCAGTAGTGTCGGAGAGAGAATATATGACATCACAGTGGACACATTCTTATTAGTAATCAATGGTTAAGCAAGATTTAAAAATCCTGCTATGTGGATTTTTTTAAATGAATAACTATTTATCTTATCTTTAATTTTCTACAGAGACAACTTGCTTGACATTGTTTCTAACAATAAAAAATAAAAAAAATTTCGAAAAAAATATTAACTGTAATAAGATTAGGGAAGTGTATTTCCTATTCACCGAAGTTTTGTTTAATACAGCTCTAAAAATATGGACTACTTAGGTTGTGTCACAAAACACAGCTGGGTAGAGGATGAAGTATCAGTTGGTAATGAAAGAAGATAACAAGATCAAAAATTAACTGTGTCTGTTTTGGCATGAGATTAAATATTTTCAAATCCTATTCAACTATTTACAAGAGATGTCTCAGCATGCTGTCCCATTAGATCACAGAAACGCCTTACATTTCTACATTGAAAGAAATACATAAACCTACTTTCTCTCAGATAGGATGCAAAAATCAGTAGGTTTGAGGGATATTTTAAACCCAGCTAGAGAGGACAGTCTTTTCAATATAATCCCAATATGCAAATTGCAAAAATGTAATATTATAACATGGGAGAAAGTTAAAAATTAGATAATATGGTTTTTAGCTTCTTAGACTACCAGCTGAGAGGAAGAGCACATACAAATCACAGATTTAAGGTTTCTATTGATTTTCTGGAAAGGACTACGCTTTCATGGAAGTGGATCTTTATTTTTCATCTCAAGGCTGACATTCCTACTCCTATTTCCCCTCCATTTCTTCCCTCTTCTATCTCCTCTTGCATAGCATCTGTTTACTCCCTACTGAGACCTTGCCTTCCCCACTGCGTTCTTCGGACTGGACCCTGCTTGACTGCACATTCAGTGGTCTGAACATTTTTTTGGTGCCTCAGCTCCCAGTTTCACTCTACCCCTTCCTAAAGCCCAATTTTCATGTCTGCCTGTTCAGCACTTCTTGACACGAGATCCTTCAGCTAGCCTACCTCATGTTGTAGATTTCCTACTGCTGCAAAGCCAAATGGCTTCCCCTTGTCTCTGAAGAAGCAAGGATCTCCACTTCCTTAGAGACAGGATTGCCATCACTGAACACTGTCAAGCATCTCAGCAACAGAAACAACTTTTAGGATAAATGGCAAGGCATTGCAATTAGTTGTGTTCTGATTATATATGCCAGGATATTACTTTGTGTGTCAGTGAAATATTCTCATTACATATAGCACCTTATGGGTATTTAACTACTTCACCTTGACAGACTTCTACTGAGCCCACATGAAGAGAATTTTTTTTTAACAGTGCAATTTCGAAGAATTTTCATCGAAGAGAAACAGGAATGTATTAGTTTTTTTTGGGCAAAAGGTATGCGATTTTTCTGATGCAATATTATTGTCAAAAAAGTTTTAGAGAATATTACAACTGAAATCAAATTCTTCCTAAACCAACAAATAAAATCCTGCAAGACATAATGTTACTGTTGCTAAAATAACTACTTAAGGGTTGTTAGTTGATGTGAAAGGGAGGAGAAGACCTGCTCAAGTGAAAGTATGTCTGTTTTCTTCTACTACTATATATTTCTATAGTAGATCCTGTTCTCTTTAGCACTGTTTTCCTAGGAACAAAAGTTCTTGCATGACAGTAGGGTTTATTTCTTGCCAGATGTTTCTTCTATTTGCTGCCATTTTCCTCTTTCCTCGGTAACTCTGTGTCTGATAGGTTATCTATACAACTAGAAACATTTTTCAGCCCTTGCTGTGCATTATAATTTTTATTTCATATTACCCAGAAGCCTATTTGTAATATTCCACTAAGAAAGAACTGTGTCACTGAGGCATGCAACTGAAATACAAGTGCAGTTTTGGGCTCAGTATAAAAAGTTAATCTGATGTGACAAGTTCAGTGTAAAGTCTTTGGGGTTCCTTTGAATCAGGTTGTTTGTTTTGTTGGTGTTTGAGTTTCTTGGTGTAACTGACACAAAAATGATAAACAAATAAATACCACCAGAAATGGTATTTTAAGTATGCAATTAATGTGACTGTTCACACTGACTTTCAAAGAGATATGTTCTTTAGGTCAAGATATGCATCTTCACCTAAAGAAGCTTACTTTACAAGGGAGAGATCATGACATAGGTTAAAAAGGGAGGGGAGACACAGGATGTTTGTACAACACATAATTGAGTGAATTCTATATCCCTTATCTTTCAATTCAAAAAGCAATGTGAGACTGTTGGTTCCAAATATGGTGGATATGTAACTCTTCAATAGCTCTAATATTTGCTATAAACCCTCGAGTATTATTTCAGTTGGATATTGTGGAGGAGGGAGAAAATAGTCTATTAAAGACATCTTGAATCCAGGGTGAAGGCACCTGTTTAAAAAAGAAACAGGTGATACCTATAGTGAACTAGATTCTTCTACTGATGTATATAATAACTCTTGTTTAAACTTAGATGCTTTGGAAAAACAAAGCTGGTAAACAATTCTTCACAATGCATTTCCAGTTTACATCTGGCTGAGGGACTGGGGTCTCCTTTCTTTAGCTTATGGTATCAGAACTGCTGATCTTGTTTAAGTATCACTTATATATTAGAAGAAAAATAAAGATCAAACTGACAGACTCAAATTAATTTAGTCTTACAACCTTGAAATTGTATACATTGCACGTTTTAAATATTATTTAAATACTAACAATTAAGACTGTCATGAAGGAGTTACTTCTTCCCAATCCAAACTTTTTTTTTGTAATTTATATGAAAAAGATAAAATATCAAATTATAGGGTTGCTTACAATATTTACTTTACCATATTACCTGTATAAGAGTGCACTGATTTTTTCACTATAAAACAAGTCTTTTACAATGCTCATTAATGTATTTTTAAGACTCCAAAGGAAGCTCGTTATTCTTTACTACTGTGCCAAATAATTCAAAACTAAAAAAAAATCTTGGGTTTTAATCTTAAAAGTAAATCAGATTTATATATGCAATAATTGCATACTAGCCTAAAATATATGAATTTTTTTCTAAAAATATATAGCCGTACATAAATGGAAACCAAGAAAGAACTTAAAATCTAATTACATTGTTTTCATTGAACCTTCACATTAAATCTTTGTGATCAACGTAGTCTCATTATCCCATTAACCTTTTGACTGACTCTCCAGTTAATACAAGTATCATTATATTAATTAGTCATTATCACAGCTACAAGTACTGACCATCATGCCTGTGCTTAAGAAGATTATTCCTTAGCAGTACAGATCTAAACTGTGGAAGAGCTGTTCATTTGACCTTTAATCTCAGTGGATTTAACTCCATTTATCCACAACATGCACAGCAAATAATCCTACTGCTTGAGAGACCCCCTTTTCCTGTTTCTTGCTCCCCAAAATATTAACATCCAAAATAATTCAGGAAGGTACCATTCCAGTGCAAGCTTTTGGAATAGCAGCTATCTGAGGTTTACAGTGGTTTCCGGATAAAAACCAATTTCCTGATGGACACTTTATCACCAGAAAAACCTACATTTGTCCTCCTTCACCTCTCTCAAATTACATTTCTTGATTTTCTAGTCTTGTAGAAAACCTTCTTCAACCTGAGCGGAGTTTTGCCTCATTATGCACTGAACTGAGACAAACATGAGGAATTCTAGTATTTTAACTCTTGCTACGCACCTCTGGGGGATTATTTACACACTGGGATTGGTAAGGAATGTGTTGATAAGAATATATTTTTGTTAATAATTTAGGGCAAACCAAACCCCATAAAACAGAGGAGAATGCTGGTCAAGAACCTACTAAAATGTTCAGCTTGCCAATAATCCTGCAATGTCTGCAGGAATTAAAATATTAATAAACTGCACTTCAGTCTTCTCATTAGTTTAGCCAGTAGTTGCTATCTGGCTTTTTAAATGACAGAAAATAATCCCAGAAGAAAAATTTTGAGGAAAAGATGTTGATACCATGTTCCCATTAGATCAGGGACAACATACAATGTGTTGTGGTTCAGGAGGGGAAGAAGTTGGGGAAAAAAGGTTGAGATATATGCATAGAGAAATATTACAAGCCAGGTTCCTGGAGAAACATAACAGCAGAGACAAAATGTTTATAAAACTTCTAATAAGCTCTAAGTGTCAAAGTAATTTAAAATGTGAAGATACTAACAACAGAAAAGGGGGAAAAGACTGTTAAAAGAAGAATTAATCATATTAAAAGTCAAAATAATCTTGGAAGCTGTATTTCATATGTATATACATGAAAGATAAGAATAAAAGAAAATATTTCACCATTCTTGGATCAGATGTTAAAGTCAGCCCAATAAGAGTTTATGCAACTGATTAATAGCTAACAAAACAAAGAATGATGGTAACACCAGTGGCCCGGAAACCAGGGCTAGAGTATGCCTCAGGAGAGAAATAGAGCCTCTTAATGCAAAGTAAATTTGGAGAAGATTGAGGTCAAACATGATTCTGGATAGGATTAAATAGCAACACGGAATGTCAAACACTGGTAGTTTACTGCAGACAGGGAATCAAAGATAAATATGAATTGAAATAACATGAAAGCACTCTAAGAAAAGAAAAAACAAAACATTAAACCTCAATGATGATAAAGCAGATCCTTCATCAGTGGAAAAGAACTCCTTAAAATAATTCAGGAAATAAACTGCCTATAGGAGAGGGTACACCAGCTCTAGAGAAGGTAAAGACCTGTCTTCAGTGCACCAGTAACAAAACAGTTAAATCTTATCCAAGTACAGAGTTCAATTAAGTGTTACCTGGAACTTGAACAGATGTAGGAAAATGTAAAGATCAAGTTTTCAAATCCAGCTGCCTGAAGTTAATCTACTAAAATCATAGCTAGATTTCCATATCATAAATGTGAATTTAAAAGCCTACAGCAATTACAAACTCTTCAGGGAAGTGCATTCTATTAATCTTATATTCAACATTCTCAACACAAGAAACATACACATTTATTTTTCCCAGCGTGTTCTCCAGGTCACTAAATTAATACTAAAACCTAATTTATCTGTGTGTATATGTATATATAAACCACTTACTGTTCTGCATAACATCACAGGTGCAAAGCAAGTCCTCTGGACTATCTCTACATCTTTTAATAGTTATTATTCTATGAAAGCAATAAATCAAATTTACTGTGTTTCATTATTTTCAAGGTTTTTTGAAGGAGAACAATGAAGAAAAGTTTATATACCTTTTTCTATTAAGATGCAACACAACACCAAAAAAAAAAAAAAGTAGAACAGAAACAACAGATCTGCTCAACGAAATTCTTATGACTTGATAATTAGAACATTTTTCCTTACCAGTCACTTGGAGAATATGAGTTTGATAGAGCTTATCATACCCATCAGCATAGCAGGTGTAATTTCCCAGATGAGTTGTGGTAACCTTAGTGATGTACAAGGACCCATCATCTCCAAAATCCTACCAGGAAAGATTAAAAACAAGGTTATCATAATTAAGCCCACATCTCTGCAGTAATTATGCTCATCATCTCRGCAACAAACCTGTGATGTAAATATCAGACATCACACATCACAAATATTAAACCAGAATATCTGACAGTAATCTGAAATTCAAATATTATGCTTGTGAATGGTGGAGTTGTTTAATTTTGCTATGTATATTGTGACTGTAAAAGAAAATATAGCTTTTATTTTAACAACTAGTTTAACTCAGCAGAAGCAGTATGTTTATTTAGCTATGACAGTTATTTGCAGAAGAAAAAGCTGTTGAGGATTGCATCTGACCAGAGAGAAAAACTAAATCTGTGCAAAAAATAACAAGTTCAATGACATCCTATGGAAGTGTTGCCAACCTTTGTAAGGGGCAGACACAAAAAGAGGAAAGAAAAATTTTTTTTTTCTTCAATTCTTCTCATTAGAATCACTGATACATTACAGAAGCACTACTGCTGTAAACTGATTTCAGGGATCTGGGATCCCTGAGAGTGTTTGTGAGCAAGACCGAGGCAAAAAAGGTTTTCAGTACATCACTGTCTTCTACTTCTTTTGGCACTGGGTCCCATGCCAGCTCAGCAAAAGGTCCATATTTTTCCCCTCTCTTTTTCCCCTTTTTTGCTGCTGATATAGTCCTGAAAATCTGCAGACCTTCATATCTCTGACCAGATCTAATGCTGGGATGGTTCCCTCTTTCCTTATCTGCACATTCAGATAGAGTCTCCAGGTTCGTCCTGGGTCACCTGTTGTTCCTTACACCTTTTTCTTTTTTATATGAATTATGTCAAGAGCTTCTTGTTCATTAATACAGACTTCTGGGTGTTTTTTATTTACTGTTCATTGTGAAAGCCTGTTCTTGAGCATAGAGGAGGTCATCCTTTAAAATCAACCATCTCTCTCAGATCCTCTTTGTTTTCAGCATGATCTCTTACGGAATTCTTCCAAGCACATCCTTGAACAGGCTAAAGCCTCCTCTCCTGAAGTCCAAGGTTGTGTGGCTTTTTGCCCTGTTGTCTCCTCCTAGGCTTCTTGACTCTGCCATCTCACGGTCACTGTAGCCAAGGTTGTCCTCACCCTTATACCCCCAACCAGTTTTTCCTTATTTGTTTCTTCACAGACTTTGTAACCTTCTTCATAAAGTCCTCAAATCCATGAAGACTTTATCAAAAGCTTGCAAAACTGAAAACTTCATCTACAATACCTAAGTCACAAAGTCTGTAAATTGCACAGTAAAAGAACTTTGATAGAAAATTTAACTGTGTGCTGCCTTATTCTTACATTTTGTCCATTCGATTTTACAGATGACAAAATTCTGGGCTACATTAATGTCTGGTTTATTATGACTATTCTTGTATGATCCCACCTACAATTTTCCCAACTTCTTGGGATTTATTTTTTCAGTTCTCACTTTCCAGTTTTTGTTCTTACTCAGAGAACATAATCTCAATGCTTTTATACACATAGTTCATTCACAATGACTTTCACAACAACATCTTGAGTATTTTTGTAGAATGAAATTTAAACATGAAAACTGAAATCTCTACGAAACTCCTTTTAATTTCTCAGTTGTCTTTCTTTAAATACACTCAAAATATTATTCAAAAAACATGTCTCACTGTATTTCTTCATCCAAAGATGTGTGGGCAACTAAATTTCACATTGTGCAACTCTGTCTGTGCTTCTGACCATTCTGCTAGTTGTTCCTTGGCAGAAGAAAACAACTCACCTAAAAATTAACCTACCTGCTAATATCATCAATAACTTGACATTCTCAAGATAACTATAGCTTTCTATATTAGCACTTTGGTTACACTGAAAATATTTCTACCAAATCTTCAAGATGCTACTATATGTTACCACTGCAAAGATCAAAAAAGGGATCATCTTTAGGACCTCATTTTTAACTTTGATGATGAGAACCAATACCATGGGATTTCCCTTCAGAATAACCCACCTGACTAACTTCTAAAAACTTCCTTATTGGATGTTTTGATCTTTATCTCTTTCTAAAATATATGAAGCAGAAGGTCAATTCACATTTTCCCCCCTACTAGCTGAACACACGTTTTCAAAGTGTTCCTCTTCAACAGCATTATTAGTGGAAGATGAAATAGCTATTCAAAAGAGCCACACTACAGGTACTTACGTTTTATCTGGAAAATGGATATCGTTATTGCTATTTGGATTTTTTGCCTCATCTCCACCACAGGTATTTGTGAACAAAAGAGGGCACGGGATGGAGTGTAGAAAAGTTCAGCTGCTACAATGCAATATGTAGACTAGTTTATGTTAACTTTCCTTATGTTAAATTATTAGATATTGCTTTGAAGCATACTTATCTGTTTCAGCTCTTTAATTCATTGTGGCATATAATATCTTTAGGTACCATAGCTATTTTCTAAGTAAATGAGTGCCTTTGTTATGGTTTCTCCCTTCTTTTTCATAGAAGCCATGGATGAAACACTCCTGTGGTTATTTTATATTCATATTTCAAAAGAACTCACACATGATGACACTTAGAGAGTTAGAATTTTATGAATAATATGTTTTGTTGGTAGTGATGAGTTTTGTCTGGTTGTTTGGTTTGGGTTTTTTTACAACTACAAAATAAATGTCCCTAGCTTATTGTTATTGTTATACCGAGTTCAATGTTTGCTTTGTTAATTAAAACAAACTACTCAATGCAAATTGAACTTAATGTTGTAAACAGCATTTCAAAAGGGATAGTGAAGTACAAACAGAGCTACTTGACACTGCATGTTGACAAGTACTTAGTGGTTTATTGACTAACTCACAAGCTAAGTAAAAAAAAAACCCCTCGTATCTATACCAACACACAAACATCTTTGAAACAGAGCCTTCAACGTCAACAGTAAAAAATACAGAGAAATCAGGTTCCTTACATTTTGGAAAATATATTTTATGACAGTAAAAAAAATGCTACATGCTCAATTTTTTTTCTCCTACTGTTCAAATAGAAATGGCAAGGTACTTCTAAAATTACATTGAGAAACTAATTATTTTTGTCATACTTGAAAAGATGGAATCGAACAATTAACTTAACAATGATTCCACTACAATTCTGTTCTTCTGAAGGACTTCACATTTTACAAATCATGATATATATTATGAATAATGAACCAAATAATATGGACAAAGACTTTGATAGTGAACCTTTGCTTTGCACTCTTACTGTTTATAAAACAGCAACTAAAGGTGATTTTTGGTTTTGAATCATCAATTATTTCCTTGGGGTTTATAACCTTCTTTCATATGCTAACACTTTGCATATAAGGGAATTTATGACCATTTTCCACCACTTCTTCATTAACAGCTCTAGGAAGAGTGTTCCTAGCTTTCTCTCCACAGGAGAGCATATAATGAAACAGACTGCTTGATTTTGTTTATCATAGAAGCTAGGAGTGGTTTTGGTTTGGTTTGTGGCATTTTGCTTGGGTTTTTTTTTTCCCAACACTTTTTGCCCATATATTGCTTTCTTAAATATTTTTGGGGTTTTTTGGCTTTGTATAAATAATATTAAAAAAAAAGTACATAGGCTATGTGAACTGAAGATGTAGATTCTTATTTATATTATCCTCAAACAGGAAAAAGGTTTATTTTGTCCTTAATAAATGGAATTAGTGAACACCAAATATTATGAATTCATAGCTTTTCACATTACCTTTATTTTTATTTGCAGTCTTTAACAAATCCACAACAAAGGAAGAAATTATATTGTTTGGGCTCTTTTTTATTGATAGTTATTGGAGTTATAATAGTTCACTTATAATGATAACACACTCTGGGTGGGAGCATTTCCCTTCTTTTTAAAGGAAAATTTTGATTTTTTAACAGTGAAAGTCAAAAAAAACCCCATATCATCTGTCTCTGAACTGATCAGGTAGATAATCTGAACCTAAGAATTAAAATTTTGTATTGGCTTGCTAGGGGAAGGCTGTATCAATAATTGCAACCAAACAGGTATTTTCAGAACAGCTGTCTGCTTGCAAAACCAGCATACCTATTCCCCCTTATTTCCTGTACATCCCTCCAAGCTTTCTGTATTTTATTTCAGTCAACTCATGGAAGTATCTGTAATACTAATGTCACGTTCTTGCTCATATTTTATATATTTTTCAGTATCTCTAGCTTCCTTTATTACAAGGACACAGAGAGTAGATAAACTTTTGAGGGTCAACTGAAAACATTTTTAAAAATAATTTTTTATGTACGGTTCGTTTACCAGATAAACTCAGCTCACGTTTTTCATGCTAATGTGAACGGTACAACTCCTATTTTCCAAGTAATCAGTTTCTCTGTTCACACTGGCAAAGCAATGCAACTCTGCACTTCACTCCTGACTGTCACAAAGAAATGATATTCCGCAAAGAAACCTGAAAAAAAATTGCATTTGGCAGAAAACCAAGATTTTTTTTAAGTTTTCCTTCTATATTAAGAGAAAAAACAAAACCTACATTTCATAAGCACAAATTTTGCATACCTTCTCTCAGTCTCAAATTTTACAGCTGCAATAAGAACAAATCATGAACAACCACTCTAAGTCCAGCTGAAGAATCAGCCTGACAGAAAACTGCAAATCATGCCAAAGCTTAAGGAACGAAACTACGCAGTCTAACATAAGCACTAGTACCGTATATGCAGTAGAAAGTGACAAAATCTTAAAAGAAACTCTGTTCTCAAGATCATAACACCAGACACCAATTCGTGACTATTAATGCAGGCTAGTTTTAGTCAAAAGAAATCAATCTTCCTAAGCTTCTTTTACAGTCATTTGAGAAAGCTCAGGGTAGCAAAATCCCTTTATGGGATCGTTCAGTAGATCTGTCACTGATCCCTCTTTTAGCTACCACCCACCTCTCTCTGTTGACCATGAAAAAAAAAGGTTCCTAGCTGCAATTAAACATTCCAAGCATTTCACTGGCTCCTCTTTTCTTGACACTGGGTAGAATAGAAAGAAAAAAGCAAATAATGACTGAATTTTACAAAGGCTGTATCTCATTACCGTGAAATAGCTTTACTAGCCTTACTCTACCGATGACTGGGTAAAGCCTTGATCATTTGGTGAGTAATTCAGAACATCTAACTAAATCTCCAATGCTGAGAAAGTCTTCATGCATACCTTCCAAAGCTTGTACTACAAATGGTCAACGCAGAGGTCACCCTCTAGTCTCACTTCCTAAAATTAGGCTTTGTCAATGCGTGAGCCCAGGCCAGTAGTTGAATTGAGCAGGATTGGGCTATATTCAGCAAATCTGAGATAAAGATTATTTCTCTGACAATAAATGAATGTAAGAACACTGTACCTGTTTAAATAATTAACTAGATATGTATGATTTTCCCTTTATTCTCTGGGATACCTTAAGGACCGCAATTTCACTTCATGAGGAAATAGTAACAGCTAATAAATGGTAATATCCATTATTTTACAGAAAACATGCAACTGCTTAGTGCTTTTCAAAAAATATCAGTTGATTAAGAATTGGTTTTACAATTTTGAAATCCAATAATATTCAAACCTCCTAAGAACCTCAAGAGGGATGACACAGAAAAGTAACATGAAATGCCTCAGTGCTAGATCACCAGTGAGAATAATGACTCCATTTGATATGTAGATGTGTAAAGAGAATTTGGAATTTTTTTCTTGTTTATGGCAGACACTAGACATAAGTGAGAGCTTTGCAAAAGGACTAGAGCTCTTGAGGCTAGCCATAAAACATCACTAACCTTTTACTTCCCAAAAAACTCTGTAATTTTACGCTATCTTGTGATGAATTGGCAATAAGGACTGCTAATTTATTTAGACATTCAAAATCTCCAACTGCAGTGTATTTTCAGCATGCCCTGATACAGCTGTCTTTTTTTTATTGCTTCATGTTACAGAGAAATCTTCAGAATGACTCATATACCATTAACTTTTACTTGTTTTTAACAAAACAAAATGCTATATAATCAGGTTTAATCGGATAAATCTATTTGGCATTAATTTCTCATATATTTTTCAAGCTAAACTCATAACCAATGAGATGAATTTAAAATAATTACCCAATTATCACAATTTATTATCATTCCCCAAAACTGTTCTTTTTTTTTTAATCAGCTTTAATTGTAGATGTATTTATTATTACACTCCAAGCTAGTTCTGCAAAGAGAAACTAGCTTTGCACCGTGCGGTTTACTTGGGTCATATTCCAAAGTGTATCTAAGTGTTCGGAGGGCCCAGAGAAGGAGAAGTACTGATGTCATTTACCCTCTAAGGTGACTCAGTTTAGAGCTAGATTTGTGGAATGAGCTTTTAGCAAGTGCATCCCCAATTCTACTTTCCATCTTTAAAGACATTTTCTTTGTAGAAAGAATGCAAAGAAATCACTGCATATTCCCTAAATTTTTCTGATTCTAAAAATATCACACTGTATACTTACAAGTATAATTATACTGTGCTAATCTGTTTTCAAATACGCATATAACAATCTATTTAGTTTTAAATTTAAAAAGTTTATGGGAGTTTTTGATCTTCCCATTGCGTAAAACTCTGGATTTCAGTTTTAGGTGCATGAGTCCAAACCTCCTTTTTTATACTGAAAGTAATTAATATCTTTTGTTCCTGAGCAGCACTCATCTTAAAATAAAAGAATTAATTTTATTTCATAGAAATTAATTTCTCCAGATGTTTCGTTGCAAACTCAAGATAATCTTAAAAAAAAAAGAAAACAAGCAACGCTTAAATTTTTGTATTACTCAAATTTTCATCCAGTTGTTATCTAGTCCATTCCCATATATTTATGAATTATCCAGGAGTGAGACAGACAAGCAGGTGGAGTGTCTTCAAGGTTTATGCAATCTACAAAAGCCCTGTGGGATAAATTTTGGGTTGTCACAAACTCCTTTATGCACACGTGATAAACCGATAAATAGACAACAAAATAGCTTTTCAGACAGCTTTACAACATCTTGCAGACAAAACTGTCTAAACCAAAAAAGACAGAGATTGGTTAGGAATCCCCTACTATGTGGCAGCTGAAGAGGATATACAAGGGGAGGTGGTGGAGAAAAAGAAGAAAATAAACCTAGTACCTTAAAATGATTTAAAAATCAGAACTATTCACTTTGTCCCATTCTTAGCATACAACGGGGAAAAAAGCATATTATAACTCACATAAATTTTCTCAAGTTGATCTCTCATTTTAAATGCAGCATTAACATACGATCTGAAGATAACAGTAGAAAGAAAACAGGGCCAGTCACACAATGCTTGGATTATTAATACAATCCCACTGGTGTCAGTTTGTTACCAAGTATGTCATATAAGAAATAGGCACATACATGCTTTGAATGATTTCGGATGTAATTCCTATACAAAACAATTTTTTTCATCTATACACCTGATTACATACAAAGTGAATGACATCCATTCCTTGCCATCTTTTTCTCTTTTCTTATAAAATCAAAATAATGGCTGTTTGAACGCCAGCACAGCTACTTCACTCAAGGGCTTGGCCAAGATTGACACACTCAATAATTCTGAAATATTCTTCTTGGAGCCTTTTAAATAAACAGAAAATTCCAGTAACATGAACTAAGCACTCAGTATGAAGTGGAGTACTAAAAATAGATGCTGAATTTACACTAATAAAATACTGAATGCTGAGACAACTTACATTTAATACTGGTTATCTAAGCATCACACACACACTGCCTTTGCTCAAACCACAATCCATGTCCATCAGTCTAATTCTTTATCACAAGAAATCTTTACTGGCAAGATTGATTCCTTAATATCAATGAAAGAAAAGACATTTCAAGGTCATTGGCAGCAACCTTTTACTGTAAGCACAGAAACTATTTATGAAGGAGAAATTCTTTAGGTTTTGTTTTGGAGTTAGGTTTTCTGTTTGTTTTGTTTTCCACCTCTACAGAAATGAATTGTGATACTTTTTAGTATCATCTTTCTATCATATGGTTCTGGTTTCTGCTCAGGTTAACTGTAAGCCATTGGAAGAACATCATGGTATGAAACGAGAAAAATTACAGTGTTCAAAAAGTTTTCAGGAAAAAAATAAAGTTTTCCAGCATATAGTGGCACTGACAAACATATTTGCTAGAGCTGTATCAAGTATGACTTCTGTTCTTTCACATCTTGATATGACGTCAAGATGTTATGATAAGCCCAAAGGTATCATGTATTTTGATAGTTGTTCATACACAAAGACAACAGCATAATGCTGAACTAGCAAAATCTCATTACTTTCTATACATTATTATCAATAAGGTATTTCTGCTGCTTCTTTCTGTTACGTATCTTTCTGCTACATCTAGTCTGTGTTCAAGTTATAAAATGAAGTTGGAAATTCCCCATTGCAAAAGGGTTTGTGAATAATCATAATAAATATTTTCTGTATGCTATTAACAAATCTTGTTGATATACAGACACTTTGCTATTGTTAAATGCTCATATTTCTTATACATAAAAAATTTACAATATCCTATTACTTGCAGGTAAACTGTGTGGTATTTAAAACCAAAGTATCTAATCGAGGTACATGTGTTTCCCATGCATTACAACAGTTCCAAAAAAACCTGATCACAAGTACTTTTAATTGCAGAGTTTAAAAGTAAGACCACAAACTCCAGCTAAATGAAATGCTTATATAAAAAATTATATGCAAATGAGAGTATCACACTGAGTCATGACCACATTCCTGTGCTCTCTTTAAATTAACAGGTTCCCCTTTCTGTAAGACATCCATTATTTCAATTTTACTACTGTTCTGCCAATCACAATAAGCAGTTTTCTTCTGCTGCAACAATAACTAACTCTTTGTTAACACACTTCAAGTTTCTACAAGATGTACCAAAATAATTTTTTTTCTTAGTACACCATTATTTGTCTCCTCTAATTAGTTTTTGTTTCTTAATACTGCTTTCTGTAATAGGCCCAAAATTATTTTAGAAGTTCAAGTCCTTTACAAAACATGAAGCTGTATACATATATTTTCTTTTTTCATCCTTGTTCTTTGCCCTTATTTTAAACAATGAGACAGCATTGCTCATTAGAAAGATTCTATGCTACTGTCACCATATAAAACTGCATTACTGAAATACCATAATATGATCTTTTTCTTATATACAATGCAATCTTACTTCGGAAGACTGAAATGCACAAAAGTTCTTTTTCTCTAGCCACCAGTTAGTTTCAATTATATTTTACTCCAATTATAACTGTATCATTTGACATTGCCAACTAATCATAGAATACATGTCAGAAACAAGGTCTCAACTGACACAGAGGGGTGGGAGAAAAGGTCTCAATTAATATAGAGGGGTGGGGGAAGAATAGAGAATTTTTTTTCCCTGCTTTCCTTTTGACACATTAATTTTTTGACAATCACAAGTTAAACTTCAAAGCCTTTTTCATGAATGAATTTCTTGTCTGATGCTAAAACTAATGTATATCATGTTAAAAATATGAAGGCAAAACAGAATTTCAGTCATCTTTCCTTAACTATAGGTTACAGTAGTAGGAATTTTGCAGAATTCATAGCACTTGCCAAATTGCTGCACAAAATTTTAGATATCTTGTAGAAAAAAGTCATATGGCATTGGTATTTAACTGCCAGAATATGACAGTTCTATTTGACTTCTCATTAACACAAACAGGTTTGTAAAGACAGACTTTTGCCTAGAAGGAGCACAAATCCTATAAAGGAAGACATAGGCTCCTCCCAGTTAAGTAACAGAACTATTTGAAATAAAATGCTTAAAAATGGACACACAAATCTGCTTTTAAACCAGACAAGATTACATACAGCAGATGAGAGTGATAAGACTGTTTTCCTTTATTAAGGTACTCTAAAATTTATTTCCTATGTAAAAAAAATCTTTTTTCCTCTTCAAGACTTCAATCAAGTATCTATATGCAAATGCTTATAATTTGAAAACATTACTATATTTCCCTTAGAAAGTTCTAGAAGAATAATGTTCATCAGCAAAACCAAAACATACTTAGTAGGTACTTTTGAGTCCCTGTAAAAAATCCAGCCACTTCTATCTCACTTTACCCATAAAAGTATAATAAAGAATGCATATTCAGTGATCCTCTGTAAACTCACTGGAATGTTCCTTACTCACAGACAATTTTTTATACCAAACCAAATTTGATATAATTTAGAAGCACTGTTTCAACTTCTCTACTGCCGATGGTAGTTTTAATCCAGGCACACATGAAAGGAGAATCAAATTATCTATCACTGATAGATCTGTTTCCTAAATCATACTAAATTAGGAAACCCTTTAGTTTATCTCTCCTTTTGAACAGATCAATGAAAACACTCTGGATGGATACAACACAAAATGGATACAAAGGCTCTTTTATATACCCAAACAGAAAAGGTTCTGAATGCATACTTTTGAAAAGGATGCTTTAAGATATAAATATTGTTATGTAAGAACAGTACAGAAATGAAAAAGAAAGGAAGGAAGTATGCAAATACATGAAGGTGTTAAAATTAACAAGTGAAACAGAAATCAGACTGAGCTAAAGTAGATCTAATTAAATTTAGATATGAATGGATACATGGTGTCAGGTATATCAGTAGATAGATCACTGACCAGTTTGATTCAGAGAAATCTTAAATAACATAATTTAGAAATCATGGCAGACATATCCTCTTCTGTTGTTATCCAGTCAGAGTTCCCAGACTGATCAGACTTGGTCTAGATAAACAATTTGCTTCATGTTCACTTTTGCAAGTAGTGGTACCAATTATTTTTCAGGTGGGTGGAAATTTTATTCCTGAGTCAGTACTAAGTAAATGCCTTTGAACACTCCTGCAGTATTTTTTAAAAAATTATTATTATTATTGGAAATACATAAATGCCAATTGAGCCAAGTTCCCAATAGGCAATTACGTCCTACCTATCCTAGTTTTTTTCCTCCTGGGCTGCTTGTGATGGTGGGCCAGATAGAGTTTCTCCTTTTCTTGGTTTTTTTTTTTTTTTTTTTTTTTAATCTAAGCAATTGTACCCCTCTGTTCAATGAAACAGACTCCTGGATATCAAAGCATTTTTTATTGCTGGTGATAATGGCCCTCCTATTTAATGTACTATAGCAATGATTGGAAAGTCAGGACTGTGAGCCACAGGAGGCCATTATTAACAAAGCATCTTTCTCATGCTCTTAAGGAGTGACCTTTACTGCTAGCTGTACTGTAGTCTGGGTTGCTCTTTCAAGATTTCTTTTCTAAAATAATAACCTGAAAAGCTCAGTATTTTTTTTGTGTACTATAAAACCCTTTCACATAATTCTTCTGAAACCTGTGAAAAGCATTAAGTCTACTAGGATAGCAAAACTACTGCAAAATTACCTGGGAAAGTTGAAGAAATAAATATGTAACTAGAAATGAAATGATTCAGAAATTATGTTTTTCACCCAGTTGATGGATGTATGCAGCAGAATAAATGAGAAGAGTGAGTCTACAATAGCACATAAAAATCAAACGGCAATTTTTGATGAACTAATCAGAAATTAATAGAATAAAATGAATTTGCTACTAACAGCAATACTGAATGCAGACATAACCTGCATCTTTATATAGATATATGGAAAAGAACAGAGAAAACAGTGAATTTGAACTGGAAGAAAAGCTTAAGGAAGAAAGATATTATGAGAGTGAAGAAAAGATGCCTAAAATGTTTCAGAAGTCATAAAACAAAATATAAAGCAGCTTTCCACTAATTTTGAAACACAGGGAAGATGGGCAAGAGTAGGAAAAACATTGTATGATAAAAGTTGTGGTGCCTGAAAAAAAGAGTAGGAGTTATTTGTAAATTCAAGCCACAAATGTACATAATAGACACATGGATGCCTGGATGTGCAGCTATCCTGCATCACCTGAATTAGCTTTGGGATGATCCTAATAGAGTATGCTGTCTAAGGTGCAGGATAGTGCTCCTATCCATTTGCCCAAATGCCATCTTTCATTATTCATCATTGGGAAAGACATGGCAGAAAATAAATTCTTCTGAAAAAAGATGGGAATTGATCAGTAATAGATGTGATCATTATACAGTGGGGCAAAACGATAGCTTTGGGACTTAAAATATTTTTTACACCTTCTATAGTTATCACACAACACTAATGGGCCTTGGAAAATATTACATGGCAGGTACATGCCCTCAAGTAATTGAGCCAAGTATCCATTCCTAGAGCTGAACTTGCAAGAACAAGTGTCAAAAATGCCTCAACAAAATCAATTAGCATTAGATATGTTATTATCAAAGGAACAAGGGATATGCAGAATGTTAAATCTCACCGAAACTGAGTGCTGTGTTACCATTCAGAATGCAACATCATCAGTTGAAGAAGCCCAAGCCAAAATGAAAGAAATCACCAGTCAAATATCAGTGCTCTTCTAATCACTCCAAACGCAAGGCTAGCTTCCTGGCTGATGTACATATTCTAATCCTTGTGACCCGTGGGGTGGGGGCAATGGTTATAATGAAAATTGAGTTGATGATTGCAAGTGGAGTTACATTTGTAATTCTTGGGATAGTTATTGTACGCTGTAAAATTGCTTGTGTCATTTTTGTGCTGTTTCTGTCTTTTCTACAAACACATCACCATAATGGACAGCCTGTGAAATGGAAAAAAACGTCCCAGGAGCACGCTGTTTGGGCCACAGGGAGATGTAAGAGACTTAAAGACCATAATTGCTTCAAATATTGTCAAGGTCACAGAAGTGACTTGCCATGTGAATTTGAGATAAGCAGAGAAGACAGGAATTTGCAACAGGATGGTGCTTATTCCAGGCCTAGAAGAGCTGAAGCCTGGTTAATGAATCCAGACAAAAATTTCCACTATGGCAAACCGTGGGAAAGGAAACAACTGCGTATATACATGCCACCCTATTATGGGAACATCTGTGCCCACCCATGGATACCCACAAATTGGACTGCATAAAAGTGGCACCTCCAGAACCACTACCAAGAAGACCAGAGTGAAGAAGGACCAAAGGGACTCCTCTGAATCCAGTGTGGTGATTATTTTCCTCTTGATCTCTCTCTCCTTCACTCCTACCCTTCTCTTTCCTATTTCTTTCTATCACTGTACCTCATATTTACTGTTAAATAAATTCTATACGACTGATTTTGGCACATGGTCTCATTTGCACCTTAATTTAGGCAGAGGCACCTCTCAACAATCAGATCGTAACAAGTGGAATAGAAAAGAACAAAACAAAACTGGTATTCAACTCATGAAATAGAAAAGAAAAGGTAATAATGCATCCTACTCAAAAGAAAAACTGTGTAACAGATAAATGGCAATTCAATACAGATAAAAACATGCTGACTTTGATGAGTCACTGTTAATCAAATCCAACCACCTCATCAGAAAAATCAGTAGAAAATATCTGAGAGAGATGTAACATGTTTAAGCATACATTTTAAGCATAATGTACAAGGACAACCTGCAACTAGGCTTTTAAAGTGAACCTCATATACAATGAAGTTATACAACTTCAGATATATATTGTGGTTTTAACACGCAAATTACCACACAGAAGAGCACACGCTGAAATTGATGCACTGCAAACTACCAATTAAAGCTTAAAATAAGCCGATCAAGATCCAGATTCTGTACTGAACAAGACTCAAAGTTTTTTGCCTATGGCACTCAATTTGTTCATTGCTGGACTATGAGTTATTGTCTTCCAAAAAGGAAGAGGTTAGGAGCATCACTTCTGAAATGAAGTAGGTTCATGTCATAGGACACTACACTTTCCCTCACACAAGCAATAAGATGGCCCATGGCAACACCTCAGGGAGGAGGAAAACCTCCTCAGGAATAAAACAAGAGCATGCAGAGTTTGCTGCAGAAAATCAGAAAGTCGGTGCATTGACAGCAAGCAGGTATTCCCTCTTTCAGGACATTTGAGAATAAATAAATGTATATCAACTTTGAATATCTTTTTGTCAAGGTTTACAAATAATATTCCCTAATGCTCCTACTGAAACCATGTCCAATCATGCCCCTTCCCCCTGCAACAGGCTAGAGACAACAATTGGAGGAACAAGAGGGAAAGACCATGAGTTCAGGTAAGAACAATCTGGATATAGCAATGAAATAAGACAACAAACAGTAACAGCAACAATACTTATGACAGATCATACAAGAAGAAAAGAAGTCAACAACTCATATGTGCTTGCTCACCTGCCCCCACAGAAAGCCCCCAAAACACCTGACTGCTCCCCTTGCCATGCAGGTGGAAGGGAGCCCTTCCCCCATTCCCAAAAAATAATGTGATGTGGTAGAATATTGTCTGGGTCCTAGACATGCTCCCTTCTGGCTACTACAAAAATTCAACATATCTAGCCAGAACCAGGACACTATGCAGTTTTGACTATTAATTTTCACTTTCTTTAAATTTAAGTCCTCTAGTTTATATCCTAACTTTTTGAAAAAAAAAAACAACAAACTTTTAAGAGTTGTTTTATGTGATTTGGGGAAAAGATTGAAGAATATTTCCCTGAATACTTTACGGTTCACTTGGGATTCTGCCAGAAGTACAAACACACATGCACACACACACAAACATTTTTCTCAGACAGGGCATTCATATTTCCAATCATTGTATTAAAGTCATAACTGTGCTGCAATAAGAACAATTCAAAAATGCATAAAGAGAAACTTGTATGTAGGTCCATACTATCCCATGGGAGAAAACAATGTGGAAAGGAATAATTCATGAGGCTCTCCTGAGATTTTTCTTCAGAATAATAGAAGAGGGAACATAGAAATTGAAGCTGGAAGAAAAAGAAGTGGTCAGATGACTGGATTCCTTTCTAGGAAAGGTGCTTAATGTGTAGGACAATCTGGAAACCTTTCTGTCATCGGTTTGTGATCAGAACCCTACAGAATGGAAGGTATCACGTTCTTTACAGAATGTTAGCTTTTATTGGCAGTCTCCAATACAGTCTTTTGGGTTGTGTTTTTTCTTGCTGGATGAAGGGTCAGCTTTAATTCGCAAATTAATTTTAACAAGATAAACAAATGAGAAGTTTTGAGAAAAAGGTACGCTATACATAACTTCAAAAACCCTCTACATACCTTCCATGAAAGCAGCCTAAAGAAAGATATTATGAGCTTTTAACAAAAGGAAAAAGTTGAACTACAGTATTTTGAAAAGTTATTGTTAAACTTTGCATATGAACAAACCATCTCAGTAGATTTTCAATAAATGTAAGAAAAAGGGCCAAGATCTTATAAGAAAAGTATGATTGTTCACATGTATAGGAAAGAACCTGAAGGCAAAGCTGGAATAAAATATCAGAAAATAAAGTAAAATAAGTTACAATGACTTAAAAAAGTGAGTGAATTAACACTAAAAGTAATATGTATTGCATTTTGGAAATATATCTGCTATTTTTCATACACGGGAATTATTATCTCTAATGAATAGTAGGTTAGATAAAAACAAGAGGAAAGTGGAAAGGCAAATACTAAATTTAAGATGCAGGATAACAGCAAGGAAAAAAAAGCCTTTCTATATGTGTACTGAAATACCATTAAAATGACCTGTGATATCAGTTCTGTAGTGAGTCACAGCACAATTATATTACAATTCAGGCAAAGTTTGCAGAGGCATATAATTTTGCATAATTTCACTCAGATGGCTGCTAATTATCCCAGCCTCCCATCAGTTTCAGTAAGAGAAGGATTAGTAGCAAGATGCGGTACTTCTACAAATAGTACCTATAAGTACCATAAGAAGAGTTGAGGAGTACTAAGGACTTTTAAAATTATCAACTGGATATTATCAGTAATGTTATTAACACACACTTCAAAGAACATTTTAAAATATACTATTTAAATACAAATTTCTATTATCATCCTTTGAAAGTCAAACAGTGTTTCTTAATATTTCTTTAAAATGTCTTAGAATATACAAGAAATTAGTCATTACCAAGACTCCTTTTTAGCCACTCCACAGTTGAGAGCATTTGAGATATATCTGCACACTTTCAGTAGAGGAGAGGAATAGAATATTAAAAAAAAAATAAAAAATTGAACTATCAATTTCAGTTTAGACCTGGATTCCTTTCCTTCTTGTTGCATTTCTCCATTTGACAAAATACTAGGACATTATATTGTTCTGATTTTGTCCCTCCAAAAGGAAATAACTTAATTCATATTGAGAACTGGATAGTGCAAAAGTTTAATTTCTAAATATTAGCACTTTCTGTGGTTTACAAAATCACGTTGTCCCTACTGTTTAGTCTGACTGGTTTCCCATATATGTGTTGACTTCCAGTTATGTTGATCTTTGATCGGTTTTACTGAAAAAACTCCAAAACCCTAACTATCTTGCCAGGTCAGTATTTGCCTTGTCATCTTCAGAAAATTTACTGGTCTTTACACAACATTATTAGTCTTGAGATGCATAGATGTGGTTCTTGTATAACTAAGTAAATTAAGAATTCTTAGAGTTAGGCAAACATCATTACAGTTTACAATATAGGCATAGTAAAACTTAAAGAGTACACTGCCTCTGGGGACATCTTATATTATACAAGGAGTATAGAATCTAGAAATAAATAGAGAGATCAAATCTGTGAAAACAGCGAAAGGCAAAATAAATTTTGAAGAAAAGAAGATCTGGGGACAAATCTGACTTAATGTCTTTCTCTCCATTCTTTTGTTGTTTCTTCTTTTAATCCAGAGACCATTAATTCTTTCTTCCTCCCTATTTTACTTTATCTGGAAAGACAGATTAATATCCCACATATATGTGTTTGAGCTCTATTAATTTTAGTGCCTCACTTCGTGGATATTGAATCTGACCTTCTCTTCTGTATTTGAATCATAACTAAACTTTTAATATTAAGGGACTAAACCATAACATAATTTTTGCTTATGAACAATGAGGTTCCTTTGGATCCACTTCTCAGATTTGTCTAGGTCCCCCTGAGTGGCATCCCATCTTTCAGATGTGACAAATGCACCACCCAGTTTCATGTCATCTGCAAACTTGCTGAGGGTGCACTCAATCCCACTGTCTGTGTCACTCATAGATATTGATAGAAGAGCACTAGGCCGGAGACAGATCCCTGACGGACACCTCTTGTCACTGGCCTTCACTTAGACACAATGACACAGAGTTGTTGACCATAACCTCTGGCTCCATCCATCCATCCATCCATCCATCCATCCATCCATCCATCCGTCCGTCCGTCCGTCCGTCCGTCCGTCCGTCCGTCCATCCGTCCATCCGTCCATCCGTTGTGTGGAACCGTATTGAAGGCCTTGCAGAAGCCTAGATAGGTGACATCTGTTGGTCAGATGTTGGCCCTGTCTTGTCAACTTGTCAATCATTGCCATCATTGGATCATAGAAAGTCACCAGACTGGTCAGGCAATTGGTCAAGTCCTTCAAGATAAACCTGCTCCAATGTAGGTGTTTTGGATTTCTGCTTCTGCTCTTCCAGCTTTAGAGTTATCTCTGCTGTTTCTTGCTTTTTTTTGTTCTCTCATATCTTTCTCTCTCTCTCCTTGGTTTTTTATGCCCTTTTTTGAATGTTCTTTCAGAGGTGCCATGGGTGTGTCTGAGTGGCTGGCCTGCCGATGGTCCCTTGGGACTGGCTGCATACAGCATGTGACTGTCCTTTACCCTGACAGGCCATACCTGTGGCCCCTGCTGCCAGTTCCTGGGCACCTGCACCCAGCACAAGAACTTTCTCTGCTTGGTTTTATTTGTTTTGGTTTTTGTTTGGCTTTTTTCTTACTCAAAATGTATGTATCCAGCTTGGAAACCACTTGGCTCATTTCATGTCTGCAAGAGAAGCCAATGGAACCTTTCAGTCTGAAGCTGAGCTGCTAGCTTCACCATTTCCATTCATCATTTCTCTTTTATTTCTGTGCGTACAGATGCATTTTCCTTTTTCTATCAACAGCTCATGCCAGCTATTACATTTAGAATTGATTAGTAAAAAGGAGAAATAATGGCTTTGAACATCATGGATATTTACAGACAGGTAACAAGGTAACAAATGTTGCAGACAGGATCTTGTGGACATGGGCAAGACACTTTTCAGTGTAAGTCATGTGAGTAATATCAAACTAACAAAAGCAATTATTATTTTGCAGAGAACTTTTCAGATTATGGTGGGTTTATCCTAAGCCTCTCAAGGGACTTAAAACCATCACTCAAGCAAGATGAGTTTCTGAGCTTTGAAATTGTCCTTTCTTTTACAAAGCACCACTGTAAGGAAGCTCAGTTTACCATCAGAACTAACAAAACCAGAAACATGAGAGATGATGTGTAGGAAAAATTTCCACCTTAAAAACAGACAAACTAGATATTTGACTGTAGCAATATTCCACACACATAACAGTTCAGGTGATTTCAGACTCACTTGCACTAGACAGACAGCACAACTCCCCATGTAATAATTTGGCCACATTCAGAACTTTGCTAATATAAAATGGCCAAAACAAAGAAAGCCTACCCAAAAGCATATGAAAGCCTATGAAAGCCTACGAAAGCCTCTTTTTAGTCTTGCAAGAGGATGTAATTCTAATACTCGTTTTCTATTTTCCTCTGTACTTTTAGGTCATGGCAATGTTAGTTAGCAAATGCTTTCCTGAGAAAAAAGATTTATAAATTATACTAATATTCCATTTTTCATTCTTTGAGAGGTACCATATATGCTGCTGAGTATCTGGAGGAATGGGCAAAACAACTAATTTTATTATGAAATATTTATTTTGGGAAAAATATATTCCTATTGAACTATTATAAAGAAGACTATTATTATGACTTGTACATGAAAATATTCATGTCACAGATTTCTCTTTTCCTCTAAATATGTGAAGACTGTACAGTCCTGAATGTATAATGCTGACTGTATTTTGGGCTGCAATTTAACCCTCATGCGCTTTTATTGCTATATATTTTTTTAAATGATTGGTCTGTGAAATATATTTTTTCAATATTTAACAGGGGTTCAAACACACAGCAAATAAAACCAGACAGAGTTTGCCGCATATAATTTCCACTTCTTTTCTTTGAAACATCAGGAATATGTAGCTTGTTATGCATCACTTTTCTATTATTTATGAGAGGTTTTGCTAAAAAGGTGTTAAATAGAAATGTTACTTACACTGATATCTTCCAAATCTAAGCTGTTCAGAATGACATTGTTCCTCTTCCAGATGATGGGAGGTCTCAGAGTTCCTTGGATTGCACAACTTAAAACACAACTCTGTCCCACTGTTGCTGCAGTAGTGCTTATTTTTTGATCTTCAGGCAGATTCAGCTGAACTACATCTGCAAAAAAAGTATTGCTTGTAAGATCAATGAGCAGGCAGTTTCATGAGCTTAATTAGCATGAACTTTTTTGTATACTGGAAATTTAATAATTTTAACTGGAACAAAAGTAAAAAGAACTTCAAAAAACTCCAGTAAGTTCAGTGTATTTCATATAAAGGTCAGCATGACATTTCAATTAAATTGACTGACAAGTATCAGCCTGTAAGAAGTAGCATTTAACATGAAAATGAATTCCAGAGGTAAGGCTTCAATACACATGACTGTATATCCAAAGTCAGACATTGGAAGTTATCTGACAGTTAAGACAGGCACAGTGGACTAGTCACTTATTCTATATTTTCAGGCTAATTAGTTATTCATCATTAGTCAATGTTTAAAAAGTATTTTAAAAATTCAGACACATGTGATAGGAGTCCAGAACTTGAACCTTTCTCTGTTCATTTATGTAATAGCTCCAATAAATGTCCCAGAACTCATTTGGACGCTTGCATAAAAAAGATCATCAAACTGATGAAACTGATGACATTTCATATGCTTTCCTCTTGTGTAATTGTCTTAATTTACAGGCTGATCAGCTGAGAGTTAGATATCCATTTATGGTGAGCCTTACTAAACATAACTTATTAAAATTCTATATTTGTAAGGATTTTGTCATATTAGACAAAACTATATAAGAACTGAAGATCATCCAAATTAAAATTTTTCCACTCAACTGCTAAAGCATGAAAAATCTCTATGTTTCTTATGTTTCCTTCTTCAAGTAACCTACAAAAGGCACAATTTGTCTATTTTAATTACGAAAATACTTTCATATAAAAGACATATTAACTCATTCATTATAGGAAAGAAGGAATTTGTAAGGAAGCTAAGATCTTCTATAGGTTCATTTCAGCCTCATAAAAGCAATACTTTGTAATTAACACTTCCCCCCCACTCTCTTTCCACTCCCCCCAAGTGCAAGCATTAGAAAAGCATGAAAATAAGCTTAGCTGTTCTATAATTAAAGTAAATCCTTTAAAAATGTGATTAAAAAGAATAATTTTATACTTAGCTCCAAAGAGAGGCCCCCTGATTCTTCTCCTCTTTCAGAAGGAATGCACTCCATGACTCAAATTGTGAGTGATACTGCCCACCAGACACGGCCAAATGAGACTGACCTTTTTTAACTAGATGCATTACCTGACAAAATGCCTTACGCTAAGGAAAAAGAAACATACCAATTAAATTGACTCTTCTGCTCTTTACTGTACTCTTTAAAACCCACAGTTTCCTCTGAAGCACTTCAGCTTCTATTGTAGAGGAGATGGTTTTCCAGTGACACCATCTTGCAGACTTACTGAGACATAACTGCATGGCCACTGAATGATTCGAAATTTCTAGTAGCCAAATAACTACACATATTCTGCTTCTTTACTGAGCTCACTATGCAAAGATCTCAAAAGTGAGATAAGTATTCGATATTTTATTCATAAATTTATATTATATGTATGTTTCAAAGTCATTATTCAATTTAGGAAAGGCATGAAGGAGGGATAATGAAATCAGCTGGTGTTACAGTGTTGTCCATGAAAACTGCTAACCTTCACACAATAAACTGACACTGGCAATTTAAATTCTGCTAGATTTAAAAGTCTTTTTTCAATCAACTTCAGTATTACTATGTATGCCTACATAAACAAGACTAGTCATTGTTACAGATGTTTATAATTTTTCATTAGAGGATGACACTAGAAAAGAGAGCATCTATCAAATATAAAGCTTAACATTTCCTACATGAGCAAAGATGATATTCTGAAATAGAAACTGACAGGCTATCATTTTGCTGACACCAGGAGTTCAAATGTCTTTTTTTTAAAACTGTCTTGGTTTTAATAGTAATGATAATGTTATCATAAATAATAATTAAGATAATGATGATAATAAAAAACCCTAATAAAAATAACATAGCATGATAACACTAATTTTGCCAGAGAAAACTCCTAAAGAATTTCTGAAAAAATTCTCAGTCTTCAATATAATATACTGATATGCCATTTTCAATTTTTATCTCATGACTATATTGTAATAAAAGGCCAAATGCAGACTTTAAAGAAATGAAGAAATAGTTATACTACCTGGAACAAATCAATGCACTGATGTTACATATTTTTAAAAGTTATGGAAAAAACTCTATTTTAATAAATGCACTAGAATCACTGCTTTCCTGTAAAATACTGAAAATTTATATAAAACCCTTCAAACACTATACAATCACATATATTTATATTATTATTTAATAAGAAAAAAGGCATATAAGTTACATTACAGGTTTTCTTATTTTCTTGAGAGAAAACTATTGCACATATTTTCTTCTTATTGGGGGAAAAGTTACCACTCAACCCAAAAAGCCCTAAGCTTAGAGGGCAGCACCTGGTGCATCATCTTAGGCAGGTAACTCCCTGAAATTCCTGTCCATTAACTGTCTGCAACCATAGTGAAAGAGGCAAAACACTTCTGGGGGTGGAAGGTTTGTGGTGTGGGCAAAATGCTGTCAGGTGCACAGAGCAGCACTTGTCCCAAGAGTCCAGACATTATGACATTCCCTTGGAAATATAAAACCCAGGCCCAGGAATTAAATGATGCATTTAGCATCACTTCTTTTCTCCTCGAAAAAAATAAACCTGGAACTTTTTTGACAGATACTAAAGTTGTGTCACTAAGAGATATTCCTGACCAGGATGACTCCAGGTTGCCTTTGTAGATCAGTAACAACTGTTTGAAGTTTAGTCACACACATTTTGTTTATTTAATGTTAAATGAAAAAGCAGAGTAAAGGTTTAGAAAATTGCAAGCGAGATTAATTCTGTTTACTGACACCATCACCACACAAAAAAGTAAATATTGGTGGATATTGTTGGTTACAGAGGAGTAGTATTTTAAGTAGCCAGTAGAGACATTTTATAGCTTGCTATTTTTAGAAACATGGATCTTCTACTATGGTGTACCATATTGATGAGTTTGTTTGCAACTCCTCCAGATGCAATATCAATCTGACACGCATCCCTGGTTCTTAATTATACAAGTTACAGGATACACTCTTTCAGATAAAGGACAGAAACTCAAACAAAAAAGCCCAAACCAAAACAACCCAAACATTTAAATAAGAGCGAGAAGTATAGTTAGGAGATGAAAACAGACAACTGTGTAAAAATATCTGGTTGGAAATAAAATAAAGCTTTTATAAAACAGGACATAAGGAGTGAGAGCAGAATAAATATTAACTATTGGGAAGTCATTAATCTTTAATTATTGGGAAGAATAACAATTTGACCAGGGAAAAGGAAAACTTACTGAAGAGGCTCAAAAATATCAAAAATTTTAAACAACAAAGCAAAACCAAAACCAAAACCAAAAGCAACCAACCCCAAACAAGTAAATCAAATCAAAACTAATCATTTAAATATGAGACATTCCTGCACTGGTTGAGAGATGGTTGAAAGGGTTTGACACATTCCCTGGCTGCTGAAGCCGTTCTGCAAACTCCCCTACCCTCCATCCTGCTTTATGGTCCCGAGCCAAGTTCTTCTGGCTCCTCCCACCTTGAGTTTATCAGGGTATTTGATCCAGCTTGAATTTATCCGTCTTTAAAACACATTAAAAAAAACTTTATACAATATTTAGGATTAATGAAGTGGAATATGTCAACTAATACATATCTTTTCCTGAAAGACTTTGGTCAATATGTCTGTAAAATGCAATTGCCATTTTCACCCAGATCTCATCTAGTTCCTCACAGTTGCCAGGTAAATGACAGGTCCACACAACTTCCTTCTACTCTGCTCTTTCCAGTAGACTACTTCTCAGCCTTCAGTATAATTCCTCATTCTTAACCAAGTATAAGAACTCACAAGTATTCACAACATTAATTTTCATACTGCTTTTACTGTACCAGGCTTTATGATTTTCCAATTCCAGTCTTTAAAAAAGTTTACTTCCCACGTGGTCTTTGGAGAGCTTCAATAATAACTCCTTCTCAAACTGGCATTCTCCTGTTTCATTGAACCCATATCATCTCTCTTTCACCCAGGTCGTTATTCATTTTATCACTACTAACTCTCACAATTTTAGCTGACTAAACACATTCTAGTATGTAAACATCCCAAGTGCTTTACTAAAAATTACGAAAGCATTTTTTTCTCTCATTGCTTCTCTTTAGCTAGAATCTATGCTATAAACCTACTTTTGTCTGTCCTTCAGTTAAAATTAGATAAAATTATGAAGTTTTTCTATTATAATTTTCTAAGTACTTTCTAATATAAATATATTTGTGATATCTTTCAAAAATATCTTCAGAACTTACTGAAATCAAATGTAAAATGACATCACTCCAATTGAATCAAGAAATACTGCAAATGATGACCAATTAGAATATAAGTGCTTGAATTTTCTCAGTGGGACCAAAATGTAGTAATTAAACTGAGAAAGGCAGGAAAAACGAGTTTTCAAAGCTGATATGTTGCAAAAATATTCCAACAGCAACACAGATAAACAAATAATGGAAGCATTGTTTTGATTCAAGAGTCATACATCATAGATTGTCATTCTTAGTATGAGTTAAGTTTTATCAATATTCTCGTAAGGCAACAGATAAAATTGTATCATTGCACTTTTAAAAGAGAGTGGGGCAGTAGGGCTTTATTAGGAAAAAAAAAGACAGTCACAGCTCTACAGTGCTTTGACCAGCAATTATCTTTTCTTAATCCTCAGTACATTGGGTTGATGTACATAACACAGAAGAGTTTGATGGTCTAAATCTAGCACATTTAGGGAAAGAGTTGTTATACTTGGATTTAACTCTTCTGAAGAATAAAAGCAGTGCTATTCCAGTTCTTTCCCTATACATGAAAAAATCCAATCTCCAACTCCTTTGATTGCCCACATGGCCTGTAGGGAACTGTACACAATCATAAAAGTCATTTGTGGTCTTAGAATACCAAGTCAGGCTACTAGGAAGAGAAACACTGAAGTATATGAAATTTATTGAGGCTAAGTAGTTCCTTACTGTCTCTTAGGATGAGTAAAGAAAAACCACAATATCACTCTGAATAAAAGGTTTTAAAAGCTAAGAAGTATGAGAAGATGTTACATTTGTAGTCTGTGTATCACTTAGTAATTGATTAAGTTGTTAAAGGGAGGAAGGGAGGAAGTTCTTACTCAACTGTAGACTGCCTTGGTTAATTTAATACCATTAACAAATGTGCAATTTGAACATTCTCATTTGCTTTCATATGTTCTGTGTATTTATTCAAAGCAGCCACAAAACTCTTCTAAGTCTAAACTAATGAACATTATGCCAAATGGTACCCACTACTTAAAATTAAGACCACATCATTTATTTTGCTTGCCTATTTCAAATCTAATTTAAAATAGAACAGCTTTTAAAACCAATCAAAAAGCCTTTTGTCTATGAACTACAGTAAGCTCTGTACTTAATGTGCAACATTACTTGGTGGCTTGAATTAGCTGAAATGCATCTAGGTAATGTGCCTTTTACTCTTCTGGCATGGATCCCACGTTCCTTAAAGTGACATAACAAAAGCTTTTTCATCAGTGTCATTTTGCTGTTCTTTTACAGCGATTTTAAAATCAGCACACATCACCATTAGCATGACTAATTTTGTCATTATCTGCTGTATATTCCATTTGAACTTGTTGTAAACATATTATTCACATACTTAGTAGAATGTTTCAGTATGAAAAGTAACAGAACATGGTTCATGAGTTCCTGTTCTCTGAGATCTTATGCCAGCAAATAAGTCTGTCTCCAAAATCCATTTAAAAACACACACACACACACACCAAGAAAACAAAAAAACCCAAAACAAAAATACTTAAAAACAAACAAACAAGCATAAACAACTTTTTCATGGCTCTTTAATGTTTAGCTGCAGAGCTTGCATTAAAATTCAGGCAATTGTTGCAAAAAGCTGAAAGCACTTAATGTTGTAATTATCACATTCATCTTTTGTCTTTGCTGACAAGAGACTTGAAAAACATTTTTTGTTGAAAATATAATATTGTAATAGCTCCTGGTTTTAGGAAGTTCTGTAGAAACAAACTCCACGAAAAAATTATCAGAAAACATGAAAGAAAATACACTAATTTCTGCATTTATTTATAGTACTTGTCAATGAAATTAATAGACAGGGACTGATATGTCATCCCAGGAAACATTTATTTTATTGGAGAACTTAAAGCTTCTCTGAAAGACAAATGTGAACCCTAAGGTTTCTGTTTCCTCTCACAAGAACAGACTATATTTTATTCAAATATCTAGAAACATTGAGTGCTTCCTATTTTAAAAGCACGAAGGATAAAGTAGAATATATCAGCTGACCTCTTCCTTCAGTGAATTTAGCATCAAGTTCTTTTATTACTGAAACAGCTTTCATCGTTTTTTTAGGACCAAAAATGAGTAGAGAAGCAAATATCTTTAAATAAAATCCTTAAAAATAGTTTAAAACAAATAAAATTACTGAATAAATTATATATTATTATATTTATGAGAAGTTTATAGATGTGTGTACTCACAAAGTGCTTACCATTGAAGCAAAGTCTATGTTATTTAATGGTTCTTTGAAGAAGAAGAAGAATGGCTAGAGACTGTGACTGTAAGAAGTAGCTGAAGGACTTTTGGATTAATGGACTGCAAGTTCATTTGTCAAGAGAGAAACAGAGAAGTGATGATAAGCAGTTTTATCAGTTCTATCCCCTCCAGCAGAGAAAATTCAAATCAATGATTAGGAATTCTCTGGAAATCAACCAAAAGAAAATAAAACCCCAAATAATTTTGCTCCATGATTTGTAGACATGAATAACATATGCAGCTCTGTGTCCTCTGCAAGGTAGGTAAAAGCTCAGAGGAAAGACAAGAGCCATCAAGGCATGGAACAATTTAAATATATATTGAAAAAATCAGAAAGGCTTGAGCTTTTATTTTTAAAAAACTAATGATGCAGAGAGCTTTGAAAGAAGTCAGCAAAATCATGCATGTCATGGAAATGCTGGAAAAGCATTTCCATGACAGCACAATGGCTTTTTGTTTCTTTTAACAGTGGAAAGTCATCAAAATGAGTGAGAGGCCAGGTTCAAAATGAAGGACAGTAGTTTGAAGCGATATATCTGAAAAAAAAAATCTTTTCCAAAGGTTATTATAGATTCTAGAAGCTTACATGTTCAGATCACACAAACACTTGGGACAAATTATAACAATATTATTCTTACACTTTTCTAAACATCAGCTCAGGTTCATGGTTGAAAGAAAGCATTGGACTGGCTGGATCTGAGACCAATACAGTTTTTATAGTGTTAAGGCACATTGCTTAATTTTACATGGAAATCACTCAGGAAATGGGATTTCTAAGTTTTCTTTACAGAAAGAAAGCTGAGCAGTTACTTCATTTAGTAAATTAATTGACTATAATTTTAGCTATTTTAACATTTTTAATGAAACAAGTAAATCAACTGCAATGCAGTTGAATTAATAATCAGTGTGTATTACCTCTTGAGAATAATTTTGCCCCTCTGATATTTTTAATTGATTTTAATAGGATTTCTTTGGAATGCCTTTGCTCACACATTACGTTTTAGCTTTTTTAAAAATGTTAATAACAGCAATTATTAAAATCAGCAATTATCACTTTTTGTTAATTTCAAATTCACAAACTGATTGAGCTAAAACAAAATTTCCAAGCTCACTATACATGTGTTTGAAATTTAATTCTTACTTTAACTTAATGAATTTTACTTCCTATGGCCCTTGACTCAAATTCCACCTCAGTATCCTGTGTTTTACACAAATGTGCACAAAATCCATATATATTAGTTCTTGCCTTATATTCTTGTAACTGTACTACAGGAATACTGAACATGTTTTGAAAAGTATCACTATTACATTTGTTAAGGATATTTACAACAGTGCAAATGAAGGGTCTACCCTACAGACTATGTTGTTCTGAGAAACCTGTGAAGCTGAATTCAACTGTTATGAGAACTTCTGCAGCCTAAGGGAAAACTCAGTCCAAGAAGAGTCAACTCCTGATCTGTACAGCTTCAATGTCTTCCGTTGCAAGGGAAATCAGTAATTTACTCCCATCATGCTGATGGCCTGCTTCTCACAGGGTATTTATCAGGCATAACAAAAATCAGGAAAAACAATCCAAACTTTGCATATCCTGATTCACAGACTACTTCTTTCTCCTCATGACGAAGAATGGAATTCCAGCTTTTATGCATTTAAGTCTCTTAAAGAGACAGTAAACGAAGTGGAAAATAGTAAGTTTCTCTCCCTCCTGTCCCTACTATCATCTCAGTGGACTGCAACTGTCTGCTCAACCTTAACATATCCTCTCAGTACGTTCTGTAACTGATTTCATGCACCATTCAGTGAATCCTAAGGGAAATTTCGTAGTTATTGTGGTGGGTTAAAATATTATTTGAAGCGCGTTACTGGAATTGCTTATCTGAAAGGCGTCAGATATGGTATCCTAGGTTTATCGGTATATGTAAACTTGCAACTTTTATAGAGTCAATATTCCAAGTTAGACAACAACATATTTCTAGCCTATAAAGTTAATTGCTGCAAAAGTTAATTATAAAGTATGTTTAGAAAAGAATCTCCAAGTAAATTAAATAATAATTTTTGGATAACCTACTCCCATTTTTAGACTTAGATCCTATTTTAAAGGTATACTTAAGATTAGCGAGATATAGTTAAAACACTTGTACGTAAAAATATTTCCAAAATAACAAAAACCACAACAGCCCAGAAAACATGATAAGGTCTCCCAAATAAAATGATACATTACTGTTTAAGAAAATAAGCCAAATTACCTATTCCAGTCATACCTGTCCTGATATGTGATATCACACCCACAGCAATGATCATTTGTATGGACACACATGATTAATGACTGTGCACAAATAGCATTTCAATGTTTTCTGATACATTTTCTTAAACACAGTTGCTCTTGCAGCAATAGTTACTTTTTCAAAATCTATGAAAAATGCCTTTTTTTTATTTTAAGGTAAGCGGAGAGCATATGCTAAAAATGAACTGTGCAAAAATAAAGCAGAAACAAAAATCTAGCAGATCATAGTGCACTATTAGCATGTGTACTTCAAATAAGATAGAGTAGAATGTAAAAAAAAATCATGGACTCGCAACAAATTTTCTCATTTACTGTTCAACACTTAACAGTTTACACTTATATCCCTTGTAAATTCAACAGAGAATATGTTTTTGTTCAGAATAGAGAGAATAAGATGACCTTCCACAACACTGACATTGTTGCACATTGCGTGTGCTTGAGTTTTAGATATTTTCTTTCAAAACGAAAGAATTATTCTTGCTATGCCAGTGTATCTTTAATAACAACCACTGCAGAATTGGACTGTGTCAGTTTTTAAAAAAATAACAGCAGAAAGCATATCGGGTATTGATGCAACATGGATGTTAAATGTAGTCTCAGCACTCTTGTGGCATCTCAGTGCTTAATTTTCTGAAGTTAGTGTTCTTAGATGCACAAAGCTGAACTTCTTATCTTCCAAAATTGGTGTTCTGAGTCTTCGCAATGGTGGTGAGAAAGGTATGTAAGATGTATAAAAGATGAAAAAAAAAAATACAGAAGAGAGGGAGGAAAGGCAAATAAAATTATACTAATAGAAAAAAATTTAAAGTTACTTAGCTTTAATGAAATTTTACGTTTCGTTACTAACATGATCAATCCTGTTTCTTCTTGAGGACGAGCATTGTTCAATTTTGCCACTTCCAAAACACCTCTCTAGTTTTGCTAATAACATCACATTAATACCAGCTTATGCACATCACCAAGTTTCTGAAAAGCTTCAATTTGATACTTCTGTGCATGCTGTCACTTTCTGTGCATTTCACCAACTCCTCTGGGACATATTTCTGTGCACTAGGAATGATCCACACCAAAAATATGTATTTTAAAATTTATTTTAACAATTCTTCTTGTAGAATCTGGAAATGCTGACTACTATAGTGATTGATCAGAGAGAAAAAAGTAAAGAAAGATACGACTGCTTTCTACAGTCACTGTAAATGTATTCATTAAACTTGAAACCCTAAGCTGGTTATGTCATTGATCTTGCATCATGAGCATATATGTTATTGCACAGATATCACTGTTCAAATCAGGATTATATTTAGTTAGTAAGGGAGAAAATGTTCAAGAAAAGGTCTTTATTTTCCTTATTTTCTTACTTATGTTCCTTCAGTTAAGTAGCAGTCTGGTATAGTTTGTTTCAAAAAAAAATATTCATACCATTGCATTTATTCATTTGAGTTTTGGGTTATTTATAAATTTAGCAGCTTATTTTTCAGTTTTGGAATGATGTAGACGGAAACAAGTACTACAAACAGATCATTCTGCTGAAGAGAATACTGAATGTTCCTCTGATGTACCAGAATCTGTAATGAGTGGCAACAAAAACTTCACAGAATAGTGGGGAAGAAATGCAATGAGGCCAGATCAAGCTACAGATTTCCAAAACTGGGATGTGCTGGCAGATGTGAGCAGCCTAAGCAAGGCTTCTAAATAGCCCAGCTAAAGTGTAATTCATCAAGGTGGATAAAACTCTTGAAATCAGAATACATTTCCCCATGGAAATGCTTAAAAAACCCTTATCATTTCATGCCATCTGCTCCATTCAAAAGTCAAAAAGATTATTTTTCAATAATAGCTTCAAAAAATATCTCTCTTGACAAAAAAAAAAAATGAAAATGACAGTTCAGAGAAAGAAAACCAGAAGGCTGACAGCCAATAACCTCAGTGTTTATCTGCAAATCAATAATCACACCTATTTATATGTGTACACAACCTAACAAGAGATGGTTATATTTAAAATCAGTATTTTAGCACCTTCTCCGATTTACTTCAATTTAAAAACTGTTAATAAACCTTTGCTTTTTGTAGCTCCTTTTCCAGATACACAGAATCTCAGGTGCACTTAGAATAGTCCATGTTTTTTTCTCTCTCTCTCCTCACTCCTTCATTTCATCTCTTCTTAATCTCATCTTTTGTTTCTCCCCAGTCCTGCTTCTGCTTTTGTTTCTCTACCTTACTATTACTATCCACTGATCCTGTTAGTTCTTCTTGTCCCTTCTTCAAAACATTCAGATATACTATTTATGCAATAGCTCTAGATGCTGAAGTGAGCATCAGTTGGCTTTTATTACATCTGGAACTGACTTGGCTCCATCACCGGGTGAGGGAGGGGAGGAGGGTTCACAGCTATGCCTGCCTTGCGGCTTGGCAGCACAACTTACTGTGCTAACCCATTAGAGCTTGCAGGTATGCACCCTCACCACTTCCTGCCTGAATTCTGGGAAAGATATGTCTGTTCCCAAACACACATTTCCTTCTGTATGGAAAGGTGGGAGCTGTAGTGTTCTAGTATGCTGGTCTAGACAACAGGGAGATTGACAGTGAACACTTTAGCTCTCATCCAACCATTTATCCCAGGTATTTTGTTCAAATTTAGATCTTAATCTAAGCAGTAATACACTCTTTAGAAGATACTAGCAGAGTAAAACTTTGTCAGAATAGGAGTGTATACAATTAAATACAGAAATATTAACCAGATTGTCCTATATTGCTATTCACTTTTCAGTGTTCCAAGATAACAAAAAAAAATGTTTTCAAAAGACCGATCACAAATATAAATTTTAGCCAATATAAATTGATACTAGAAACTATTCAGACTTTTCCATAGGTGTATAAAATACATAACAATATTTGTGATTATGTCTCTCCATGTATATCCTGAAGAAGCCATCTGCTATGGACCCAGTCACCATGTGTCACCATGACTTTTAAACCTCTATAAAACAAAGATTCTAGAAACCACTTGTCAGATCACTCTTTTCAGATTTTCCTGTCTAGCTTTTTGACAAGACCTGGAACAGCATTCAGCCGTCTACAGTGTCAAGTCCTGTCATCTCTGGAACACTTCCTTAGCTGAATATGAGCTTTGCCACCGTCCCATCCAAGACTGCACAGTTTCACAGTTTATCTTCTCAGTCGTTCACAGAATATATCAGTGCATATTGCACATGTAGATTTAAAATTTAAAATAAAGTTTTCACAAAGTTTTAGAAAATCAAACTTAGTCTCACTTTCCCCTACTCCAGATCACTTTTTTCTTGACAATCCCTCAGAATCTGGACTTATGGTGCTGAGCTATATCATCAGGCTTCAGATATGGGAAGGCACATCTAAAATACAAAAATTCCTACTAAATGTCTCCTGAAAAATTCCAGAAATGGAAAAATACTTCTTCTTGATGGCACTTCTCATGAAGAATGATTGAAGGCAAATGACAAAAGGAAAGGGAGTGTGTTGGAATGGGATACACAGACAAGGCTAGGACACAAACACAATGAGACACATAACACATAGATTAAAGTTTGCAGTCTAAGCTCCAAAAGTAGTCTGACTTTAGAACATCAAGCAGAATCCATAGCTCTAGAAGCATTTCATGATCTACTGCAGTAACACAGCTTTGCAATAAAGCCACCCTAATCAGACAAAAAAAATCTACATGTACAGAACAAAAGTATCCTGTAACTGATAGTTGTCAACAGCAAATGCACAAGGAAGAAAACACCAGGCAAGCATATAGTGATAATACCATTTTAGCACCCATCAATACAAAATTTCCAGGCCAGAGGCATGGGGATGGCACTACCACTATGAGTCAGGAGATTAAATTATCGTGGAAGAAAAGGAATATAGACTAGCATTATCTGGCCTGTTAGCTGAAGAACCCCACAATTCCACTGCTCTAATCCAAATACCTTAATTTGAAATGGAGGAAGTTTTTCAATGAAGAAGAAAGAAAATTAAGTCCTGTCATCATGTTTTTACACTAAGGTGATATTAAAGAAGAAAACCAAACCAACCCCGCCACCCAAAAAATTCCCATATCAAATTACCAAAATGACTACCCTTTTTTCTTGTAAGAAAAGAAGAACTAAAAAAATGTAGATCTCAGATATTAATCCATTATGACTCCTAAACTAAAAACTCTTGACTTGTTAAAATCTATTAAAATCATATTGATTACTATGTTTTAAATCTGAAAAATGTATACTTTTTTAATTGATAGAGATTAAACCACTCCTATCAGAGGAAAATAATAGTAGCAATTATGGTAACTACACATTTAATTCAAGCACATAAGCACAAATGTAAAGGATGAAGTTCTGGTATATGTCTATCTTCTCACACATACAGAAAGTTTACTTACTAACAACTTTGTATTAAAATGTATATGAAATAAAGGCAGGATTTTTTAGGATGAAATAGGACCAGGCAAATTAATAACCTCATGGAAGTTCTATACAAAATTTAGAAAATTGAATTAGAATTTGTATTGAATCAAAAAAATAGGAAGTTCTTTATAATAAAAATTACATTTCAATCATCTTGATTTCCACGGACACTCCACCCCCTGCAAACTGTAACATATTTTTTAATATGGATTGCAAGATCTACACTCAAAGTGTCAGTTTCTTTAGTTTCCTCAAGTTGATTCTACTCACTTTCCTAGGTTGCCTACATCAAAATATGTAGCTTGTTTCAGCTATTACACAACTCCCATATAACTGTTTGTTGTCTAAAAAGTTCACCTCAGTTTGTACATGTCTCTGAAGTCGTCTTTTTCCCAGCTTCACTGGCCATCACCATTAGCATTTGTTTTCTCAGCTCCCATCTTTCTGAGAGAGAGAGACTTTCCCTAAGTCCCCTGTTACTCATCTGGCGGACAAAAGACCAGATATTCTCTACAAACTGTATCAGCAGTGAAATGTAAACTAAAATTCTGCCAAAAATTCAATCACTACAAAGCAGTTTGTCTATCTTCAATCTCACTTTTGATCAAAATCTGGGATGAATGAGTGAAACAATTTATGAACAAAAGACCTGATATTAAAGACAATTTTTAATAGCAGACTATATTCAGTTTCTACTTTGGATATTTTCAACAGCTTTTAATTTTCAGGAGCGTAGAGAACTCCAGCTGTTGTGAAAGCTGCTGATTAGTGAGCATAAACTACTGACAAAAGACTTTCTTTTCTTAACCTTCACAAACGTCTCTGTCATAACTTTGCCCTTATGTTCTACATGAATGAGATATAATTGAATTTCATGTAGTAAACATAGTTCTAGGTAGACAATAACAGGGTCAAAAGGTGATGTTGAAAAAATCCAAGAATGAAACAAATACTCCCACCTTCAGGACTAAAAGACACCTCACACTGACATTTTGTTATCAACTGTATTCATTGACTTAACCACTGATAGCACTTTTCTTTAAAATGCCTTTAAAACTTTAAGATACAAATAATAAACCATGATGACTGACTACTTTTAAACAGTTTGGAGAATGCACAAAACGTTTATAACACCAATAAACATAAGGGAGGATTATACACTACATTTTCTAAATCCTCACAGGAATTCTAATGAGGAATAAAACCAATTATGATTCATTATAAGATGAATTGCAAATGTTTACCACATCACTAGCACAAGGTTCACCCAGTACTGGAAATTAAAAATTACAAAAAAGTAATGCCATAAAGTTGAAAATTATATTTTTCATTAAAACAGTGGCAGACATAAGTATTCATGAATGGTGTTATATCATAAAAGCACATGGTAAATTTTAACTCTGAATAAATCTATGCTATGTTTAAATTATGCACCCTGTGGTGACTGCAAATCCAGATATAGAAACTGCTGAAGAATGAATAACAATTTTATAAAATAATTTTAAAAATACAATGTCAAAAAATTTTCAGGCTCTAAAGGCAGACTAGGGTTACCATCAGAGAACTTCCTAGAGAAGTGAAAAAGCTGTATTTATTCAGCTTTGTGTGAGGAACACTTAGCAGACTATACCCATGAATTTAAGCCTGAACTGGTTTCTACTATGAAATGATGAGCAATATGGTTAATACAACAGTAGTGAACATCATTTACTCTAGCCAGGCTTTGATTCAGTCACCCAGAGCACTGTTGAACCCCAGGTAGGGAGGTGTGGATAGCATGAGTGAACTGCAAGTATCTTACCCTGCCTTCAGGATCACAGGGTCAGCATTTCACAGACTAAAGGTCAGATTACTACGAGTGGTTTCAATACTGTTTAGCATTTTCATTAGTGACTTGGATGACAGGACAAAATGGACCCTCAGAAATCTCGCAGCTGTCATCAAATTCAGAGGATCAGGAAGCAGACTTCTACAAGACTGCCCTTCAGAGGGAACTTTATAAACAGAGGGAATGGGCTGACAAACTGTGAGAGTCTACTGAGACAAAGGACAAGTCTTGCACTTGGGACAGAGTAAGTCCATGTAAAAAAACAGGGATTCAGCTGGCTAAAAATCAGCTTTGCAGACAAGGATGCAGGTAGACCACAACTGGAATGTGAATACAGAAGCTTAGCCAAATACCTGAGAGAATTCCCCTCTGACATGTTCTGTGCTTCAATAATCCCAGCTATGAAGTAGTCTGTGAAAAATCTGAATTATTAATACTAGTGGTTGGGGTTGCAAAAGGCAAAGGTGATCCAGTCCATGAAGCCCAGGTGGATTTCTCAAAAGCTCTTAGCAGTATCCCTCAAGTCTTCATCAAGAGTTTTGAAGGGGCAGCTACATGTTTTGCAAACTCTGCCAGCATGACTTCATGCCCCAGTGTGAGTCCAGGGAGCAATAATAGTGACATCACATACTAGAGGCACGGGAAGTGAGCCAGAGGAAAGTTAAACCATCCAAGTGTTCAACAGGTCTAGCTTCCCAACACAATACTGTTCTTTATCTGGATACCATTTCATCTGCTCTAAGTACAGCTTCAGTTTACTCCAGTTTCATCTAAGACTACCCAGAACCTCTGAAAAATGCATCTTTATACTGAACATGAGGAATATGTGATCATGTCCAGCTAAACAATTAATCTAAACTGAATAAACTATTAGTCTGATGCAGTGCACGCGATAGGAGCTTTGATTCAAAAGAAAAGGCAATTTTTCCACTTAAAAAACCACATTTGTTTACCATTAGTTTTCTCTTTCTTCTTGTTGTAATTATCTGTCTTGTTCACTAAACACTGTTCAGCACCAATAATAAAAGACACAGAAGTTTTAACAGACAAGCTATCTTTGCACTTTATTTATGATTCATTCTCCATTCTCTTCATCAAACGAGACAGAACACTAAGGCATATGTGAAAAGATAATTAAAATTTCATAATGCAGTAACAAAAAAGTCAAGTAAAGTTGAGGCAAACTTCTTTTAATACCTTAATTAGAGACTTTAATTATAAATTATAATAAAAGGAGGATATCAATAAAAATCCCACCATCTAGCACTAGTGAAAGCCCAGCTTAAACAGATTTAAATATCCAGAGTATATGAATCTCCAAATTGATCCAAGTAACTTGAGGTCTAACAGCTGCCACAGCCTCTTGTCTTTCTACAAGCATTGTTAACTATTTCTGCCAGGGACTCCCCAGTTATTTGGCGCCAGCCAAGAAAAATGACAAGGATAATGTCTTTCAGATTCAGGTTCTGATGGAGTAGTTGGCAATCATAGCCTCTTCTACATCTTTTTGTTCAGCAAATTTCTTTCACTCTATCCATCACTATATCAAACTGCCTCCTCATTTGTCTCTTACTACCAGTGCTATCATCATTTATCTATTTTCTAGTTGCTGTCAAAGAAATCAGTTGAAACTAATGGTGTCTCACACAACCTCAGAAAAACTTACTAGTCAAATGCTCCAAGAGGGTCCACCGTGGAGTATAAAGATATCCAAAATGTCCTATTTAGTTAGAAGTAGTCACATTTCCTGCTAGAGTTTGCTGTGGATTGGGTCATGTAAACTATGTGTTGCACTCAACTTTTTTTATCTAAAGTAGCTAGTTCAAAGCTAACTCAGCTACTTTTAATTAACTTGCAGCATAAATATTCAGTGCTTGACCTATACATTATCCAAAACACAATGAGTTTTTGCAGTTCCTTATTTCTATGGGATCTGTGAAATCATAGGGAAGCAAAGGACATAATACCTCAAATATTATTAATAAATTAAATATTATTAATAAATGCCCTCTCTCTGCAAGCCCAAAAAAATTGCTTCAAATACAAAAATTCCACCATTGTAAATGTTTGAAAGTACTTTAAGAAAAATGTGATCAGACAATACTTCCTTATTCTGTTTTTCAGATTAGCAATTGAATAGTTAAAATGAATCTCAAAACAACTGCAAATCTAAACTAGTCTTTTGCAATGAAGTCATAATTATGAACAAGTTAAAAAACCTTAACACTGTATTATACAAAAATATAGACACAGAACAAACTTGTTATAAGCTATACTTCTACTCTATACTGCAAAAGTATACGTATGATAATAAGTTAAGAAAAATGATACTGGGTAAGAACAGACAGTAATGTGCATTAGAAATAACACATAATTACAAAGCCATCCAGTCCATTACTCCTTATAATGTTTTCTGGTTTTCTGGTTTAACACCCAAGTTCATTTCTTAGGAAATGAACTTGGGTGTTAAACACAGCTTTCTTATCCAGAGAACATGGAAGTGTTAATTCACTGCAGCAAGAGTGATAATTGGTTTTAGCCTTATTTATTGTAGAATATTTTGCTAAATTTGTCTAAACAAAACCAGGAGTTTATGCAAAAATCAATTTCTATATGCTTGTTGTATTTGCACATGACTAGTTCAAGTAAAATCATTTTATCTAAATGCTGGGAGTTAGCATAAATATTTTCAAGCAATTTTACTAGTATAGATCCAAATTTAATACTCCTGTTTATTGCAAACACAGATGATGAACACCACTGCTGCACATTTGCTGTTGCCTAAAATGAAACATTTAAAGTGCTTCAATCTATGAAGTATTTCTGGAACTAATCAATAATGAAATGGGAATTTTAAAAGGAGAGTTGACAGACCTGGTAATTCACAGTTTTATGCATGAAGCTCTCAGTTTATAAATGTAATAATTTGCCAATTTTATTTATTGTGTACCTTCATTTCATGTTCAAATTTCAAGCTTTTTTCCCAGAATGGTAATAGAATTTCTAAGCATTTAAGATCTCTGGACCTGTCCTGAGTTTTATAATAACCAAATTTTGTAAAAACTATATCTCCTCATATAGTTCCATCAGGAGAATGAGAAGCCAGTATTTTAAAACAGTAATTCAGGATTAAATTGGCTGAACTATCGATGTGGTTAGAAAGCCTAAAGCACAGCAGAACTACTATATTTCTGCATAAAAAGAAGGGGTCCATGCAACTGTTATTCAATAGTTCCCTGAAATAATCAGACTAGAGTTATGAAGCAGCTCTTCACAGAAATCTTTAACATAGAAACAAGAATAAATGAAAGCAGTTTTAGTATGAAGGAGATTCTGAAAAATCTACCACCTGGCTGAAGTGTCTGTTTACATTTAGAGGAGAAAAAGAAAGGAACCAGGACTCAAGGTAGGTTCTGTTACCTGACTGTACCGAAGCTTCTACTTTTTGTTATTCACTCAGGAGAGTTTTATTCCTCTAAAGACCAGGTGTTGGTGCAAAGGACCAAGACTTCATGTTGAGCTCAGTGACTTATTCTGAGAACAAGGACTGTGGATATTCTGCTCTCAGCTTTGCATATCTGGTATATTTCCCTAAGATCAAAGCAGGCAATGGGCTATGCATCTGAGAAGATCAGCACAAAGGTTAAAGGACAACCTAAAGACAAATGGGATTAAGCTGTGAATCTTAGCATTTCAGTCCTGTATCTTACAGTCCTACTCACAGTTATTTTCTACCCTTTCAGAGACACCAGATCTTGAAATCTGTTGGCAGGTCTCTTATGAAGAAAAGTCACCAGAGGAGTTGCACCTGGACCTCCACTGAACCTCACACTGTTCAGCATCATCCAGGAGAAGGGGAAAGAAAATAGTGATGAATTTTTCTGGGACAGAATTTCTTGAGAACAACTTACCAGGTAGTTTAGGTAGCAAACGTAATAGTTGCTTTGCCTTATCTATGATACTGGCATGCTGAATTCAATATACTTAATTCAGTATTGAAAGTATTGCATGAAGTAAATTTAAAAAATGCCAAATCTTGTTTACAGAATGATAGGCTCTCAACTAGTTAGCAATGTTCAGGCATTGAGCACACAGGCTTTAGAGTACGCTTCGCAGTTTTATGAAAATGTCTACTCATTCCTGCAATGTGACAATAAAAGGAATTATTAGGTAAAAACTGGTACTCAGAACAAAAAAATTCCTATGACGCTGTATAAATCCATGTTGCATGAGCAACTTGACTGCTTTCTGTCCCTCCCTCTGCAAAAAAAAATTTCCAGTAAAACTTGAAAAAAAACAGAGAAACACAAGAATGACCAAAGATTTGGGAGGTTTTCCATACAAGCAACTATTAAGTGACTGGGGAATTTCAGAATGGAAAAGAGATGACTACAAAGATATGTCAGGAACTTAAAGAAAAAAAAACAAAAACCACACAACAAAACTGTTAAAGAGAAAAGAAATATGGAATAATTGTTCATGGTTTCTTATCATACAAAGCTTAATAAACTGACCAGGAGGTATGCATAATTAAGAAAAAAAAATCACTTGTATCCAGGACATATTATATTGTGTCTCTGAAACAGAATATTGTAGATGTTAATTCCACATGGGTCCAAAAAGTAAACAACCCTATGAGTGATGCATCCATCAAGAGCTATTAAAGAGAGTCAGCCCCTGAGAAAAAAATCACTAAGAAAGAGAAGATATTTTAGTAGAAACTTATATGCTTTTGCTTATTTAGCAATCTTCCATAACCACTCTTACAATGAAGATACTGCAGTAGATGTATATTTGTTCAAACCCAGAAAAGTTAACATGTATATGTTGTTACTCAAAGTAGGCATTAACTTGACAATTCATGAGCAACAAGACACATTAATCTTTGTTTAGCACCAAATATTTCTTAACTAGACTACTCAGGAAGTTTTAAAACACTATTAAAATTCCCTCCAAGAAATACATCTCTACCACATGTCTTAGTTTGGAAGAATTATAATCATAATGCAAAACAAATTTTTAAAAAATTACACTTTCTCCAAACATTTACTCATGACAGAGTGGCAAATAGATTACTTATTGGATGCCTACCATCTTAGGCAACCAGGTTCCCAATTCTTATACATAAAGAAGGTTTATGTGGTTTTGCTCTCTAGGTTTGCACTATTTTGCATCCTCTTTTTAGACCTCTTTTGACATAATATTGCACTATGTAAACCTCTGCTTCATAGCCTTTGTATGACACCACCTTTTTTGCTACAGTCAAAATTGCATTTCCATATAAATCACTTGCTAACCTACTTAAGATAAGATTTGACACTCTGTGAGCTTGACGTGTTTAGAAAACCAGCTTGAGAATCTACTGACAATTTAATTCTGTATATAACACAGGCACAGGGATATTTTCTTAACCTGTTTCCTCATTTCCTCTGGTAGAAAATGTTTAGGTTTTCTTGCTGGGGGCTTGGGAGAACACTGGGCTTTTTTAATATCTAACAGCAAGTTTGGGCTTTTTTAATATCCAACAGCATCCATAATACATTTGGGAAACTGCAAAGATGTTTTTAGGCTGTAGATGGTATGATAGAATCGTTTAGATTGGAAAATACCTATAAAATCATCATTTCCAATTTTAATCTAGCACTGAGCAGTCCACACTAAACCATGTCCCTAAGTGTCACATCTACACATCTCAGATAATATTCATCCAGCTAAATAAGGACTGTAGTCACCAGATGGAGTGGAGTCAGACAATTTAATCCATTTCATGGTAGACAATTTTATCAAATATATGCAACACATACATACATAAATATTCCTACTGAATTCAGCTCACATGTAACTCTTTAATGAATACATAAACAATACTATATGCAATTATAAGATGTTTATTTCTGAAGATTTGGAAAGCCACGAGTGATGAGAAGCAATTAGTCTCACAGTTTACAATATTACTGACCACCAAAATAGCTTTAACCAGAGGAGTTGATATTCTTTCTACCCTACCATACAGTTGTCAATATTTATAACAAGTTTTAGCAGCTTAAATTCTGGCATGACACACTCCTTAACTCTATACACATACAAACATTCTTAGCAGTGACAGTATATTAGAAGCTACTTACAAACCCCTAGAGATCTGTGCTATACTAATCAGGCAAATGCTTGATGACAAGAGATTAAGACAAAATAAAATTTAAAAAAACCCAAACAAAAACTAAAAAAAAAAGAGCTTTTCATGTATATATTCAAACACACCAACTGGTTCTATCACTACTGGATTGAAGTGATCTTAATTTCCTGAGTTAAAATAACAATATGTAAGTTTCATTTTCCTTCATTTAAGATATACCTTCATAAAATGAAGTTAAATACTAGTCAGAAAAAACAATTTATCATGATGGAATTCTTTTATCCACGCACTTTGTGAATGTACTAAAATAATTAGCATTTTCTAATTATGTACTAGCAACTGTTATAAAGTAGACCAAAAAGATTAATAGATGTGTTAAAGAATTATATTCTGCCTTAAAAAACCCCTAAACTTAACATATTTTTTGAAGTGAATGTATTTTCAAATGCTTTTGGGATGCCAAGATCAATTTGTTTTTATTTAAAATTTTTTAAAAATTTTAATATTGAAAAATATTTTATCCAAATTGTCTTAGACACATTCAATAAAATATTTCTTTCACATACTTCAGTTAGCAAAAAATGCATATGTACTAAGACAGTTGTAAACTGCAAAAGCATACAATAGAAAAAACCCCTTACACTATGGAATCACTATATTAAAGAAAAAAAAATATACCAAACTCAAAAGCTATGGAGAAATGCTACAATAAAACTCTTAACTGTTCTATTATTTGGAGAAATTGTTAGTAATTAAATTTCCTGAAATAAGAAAACTTTATTGGAACCCAATGTATCATGAACAACAAAGGAAACTAGAAGAGTTTCTTCTCCAACGTATTTCCTTGCAATGCAGATATTTTGGAGCCAATTTCTCCTTACTGCATGTAATGGATATTTGAGGGCATCCAACAAAAAACTTCACAATGCAATGTAATGCACTTTTCTCTAAAGCTTAGTGAGAAAAGCTCACAAGTTTTACAAAATTGGAATTAGCATTCTTCTATTAACTCCATTTACAGAATTTTTAAAGTACTTTAAAAAAATCTGGTACAAAACTGTGTCTGCGGATTTTCTTTTACACTGGAAATGCCAGACATTCTTAAGAAATCCAGGTCTAAGGAATTACTAAAAATGTTTTATATTCTGCTAATGATTTTTTAAAAGTTTTATTTATCCAAATGTGAGAAGAAAAGCAAAGAAAGCAGAGTAGAAGAGTTACTAAAAAACCAAAGCCAGACCTCTCTAAAAACCCTCAAACTGCCACCAACAGAACCTAAGAAAAACAAACAAAAAAACCAAAACCCCAAAAAATAAATCAACAAACCAAAAAGAAAAAACCCAAACACAAAAAAGTTCAGAGTAAAATTATTAAGCAACACTTCTCTAAAATGAACGTTAGTGCTTGATATTTAAAAAGCACCAGTAGGCAAAAAAGCAAAGCAATGAATAGATTAATCAAACTGCTTTCTTACTAAATAATACTTGATGAGCTATTAATATTCATGATAGTTCCAGTTCCAGTTCTACTTCTGCCTTGAAGTAGAGATACCTAATGTTCTTGCTTGTGGATTTGCCGGTGATTGTCTCATTTAATGCCCAGTCATTACTCCTTATGTTCTGATAGTATCTTTCTTCTCTCCACCTCACCCCCGTTAAGAAGAAAGTGAGCTTCCTTTAAAATACTTGATAAAGGAAACTAATTATTATTTCAAATTTTCCTTGAAATTTCCCTAAAACATCTACAGAAAGGCTTTTGTGGATGTTGGAACATCAGTCATAGCCTCATCTTACAGGTACACTGCTCTGCAGAGATGAAAAAGTTCTCATAATTCACAATGTAACAAACATATTAACAACAATGCTATAACTCACAATGGATAAGTGATTCCTCAGAAATAAGCAACAGATCAGTTACTGAGGTACTTTGCTAACTGTAGCCAAATATGTCTAATTGTTTGGTGTTAACTTTTTCCTCACCATTCTCCAGAACAAACTCACTGGGAGACACATAAAACTTCAGTCTCCAGCATTTCGAGTCAGTAACAAATGCCGCGCAAGTCAATCTCTACCAATCCTCTTGTGTGAAACAAAGCTACTATAACTAAGGTGGTTTGTTCCAGTCCTCATCCTCCACAATCCTGTACTTCACAGTGCTGTCTATAGTGACTTACATCACCAAAGCAGGCAAAATCTTCCAAGCAAATGCAGTGATGGGATTTGAGATCAGCAGAGTTCAAGGTTCATAAACAAAATCTCCTAGTTTCTTCAGTATGATGCCCAAAGAGCCTGTGAAATATTTATTTTCTAATGCAAACCTATGGTGGCCTTAAATTTGTCACTTGATTCCCCCAAAACATGAAGAAAAATCAGTTGGCATCGAAATGAATTGACTTAATGTCATGTGAGAAATTTCAGGCACTATATTTCAATCCATGAAACAATATTCAAAACCTTAGATATTTCCTTGTTTCTGAGGATCAGTTTAAAGTTCTGCCCACTCAATAGAAGAGGCTGCATTTTCTTCCAGCTAAGATTTCTCTAGATTGAAAATACATATACCACAGGTAAGAATTTGAGAGATAGATCAGGTTGAACAAAAAATATTACCATGAAATCCAATAGCTCCTGCTCAGTATGATGTTAACTGGTGTTTTCAGAGGCTAGTGGTGAATTATAACACCCTCTGGAACAATCTAATATGCTCAAGGTGTTGCTGAAAAGGAATTAATGGTAGCAGGAGACAGAATAATACCTCTTCCTCCCTCAGAAAATGTTTTCCTCACTATTTGTTAACAGGTTTTACTATTGAAGACTCATCATAGTCATAAAGCTCTGTCTCAGATTACACACTAAACACAATATTTGAGACTTATTGAATTAATTTGAAATATAAATTACATAAGGGTTTTTTTGAGTTAGCCTTTGTGGACTTCAAGATAATGTAAGGAATCCAGTGGGAAGTCTCATTTGTTTCATTGAGTAATTCAGTATATGCCTTGTTAAAATTTAGATTTTATTGTAGGGTTGGTTGGTTGGTAGGTTTTTAATTCTTGTCTATTTTGCTTCCGAAAAAAGATTCATATTTCAAAAAAGTAATTTCTGAACATGCACCTGTAATTATTGCATTTGACAACTTAAAACAGAAGTGGAGCTATTATAATGAAAGCAGTGATGTTTCAGATTATTTTTTCAGGACGGAGAGAACGCAATAACTAATCATATGTGTTCATAATGGCCACTGCATTTATAGGAACTTCTGGCTGCCTCCTTTCCACATGGTTCAAGTCACAACAAAGCACTGATTTTGACAGTCATATTAGTCATTGGCCACAAAGTTTCTCCTAAAAGGTGAGCCCAAAGCAAGTTCTGTAGTTTTGGACCAGATCAAAAACTTCTGTAATATCTGCTATTACTGGAGGTATATAAATCACTTCATAAAAACACTTCAGCAACAAGGAGTGCTTGAAGCCCAAATTTGATATCTGTGACCTGAATATAATTTCAAAACTGAAGGCACTTTTAAATATATGCTGCATTAGCATGTACAGCAGCAACATACAAGATCCCAAATTATAGCTGCACAACAGATTAGATATCCTTAACAGTGTTGAGTGATGCCTGAAAGTAATTCCAGCAAAGCTACAAAGCAGTTAATAGAAGAATGACAATTAGGTCATATTTTGTTCTGCCTAGATAATTGTCACACTTTATTGTACGTCATGGGGTAATTTTTACAGTCAAGTCCTCAGTGTCCACAGCCCTTCTGTGGCCCCTTTTTCTGAGCATAAGACAACCTCGAGAACACTAACAACAGAAATTAATTCTAAAAGACTGTTTATCCCTTCGTTTTTTGCAGGATGTCAATTGCTACACAGAGCAGTTAGTTCAATTATGTACAATAAATTTGGGGTTTCTATTAATTGTATTCAAACAGTTTTATTCATAAATGTCTAAATTAGCATCATTCCTTTTACTGAAATTACAAAGGGAAGTGTCTACATATGCATCTGCTGAGTGATCAAACAGAATAATTTATTATTATTTATTTGCGGATGGTATGCCTTGAGATATTACAGCCCACCATGAAGGCCACTTGAAGTACCTGCTCTGACATTTTATTTTATATGGGAGGAAAACAAGAAAGATTATTTATTTTAGAAAAGAACACTAGAAGAAAAACAAAAAGAGACAACATTTACAGCAAACACAAAATTATCTTGATACCACAGGAGACACGAACCAAAGAAAGAAAATCCTTGAAAAATAAAGGAAGCACACTGGTTGAGATTTAGTTGATAGAACATACAAACTGTATTCCACACCCTTTTTAGTTTTTGTTCAGCTCCTTCATCTCAGGGTTTTGCCGGCCTTTTCAGAAAAACTTAAATGTATCCTTCCCTGTCTAAAAAAAAAATTGCTGATAAAAAATCCTTTAGCTTGGGACTGGGTGAGGAAGGAATGCAGAAAAGCAAAACAAAACACTAAGATGGAACTGGATCACTTTTAGGATATAATTTTACATGATGTGGCCAAAGCAGTGGAGGACTGAACTATCTGATTCCTTCAGTCCCAAGCTTCCAAAACCTAGCTAGAGCTAAACTTCCTGCTTTTTCCACTTCTGTTAGAGGAAGCCATTTTTCAGGTTCCTCTCTGCACACACTATAGATCTAGTTAAATTTTTGTGGAATATAGCAGACAAATAATTAGGAGATAGATGCTACAGCACCAAAAATTACCCCTCACAACATGAATGAAAGCAGCCCATACCAAGAAAACTGCAGAGGCCTTGCCAAAAGGTAAAACCTTACCAAAGTCAGTAAAGCACCTTCATCTGCTGTGAAGCTTGGCAGAAACATTCAAGGCTGAGAGCACCCTCTCATACATATTGTTTGTTACTGCCTCAGCGTCTGACCTTCTGAAGGGTGAAAGGGATTTTTTTTTATTCCATTGCACATAGTTATTTACATTTGGCTGTCCAGTGTAATGTGTATCCATTTTGTCAGATAAAATGAGACTGTCAAAAGCAAATCACAGAATACAAGCAAGCATGTATATGTATGCATGTATAGGTATAGAATTATGTGCATGTTAATACCTTTAAAACAGTCTATGCTTCATCTTTGCCCTTAAGGTGGTTCCTTTTCTACTGTTGGAGTTAAAAATAGAATTGCCAGAATTTGTGAGGAAAATCTCTAATTTATTATGCCAATGAAAAAAAATCCTACCTGCAAATGTTAATGAAACAAGACTGATAATTAATTCCAAAGATAGGCATTCATATTTAAATAAAATGCAACTGCCTAATTCTTTAAGAAGAAATTACTGTTATAGAGTACCTTGTTCAACACCATAGTGAAGATGATTTTTAATCCTATCTGTGTTCAAAATCCTACCTACGTGTTTTTAAATACTATTTGAAATCACAGCTGGGAAAGTGCACACTAGTAGTATCACTTGATTAACAGAGGGGATCACTATCCCCTTTTTAGGCAAAGGCTGAGGACACAAATTTCCCTTATGCCTTCCCTTACACCTTCTCCAGCCTTCTCGTTTTTTTCCAAGTTCTTCTATACTTAATAGAGAATGCTGAGGGACAATTACCTTTAGAAAAGGAGACCTCTTTAATGTTGATCAAATTCAAATATGACTTAAAGGATATTTTTTTAACTGTTGTACATTTCATATTTTAGCACGGCTAGGTACAAACCAGCTTGAAAAGAACCCTTGTGGTATTGCCATGCATAAAAACTGTGGGGCTGCGAGCCCTGATCCCTGCCCAACCTCGATCACCTTGCCTCAGTATTTCTGTGTTCATATGACTCTGATTTCTGTTATACAAGTGAAAAACAAACAACTCCTTTGAATTCTGTGTGGAAGCTTTGAATAGCATCAATTTCTCTATCATCACAAAGCCAAATTTTCTTCACTGCCATTTTGAGTGAATAAAGGTAACACGTATTCTAGCAGTTGCACAAACTTCAATAAGAACTTGACATTTCTCAAATCCACCCCTTCACTACAATTAGGGATAGAGGAAATTCCACTAAGATTAGGTTCCATATGGATATTAAAATGGTAGGTATAAAGGAACAAGAAAACCATGAAAAACACACTGTCAGGTTCAACTGATGGGATCATGCAAGAGATCAAAAATTCTAGAAGCACTTTTTTATTTAAATTAATGGTTAAGTCTTTTAAATGTCTCAAAATAACAAATAACACTATAATATTTTAGAAGACAATCCCCTGCAAATCCCATTACTCAGTTAAAATCTTTCACTCATTAGATAGTTATGAAAATAATTTGGAAAAAGACTTTCCTGTTTTGCTTTCTATTTATTCTAGATGCTTGAAAGTGTCCGAGCTGGTGAAAAATCATCTTTTCAATATTGTAAAATGGGATAATTTTAAAGTTAGAACATATAATCACAACGCAACATAATAAGAAAAAGAATAAATAATTACAGTATAATAAAATAGAATGTAAACTTGAAAATATTAAGTACTTAAAGAAAACCCTGGATAAAAAACCAGGTTTTTGTTTGGAATAAATATTTGCAACCTTCCCATGTCACTTAATTGAAGAAAATTAAAATGTTTAATTATTTTGTAGGTGGATGCTTAATTGAAGAGCTATTTTTTGTGGAATAGTGTGTGGAAGATGTGTTGTGAGTGCTTCTTGTGTACATTTCCATACACAGATCTGATTCCACGTCTATATTAATTCTCTGTATCCTGGTAAACCCAGACTTGGCACTGCTAGTAACATCTCAGAAGCTTTGCCATAGGCAAACAACACAGGCCTCTGGAGAGGGGCTGTCACATTTACTTTACCTTGGGCTGGCAGGGCTTGCACAGAGAGCTTGGTTTCAGCTTTGTATCATCTTGCTTAGCCAATAAGAGCACTAGTCAAGTAACCAGGTGCCACATTCAATTTGTTTTGGTTTTGCTTAGCTTAGTATACTTTTATAGCATTATATATTTTTTGTTAATGCTGGTGAGATAAGTCAGACTGAATTCAAACTATCTTGAGATAAAAGGAAATGGAACTACAGTGAATCCTCAAATTTGTTTCAAGAGTATTTATTTTATCTTCATTACAGAGCCTAATACTATGTCACATTTCTTTGGCTTTCTGGGCACACAACCATACAATGAAGTAGCAGCTGGTTTTAGGTTTTATTTTTCGATATGTAATGAATACATCTAAGTTTTGCTGATGACATAGAAGAATGAATCTTACTCTAGAAATCATCTTCCAAGATAGTCTTATCATTTAAATAGCATCTTCTCCACTACTCTGCTGCAACAAAGAAACCTAAATGATTCCTAATCTTACATAATCTAATGTTTTCATTAGAATTCATTCATATTAAGGCAATGCTTAACATACCATATGGAAATTATTTTCATTATTCAAAAGTCCATTAAAAATATATATCGGAAAGCTATTCTTATGTCTGGAGTATTACAACTACACAAAATAGCCCCTCAGAGACACATCAAAGTCTTATTTGGAAGAACAATGTTACGCTTTCATTAATACAATGTTTGCAAAAATTGTGCTAATGCTTTAAACATGTCTTTAACCTTCTTGGATTGCTGTATATGATAAAGGCTTCTGCATCAATTTCTACATCTGTGCACTTAATCAGTATCCAAAAGTACAACGTCTAGCCATATAATCGTAGCTAATGTGTGTGTTTCTATAGATGCTACCTAATTCTGTACATTTTTGTAAGCCAAACTTGTATCACAACCTTTAAAAAAGAAATTAAGGTATTTCCTAGTGTTTTGCCACTGCAGATGAATTAAATTATCTCACCATCACAATGTCCTAATAGCTCCCATTTTCTTCCTCCACCTTATTTCTTGGCTGTGCTCACACTTCTTTTGCATGAGTTATGGTCTGACCCTTCACTTAATCAATTCAGGTCACACAACAGGACTGGGGTGGGATGTGGAGGGTGAATATTTTTCTGCTGACTTAGTGACTCAGAGGAGAGACTGTGACTGTTAGGACACTGCAAGAAAGGCAGTCAGATAACCTTAGGAAGCAGGATTGAGCTATTTTTAGGAGCAGCAAGTAATTTGTGCAGCTAAGCTGCATCACAAAATCACACTTTCTGAAAGACTTTCATAGAAATAAAAATCTAATTCAACGATCAAAACTGAGATACTTTCAGGCAGTCTGTCTTGATAATTTATTTCATGTTTTTTCTTCTTGCTTTCCATGGAGCTATTTTTTTTCTAATATCAAATCAGTAATTTATAGCTTAAAACTTCAAGCAGTTATTATCCCTTTTTCATTTGATATTACCTGAAGTAGCTGAGTGCTCATCTGCCCAAAGATAAAGCACAAGAAGACTAAAGCAACAGCCTGTAATTACTCAAAATGAAGATACATTAATGGACTAGTCAATATATAATATGTACTAGTCAATATAAAATAAGTAATTATAAAAAGAATTTAGGACAAACTTGATCTTCTCTTCTGCCATTTTACTGAATTTAGAACAACAGCTTTTAAACCAAAGTCAGATTTCAAGATTGAATCTTAAATTTGAGGTAGGTAAGAGGGAAAAACCATCTATTCTTGTCTGGATAAAACAAAATATATGGATTTTACCTTTAACGTACTCTAAAAGCTCTTAACATCTTGCTTTTGTCTGCTAACCCAGTGATTTGGTCAAGATGTTTCTTTGTATTACACACATTTGTCCCGAGAGCCCTCTGGCATTCAGAGAACAAGTACCTTCCAAAACTACACCACAAATCTTTACCTTCTTCCAAGTCCTGTGAAGTCATAAGGCATCTAATAGAAGTGGTACATTTTTTGATGGGTTTGTCAAAAACGCTCTTATCCGCACTCATAAACAAAGGCTGCGGGGAGGTATTTCGGTTCCACTGATTATGGTGTGGTCAGTCTTGACCACACTACTTGCCACTTGTTCACAGCACAGATTTATCAATATATGTTGGCATCAAGAAAGATTATCCATGAATTCTCCATTACCAAAATCGTTCATAAATCTAGAAGCTACTGGGTATCATTGATTTCTGCTAAAAAGTTTTCTGTTATTTCACGACTATTAAATTGCACTAAATTTAAGTACAGCATCCAGACGTTTCAAGCTTCAAAAATCAAAAATACACCATTTAGAAAAACAAAGCAAGGAAGAGAAGATAAGGCTCAAGGAACAGGCTGATCTTGATACTTACGGAAAGCTCTATAGAGTTCTTCTAGAGCTAGGTGCTTGTCACCATCATAATCATCGTACTTCAGCAAATCAAACACAGAGCAGTCAGATGGTTCCTTGCCAAGCTCATCCCGTTTTATTACCTGACAAGAAAATTATAACCATGAAATTACATTTGAGCTCTTAGGGTTCTCTGCTATAATTAATTGTTACTAATAATCATTTAATAGATCATTTTAAGGTTGCTGTGGGGCAATGAACTGCAACTGTGTAAAGTCAGGGATTTCCAGTTACTTTGTAATTATTTATTACACTTTCAAAAGTTAATACCTTTAGGACAGACTCTCTGAAATGACACCAAAGTTTTTTAAAATATACACAGCATATATATATATATATACACACATAATGGAGATAGACTGAAACACTATAAAGAAACTGGGAATTTTAAAGCTGATTTTACTTTATATGTACAGGAATGGTGATTAAGAAACATTCAAATATACCTAAAATATTAATTTTCCAAGTATAAATGGCATAATGTCTTTTTCCTCTAATTTCTAACCACAGAAGCCAAATGCAAACACTTTCAAAAATAGCTAATGTAAACTCTTACTACCCTGCTAATTCTATCAAGTTCTTACAGGCTTTTGACAAGCCTATTACCTTACCAAAACCTGTTATATAAGTAGCTGACCTGAAAAGGCTCCAGTTTCTCAATGGGGACACATAGAGTTTGTAAATAGATCAAAATTAATAGCTGTTAGATTTTTAATTGTGATGAACTTATCCCAGAGAAATGTTCTTTAATATATGCACCATTTTGTTCTATGTCTGTGTATGTTGTAGACATCTACTTTGATTCCAGCTGAGGAATTTTTAAGACGCTGAGAGTGATTTAGAATTGCCAAATTACATGGGGCATGTATTAGAAGTAATATCACATAACTGAAAGAGCCAAAACTAATGCAACTTTTTGTTGTAATGTTGCACAGTTTACGGTTTTATATTAGGCACAGAAAAAAAAGTTAATTATGTTATATTAAATTATAAAATTCCTATAAATATATATTTTATATAAATATAAATATAAATATAAATATAACATTAATTCCTAGGTAAAATAATTACTCTTTATCAGTCTCTTATGATAATTGCAAAACCATTATTATATTTGAATCAACAGAAAATATCTTCTGAAAAACATGTAATTGAGGGGCTTTTGTGTTTCAGTTGTTCTGCAAAGGAATTCATTCAGTAACTATTCACGTAAACACAAACTATCTAAAAGAATAATAGGGAATAACAGGAGCATTAGAGGAAAAAAAAAGACACAAACATTTTATGCTAGCAGAAGTCATTTCCTACATAATAATATAAAAGCATTATAAAGGATAATCACCTTGTTAGTACATTAGAGAGTATGAAAACCATTTACAAAGATAAGAAAAATCGCTACAAAACCACCTTTTCCTATTATCAATTAAAAATACATACTATGCTACCTGAATATTAGTGCTAACTGCTTCCCATTCCTTAAAAGCCTTTTTATTGAGTTCACATTAAAGTGAATTAAGAAAATATGAAATTGTGTAGATCTTGCAGCTGGTACATAAAGGACAAAAATGTAGTCTGGGAAAAATTAGTAACTCTAAACCCATTACAGTTATACAAGTACTACTAAATACGTAATGGTGTGTACTGGAAACTTTAGCAATCACTGACATTTCAAGGCCATGAACATTCAGTATGAGAAGCATCGTTCCTCTCATTGTTTCATTTTAAATGCTTGTTTTCACTATCTTCAATTGCACAAATAAGGATGAAGCTTTACAGCTCAGGTTGAAGAAAACCTTTTTTAAATCCCCAAAACACCTGGCTTTATAGTACCACATTTTAAATTCAAAATTAGTGTACTCAGCTTCCCTTCTTTGAACTAAAATCTGTTATCTGTTCAAACTGACCAATTATAAATTAAAAGCAACGTATTTTTAAAAAGAAGAATCATAATAAAAAAAATTATTGGATAGAATGATTCTGTTATTTCAAATAAAAATACTACAGGCAGGTATATTTTATCACCCTGCCAACTATTTAAATTTGTCTACAGTAAACCTATCATTTTGGTTACATATAAAAGATTCAATGTTTGTTGTTGTACAGGTATTTTATACTGGTGATATATTTTAGGCACCAGTAGAAAATTAGAAATTAGAAAATAGAAAATACACTCACTATGAGTCTGTGAGGATAGATTTTAGAAGGTACAGAAGTGATTTCATACAATGATAACTCTTAATTGTCTGTGATTTTCTGCTGTAAGACCTGTTCCAACCTGAATTCTCATGTGCAGGATCTAGCCATCTCCCAGTTTTCCAGTGGGATCTGTGGATCAGATCAACTCTGTGACCAGAAGAAAAATGAACCTTCATGGAACTTTTGGGTTGCTGGTTGGCTTTTCCTTTTGAAGGGGAAGGAGACTAAGATTCTATCACATGAGATACAATTCAGAACCAGGTACAACTCAAGTGTGGGGGTTTGGATTTTGAAGAATTACCTGCTTCTGTAACAACTTGAAGCACAGATCAACTGTGATATGAAGTTAAAATTCATATGAGACTCCAGCAATGCCAATATGACTGCCTGACAAATTAAGGTTGCACACTTCCTTACAGAAGTTTTTGCAAGATATTACTTAAAAGTGTAGGACAAATAGAATAAAATTCCATGTGTATGATACACTATCATGTAATTACACTTTTTCTTAAGCCAATTCTTTAAATCCAGATTGTCGACTCCTTGGTTAAACTGAACGGTGATTTGTTAGAGAGGAAAACTGACAAAATTTTTAGCAAGTCATAACCTAGAAACAAAATACTTACTATAAAGGTTAAAGCCTGATTAAGATTGTCTGCATAATTTTATGATTGTGCCATACATGTCAAACATGAATTATTTTATTTCCAACTCTTTATGTTGAAAATTCATACCAGAGAAGGTTCACAAATATTTATGCTCACAATTTTTAATCTGAATTTGCATAAAGACAGTGAAGCACTTACTTTCAATATTGTAAGCTGGTAAAAGGCGACCATACAGCAAAACTGTTCATGGTTCATTGTGAAACGCCATAAATACTGAAAACTTAGAAATTTACCTACAATTTCAAATTAAATATGTTTTTCCCAAAATATGAAATTTATCCATCAGAATTTAATACTCTTGGAAACACAGAGGAAAGATTTCCATTTTCTGGAAAAGATTAAATTTCTAAAAGATATAGCACACAATTATCTATTTCCTATGAAAGACGATACTGTTACCTCACTTCAAAGCCTCTCAGAAATTTAGTCAGAAAAACTCCAAAATTTAGAAGACTGGGAATAGTAATCTGATTAAAAATGACAAAGTGAATATCAAAATAGATTGTTTCATTCCTTTTAATCTGATTTCTGACAGTCAACATGAAAAATCTACAGATTTTATGAAACTAGACTACAAATAACATAACACATCCTTCATTAATCCACCTTACCTGAAGTGTTATCAGCCAGTCTTTTTTTGTTTGCCTGTGATTAATGGTCTTTATGTTACATAGGAAAATGTTACATAAATACAACTACAAACAAAACCTTCCTCTAAATCAAATATGGTCACTCAGTTAAACGTGCATTCATCTTCCCTAAAAGCAAGTACCTCATCACAAGAGTGCCACTCAGTGCTTGATAAAACACCAAGTACGTCAAACACCAGACGTTGTGAGAACTGTGCTCCAAATTAATTCTGACTGCATAAGGGGGGGTTCAATTACTTGTTCCACCATCTTCCACAGCAGTATAATGTTTTATAAATTAAAAGAATTGATTAATTACAAAACCAAATTGATAATAAAGGTTGGTAAATTGTTCCTTTCTTTAGCTTCTGTTAATCTAGTTAAACCAATATTCCTATAATTTACCACCAAATTCTGTAGGGCAGCAACACAATCCTCTATTTGGTGTCTATAGTAGAGTGATACCTTTGATCTGTGTAAAGATACAGGACTTGTGCATGACAGAATGACTCAGAGATCCCCAAGCAAACAGATATGTGAATGGCTAAACGCACACCTAGTGGGCATTCAAAGGCATGCGCTGAATTGCATTTTAAGGTATTACCACAATCCTATCCCTAACTAAGCAAGTTACATAGTTAAGATAGAGACATCTATCTGCAAACTACCCCAATGAGAGGTACATTTCCCTGCCTTTCCAATTCTGCACTTAGCAGGGGGAAGACCTAATCTGACTTGGAAAATGTAAATGTGTCCTTAGGTGCCTGTAAATACAATGCCACAGATGCCTAGCTCACAGTGTAAGACCAGAATAAGTATTAGGGCCACATAGACAGGCTGGATAAATTCTGCATCTCAGAACTAAACCTGTGGCTTTGGACTCAACCAAGATAAAACAGTGAGTGCGAACAAAATCCTGCACCATTATACTTTCTGTCCACTTTAATTTAGCACCAGTCCTTGAACCTACGCAAGAAATGAAGCTTGCTCCTCCTTCCTTCACAGCCTGCAAGAATATAATGGGAAATGCTGCTACTTGATACAACCAAAGGCACCTAAGAAAGATCAAAATGTTAGAGTTTGTATGACGATCACAGTGCTTGTAAGCTTTATCTCACCACTAATCCCTAAGAGAGTCTTAATTTCCCCCAGTTTTAAAGTTTCTTGTAGGGTTCTTGTTTTCATTTTGAACCTAGAATGGAACATAGCTCATGTGTAGTTTTTCCTTGATTAGTGATGGTAAAAATAGATAATGAAACCTAAATAATATGTTCCTAATTAATAGTAGAAAATAAACAGAACTAGAAGTCACCATGCAAAATTTTCTTCTGCTATGTAACACGTAGTGAAAACCAAAGTTGATAAAAACACAAAGATAAGATAAACTCCTTATCCTTTCTCTAAGTTCCAGGCCTTCCAAATAACTCTTAATAACACCACTGATTAGATGCAAAATCAGAAGTCATAAGGTAGAAATTTAGATATCAAGACCCAACCAAGCATTTTGGTCAGTTTAAAAAATGAAGTCTGACAGGTGCAATTTATATAAGTTGCTCCTCTGCAAACAAGTTCCATGAAGTATTGGCTGGCATAAAGTGCAAAAGTATTATCATTAATACAGAAATAAAACCAAAATAACTTTGGGGTATTTTGCTTTTGCAGAGTTAAGGATGAGTTTTTTATAGAAATGTAATGTATTTTCATTTGTCCTATGTTAATCTGGTAAGTAAGAAATATATGCAGGTATTTGAAATTACAGATACTAATTCATAAATAAGGATGCTAACTTCTTTCTATGAATCGGAAACCTAATCATTGAAAGGAGGGAAAGGAAGAGAAAAATTTATTTTTATTAATATTATATATTCAACTTGCTTTCAGGCTATGTCACTTTCCTTTTCTGTAAAATTTTGCTTCCTGAGTTACTAGTGTAAGAAACAAATTTTAAAAAATCTCTAAGTCTAATCAGGTATAGATTATTTCACTTCAGATTCTTCTTCCTTCAAAAAGGAACTTGAATTTCATTGTTGAGCAAGATTAAAATATTTTTAGAGCCTATGGATCTTTCACTGATGGCAACCAGAAAAAGCTTACTGTTTATAAAATGGCAGTTCCACCATGGTAGAATAATTGCATTCATAACTGGAAAAACACATTTTATTTCCATGCCTACCCATAACACTTCTGCTCCTTTTCCTCTTCTATTCAGCAAAAACAATATACAGTAATCAAGCAGTCTACCGTGATAGGAACACTGGTATTTCATTTGCAAAATTTATTAAATTCCAGTTTGATTTTGTATAAGATAAAATAGATTAAAAAATAAGTTTTTTAAGAACTGAATATTCATAACTAACCAGAAGATTCAATTACCTTCCATTACTTTGGATTCATTTAAAATGTGTCAAAGTGCTTGAAGAACAAACCAATCCCTTAAAGGAACCACCTCACCTTACTGGAAACCTTGCAGATATGTTGATCAGAGGTTATGAAGATGATGAGAATCCTGCCTATTTCATAGCTCACAGTTTCCAAAGATAGATACTCTCTCTGGTTAGTACCTACATCTCAAAACAGAGTGGTCTAAAAGGTTAAATTTATAAGTCCTTTCCAAATCAAGCCACATCTCACTTGCCAATTCAGAATTTGGAAACTAAAGCATTAAATGAGTCAGACTCAGCAGTTAGAGCAGAAGAGAAGAATTTATATTGGAAAAAAAAATTCCATTAGCCATGGAGCTACGTAACCCCACAGTTTTCCTATTACATTTACAGTGTATTGGAGTTAAAATTCTTTTTTAGCTGCAATTCTGTATTGGACTATAAAGCCATGAAAAGTATTATACCCAGATGCTTGAATTATTCCAACAGTAGATAAAAATAGTCTGCCAAATTTTAATGCATTGCTATCATACTTGAAATATTAAAAAACAAACAACCAAAACCAAACCACAAAAAACCCCAAACAAAGAAAAACCCCAAACAAACAACACCCCCTCCCCCCAAAAAAACCCCAAACCCCAAATCTTTCTTACTATTTGAAAGAGGTTTTTTTAAATAAGAACACTACTTTTGCTTTTTTTGGGAGAGCAATATTTTTTCTCTTGCATCAAGATGCAAATTCAACAGCCTTATGACTTTTGATCCAAAACATATCAATAAAATTGGAGTGTTGCTGTCACCATTTCCAATCTCCAACTGATTCATTTCAATTTTACATTAGATAGGATGACTACATGGACACCTATGAGATAATAAATGCAATCCAAGGGCCTGATTGCACAGCAAGATTGAGGAGATGCAAAATTTAGGATGCACTATAAACTGAACTTCAATATTCACGTGAACATAAATTAACTTCAGGAGTCCTTGTTTTCTACAGCAAGTATGTTGCTTTTCATATCCCCTTAATATGATTACATTAAAATGCAGACAGGAGCTATTGTTTATGACAATTGCAGATTTCAAAATTTTGACTGTGAGCACAGCTGAGAAAAATTCTCCTAATCCTGAGAACATTTCCAGGAGTACAGCAATGTCTCCCTGTGGATAGCTGACCCTGCCTGGATAAGGAAGGTTTCACGGGCCAAGATAAAGTGATGGAGTGATCACTCACCAATTACTGTCATGGGCAAAACAGACTCAACCTGTGGACAAATTAACTGAATTCAATACCAAACAGACAAGAGTAAGAAAAATAAGAAATAATAAAAACTCCTCCAAAGGGTTTAACTTCACTGACAATATTCCCTATGTACTCCTTCCCCAGCAGAGCAGAATTGGGAATGGGGGCTGCATTCAGTTCATCACATGGTCTTTTCTACTCCTTCCTCCTTAGAAGGAGAACTCCTCTCACTCTTCCCTTCCTACAGGAGACAGTCCTCCATGAACTGCTCCAACGTGAGTCCTTCCCATGGGATGCAGCTCCTCATGAGCCGCTCTAGCATTGGTCCCTCCCAAAGGGTGCAGTCCTTCAGGAACAGAGTGCTCCAGCATGGGTCCCTCATGGGGTTAATTGTGTCTCTTGTCAAACCATAGAATAACAAAGAAAACAACAGAAACAATTAATTTACTTTACATTAATCTTCAGGTTGAATTATTTGATGTTTCTGCAATGAATTTTAGCAAAACCAAAAACTGCATATTTGGGGTTTAAGGCTGACTTGTTTCCATACTTGTGAAAAAGCACTACTTTATAGCTGTCATTATAAATTCCTCTTTATAGGAAAAAAAAGCATGTTGGGAAAAGTACGTATAGAAAGTTTGAAAACACAATAATGGAAGATTTTTTTTTACTATTTTAAAACAATGTTTAACACACACACACAAAAAGGAAAAGTATACATGTAGCAACAGAATAGAGAAGAATTAAATATAATTTTCAAATCTATATATGCAATTCCTATCTATGTTATCTATTCATATAGTACATTAATACATCTATTATTATTTTAAAGATATATACAGGCACCAAAGTCCCTTAAAAGTTGAAGTTCTGAAATACTCTAAAAAGCAGCAGGAAAAACAAATCTTACAAAAGTACAGAAAAATCTTTTTTAATTAGTCTTTTGAAATAGTGTATTAGTAGTCGACATGATACCTATATTTGCAATCACCCCCTGGGCCTTGAAATTGTGACTAAAATTTTAAAAGTTAGCTGTATGGAAATGATAACTCCAGCCTATTTTTTAACTCTGCCACACAACTAAAATCACACGGTAATGATCAACACTCACATCTAAAAATTCTTACTTTTCATAAACTTTTAATTGGCTGCCTAGTACTAGACTCATTAATATAGTTCAGCCATGATTAGGTTTCTCAAACACAGACCTCTAAGAAATCAAAGTACATTTGCCCAATCAAAACTCTTTAATAGAATCAACCCTTTTAGGATAAAGCTACTAGAATTTTGATAATGCTAGTGCTGTTATGCCTACCAGTGCAGCAATTACTGGTCTTGATCTCTAATTAGTTAAAATTTGCTATTTAGAGACTCTCATGAACTCTCTTTGCAAGATTTCTTCCGCACTTCTCTATCCTTAACTAAGATAAAGCAATAATACTTCTTTAGTATTACAGAACTGATTTACCTCATTATTTCGATTGTTTTCAACTTCTACAATACATCTGTATAGTTGGACTGAATGATAGCATGCAGCAGGTAATAAAAATCATGATCACAGCAGCCTAGAGTGTTCTAACACACTGCATTATACTTCAAAGTATTATATTCAAATATCTAAATAATCACTACAGATTTTCTCAATAATTAAGCCATTCAAAAATTCTCAAACTAAGTTTTCCACCTCAGAGACTCACATTTTCTAAAGTATCCTAAGACATGATATCCCCTGAGTACATGTCATGAAAAAGCCATCTGAGTAATCACTGTGCTAATAGAAACAAAAACTAAACCTTACCTGAGATAACTCGTTAATATCCACAAGTCCACTGTTGTCTGAATCAAAAGAATTGAACATTTGATCTACAAGAAGTTTCTTTAATGCCATTTTCTCACCAACAGATTTATCTTTTGATTGTGCAATGTATCTCTGGTTTTGTAGATCCAGTAATATGTTTTTCACTTCAGTGTATTCAGTAGGTTTGCATTTATCCCCTGAAAAGAAAATACACAAAACAAGTTTATTTGGAACTTGATTTCTGTTAAAAGTTTGAAGGTAAACAAAACCAAAAAGCAAAGAATTAACTTCTTATAGCACTAAAACAGTGTTCTTTTAAGACATGAGAAATTCTTTCTGTAGTAGTTTGATCCATAGCATTTCCTTGTCTGGACTTCAAATTAAGACAAAACAATTTATTGCAGTTTTAGATACTTTCTTAGAGAAGGTTTTCTGCTTACAGAAACGAAAGAAAACTTTTATCAGTTTCCAAACTCATACTTTTTTTATTTATCATTCTGGAAAGGTCCGTCTGAAGATTTAATAAAGTTTTACCCTTGGTAAAGCTTTTCATGTAAATGGAGAAATGTAATGTATGCAAAAAACCCCACCAAATATGATAGAAAAATATATGCTATATATATTTCATAATAATATTTGACTTCAGAAAGCAGAAATTACTCATGACTGCTCATAAGGTATCTCTACCTTTTCATTTATTGGACATAGCAAGCTTATTTGAACAAGAAAAGGTGGGATTGCCAAAGAAGAGAAAGGATATCTCTGACAAGATCTGATCTACTCTTTTCATTATCAAGTCTTCTATAAAGTGGAAAATGTTACAGAAATTTCCTGCATACAGTGATTACAGTCAGTACTTATTTTAAACCAAAGCACAAAATTATGTATGCCTGGTGTTCTCTTATGTCAGCTGCTGCATATTTTAAATTGGATAGAGAAACAGTTTAAAAGGGTTTGTTTGGGGTTTTTTATTAAGATAATCTTAGGATTTTGAAAGGATTTTTTATAAGATTAGACATGTAAATATGTACCAGTATAATACCATGTATTTGTTGCAGATGTATATTTGCAGTTAGCCAATACTTAACTTCAAGCAGTGAATTCAAGACTAGAGCAATATACTGATTAGCAAAGAAAGCTATTTTGCAATCTTCTTTTTAGTCACTATTATGAAGATGAGAAACAACTATTTACCTCATGGAAACTGCATATTTTGCAAGCAGATCTTCTAAGAAACATCTAATTTACATGTATAGGGCTGGAATTTATCATTTTGGTATATTTAACGGTATATGCATCATTATGGTGACACTGTGAACATCTTCACAGCCATTACAAAAGGAAGAGAGAGAAAATGTTCCTAAATGCTTCTCACTATCCTAGAAAGACTCAGATCTAGAAGAGAAAGATTTATGATACAAATTAAATCATGGAAGAAAAAATGTTTTTTTTGGAATCAAAACCACTCTAGCCTTTTTTGTTTCGGTTTTTCTAAAAGCCACCAACTGCTATGTAGCTATTTAAGTAACAGAAATAGACAAACCCAAGCTGTATTTAACCGACACCCTAAGCTATGCATACTATTTGCATATTTGTCCTCAACTGCCAGGGGCATGAAGGTTGAGGCCATACAATTCATAAGAGTTGAGTTCTGCTTGACTGCTTTTCGGGGGTCTAATGCAGAAATACTCAGTAGGGAAACATGTTTATTCCTCAGGCATTCTGAAGCTGCACTGAGCAAACCTTGCCATCTGAATGGATGCAGCTCCAGGTGGTGGGGAGGGAAAAGAGCACTTAACTTGAACATACTCTAATTCATTTGGGTGAACTCCAAGAGACTGGGCCAGAAAACAAGTACCATCTTTGTCTCCCCTAGATAACTTTTCTGGCTGTGGAGTCCTCAAAAAGACAGTCTGGCTTCACTCTGCTGCAGGTGATGACTAACTCCATTTTGCCTACACTCGTGGCAGGGCTGGGATGGCAGGGAAGACAAGACAAATCCAATTTGATAGTGTACTGCTCAGAGCTAGCTACCACAGCCAGATTTTAGCCCCTGTAAATATCAGTCTCATTCTGCAGGTTTAAAACTGCAAAGAGCTATTCTTTAGAGATAGAGAAAAGAGTAAAAGAGTTTTCTTAATAATATCTGTTAAATCATGGATTTGTCACAGTAGCATTAACAAGTTGCTTCATGTCTGAGTTTAAAAAAGAAACGCAACTCACACTGACAATTTTTTTTCCATGAAGTACAGAACTTTGTCCCTCACTTTAATGACTGATCAAGAATTGAAAAGAGGTTCCCATCTCTACAAAGGCAATAATGATGCTAATGTTCATTTAAATAAATAAGATTATTTAATTATAAATTCTGGACAACTTTTGCACAAATATTTCCATGAGTGATTTTACAAACCATGTAAATTTAGAGGAAAACCAATTAAATTTATGTATCACATGATCATGAAAAACATTGCAATTATTAGTTGCGTTTCCTACTTTTAACTCAAAATAGAGTTTATGGAAAGAAGTTGTAAATGGACTTTGATTGCAGTCCAAAAAAGACATTTTAATGTACTTAAGACATTAACTTTACATCTAAAACTTAAGGAAAAATGAACTAATGTATTCTGTCACAACACCTGGTCAGAGGGAGCATAATTCAGAAAACATCTTTTTGACAACATTTCTTTTTTGTACGCTTCTCCTTGCATAGCACAAACTTCTGTGGCTGGTATAATAGTCATAAAAGAGCAATTACATATTGCATATTTATAAACTATCTATATATTTTCCCAGAAGAGAAAAATATTTGCATCATTTTTCAATATAAAACATAAATGCTGTCTAATACAAAATAATCTGAGAGACTGCTATTGCCACAAGTTTGGGTACTTCCTGTAGACAAATTTCATTCGCAAGTTAAGCAAAGTAATCTGTTAGAACTACTATATTATTTATATTTTGATCTAACACCCATCTATGCATTTTAAAAATGCACTTTAAGCCAGTGAGAGATGAACTTTCAGTTTATGATCTTAGCTAACTACAGTTGTGTTAAACCAGGTTTCCATGGCTATACTACATTTAAACCTTTTCCTTTTATACATAATTGAAAGTAGTCTTTACGCCAACATCTGGAATTTAAGGACAAACATGATGGATGGATGGATGTTACTGACAGATAAGGGAATCACAAGGAAACAGTGAAAGCCTCCTAGTGAACACAGGGCACAATTTCATTAACAAATTGCTCTCTTATCTCATTGTCATGACTGCCTTTTACTGCAATATTTGAGGAAATGTGAAGCTGATTTTTAAATTACAAGAATGAGGCTGTTTACAGGAGACCTCCCCCAGGCTGGAGTAGCAGCACAGAGAAAAACTCAGTTGCTTTATTTATGTTCTAATTTAGTAAGCATTAGTTGTGAAACAGTTGTCTCAATGACTCACAAATGGTGAATGGGGATTAAGTATGTCAACCTTTATAGTGATGAAAAGTAATTTATGCTTAACAAAATTGAGAAAGACAAACTACTGGGAATATACTACAATTATATTACTTCCAAAAAGGCCTGCTAAATTCTATATAATTAGCTTCATACATGAAAGGGTAACCCACACGTACATAATTTACTAACTTAATTCAGTTTTCTAGTACTTTTTCCTTTCATTTTTGAACTAGAATTCCTGAAAGAATAAATAGTTATTTTCTGAAAAAAATCCTAGAAAGGAATATAAAAATAGAGAAAAAAACCCTAAAAAATTGCTTTTCTGTTTGTTTCATTCATGGGAAGGACCAGTTCCTTCCTAGAACTACACACCAGTTTTTGTCACACAAACAAAAAAACAAACACACCCAAAACAAGCAAAAACCCGAAATTAAAACACTCTGCTATGATTTATTTCACGATTTTTCTGATACTGTCTGTGCAATCACAGGTGGTGTGCAGAAACCTAAAAGTGACAAACCAAACACAACGGAATCTAAGTGCAGGTCTGCAGTTCCATATCTTGTACTTTCTGAAATAGTGATATTCCTAGGGTTTACTTCATTCAAACTCAAAAGTAGTAGAAAAATGGAAACATTTGTTGTTTCCTTCCATTCAGTGCAACAGTTTTGTAGCTGTATCTCTGTTACCTAGGAAACAGCTGAAAGTTAGCTTTTGAGTGCTATTGTCCTTCTAGACAGTATTGAATAGCGGTACCTGCCTACAACAGAAAAAAAATGTTCTGTTTGACAATCAGTCTTCCTTAATTTGTAAGAGAAAAAATTATCAAAAAATTGACTAATTATTTATGAGAATATGGGAAAGGAATATACACATTACAGCTGCAGACAAGTATTAAAGAAACAGCTAAGACAATAGTTTAGGGAATAGTCCTTACATCCAAAGTCAGACATCAAATTCTTATATCTTTTAGATTTTAGAAAAACATTAAGAAAAAAACAATGCACATATTTAAAAAACACAATAAAGCAAATAATTCAATTTCTCTTTTCAGTTCTTTTACCACATTCATAATCAATACTTTAGCCTTTCTTTGCCTGAGCCACTCCATTTAGCAGGAACAACCCTTATGTCAGAAAGCTAATACTCATGGCATGTCTATCCCTACAAAAGTCATCAGCTGCTGAGACACAATCTGATTGTCAGCTATGATTTTGCACTGAGTTTTATCTCTATCGATACATTTTTATCTATATCGCACAAATGGTTTTCGCATTATTCTTTAAAATTCAAGTAACTTTGGATCTCTCAGACATGGCAACCACTTTTCAGCAAAGTATATCTCACATGAGCACTTTAAAATAGTCCAAAACCAACATATACATAAATCGGATTCGAGGAAATGGCATAGACCTGGTAAGCAACAGCTTCTAACCTTCTACATTATGAACATATTCAGAATAATCTAATTAGTAAAACAATTTACTGCAAAATCACAAATTATATTGCAAGGAGCAAACATGAGAAATCAGTCCAAGACAATATATATATATAACTATACATACACACATATAGAAACTAATACAGATATGCAGACATACACATTGATAGGTACGTAGACATGCACATATCTGATTAATTCAAGTTCAAACATAACATAAGAGGCAACTTCAAGGTCTTCATGCATTCAGGTATTTCTCAACATCTGTCTATAGATAAAGCATGAAAGTTGTAATCTTACTTGTAGCCCTAACAAATAAAGGGACACTTCAGACAACTGAAATTGCTTAGGTTTATCTGAAAAAAACTTCAACTTCAGATATCGTTTCGCAATATCTTATTTTTCAATATAAAGCTCATATCTTCCAAATCTAGAGGTCAGAATTTTGACTCTTATTCTTTGATCTCCCCACTGAAGCTCTGGAACTAGAAGGGAAACAATCTTACCTGTACATAGAACAGAATTTTTGACCTATGGCCATCAGAGTCTGAGGCAGGTGGAGAGGAAAGCTTTACACTCAAAAGCAAATAAAGAGGGATTAACATCAAAGCTTCTCCCTGTTGAAGTTATGTTTTAAATTAAAGGTGAGAATTTGAGAACTTTCTACCATTTTTTTAAAAATATGAGATTTCAGGCCTGCAAATTTCGGCTCAACAGCTGCTCAGCTTCACACATCCAGAGTGACTTAAAAAAGGAAAGAAAAAAGACATTTTGTTTGGCTTATGTTCTTAACCATTTCAATTTTTCAAAACTAAAAATCGTAAGATAAAAGTAATAGTTCCACTTAATTCCAGATACTGGCACAAGTCTGGACACTTATCTGGAGACAGCTTTTCAGTGCCTAAGCAATCAATAGTTCAAATATACTATTCAGATCTTCCTTAGAGAAATGCCATTTAGGTTAAGTAACAGAAGTTGTAATAAATTTGCATTAAAATTCAGCAAAAAAAAGTAACTTAAAATCAGTTTCAAAAAGTACTGAAATCAGATTTTGAGTAGATTTGTGCTGTCCTGGTTGTTAATGCAGAGTAGCTATATCACAGATCTCTTGACGGAAGAAAATAGGTCATCTAAACTTTCACCTTCAAGATGGCATTTGAAAGCTATAGCAAGTTGCCAGTAATGAACAAAACATCATTTTCCACAGCTGAGAAAACAGTGAATGTTGGGGTTGTGTGGACTGCATGTTAGCATCACAAACACTGTAAGCAGTGCTAGTCTGTAACCGGAGAATGAAGGACTCTTCTACAGGATTGACCCGGTTGTGAAACAACTCAAACCCACACTTTCATACTGTCATTATCACTTCTCAGAACTTCTCATGTCTTTCATGTATACCATGGCAAAGATGAGATGAAAATGGGTGCATTTTACAAATAAAGGGGTTTGGTTTCTTTCTTATATCCAGCTCAAGCTTTTAGATCAGTTTTTCTATTTCTTTCATACATCTTTAAAAGATTAACCTTCTGTTTCATCAGTAAACATTCATGTATAACATTAATAAGACAATCTGGGCTTCCTTGTCCTTTTTAAAAGAAATTTGAGAGAGAAAAAGAGAAAAGCAGTGTGTCCCAAAGGAAGACATTATTAAAAATGAAGGTTGAGACAGAAGTTTAATGCAGCATTTTATTTTCCCCTCTAGTGGAGTTAATGTAACCATTGCTGCTGTTAGTCTTCCTCCCACAGGGCTTAAACAATTTTTGACTTGAAGTATCTAAAGTGATGCTATAAAAGTTGTAAAATGCTATAGGCCTACAAAAAAAAAAAAAAAAAAGGCACTTCACATCCAGCAAGGAAGCACTTGTGGAAATGTTCAACAAGCATGTTTGTGACACCTGAAGACATGGCTGAATGGTGAAGACTGCGGTGGTCATGGTGTCTCAGGACCCTTGTCCCACTTTGCCTGAAGACAATGCTGGTGCTGGGTTAATAGCTGGACTTAATGAGTTTAAAGGTCTTTTCCAACCTTATCAATTATCTGATTCAAATCAAAGCAATCTGAAGGTAATAAGAATCCAACAAATCTTCCTACCAATTTAAGATCAGTTTTTCATGTTACCATGTTGTTTGATTAGAGTAAAATGAAGGGGATGCTTGATTGAGTTTCTTTAAATTTGTGCTAATTCTAATTTCAACTTATTATAATCTTCTTGCTTTCTCACTGTGACTGATGGACACAGTGTTTTTGTGCTAACTATGACTTAGTTAATTCTGTCTTCCAAACCTAAAGATGACTGCCTTCTAGCCATAACTCAAGTGTCAGACATACCAAGATGTCTACATGAAAAGTGCCAAGCCTGTCATTACAATTAACCTGCCAAAACGAAGTTATATACAGACCAGCTTCTGCATCTGAAGAGAACACATCTAAATATGTTATTTCAGCTTTAACTTAATTTTGTTTATGGATTTTGATGTCTGGTAACGTATGCCCCAAACAGAGGTAAGTTTCAAAGTATGCATGCAATGAAATTAGAGTCTAAATAGTTTTAATGATTCTGTAATCATATGTCTTTCCTTGAATAATACTTTTTGTTTTACACCATTTTTAAGGAGCAAAAATCTGTTTAGGAGAAAAACAGATGTACTAAAAAAAAATCAAGGTATGCTCCTAACTAGAGGATAACAGCTGACTTGACCATTTGTGGAATAAAAGACCATAAAACAACTATTATCAAAATTTTTAGATGTTAAAAACACGATCCAGGTCTGTATTGTTTTATGTCAATAAAGAGCGGAAAGCTTTCATGATTTTTTTATTACTCTCACAATCCAATAAAATATTTCTTATTTATATTTGTGTTGCCCAGTTAATGATTTTTTCTTGAGAACATATTAGGGATCACTGAGCCGCATGCTGAGATTGTGGAAGCTTACCTTAGTACAACATAACACATACATTGCTTCGTGAACAGGTATGGTTACAGTATTTTATATAAAGTCTCTGAAATAGGTGGTCCAGTTTACGTAAGGAAGCATAACAGTGATCACAAGATAACATCCAACACTTTAAAATAGGGACTTTCAACCTGTCAACTAGTATGTGCCACAGAGCAATTCTGGGTACAACAATCCCCTCGCAATAGACAGTGTAAACTGACAGTTTTCATTCTATACCTCTCTTCACAGATAACTGAAGAGAGGTAGTATAAGATTTCAAAATATGTAACCTGCAAAAGGGATACAATTATTATCTATTTGTAGAAGTGTTACACCCACACCTGCTACTTGTATTTTGCTCCTTTCAAATTCTGACTTCAAAGTAAATAGGCTTCCAGTCTCTAAAAAAAAATTCTGAATGAAAAAAAAGGACATTATAGGTTGTCTTTTGGCATATTTCTCTTTAGGGGGATTCTCATCTCACACCATACTAAAATGCTGTGCCCCACCACAAGTTTAGTAAAGTTTCTGCACAGTCTTGAAGCCATACAGGCTCAGCTGGTTTATGGAGAAAGAGCCATGTTCTCCCACCAAGAAGTTTTACCTCACCAGAGAGCAGATGCCAAGAGTAGAGCAAGAGCAGAGAATCTTTCAGGGACTGAATTACACTAATATCTGCATACTGAAAAAACCCTTAAGTGTGAAAGAAAATTATGTATATTTGTTAAGAAAAAGTATCAATTTTTGCTAATAACACTTAAAATATCTGATAGATCCCTAAAATGACAAATTAGTGAAAAGGGCCAAGTTTTCATCAAAACTACTGGAGAAATCATTACATACAAATTCTTCCTAAATATAACGGAAAAACTAATTTTCAAAATACCTTACCTTACCATATGACTATATTATTCTGGAATAAAATCAGTTCCAGTTTCAAATGTGATTTTTGAGTTACGTCTGTTACAAGACAGTAGCAGCAGTGCTGGTTAGCAGAACTACAACAGCAGGAAAGTAATGAAAGACAAGGTGTGGATAACATAAAAACTTCACACATAAATCCATTGTGAAAAAACATTTGTTTCAATTTTCAAATTGCTAAACAACAGGTGCAAATGTCAAACAGGGTAACAAATAAGAGTAGATACATAAAACATTAAATGTTAATGAAAAGTAACCCCCTGACATGTGATATTGCTATTACAGTTCCAGAGAAAACACATTGGAAAATTATGTCAGAAACAGTGTATGTAAGTATGTATATTTGTGTGTACTAATGATAATAAAGCAACAGCCAGGTTCATATGCAAATAAGAGAGAAGATAACTTATTGTTCAAACCGTTTAATGTTTGGAAAGGTGTCAATTACCCTGCTAAGCTTGGGACAATCATATCTGCATAATACTGCTTAAGATATCATTGCGGAGCAAGTTTAGCTGCTGTTATATTTTTCTTGTTTCAGAAAAACTGGAACACTGTGGGAACACTTTAATGAAGTACTAGCTGTTGTATAGAAATAATTGGAGCTATAAACAAGTATTCTCAGTTCTTATTTTTGTACTAAATAGAAATTAAATCCACAAACTCATTTAAGAAACACTAGAAAGCAACTTGATATATAGATTTCATCTTAGTTGGTTGCTTGAAATAGCAGACACAGATTTGATATAGCTAAAATTTCCTCCATTTTAGCTCCTTATATCGAACAATACCATGTAAAGAAATTATTATTTTGAAAAAAGATATTCCCTTTTCATACATGAGAGAAAATGCTCAAATACAATTGGACTACTACTATCAGATTACTTAGTGGATTTGTTGAAACTCTATTCTACTTTTGTAAACTCATTCTAGACGAAAAGTAATGTTCAAGAAATTCACAGAAAACATGTACTGTGTAAAAACATATTTTATATGCATTGAAAAATGGTGAAAAAATCTCTAGAGATTCAGTCTGACTGAATTCTGCATAATAGTACCAGATTTTTCTCATTCTAACTAATAAGACACACAATGCAAATGTTCGAAAATCCCTGCCTAAAAATAAAAAGCATGTATTAATTACTATTAGCCTTGAAGTCTTCTAATTCTTGTATCCATAGGCATACAAAACTGATTTAAAGACTGAAGCCTTTAGAAAAAACAGTGCATTGGAAAGAAGATTGTACTGTGACGTGTACCACGCTGTGTTAATGGATGACAATCTTATATTAAGGATATGTAAATTTACGCAGGTTTAACCTAAATTTGTCTCTAAACCATAACTGAAAAAGGAAGAAGAGGAAAAAAAAAGGCGAAAAAGAGCTTCATATTACTCTAATTCTGAGATTATTTTCAATTTAGGTAGTTTCCAGAGCTTCCTACTAGTGACAAGTAATCTGAATTTAGTCTGTCACCTGACGTGGAGACTGAATTCTATTACAACCAAGGGCTACCACAATATTCACATAACAGAGTTAAGGAATGTTATTGCTGCTCTTAATATTATTACTATTAGTGTTAATACTATTATTATTATTCCTATTCTGAGAAAAGAGTGGGATTAAATAGTAAGAGTAATTTTGTTTACAAGACACTCCAGTAGCCCCGAAAAAGCAAGCTTTCCAGAAAGACCTACTTTACAAATAACCTTGAGAATGAAATTCAATCTTTATTTCTCTTCTTTTTCTACATCCTCTATCTAATAAAGGGAAAATGTTGAGAATGAACATAAAACCATCTTTTATAAATTAGTAACTATTATGAAAAACCTTCTTAAGTTGAATAAATACTGAGATGTTAGAAGTCATTGGTACTATTGCTGTCTTGCTTTTTTTGGAGTTGTAAATATGGATGTTCTTTGGATCTGGGTTAACAGGGGGCTGTTTCTGGATTTTCTTTTAAGGGAAAACATGAATCCAAAAATTCTCTCTTCCATAATTCTCATAAATTATTAATCCATTATATGCATTGGCAGGAAATAAAATTAACAACATTTAGATACAAATTATCACCTTTATAAATTAATAACCTTACTTTGCCTTGCAACTTTACCCACTCTGTTGTCAGGAGAGGTAGTCAAGATCCTCTCACAAATACTGAAAATTTATTTTTCAAGTCTCAAACAGATAGTAAATGTTAACCAAATTGAATTACCAGTAACCAGAATTATCTGAGATCCAAAGTGAACCTGCGCATTTATCTTTTGGAAATGCTAAGAGTTAAGAAATATTTTCAGCCTTGTAAGGAATTGGACAATATATCAGTGTGTAAATTGCAACATGGCCACTTGTGCATATACTACACATAACATAACACTGGGCTGGAATAAAAAGGAAAAGGCTGGAAAGCAGGGGCACCTGACATGCAGTTCTTTAAGAGATCCCTTTTTGTTAAATTAATGATTCTTTAAAATTCTAAGGCACTGTCACCATTCGTCAATTCAAAACTTTAGTGACTTCAAGAAATGCCCAATTAAAATTACTTTGATTCCCACCCAGGAATAAAAATCTTTGTTAAAAGCTGTTAATGATAGCTAACTCAGCAGGGATACACCTCTGTTGAGAATAAACAGAAACTGCAAGAAACCACAATAACTACTTCCGAGAAAGGGATTATCTAGTTACATTTGTAGGTCAGCTGAAGTATGTTGTAAAACTTCAAAGCAGTTTCATCCTTTCTGACTTGTAAGAGGTTTAAAAACATCGGTTATTCTTCAAAAATCCACCAAGACAAATGGTCAAGAATTTAGAGACTGCATTTGAGATCAAATGCTTGATACATGGCCAGCTTCATAGTATCACAAGTCTTCTGAAAAGAGCATCAGTAATTTGAGAAGAAACACTCACAAAGGTGGAATTTGGTGTTTAATATGAACTCATCACCTACACCAAATTCACTGTCTAATTTTATTCTGAAGTTATGTAAATGTGAAGAGGCTTCTTCTGGAAGGGCCTTTCAAGTTTAAAAATAAATAACTTTTTTCAATCCCCTTGAAGAATGCTTTCTATTTGGATATACTATGTATCATGAGTGAGGAGGGGTGTACCCAAACTCCAAACTAAGTAACAGAAAATATCTCATTACGAAGAGAACATGTCACCTTAATGGCCTTAATTCTCATGTTCAGTAAATTAGCGTGTGTCAACAAAGTGAATTACTCCCTATTCTCAGCTGAAAATAAAGCTGACCTGACCTTAAAGAAGGTGGGGACAGCCTGCCTACGCCTGAACAAGTGCCCAGGCTTCAGAGGTATCCCTGAGGCATCTTGGCAGGCTCAGTCTCAGATCCTGAACAGGTGCCAGAGGGCAACAAGAATTTGAAGAACTTGAAAAGATTTAAATGTGAAAGGCCTGATACTAAAACACTGCAAAAAAGTGAAATCGTCTCACCAAGTCACATTCCTTACCAGGCAGTGGGAGGCGAGCATGGCATGACACTGACACCTCTGCTTCTAGAGCCTTACCCACTTGTTGGCTCAGATCAACACGCTTGGTTTTCACAGGGGAAGCTTCTTAATTACAAGGTATGAGCTCAGGTGCATTTCAGATGCTGTGAGCAGACATTCTGGCCATAAAACTGAGAAACCCGTCTATACCTTAACTGGGTATAATCTTCTAGGTTACCATGAGATAGTTCTAAGGGACTAAGAAAAAGGCAGATAAAAAAAGCCTCAGGATAAGTTTGGAATTCCACACATGCCACGTTTGTTATGAACAGTAGACCAAGCAATTCCTGACCTGTGAAGGTCACAAGCAGGTTAGAAAATTTATCATTCCATTCTTTCCCCAGGGGAAAAAGAGACCAAATACATAAAAAGAAAATAATCATGATAAGGACAATTATTTTTAAAAGTCAGTAGGTCTGATTAAAAACAATCAAAAACCACTAAACTTTTTTCTTTAAAAAAATTAGTATTTTAAATCAGGACAGAAAGACAAAATTAAGTATGTAGGTGGACCTACCAACTTCTTTATCCATGCATGAGCACAGAACATCCTCAATAGATACTGCTGAAGCCAAACTACATCCCAATAACAAACATTTCTGAAATACACCATTTCAACATATACATTAAAAATAAGTATATACTGTGATTCATGCTGAACAAAGCACTATCAACTGCTACACTGTCACTTTGCTACAAATCTCCTTGCAAAGGGTCAGATACAGGAATCTGAATTCAAATCTGAGCATGAAGTAATTTTATGTTGCATATCTCAGCAAAAGAGTTGAGGAACACTCAGAAACCCTTCTCAGCAGAAAATTTTCCCAGTTTAGTATTCACAAGTGCGTATATATTTAGCCAGTTATTTGGGTGTTCTTTTATCTCATCATCAAGGCATGCTGCCGTGGTATGACCTTCTGGAACACAGTCCATGGTAAATATATCCCTTCAAAGCTGCTTCTCATCACACAATACTGATGGGGACTTTTTTTTTGTCAAAGGTAGTCCTATAAGTAGAATTTCACCCGATATATGTCATATAACCATTTCTTGGTGTGAATTATTTTCAGATATGAAGAAAAATATTTCTTCAGAACAGAAGTATTTGGTCAGCAACAAAAATGGGCTGTTTGAAGAGCAGCTCTCTAAACAGATGTGGTTTCTGTTATTGTCCTTTTGCAGTCTGATACTAAAATCAGGTCCAACTGATTTAGATTAGTATTTGTTTAATGCTAAAAATGTCATGCTCAGCAAATATAAATGTTACGTGTTCAGAAAAACTTACATTCTAAAGGTAAATTCGCAGCATATGATCATACACCTCTTTCCCTTACCCTTTTCTATTTCTCTACCACTCATTTTTCCTTGATGGTTTCTGACTTGTTAAATGAGTTTGTTTACTCACTACAGTATGATTAACTACATTAAAAACAAAAGAGTACTTACACTCTTGTATTGGCGCTAAATTTCTGACTATCAGAATATTTCGTTCCTCATTTACTCAGTGAACTAATATGCAAGATTCATCTAAGAACCCAACACTGAACATTCTTACATGTTGCTGCAGTTGCTCTAGATTATCTTCCCCCACCCCTAAGCAAAGACTGCAAAAATTCTCAATGTGCTTTCCCTGTGGATATAATGTTTCAATCAAACAGATGGGTGGATTTCTTCAATCTTTCTAACAAGAATTAATGGAAATTAAAAAAGGATTTATTGACTAGTGGCAGATGGCTGAAGGATTTTGCTTAGGTACAACTCACGTAAATTACAAAAAAAGCAAATTCAACCTCTTGCTGCGGACAAGAGGTTACTCCTGCATTAAATTAGGAACATTTTGTTCACTGTTAAAAGGAAGTAAACACTTCACAGCTGAACATTGCTTATTGCAAAAGTTATGTGCTTGGGAACACTACAGCAAGGGAACAAGAAATTTGCTTTCTATTTCACAGGGTTACAGAATGGGAATGGTTGGAAGGGATCACAGTGGGTCACATCTGGTCCAACCTCACTGCTCAAGCAGGGTCATCCCAGAGCACATGGCACAGGATTGCATCCAGACAGTTCTTGAGTATCTCCAGTGAGGGAGACTCCACACCCTCTCTGGGCCATCTGTTCCAGTGCTCACTCACCCACACAGTAAAGAAGTTTTTCCTCATGTTCGGGTGGAACTTTCTGTGTATCAGTTTCTGCCCACTGCCTCTTGTCCTATCGCTCAGCACCACTGAGCAGAGCCTGCAAACATCCCCTTGGCACCTCCCTTCAGATACTGGCAGACATTGATGAAGTCCCCTCAGTTGTCTCTCCTTGAGACTGAACAGGCCCAGCTCCCTCAGCCTACCCTTGTAAGAGATGCTCCAGTCTCTCAGCCATGCTTGTTGCCCTCCACAGACGTGCTCTAGGAGCTCCATGTCTCTCTTCTCCTGAGGAGCCCAGAACTGGACACTGCACTTCAGATGTGACCTCTCCAGGGCTGAGCAGAGGGGCAGGATCACCTGCCTTGCCCTGCTGGAATGCTCTTCCTGATGCACCCCAAGACACCATTGGCCTCTTGGCCACAAGGACACTGCTGGCTCACGGACAGCTTGGGGTTCACCAGAACCCCCATGTCCTTCTCTGCCGAACTTCTTTTCCATGCCCATGTAAAATCTAACAGCTCTGAAATTTTAGAACACAGTTTGATTTTTTTTGTCTTCATAGTAATTTATTATTATGCAGAAAATTGATCTCTTCATTGATAAAAATTATATTTGGAAAGAAAATATTATCTCTGCAGAAATAAAGAATATTTATAAACCAAACATTAAGTAGATTCTATAAAATATTTTAATAATAACTACATTTTTTTACTCATTCACAAAGGTCTCGATAACCTAATATAATATTAAGTTACAAGTTCTGAAGCCTCAGAAATTATACATAAAAAAGATAATCATTTATTAATAGGTCCCCATTAAATGTTTATGTTTCTTGAATTAAAAAAAAAACGGAGCTCTTCTATTTTATGTTGTTGAAATTACAGAAAGTGATCAGAGAGCTAATCTCTTTCTAGCAAAAAAAAAAACAATCAAAAATACCTTCTGTCAAGACAATAGTATTTAACTTATATGTTCATTTAAAAATAATTTTTATTTTAATATTTTTCTTATAATCCATTTAATTTTTAAAAGCACACTAGAAACTGGTTAAGATCATGGTTTGGGGCACTTGTTTACTGTTTGCCTTTTTTTTTTCCTCCAGAACAATAACCTAGATATTTGTGTGATCTATTTGAAATCTGTTCACTTACTAAAAACCCCTTTATGTGAACAGTTAAAATTATAATTACTGGGGTATTTCAGCTCTATCTAGATGGTAATATTGCAATTCCAAAATGTTAATGGATTTTCATGTTATATGCGTTAGGTGAAGCTAATCTTTATCAGCCCTGAGAGAAGTTGCTAAACCAACCTTAAAAATTGTTACCTCATCATACAATATAATTTCTGGTAAATTTCCAAAACTAGCAATACCGTTCCCAGATTTTATTTGTTCCTAAAAGTATTAATGTTGATATTATTAACAAACATATATTATCAAGCCTACCCAAGCCTAGTCAGAAATTTGTAAGACAGTTTAGGCACTGCATGATTTGCTGGAAGATGAGTACATTCTGAAGAATAGCGTGCAATTTGGAAGGTAGTCAACCCTGACTACAAGCACAATGTGTACTCAGAAACAGTTTTCTTTAGTAATGCAACAAAGGTACTTGAAGAGCGTGAATGGCTACACACACAGGTAAATTGAAGGACACAACCCATGATGCATTTATAAAAACAAGTTTCTTCTAGTTCAGTCACTGCTAACATTGCTGCTCTGTTGAAAACGGTAGCAGTTTTACTTTACATATTTAGTCTACAAATTCGACAGGAATTCAATAACCTTGTGAAAAGGCAATTAACTGAGAAAAAAATATAACCCTACTTTTGACTTAATACATTAAAAAATTGTAACACAAACGTACATACACACAGAGAGAAATTATAGCTTTGGCAGAAAACAGAAACTTCTACAAAGTTAGCCAACCAAACAAAATTTACAGAATTACTTTCAATTCTTAATGGCTTCATGGGTAAAACACAATTAGTGAAGTCAATAATTTGTCACATATGCTTACTGCTGCACATCCTGTTCTTAGTCCACAGTGAGAGCTATATTCTTAGAAAATGTATGTAGAATTGGTTTGTGAAAAATGCAGCTAGAAAATAAAGAACTAAATCCCACTAACATGATACAAAGATATATATTCCTTATCCCAAGTCTAATTGAATTTCTATATATTTGGAGTCTAAATAATTTAACTCAAAAATTTAGATTTTTCTGCTATCTTTCAAGTACAGCTAAAAACAAGTCTATACCCTTTATTTTGTATTGACTATGGGGTTCAAAGATTTAAAAATTATGAAAGTGGGAAGTGAAACAGTTGAAATATTTAATGCTTAATTGGAGTTAATGAACTTTAATTGAGTTTTTAAAGAAGTGTGTGGGATGGCAGCCTGAATTCTGCTCCATACTAAAAACATATTTTCAGGGAACATTCATACTGACTGCAACTAACTAATCCTTTGAAAGATGTGTCAGCATTCTAGTGATTTTTCACTGCAATAATCAAAATAGATCCCTTTTCTCACTTGAATATTTGTGTTTTAAAAAGTCAAGTCCTTCTGTGATTTACTATTATAAAATATGACAATTATTTGTATTGTGATTAGTCCAAACAAGATGAAACATAACATGTAGCTTCCATTCATAAGGTAGAGTTCTTCTGAAAGTACCAAATACAAGATGCAATACCACTTTATTTTAGCTTTTTTCAAGGTAGACCAAAAGATGTAAGTACAAGCCAACTCTATCTAATTTATACACAAACTGAAGGGTTTTTTTTTTTCTAAATCAATAAATCCACAAATCACACTTTTTTCAACAGAGAAAGCCTGCATATTAACTATTTGGAACAGATTAGTTTATGAGCAAGTCATTGACCATGAAGTTTGAAAAGAGAAGCATAGGACAATGCTACAAAGGAATAAATATGTAAACATGAAAATACTTTTATTTTTAAAATAAACCAGTGATATGAGTTTTTTGAAAGCATTCTTTCAAACTATTTGATGCTAGCAAAATCAAACACCAATTAGCTAAAGTTCCTTATAAGTCCCAATTAAAGTTAACTGAATTAATAAATTGAAAATAAAAATTAAAAACAAAGAACAGTTTGCATTGAATCTGGGACAGTAAGACCAACAGTGTAGCTTTTCCAAGAAGAAATATGATAGTATTTATGGGAAAAAGTAATTTATCTTGCACTGAGTCCTCTGTAAAAATATTCAAGAAATATTTCTAGATGCACAGCAATACCCTTTAAATTTTCTTTAGCATTTCCAAACCTCCTGAAAATATATTTTCATTTTTTCCCCATTTTCTTCTCATCTCTCTTCTATTTTGTATTCTTCCTTTTATTCTACATAACACATTCCTCCTCCTCTCAATCTTTATATTAGAATAAAATGGTGTCCAAAGTATGCCTTAAAAAACACTTTGCATTGCATATGCAATTTCATCATAAATCAATCCTTTGGCTTGAAATTCAGGATGAGAGTAGATGGATTAGTTCAAAAATTGACATGGATGGAAAAGTTAATGTAGATTTTTGTATTTCAGCTGCTTGAAGGAGATACACACACACATGCTGCTATGGAGAAGAGACAATACTGCCTTTGTCTGTTTTTTCTGCCTCTCTCACATTGGTAATTGAAGTCTTTTGTCCTTGTACCAAAAACAACTTTGCTAAAAGATTTCTGACTCCTGACTGCTTGCCATGTATTTTTAAAATTGCCACTTCTCTTTATACACAGCTAAGTGTAGGTCTAGGTGGGTTTTTGGAAAGTCAGTCTTCAGTGGCGCTCTACATAAAGTAGGTAAGTAGTTTTGTACTCCAGAAATGCTGCAAGTACTACATACATAGACTGCTTAAAGTTTTCACCCATGTTAATTAAGAAAAGTGTACTGAATAAAGGTTGTCAGCCTCACGAAGATTAAGAATATTCAGCACACCAATTACCTGAACATTATAATCAAATTTCTTGACTGGATTATATAATTATTAAAATGACAGTTGCAGTTATTTTCCTGGTATCTCAAACAATAAGGTTAAGTGCTCTAATGATTTTTCCCCCCTTATTTGTTACTGGATACCTCTAGAACTTCTGAACTGTATAGAAGATCACACCTAACAAGTTAACACGGAATCAAAACCACCTAAAATCTTCCTTCCCAGTCTAATTTCTTAGGGAGACGAGCTCTCTCCTTTCTAGAGCTTTTCCAAGCACTGGTATTATTTTATCTTAAGTATCACAGCAATCTTTGCAGGTCAGGAAAATGGGCTCTGAATAATTTACCATTTTAAATTTTTTCGGATTTAAATTTGTAGTCCAAAAGATTGGAGGTACCAATGTCGATTCACATAAAATTCTCATGACTAAAAAAATCGATGATCTCTGTTCATTCATTGAGATCAATGTGCCCAGCCTACAACTACGTCTTGAGACGAACTGTCTCTCTGTTAATCCCTGTTACCTCCTCCTTCCTCTTGTCTAATGTACTCTGCAATGAGTCTTTCAGAGGCTACATGGAAGTAGTTGCACACGTGCTTCACAGCAAAATTCCTCAAGTATAATTCCAGAGTTAAAATGCTGGAACTAGGCAGAACAAGTGGAGAAGACTTAGTTACTGGATCTCTATGTATGGAGTGATATATGTCGGATAGAGACATCAAAATGTAGCTTGATTTTTGACAATCACATGCTCTAAAGAAGTTGATGCTTTAATAATTTCTTATGGATTTTATAAAACTAAACTGAACAATTACAAAAAAGGACAGAGACTTTGATTCAGCAATAAAATGTTGAACCAATAAACACAATTTCCACCTCTTTGCCCAAAAAAATCCTTTTGAGACTACAAAACCCACTGTAATGGGAAACTCATAATATTATGTTATTATTGGGTTTATAGGAAGAAAGACTGACTGTTAAGATAAAAATATATTTTTGGAAGAATATGATGTAATAATTCACCGATCATTTAGAATTTGCTAAACAAGGTATCCTCAGAGAATGCCAAGTCATAATAGAGCATTCAAAAGGCGGCTAGAAGAATGCTGCAAGGCAACTGAGCAGAATTCAATGTCAGAAAACACAAACAGTGATCTAGTCAGGGAAATGTCACAAGCCAGGATGACACAAAAAAAGGAAAAAACCCTTTTATTGGCTAAGGGGAAAGGACAACACTCAAGTAGAACACAAGCAAGCCACCAACCACTCATTGGGTTGCTATTCCACAGCCTGCAAACTAAATTGAAGAGGGAAAATCAGTACAGTCCTGAAGGCACCAATAGTAGCAGGAGGTGCACTGAATAGGAGAAGTTGTGCAAGCGCCTCAAACAATACAAGGATAAGATGATTGCTACTGAAAAAAAAATACAAGTTGCATATGAATGTCACTGTGGCATAGAAATAAGGAATTCTTAACTCTCAGTCTTTTTGCCAACTTGATTTTATGTCTGATCATGTAATTTTTATTACAAAAAAATGTCAGGACAATCTTGGCTCCCAGAGACTATTTCCAGCTATAAGTATACTGGTTTAATACTTTGTAACCTGCTGAAAGGATAAGAAATTAATCTCATAAGTACTTAAGATTGTAAAACTACAAAATGGACAATCTGATGAAACACAAACATTTTATTAAAAACAAACAACACAACAACAACAAAAACACAAACAAGCAAAATAACCCCTCAGTAGGTATGTTAGCACTGCTAGAGGCTAATATTAATGTCACTATGGACCTGTTGAGAGATTAAAACCAACGGATACAGAAACCAGAAAAAAAAACCCCTAGGTGTGATTTTGAGTTTAGGAACTGCCATTTCTTTCTGAAAATTGTATCACTTGTTTGAGAGACATGCATGTTGCAAACAAATAGGAAACAGCTTTCCAGAGCGATTTAAACATTTTTCTCTGAAACCAAATAAAATATTTTTTGGTTTGTTTTATTTCATTAGGTCCAGATGCACTGTGCCATTATGAATGCTCAGCAAAATTTATGAATGAATTGTACCCTGCCAATAGCAGTACTGGTAACTCAGCAGGATCTTTGCATATCACTTTGGCATATGAAAAGATCAACTCAATTTGTCCAATATTCTCAATATTCAATTCAATTTTTATGAATAACTTCATATTCTGTATTGTGCTACTTTAAATGCCTATGATTAGTGTCTTCAAAGGCTTTAGTGTGAAACAGAACAACTGAAATTCTCTGCAGAATTAGCAACAGGAAAAAGGACACAAAATTCATAACTTTCTTCTACATATCATATGGAAAATTTAAAGCTTTTAAAATGAACTACCAGTTGAAAAAATGTATCTTAGAAGAAAAAAACCCATATGTTTAGCACATGCAAATTACTCAGGTTATCTGCATGGCTTAATAATTACATTATGAGGCCTCTCTGTTCAACAGCCTTGACAGTATTTGTGTCCTCTTTTGCAATGTTGTCTTACAACAGGAGTGAACTGTATAGCTCTGGGCTGACAGACTGGGCTCAGGAGTCCTAAAGTGCCTGGTAGTCTCATTGCTCCTAAGGAATGCAGTCCTTATGGGAGAGGGCATAGCCATGGACCAAAAGAGATAGTCTCCTGTCGCGGGGCGAAGCTGGGCGTGTCCCAATTTCAGGAACACTGGAATGAAGCTCATGACACAGCAGTTACAAAAGTTCTCTCATTTTAATTTTATCTGACTCTAGTATTTTATACATATGTACAGAGGTCAAGGGATTGGCTACACAGGTCTACACAGGTCGCCACCCCTTCAACCTGGATGGTGGACATCACCATCAATCATTTCTTCTCTCACAGGAGAAGTATGTAAACATCCTAAGAATAGACATTATTTACATGAAGCTGCGTGGGAAAACTTCTGCCGAAAGGCAAAAGACAGAAAGTTCAGGGCAACAGTCTCCCCCAGTTTAGACTAATCCAATGAATGGCTTTCATGGTTAAAGCCTAGACCTTGAATTCCAATTCGCATTCAAGCTTTGAGCTCCTATTGCAAGCACAGTCCAACAGGGAAATAGTGCTGACTATTGTCATTAACCAGGCTGCTCAGTTCTAAACATGCTGAAATATTTCTCAGTGTTGAGACTTTTATTTCCATGTACAATTATCAATAATTGAGTTTGAACCACTGATCATTAACTTTTCAGCCTTATGTTATGAGGTATCTCATCTTTCAGGTATTTTTTTCTTTCTTTCCTTTCTAACTTTAGGATTACACGACTACATGGTTTAATAGTGTCACTGAGGATTTCAGAAGTGCCCTGAACTCCTAGAAACTCAAGGATGGGAAATGTTTGATGAATAGAGACCTTGGGAAATGTTTGATGAATAGAGACCTTAGAGATATAGGCAGTTCTACTAAATGCTTTTTGGGTTTGTTTTTTTTTTTAAATCTCTCCCAGAGCTTTGACCTTTGTCTCATTGTTCAGCTTTAATTCCCTGCTTGTCCTCCCAAAGCCAAGTCCTTTTAACCACTGAGACTGAAATTGTAAGGGACTTATGGAGGCAACCACATTCAGTAAATTGATAAATTTTAGGTAACATGAGTGAAAAAAAGTGACATTACTGAGGATTTGAACATTCAAGCTGAATATTTGTTAGGCAACTTAGCACGAGTATTTGTCAGGATGTAGCAAACAGCAACTAACAAAGCTACAAATAATTAAAGAAGCAAGACCCAAAAAGGCAGAGCAGTATTTTTTGTCTGTTATCCAAATGCACGTTCGGTTCATCTGTTCGTACAGCAAGGCAACACAATCCCAAAGAATAAAACATTAGAAATTCAAATGAGAAATATCTTGTGCAGAACACAATGCGAACTTCAATTCCTTTTTTGAGAAGTTACAAATTGAGAACAGATTAAAATAATAGACAATATAGTTACAAGTTCCCAGCAAAAGATGTCTCTAACACATCAAAGCAGCAAGCTACTGTAATAGCAGGAGGACCTAACAGCAGGACTGTTACAGCAAGAAACACCTTGTTATTATATAGTCAACATCTGTGCTTGCTAAATGGCAAAGTAAATGAACATAATGGTTAGTGCCCTGTATTCACATTTTGCCACCTGCATATGCATGGCAATATAATGAGTAATCAAATCAGATCGTACCCAAAAAAACCCAAAAACAGAATCCCTCCTCTCCATTTCTCTTGAACATCTATATGAAACGTGTTTATATGCAGCAAAACAACATACCAAAGCTCTACAGATAAGCAATCAACACTATTACCTGTAAAAAGATCAGGACATAATCAGCAATGTGACCACATAATTTGTCAAGATAAATTAAAATACTGGAGCAGTCCTACTTGCTTTTCTATATTCAGTAATTTTATAAATGTAATTACTTCATAATGCTAGAAATCTCAGTTAAGCAATTGCAAAAAGCTTTCACATATGGAACTTTGTAAGAATAGGGGTAGTGAAAAATCCTTCAACTATGATCATGTAAGCCCCAAAACCCTCAAATAAAATTCGAGGACCACACTTGTTGACTTTTATGCCTATCAGTAACTTAAAGCCTGCTAATATTATTTGAAAAAAAATAAAGGAGAGGATTTAAAATTATTTCCAGTTATCATGAATAGCTAAGGCTTCTGCATGAAAGACTTCATACCCTTTTTGCTGAGGGCAGAGAAATGCCTTCCTAGGGGAATGGCAGTCCATAAGATTTAAGACTAGGATTTCAGCTAAGGACAAATCAAGCAAATGCACAACCACTTTTTGGAAAAGATCTGCTTCTTTCTAAGATAGGATTCTATAGGCACTGAGGTTGCATAAAGCATAAAGCTTCTTAAAAGAACATTTTCATTTTATCTAATGACATATCAGTATTTTGTAAACAGTGGTCTGCATTTTATGTGAACCGGTATAATTCAAATCCATTTTGCATCAGTGCTCCTAGAAACACTGGGGTGGAGTTGCAATGACTCTGTGTTACTGCTGAATTCCTGGAGCAAACCATGGACCCACAATGCTACTTAATGGGATAAACAAGCCTGTTATTAATACTTGAAGTCATTAAAGTGCAATGGAAAAGCATTGTTTTGTATACAAATATACGAACAGTCCCTAGTGCTTAATCTCTAATTCGTAAAATTCAACCTTTAAAAAATATTTAAAATGTAATTATGGCTTTTTTTAAACTCATGGATTACTTAGGTTGGGGGTTTTTACTATTAGTTTTAGTCTTTACCCAATTTTAAAAATTTTAAAGTATTACAGAAAAATCTCTAAATCATAAAATTACAGCAGTCATACAGATGGAGCAGCCATTTTACTTTCCTGACCTTAAGAAATATAATATGAAGGCACTTTATTATATCAGTCAGAAGGATTCAAGAGTGTTCTTCCCAGAGAGATTCAAAAGTGGTTGCTCCTTTTAACTGGTGTCAGGTGTTCCAAGAGTCTCAGACAACCAGAATCCAAAGGAGATTAAGTACATGTTCCGTATTAGTTCCATAAATGCTGACACCATGTCCAAGGAAGTGAAATGGCTATCTATCAACTGTTTGTTTCCCTCTGCAAACAATTTTGAATACATTTTGCTGGAACAAAACTATCATCAAAAACACAGTAGCTGCGCACCGTAGAAATTTTAGGGTCCCCAATATTTTGCAAAGCCAAATATTTGCAGCAGTGAGAAAAGAATCCTTTTATGCACATTACAAAACACTGAAGAGGCATTCCAGTCCTAACTGTGGGCATGACTTGATGGCCATGCAATAATTGTATAGACGTACAGACATTACTATCTTCCCATTGCCTATAGTAGATTAGTCTGCAATAAAATTGAGATTGGTAAAATAGTGGAAAAGGTACAGCTCAAGGTAATCAGCCCAGCTGGAAATGCATAGTGAGGAGCCTTTGATGTGAAGTGACATGCAAGGTGAATATTTGTTTCCAGAGTACAGTGTAAACAAGAAAACATCAGAAATAATTGGGTGATTTTTTACTGAGTTCAAACATCTCAGGTAAAATATGCATATAGCATTAGTATTTATTTTTGTCCACCTAGTTACACATAAATGTTGATCCATGTTAATAAAAATATGTTCTTTCATAAATTAATTTTAAATTCCTCTGCTCAAAATAACTTTCTTTTAAATTAGACAGAGATTGAGATCACAATGAAGGGACATCTATAGGGAAGTTTCAAAACCTTCTTTTTACCCATGTTTTGACTAAATTTATAATGCAGATGTTCCTATGATTGAGAAAATTAATAATTCCTGTGTTTTGAATTTTGCAGAAAATGGATGGAGGTGGGAAGAGGTCTTTGTTTTCAGTCCACATTAGTGTGTTACAAAACTCTAGTGTACTATTTACAGGCAAATCTTTTCTGTAAAGCAAAGTACGTGATGGTTTAAAAAAATGAAAAATTTTTTCATTAAATTTAAACAGGCATCATTCTTTGCCTCAGATGGCTTAGGCACAAGGTGCTTGCTCTTAATTATCCAAGATTCTGTCCTTTATAATATCCCTGAGCCATTTCGAATAAGTAGCAGGTTTTATCTTCCAATTTTTTTCCCCCACACCATTTCCAAAAAGTAGCTAAAATCGAAACCTTTTAAATATTTTACTGAACCCCCAAGCAAAATACGAGCCTGTATAACATGTATATTATAATAGGTTACATAAGATAACATCATTCACATGTGGAAGTTTAAGCCTATAGCTTTTTGTGTGCATTTAATTATCAACTTTTTATTAAATATCTACCTATATTTTTATATGTGTGTGCGTATACAGGTTGGTATTTTTTGATAATTAAAAAAAATCAATAAAAATCTTAATGATGTCTCTTAATGATCTATAACTATGTGCAAATACATAAGACATTTGAAAGTAAAATTATTAAGCAGTCTTGTTGAATTTTCACAAGGAAATACTACTGATTAGGATCTGTCTTTAGTCAGTCACAGTAATATAGAGGAAATAATTCAAATCCAAAGATAGATTTGAAGTAAAAATGGGATGGGCTTACAGACTGCAGCTACATGTTCAATGTATTATTTTCTTTATTCACATAAAGAATTTAAGCTTATACTTCTAAGAGGTATTCTCATAATATTTGAAACACTTTTTAATATAAAATGTAATGGGAAAGTGCAAGTGTCTCCGAGATAAACAACCACTTTATCTTTGATCTTCATATTCTCTTTTTAAGACAGCATGTACATATACATGACATTTCCTGTCAGCCTTTGGAGAAATACACAACAGTTGTTGATATAAAATTATACATGCTTAACTTTTTTTTTATGCACATATATGTTTTAGAGTGCTTTCTAATCATTTCTTTCAGAAGTACCATGAGGATTAGCATTGAGACAAACCATAATACAAATGGAACCTCCTTAAATCTCAGAAACAAATGTGGCCTCAGAACTCACAACGAAACTTTAAATTACTTCTCTCTTTAATCTAGCATAGCAGTTTGCTAAACACAGTTGGATTATAAAAGCCTTTCTGCAGTCAATATCCCTGTGCATGAGCAGGTGTGCTGTAAGAACATTGTTTTGAATTTCATCAGCTGTGATCATTAACTTATCATGCAGTGGAAGGATATTTCAAACTGACTGCAGTGCCAACACATAGTGTAAAGAGCTTAGGAAAAATTACTCAAGCAAGAACCAACAACAGATTTTGTTTACAATGAGGGACTGAGGAAAAATCATTAACACACTAGTGTTTTAAAAGACAGATGGCAGAACACTAGACCTAAATTTAGCCATTCAACTGTAATCATATAGTACATGGAGAAAAAAGCACACTTTGAAAACTTGAATTATAGTTAATAGAGTTTCTTTTGCTGGCTGTATTTATGCAATCAAAGCACCGAGTTGGCCACTAACTTGGAGATGACTGATAATTTTCTAAGACAACCTTGCTTTTGTATTTATTTTTTTTAAATGAATTTTTTCCTTATACAATTTATATTAAGCCATCCCAAAACTGTCAGATTGCATTGCAGGATGCTCATTAAACAAAGAAAATTACATGACATGGACCTTTTTGTGCCCATATGCTCGTCAGAAGAGGCATGAAGTGGAATGACACACTTTATTAGCATTTCTCTTTCATAGCAAGTATATCTGTTGCTGTACATGTTTGTATCTTGCTAGAGAAAGCACTGTTCAAGACAAGTGCCAAGTATTGGAGCAGAACAGTCATGTTTCCTTAGGTCTGGACAGAGTTCAATTTATAGTCCTGAATAGGCCTCCAAACAGAACTACTTCCTTCATAGCTAAGAATTCCACATCATCCTTTTTAAATCACATTTTTGCTTGAGGGAGACCTAGTAGTCATGCTTTCCATCTGAGATCATCAGGTGGCCCATTATAGATTAAGGATATGCAATATAGTGAGGCAAAATTCACGTTTCCCATTCATAATGATATTCCCAAATGTGATGTTTAAACCTTAAAGAAAACCATGCCAAAAGTTAATTATTTGGGCAGGAGGGAGCAATCCTTCCTGCCAAGATAAAAGAATATTCTTTGACTCCAAGTCCTCAAATAGGAATACCCCTGAAGAATCTTGAATCACTCTATTCATAGCTATATAATTGTATAGTCCCATCGACCAAAGTAGCTTCTCAAATGAAAAAAAAAAAAATAATCCCTTTGATCTTTAACTTAATATCTTTCAGTTTTACTCTGAGCCAATTTGAACAAAGTCACAGAATAAAGCTGTATGCTACCTGCATATTTCAACAAGTAACTCTTGTCATTCCAGCTTCTGACTGTGTACACAGGTTGTAAACAGTTGTAAACAATGTAAAATTGCAATGTAAAACAATTACAAATCTTAAACTGAATATATAATACCGTTTCTATTGACCAATGAATTGTAAACATTTGCATGACCAGGAGGTTGTGGAAGGGATTTAAACTGGATGGCTTTTATGGATTCAGATGGACAAAGATGCAGTCTTTATGGATTAGAATAATACTAACAACTGTTACTAATAAATTCTGACATGGTTTATAGACCTTTTAAAGCAGATTAAGCAATTCATCTTGAACAGACAATGAGTTCTAATAGTGGTTTAGTTTCTGTGGAGACAAAGAGAGAAAGTTCTCTGACTCATTACAGAACATTGATAGAAATGTTTTCAGCTACTCAACAAATAATCAGATCTCACAAGAACTGGACTGCAAATGACATTTAATAGCTACTCTCATGGCCTCTTATGCTCCTCACACACACACACTTTTCTAACCCTGTAATCGCACCCATTTGCAGTGCTGATAGGTAAAAGAAACTGCCTGCTGGGCCAGGGAGGGCTAGAGAAGCTGCAGTGCTGTACTGCAGTGTCATCTCTCTTACATTCATCCTGACGTTTGACACCACCAGTGACACCACCCTCACACACAACCTGCTCAAAAGCTTCAGTGCACAGTGCCATGAAGCAGCAAAAAGGATGCCACTGTGTGCAGCAGCTGCCCACTTACTGCTTAGCTGTGCCCAGTATTCAAAGCAGCCTTGATAATGGGCTCAATCCCAACAGTGCCACAGTTCCTCCCTATTCCCATAGTGTCAGGCATGGTCTCTAGCAATGGGAGACAGCATACCCCTCGAGTCTAAAAGCCCAATGTGATTCAGCTAGCAAGGAGAGAAAAGCTTTTGGTACCGTTTTATAAACTTTTGTTACTGTTTTACTTTAGGGACAAAAGCCTTCATGCAGTATTAAAATCACATGCTCAGGGTTTATTTTGCACAGCACTTCCTAGCAAAGTAAATCACATAAATCTAATTTAACAGCATTTCTTATGGCTCACAGTGCCTCTTTAAACAAGCTTTCCTCCAGAGTTTACAAAAGCCATGTATTAAAGCCAGAAAAATAAATTATGGGGCTTTGTGACCTCCTCATCTGGCAATGACAATAAGTGGCATTAAGGCAGAATTTTATACATTTCTAGGGAACATGTAATTTTCCACTGAAAAAGGATTCTCCTAACATCTTTTATTAAAGGCAGCAAGAACCAGGCAATTATTATTAGATATAGAAGAGAGTTTTGTGTGGCTGGTTTAGATTTGTTTGCTTTTTTTTTTTTTTTTAAATAGCAATTCAAAAAAGGAAGTTCTTTATCAAAAAATTTAGAAACTGGCCTCAGTATGGAAGCAAAGGCTATAAGAGTGGGCAATAGCCTGGATAAAGCATACATAGAATGAGATGAAGATGATGATGATCTATATGACCCCAATCATAAGAAAAATACCAGCTTTGAAACTGGTAAATCTTTTCAAAGGTTTACTTTTTCAAAGGCAAATCTGACAAGTTTCCAACTTGCGTTTCTGGTTAAACCACAATCAAAGCTTATGATCATAAGCAACTTACAAATTTTTTTTGCACATCTTTACGCTTATATTTTCTCTAAAGCAGCCAGTATAGGTGCTTTCAAAATGGCAAAAAAGAAAGTCACATGACAAGTAATTGCAATCTCAAATAACAAAGCAATAACTGAAATCTTTTTTTTAAAGCAACACTACACTCTTACAGGACAAGATCTAGGAAGAACACTTTGATCTTCAGTTTGATGCAGCATCAGATAGATCAAGTATCAAGAATTATTCTTATTGTAGAAAAAGGTTTTAAGCTGTCAGCAGAAGATAATTCACAATAAGAAAAGAATTAGAGAAAGCAGTTTACTAAGCCTCTGCCTACAGTGTTACATTCCTTAGAGATGAAAGAGCAGAATTTATTTTTTTTCCCCTTGAGTGTTTCACCAGCTAAGAAAAGCTAGCAAATTCAATGCAAGTCTCTTTGGATTTTTTTTTTCCCCAGAAAACACAGTTAGCCAGAGTAAATAAGTTTAATGATCTTCCTCACTGGGACACATTTTTTTAAAGTTCCTTTCTCTTGGAAACACCTTTATTATAGCACTCTTCATCTGTGGTTTCTATAACACTTTACAGAGGAAACAAGATATAATTTTCTTTCAATTTACAGTAAGTAAAACCAAATGAAAATCCCAATACAGATATCAAGAGAGGTTCTCAAGGTTGGAATCACCTAAGAATTTTCAAACAATGTTCTGGTGCTGACGATTAACTCCATAACCCTAAAGGCTTGCAAGAACTCAACTTGCGTTTTCTCTGTATCCATGGAGACTCATGGGAAAGTCCCTAAACTTCCCAGTAGCTCCTGGACTAGGGCTTCCCAAAATTGATTGATTTCCACTTTTATCCCAGCTCTATTCACAAAGATGGTAAACAAAGACAGAAACAAAGGCCAGGTTTCAGGAGAGGGAGAATGGTGATCCATGCAGTAGCAAGCCTGAAAAGATTGGCTAATCAGACACTGATTTGGCCACCATCATCTATGACAGAACAAATGAGACTTCTGACAGGCTCCATTTTATAATCTCAAACCTGAGCGGACAGGATTTTTTAAGAGAAAAATTTTTGAAAACAAAGCTTGAAGAGCAGACCACTGAGACCAAAATCAGACCACAAGGTAAAGTCTAGAAAAGTCTTGACTGAGAACTCATATTTCTATTTAATACTCCAATTGAACCTAAATCTAATCCTCAGTATCTACTGAAAGTGGAGCTCTTATTTACTAACATATTTCTCTTTTAATACTATATGGAGCTAAATACCAAAAAATATAAATGCAGCATTACAGGGAGAAAAGTAAAAGAAAAGAGATTAGGTTTCCATAAACTTTTCTTTTATGCCTCATTTCTCTAACACAAATGGACTCCATTTCCACTTTAAGAACCCCTTTGATTTACAGAGTATTAATAGCTGCATTTCATTTCTGAAATACAATCTAATTAGTAATTATGTTCAGAGAGAGATAATATACTCACATCACTCATGCTTTCACAAGGTCTGGAAATCATTACTGCACTATTGAAAAACAAGTTTGGAATGTGCTACAAGTTTAACAAAGAGAGAATCACTCAGAAGGTCAAGATCTTTCAGAAGGTTTTCAAAGTCCTGGCTTACTATGGGCCTATTCTGTCAGTTCTTTCTACCAGGCTTCAGAAAAAAAAACCCTGGAGAAACTTTATGAATTTTCGGGAACACATTTCTAATCATATTAGATCCTTGCATAATCTCCAGTTTCTCTACTGTTGAGAAATGGAATAGTCTTTCTCATACACAGCTTTATATAGCTAGACTCTTGTTTGTCCTCTATATTTTGTTCAGAAACTTGTATAGAAGGTTTTTGCATAGTTTTCTTAAAGTTGTGATGTTTTTGGGGTTTAAGTATAAAGTAACAATGTTACAGATGAACAAAGTTCAATTTCATGAGGTACTTATGTCGAGCCAGCTGTTGAAAAAAGTGATATTTCTCTGTTCTTGCACCCAGTATGTGTTTCCTCCTACTATGTGTTAGCAATAGATTTCTAATATCTTAGATACAAATCTAAAAAAAAAATAAAAAAAATCTTTAAATGTTTGAATTTTTAACTGTCAAATTCCATTTTATTTTCGTATATAAAATTCCTTTCAGTGCTGACCTGACTTGGATAGTATTTCCTACAGGTTCCTGCAACTATACTTGATTATTACTGATGAGTATGTGAACTTTTATCATAAAAACAATCTCTTACTTATCTCAGAAATCAGCATAAGAGGGATTTCTAGGTTTAAGATCCCAGTCTGCATGCTATCAGTACAGGGTATAAGTACCAGGTTAACAGCTACTTGGGACTAGCTTTTCTTGGTCTGGTCTGCCTCAAGCAAGAACTTAGCCATTTCCTTGCTCTGAGACAAAAAAAAACCAACCCAAAACCAAAACAAAGCAACTAAAAAAAAAACAACCCTAAAATACCCCAAACCAAAACCTACACAGAATAAAAACCCAATAAATCCTTTTTTAAGCTTTTTATCCCTTAATCTGGCAATTTCCCATTCTCCATTCCCCAAAAGTCTTAAACTGATTTTCCAGAACAGGGTATTTTCTTTTATGTATACTTAGCATACAGTTTGCTGTCAAATCTGAATGTTCTTGAGCTTCTGCTATGCAAGCAGTGTGATGCTTGTTAAGGCTCCACAGTTTGAGCACTTGTGATATGGGAACTGAACACAATTAACCAGGCATTGCAAGCTGTCCATACACTGATTTCTCACAATAAGCACATATAAATGGCTATCATCTATTGCAATGGAGATCTAGATCCTTCGGGGCTCTGTTCCTGTAAAAGAAAAATCTGTACAGCTCCACTGACTTAAGTGGACCTACAGCATTTACATTGTTAAAAGAACGTGATCCACTGTAATTTGAAACTCAAACACAGACACAGTAAAATTTAATGTAGCTTGGAAAGGATCTATTCTAGAAACAGCTTGTAAGCATCAGATAATTACTCTCTTCAGATAGTTACAAGGGTGGATTAATTTTACATCTTGCTCATTTCCATTTAGTATGATGCAGATGAATCAATGCTACAAGAGGAAAAAATGCAGGAATGTTTATCAAAATGTGTAAACATGTTTACGGTCTTTTGCTGTATGTTCATTCCATCTCATTTTTACTTAATTACAGATAATCTTCAGTAGTAATGAAGAAAGCTTCTGAAAGAATTGCTTCTTATTGAACTACAAAATTACCAAAAAAATGGCAAAAAGCCTAGTTCTTCTGTAAGGACTAACTCTCTAAAGGTCAATGCTGATCTCATGAGGGTATCTATCCCTTTTTTCCTCCCCCTCATTTACATAAACTAATTTCTTTTTAAAAGATCTTTTACAGTTGTACGACTTTGAGTGGTCAAAAAACCTAAGAAATTTGTCAAACATATTGCACTGAGAGAAGAAATACAAGAGAAAATTGCCTTTAGTTTTCAGAACCCTGGATTATAGTTTTAATCTATGAAAACTGTATTATAATGATCTGTTCTGCTGTCTGGAAGGATTCCATGGTAGACCATTATGTATTCTCCAGTTTCCACCCTTCTGAGAAGGTGTCTACTTCTAGTCACGTCATTTATATCCAGAATATATAAAAGGAGATAGTCAGGTTCTTCTACAGGACTCAAGAAACTCTTTCTAGTTCTTAGCTCTTCTCCCTTGTAAAGGGTTCCTTACTCAATTCAAGAGAAAACGTAAAGTACTTCAAGAGCTTTAGACAAGAACTGGTTTTGCCCTCTATCAAGTCTATTTGATAGTGCAGTACTTTGAAAATGCAAATTGCTATACAAAAGCTAAATACTATTGCCATTACTTCATTGCCAAGGGACAGCTGCTATTAAGGTCATTATCTGTAGAATCATTAATTTAGCATTTTCCACGATGCATCCTGCTTTACATTATTCTAACCATGCCAAAATATAAGCATTTGGACTGCAATATTGAAATATTTAAAAAATTTAACAATGATCATTTTATGCTTCATATGATAATATATGCAATATCTACCAGCTTTAAAGATTTTTTTATATCTTTCCTATTATTTATGGAGCATTTTTGTTACCATAAATACAAAGAATGTCTCCAGCACACTTGCTTGGAATCTGACTGGGTGGAGGATTCTTTTTGCAACTACAAAGATAACTTTTCCTGGCAATAATTCCTCCAGCATTACTCAGTGTAAAAAAAAAAATAAAATAACATATTCAACATAGATTTTATTGACTCAAGTAGCTAAATAACAAGATTTCCACTTCAACAAGCATGCCTCACAAGCAGGCAACCCGGAAGACTATAGACCACAAAGGGATTAATCCCTGCCCATGCCCAATCGCTTTTCCTGAAGGACAAAGGACACTATGGGAAGAGATCTAGAATTGATCTTTGCACTGCAGCGTTGTTATCCTAGGATTTTTCTTGTCCAGACATAATAAAGGAGAAAGTGCCCTACTCGTGAGACAAAGTGGTTAGGATAAAAAGGAAATAAGAGAATAATGGCAGCATTGATCAGCAGAGAGTTATGAGTGGAACAGACTGGAATTGTTGCTCCCAGGTCAGGTGCAACTGCTACATGAGAAGGGACTGATTGTATGACAGAGGATGGGCCAGAAAAGACATAGAATTTGAAGAGTCAATAACAGATATCGAGCTGCTATTTTTCCTTTGATGTTCTACAAAAAAGCTATGTAACTTATGGACAAATATGCCTTTTACTCTTCCTAAGTGAGGAGTGACATTGCACTGTTACTTTGGATCTGAGCATACAGGAGAAATGACCTTCATGCACCTGAGAAATCCAGCCCAGCTACAGAGGAGCAACATGGTAGCACCCATTAACTGGTTCTAGTTTATTTCTTAAAAAAGAAATGAAATGTTTAAAATACTAAAGACATAGATAAACTATTAAGGATGTCATAAAGTTTAAGTATAAGCTAGTGTTATTTAGTTTGAACTTAATTTGACTTCAGTGGACATAACCAATCAAATATTGTATTAAAGGACCAAGTGCTAATCCATGTCATTAAATCTGCAATACAGACAGCGCTCGGGAAAAAATGCTCAGACTCAAACAAATGGTTAGCACCTCTGACTCAGTGTAATATGTTAAAGAGTTTTACACTTCAGATAAAAATTAAAACATTGTACTTGGAAGGCATTTAATAGGGAATGTTCCCTTCCTAAGCTGGCTTTTCCCTTCAGTATTGCCTTCTTTCCACTTATCCTCAAGAAAGGTCAAAGAACTAGTGGTGAGGGGAAGAAGAGAGAGCTCATTATTCTCACAGGAAAGTGTCCAAGTAGAGACTTCTAGATCAGACTACCCATTTACCTGTAACTAAACATCTTATGCCTTGAAAAGTCTTATGTATGTATATTCAGTGATGAAAAATGAAGTTACATTCTGAATAAATGACTACTTAGAGCCCTGAAAGCTATATTCTGCATATTATGAGAGGGGACACAAAACACTGGTTAGAGGGGAAGAGTATTCATGGTTTCTCTTCCTAGAACTGGTGTAAGCATATGCTTGTTCACTTTACAGAATCAGATCTAAAACATATGTTCTTTCATTTGTATCAAACCCAGCCTAATTTGCTAGGCTGAAATTAATAATATGAGAAAGTAGTATTAGAAAGCAACATCAAATGTTAATTTTAGAATGGAGGGGTAAAAAACTGTCAATCCACAAGGAAGAAAACAGTCATTCAATTTTGAAATATGATTACTGACTGAATTTCCTTGTTATTCAGAGGAGCACAGAGAAAAGGTAAACAAAACCACGTAATGAATGAAAACTTTTCCTATTTCAGTGAGTGATTTAGCACAGTTACAAAGTTAATTCATACTTATTAGAATTTATAAGGGAAGAAAATGTTAAGACTCTACACTCAAAAGGGTTTTAAGACACGATGTGTACTGAACAATAAAAGGCCCCATCTAGGACGATATACAGAACTTTACTAGGCCTAGTACTCACCATCATCAGTAATAACCTGGAAGACTCAATAACTAATCAGCTGAAGAAATACGTAAGTCACACCAGAGATAAAGCAATATCAATGAGACAAAGATTTTTAAAGCATAATCTGAAGAAAATGAAATTGCATTAGACTGGGAAAAATAATTTGGAAAAGTTTTTGAAAAAAAGAAAAAAAAATTTCAGAGAAACACAAATTCAATGAAGTTAATAAAAACAATATATTTTACTGATGTGAGCTGATTGAAAAAAAGCCTTTGCTGCATTAGGCTGTGCATATCAAAAACTTCATACAACAGAGTTTCAGTACTTGGTATCCTGCACTTCCACAGCTGCTTCTGGAACAGCATGTTCACTTCTGGGCATATCACCAGGAAATTAAGAAAGATTTGAAGAACAGTAAAACACTTCAATGCCTGAGGGAATTTCATTTACAAGATTTAAGTAAGCTAAATATGAACTCCTGTCCTCAGCAAGAACCAAAAAGACCCAAAGAATACAAATACAACAGTAAGGTTAAATAATATTGTTGAAGAAGATTTAATTGCCATATGAAACAAACAAAAAAATTAAAGTAACAAAAATGAAACATTTAACTAAATGGGAAAATATTCTAAGACTAGAGTAAAAGTACTTGGTGCAATTTTCTTTCTGTGACACTGAGAAAAGCTCCTCTGGAAAATTTAAAGCTAGGATAGTCCAAGACTTTAAACACTTAAATAAGCCAAGAGGCACACAGGGCAGGGACAAAATTAGGATACAGTGGGAAATAGTCATGTATTAATGCCCGAGAAAAGGAAACCAGTGCAAAAAGCTAAGAGAGAGCATGAATACCAGAAACTCCTCAACAAAAGTATCAATTGACATGCTGATAAATGGTATCTCAGGACTTCTACTGTTCAGTATTTTGTGTCTGTAGCACCTATTTCTGTGATATATATTTTTCAATAGCAGGTGCATATTTGAGGATATTCTGACTGGAAATTCTACTATCAGTAATAGCAAATATTTATAATAAACTGTAAATGAGAATAGATCTAGAAAAAAATCAAAATCCAAGTCTAGCTTTTGTGCACACCAAGTCCACTTAGTCTGTAAGTAATTAGCTTATCCAGACTCAAATGTATGTATATAAAAGACGTACTTCAGAGAGAGCTGACTTAAACAAGAACTCACCATGAAAAGAAAAAAAAAAATCTCTACTGCAGACTAAAATAAGGAAAAAAAGTCATTCTAATACACTCACACTTCAAGAGCCTCTCAGGCATGGAAGATGAGAATTTTAAAAAGGTTAATTTCAGCTCTCAGGTATGTCTGACTAAAGGCAGATTACAGTAAGAAATTGCTTTAATTATGGCAAGCCAGCTAACTGTATCCCTAAAGTTTTTAGCACTAATAGTCATAGTTAAGGAATTTTGAGAGATTCTATCATAAGCACCACATTCATATCAAAGCACATTTGGAACCACATTTTGCCCTTATTTACACCATTTCAAATCACTATTAAACTCCCCAAATTAATATAGATTCTGTTTACAAAAGCCCTTAGAGTCTCAAAGCATCCAGAAACGGAGTGCGGCTTTAATAAATCAAACGGGGGAATATTTCTTACAATTGAGACATTCATAGATACAATGGAAAAAAAAAAATTGAAACTTGAAACTTTCTTTAGACAAATTATTCCTTCTAAGATGCCACATCTCCAGGAAGATTCCTGAGCTTGAGAATTGAGAGTATTATGAAGAATCTACCTTTCTCTTCAGTTGAATTTAGCAGCTTAAAACAGTACCCGGAATAAGGATTAGGACTTGATCCACCCACATCAGTGCTTCAACTAGCAACCTAGAGACTATTTCTGACCCACTGACTGTCACAATGGCTTTGTAGCAGAATTGGTCAGCCCTCAAACTTAACAAATGTTGTGGGCTACAATTCTTGAGGTAGTCTACACTCCAAATGAAGCAGAAGGGGCACCTGATTCTTGTTTCCCACCACATGATAAATGCACGACGGACACTGACACCTCCATTTCAATAAAATTTAGAGCTGCTTCAACAGAGCTCTGAACACATTTAGCAGAAGCCGTCCCTACAGGTGAAATACACAGAAAACCAAAATTCTGACTCTATGCCAGACAGATTCCAAGCAATTAACTCAGGATATTTGTGACACATTTTGGCAGCAACAAGCTCTTGGATCCTCTCTAAAGAAATGCACATATTTATTTTTTGCATTGAAATGCTAAAAACTACAATTCTAGAGGGACAGTGAAATAAAACAAACAAAGAACTCAGTCCTTACTCTCTAAGGGATTGGGGTGGAATTGGCTGGGATTGGAGGAAATGTGTGGTTACAATGAGGGTTACTATGCAATTGTCTGTTTCTTGTTGGTCTACATATGGCTCATACCTTGAGTATTTCTGGATTGTCATGCCTTCTCAACACCCCTTCTTCTACCATTACTTGTTTAAATGAATCTTTCCAACACATTTCTTCTGCTACCATAGATTTTAACCCTATACTACTTCTTGTTGTTGCTTAAATGTAATTTTCCACAATTATTTATGGATATCTATCTAAACATCAAAATAAACACCAGAATGAAAATCCTATGCAACAACACTTCTCAATTAAGAAATGAGAGAACGAGGACATTTTCTTTGAAATGACCTACATATGTTGCCCAAGTCCCATAGAGTTTGATACACTGAAGCTAATTACTATACAATATTGCATTGATAATAATAATAATTTTAAAAAAAAAAGGAGAACAGCAACAGTAAGACAAGTAAAATAGATTCAGTTAGCTATATTCTGAGAGTACCATTTCCCAGTGTATCTTAGAAAAATTTTTAAGGCAAGATTTGGCATAGAGAAAGTCTTTGAGTAGCTTGAAAATCCCCAGTGATGCGGGGTATAGCTATGTCATGAATTATCTGTCTCACTCAAACAATGGAATTGAAAATAAATTTTCTAATCAGTAGATTTAAAACCCACAAGGAAGACCTTTCCATATATGGCACAATTCAATTTAAAAATTCCTTCTTACAGAATGTTCCATAAAACAGAAGCATAAATTGGATTAGCTTCAGTACAGGCCAGCTGGGAGTTCCCAGTCTTTAAATTCCTACTTACCAGAATCTGGGAAGACATTCTTGTGAGAATGACACAATCCATCTTCTATTTCTTGCTTCTTTTTTCAGAAGTATTCACTATTACCAAGCTACGTAAACGTATGATCTGACTAAATTGATCTTACCATATTATATGCAGTGCTAAGAAAAATATGCATACAGTAAGTCAGTGAGGTATGTGCTATGGCACCCACACATCCAGCAGAAGAGCTAAGCCATGAAACAATATTAAAAAAATAAAGATACATTTGAAAGTGTGTGCTTTCTCAGACTCAGCGACTATAGGTTTGTGTTTCACGGCACTGAAAGTTCACTGCTACTTTAGATTATGTCCAGATTTGAAAAAAATTGAAGATGACATTAAGCCAAATGAAAAAGAAAAAAGCTACCCAGGCATGAAAGCTAACTGAAAAAGAGCAAAATACAGGTAAAAATTTGTAAACAAAGTATATTTTTCGTTGATGAATCGTGCAAAACTGAACGGACAAAGCAATACGCAAGGGAAATGAAGAAGAAATTATCATAAAGGAAAAATAAAAGTTAAGACAGCCAAGGAGACTAACTGCATAAGTGCATAGAGAAATAAAACCAACCTCTTCCCTGCCCCAGCACATCATCTTACTTTGAAAAATAGTACAAATATTTAATGCTCAAATAAACGAGAAGGTGAGCTATAAAATCACAACAATTGAGTAGATTGCTTGGAATCTCCAGAAACATAGTTATGAAAGTATGTGTGGGAGAGAAATAAAAACGTGTTTTAAAAATGTAACGTTTTAGTTGTTATCCTTGAATTTGCGTAAAATTATAATAAGTAAATTAATATATTTTATGGCTGGATAGCTACACATGTATATACTGAGGAAGTATCAGAAGTATAGGTCATAAGGTGGCTTTGAGAAAGATGGTTTTATTAAAGCAAGACAAAATATTAAATATATCAGTCAAAGTTGATTGTTTCTATATTTGCTAGCTATTACCTATGCGAGATTTGGAACTTGAAACTGTTGAAACAAACCTGTTATCTTTTAGTGTGAGGACAGGCACGTATAAAATAACTCTAAATAAGATAAAATAGTTTATAGCAAATTATATTTTTGATAATTCCCAAGATGTCTTTCTGTTGTTTCAACTTTTAAAATAGAATCAACTATCAATTCCAGTGTCCATAAGCATTTTATTCATAAGTCAGGAGTAAAATACAGTTCCATCATGCCAATTCTAAAGAAGTTCTTTGTTCCAAAGAATTACTAATTTATCACATTCAACATGTAGCTACATGTTGCTAAAAATAAATAACTTGTAGTGAATTTTATATACAGTCAGTGTTCATGCTAGCCCATGTTTTTTGATGAAAACTCTGTTCAAAATTAACTGAAACCATATACAAACTAATGGGAGGGAAACTTTTCAACTCCTGTAAACTGATGACTTAAGGTAAGGACATTGACTGCATTAAGTCCTTATGAAGTGATGCCAATTGACACTGAAACAAGTGATGCAATACCTGGTATTACTTTGGCCTCCTTACAACTTCTTTCCTTCCCTCTGTGATGAAATTTACTGGCCGTAACAAAGCCAACAAGGAAACACTCAGTGCCTTCAGCTGAGTCAGCTTTCTCTGACTCCTACTGCAGGCTCGGAAACAGAGCCAACACCCCGTTAAATCCCACTGCAGTGATGGGTCCATTAGGGGAGAGATTCAGATACATTCTGGGTAGCCCAAAAATCTCTCAGCAATATTTATATGTCTGACAACAGCAAACCTATCATCTACTGTCTAAAACCCCAAAAATCACATCTAGGACACGTTAAATAAGGAATTTACATACTGAACTGTGTTTATCCCACTGAAATTAATACGCATGTATTGATCAAAAGAAAAAAAAGAACATGAACTTGTCCTACAGTCAGTTATTACTTTTTAACACAAAGCATTTAATAATAAAAAAATAAAAATCCAACAGCTAATTCCCTACAATCCTAAATTCCATAGAATTTATGACATATTTTTAAGTTACAAATTTTGAAGTATAGAATATTTGAAATATAATTAGAAAAAAGTATGAAATAATTGAAATCTTTAAACCTAGATTGTGGAGCAGACTAACATTTTATCTAGTTGATACTACAAGAAATTGAATGGTTACTCTCATAAGACAGAAACATATTATGCAGTGTACAGAGCAGATGTCATTGCAAGCTAGTTTTCCCAAGCACTTTAGTAGAAAAACAGGAAGAAAAACAAACAAAATCAACCAAAAAAACCCAAACGAAAAAACAACCCCCCAAAAAGCCAACACCATGGTATTTTACATAGCAGTTATTGTTTAAGGAACATCAGCTGGATCACTCTCCAGATGTGTACACATTTTCTTGGACAGATATTTTAATAGGATTATACCCATACAAGAAAAAAAAATAAAACCAACCAACCTAGACATGGGAAATTTGTCACTGAGAATGTGGATCTATCACAACTATTAATGCTGTACCTATTTTAGCCATCATATCGAAAGAAATACTTGCAAATTATATGCTAAGTATTTATAGAAATGATAGAGGAGGACTTGTATACAGCCAGAGAGTGACAAGAAAACGGGTAATGGTTTTAAACTGTGATTACAGGTTTAGATTGGATGTTAGGAAGAAATTGTTCACTATGAATTCTTCACTCTGGTGAAGCACTGAACAGGTTGTGCAGAGAGGTTGTGGAGGGCCCATCCCTGGATGTACAGACAGATTGGGATCTGAGAGGCTGGAATGCAGCACTGCAGGAAGGGACCTAGTGGTCCCAGTCAAAAGCAAGTTGAACATGAGTCATTGTGCCCTGGCAGCCAGGAGGGTCAACCTTGTCCTGGGGTGCATCAGGCACAGCATGGCCAGCCGGGCAAGGGAGGGGATTGTCCTGCTCTGCTCCTTACTCATCCTGAATCCTGAATGCAGTTTTAGACACCACAATATAAAAAGGTCATTAGACTATGAAAGAATGTGCAAAGAAGAGCAATAATGGTGAAGGGCCCTGAAGGTAAGCCCACTCTTAATGAGGAGTGTCTGAGGTCACTTGGTCTGTTCAGCCAGAAGAGGGGACTGAGAAGGGACCTCATCCCAGTCTACAATTTCCTCATGAAGAGAAGGGGAGAGGCAGGCACTGATCTCTGCTCTTTGCTGACCAGTGACAGGACATGAAGGGATGGCCTGATGTTGGGTCAGAGGAGGTTTAGGTTAAATATCAGGAAAAAGTTTTTCACCCAAAGGGGGTTATAGGCACTGGAACAGGCTCCCCAGGGCCTGGTCACAGCACTGAGACTGATGTTGTTCAAAAAATGACTTGACATTCTCAGGCACATGGTGTGATTCCTGGAGCTTTCCCATGCAGGGCCAGGAGTTGGACTTTGATGAACATTGTGAACCCCTTCCAACTCAGCACATTCTGTGATTCTGTGTTTAGGGCCAAGTTGGATCGGGCTCTGAGCAACCTGGTCTCATGAATGGCATCCTTCCCATGGCAGGGCAGCTGGAACTAGTTGATCTTAAGGTCTCTTCCCTTTCCAAAATGTTCTATAATTCTATATTGCTGTGAGTAGTGGCATGGGTACCTACTGCTTTGTCCTCTATTCTAATTAAATTCTAGCAGGAACTTAAAAAAATAGATATCTGTGCAAACTTTCCATCTCTGGACTTCAGCACATTCTGTTTAGATTAAATCTTTGGAGATTATTTTGTGCCAAATTTAACTCCCATTAGGCATGCAACAGCACAAGTTAAACCAATAGGTTCACAAAAAACGGAGCAAATTTTTGAAAAGCATAAAAAAAATGGAGTTGGTACACAAAATTCAAAGCTTTCCTTCTAAAGCATACAAATGACAGATAACATTGCAATATGTCTGAAACAGTAAGGTAGACTGTATTGTTAAGCAGAAAACACAAAATTAAACTTCCTATGCAATGCTATTCCTACTGCTATCTGCAAATACATTTTATAATCATTCTTCATGACATCATCACAAAACCCATGCACATTCTTTTTATAACCTTATTTAGAATCATTAAGTCTGCTGTGATGAAAAAAAAATTATATTCCATATGGAAGCATCAGGTAAGTAATATTCTTCAGGTCATAAACCACTAAGCAAGCAAAATCCAAGCATGTGATCCCCAGTTCAAGTCAAATAGTACCTTCAAATTTATAAAATGAAACTTCAACCAACTTATCATGGATATTTGCAGCTCATAAATGATTTAGAAATTATCAGAATCATTAACTCGAACTACAAAAGTTAACAGTTTCACCTTGCACAATGTACCACAAAATATGAAATGGATGTTGGCAAAATACACTTTGCATATCTTGTGCTTATTAGTCAAATGTTTGTCATAAATTTGTCTATTTCCTGAAAACAAGTCTAACAATGTTTTTCCGTGCATAAAATTCAAATTCTTATAAAAAAGATCAACCTAGTACTTTTTTATGCTTGAACATTAGTAACTTCCATATAAAAATTATTCACAATTGTGACAATACCTACTTCTCCCTTGTCTAAACCACAGTGAAAAGCATAAAAAATTGTATTCCATTTTCAAAGTCTGTTTTGCCATCCAGCATCAAACAGTACTGCACAAAAGCAGATTATACTTCTAGAAATTCTCTTTGTTAAATGTGGTAGGAACACAAGGGAGTTTTATCTAACTAATTTATTGAAAGAATCACTAGCACATAAATTACAAATTCCAGTTTAAGGATTATGGTAGTATACAGAGAGTGACTGGTTATTCAATTAAAGATCTCATGTAGTTTTCCTGCAATTGCTTTTCCTCTTGGATCTTATATTCATTGATCTGCCAAGGGACAACTTGGATACCTCCATTATTACTGTTCTCAACTATTTAGTCAAAATAGCATTGTTCCTTCTCTTTGAAAGATCACATGGAGGATTCAGAGCTCAGAAATGGATTTTTCAAAGACCTGTTTTAAATATAGAACAACTCTGTACATCAATCACAAGCTACAGTGTAAGACAACATTTTTCTTGAGATTCCAAAATCCCTCTCCCTGCTCAAGGCATGGATGCTGTGTTCACAGAACAAACTGTACTACAGGTTGCAATCAGCAAATCTGAAATTATTTAAAATGCCTTATTTCCCTTTTTATTCAGAGTTTAAGCCTTATACTTTTTTCTTCCTTCATATCGATTTACAGAGATACATTATTTTACAATTACTTGCATTAGAATTGCCGAAGTCACAGGTTCATCCATTGCTCCTGATAGAACTCTGATTATATTTCTTAAGGGATTTTTCCTCTCATCCATCACTGACACTCATTCTCAGACTTCATTTTCAGTCTCTTTTCCCCCTGCTGGACATCGTTCTCAGTATGGCAAGAGAGGTATTAATCCTTTCTTCTTAGAACATGTGAATATTCTACTGTGCTGAGTACCGGTCTCATCAAAAAATGTTCATAATTCAGGCCTTTTTTTTTAATGGGCACAAACTTACTACTTCAAAACCATAAATCATCTACTAGTTCACCATTTGAATTCCATATTGTGCACAGCAAGACTGATTTGTCATGCATACTTCTTCAGACCATTTCAGATATTTAATTTAACTTATTACAATGCATTTAAATATGGCATTTGTAAGCCCACTCTGGAAAAGTACACATTGGTAAAGACAGGCACTTGATGGCCTTATGTTCACTTTGTAGAGGTGGTTGGTAGCTGCTCTCTGGTTAAGCAACAATAGGAAGACTATTGTCAGCAGTGGAGTCTGTAATGCACAAAGCATGCTCCACAGAGGGACAGAACAAAAGCAGACCTGCTCAGTGACACAAGGATATTACACCTGTCTGCAATTAGAAGTGCCCGTGCCGGATGGAGCTTTGAGTAACCCAGTCTAGTGTGTGGCACCTCTTCCCCGTGCAGGAGGGCTGGAACAAGACAACCTTTAAGGTCCCTTCCAAACAAAATGAAAAAGGGTGGAAGGGTGAGGAAGAGAGAGGGAGAGTGAGTACACACACAAGGACTCTGCCCCAGCAACTTGTCTTTCGTTGGCCACGCTACATGCCTCTTCTACTGACCACTACCAATATAACTCCACCAGGTAAGTACAATTTCCATTATTCTCTATATTAACAAATAAAGAAGCACAGAAACATAGTAGTGATGTTACTTCAGGCAGACCACTGAACATAATTCCTATTCCCAGCAGAAGAAATTGAGATGAAAGAAATATGGTGCCTTCATAAAAATTGCACGAGTTGTTATGCACTGGCAAATGCAAATGATTTTGTTTCCATGACACAGCAGCAGTTTTCTACAGAGCCCATCTCTTGTGTGACACTTGGTACACAATGACCAGCTCAATGCTACAGGATCAGGAACTGATGACACGAGGTAAAGTTACCTTGGTCATTTAAGCTGGTCAGTGTTCTTAGTTGTCTAACACAATGCTGAGTTGCTCAAGTACCTACTGAAGCCAGCTGATAGACTGACATGGCTCTCTATTAAATCAGAAATGCCACACCATCCTGCCCTTTTTATAAGTAGCACTGTACGTATGTCTATCTATAGACAAACTTCGTATTATATCAGCCACAGATATTTTATCACTTTTATGTACCACATAATTTACCAGGAATGTAACCTTTTTCTTTTTTTTTTTAATATCAACTGAATTAAAATTTAAACATTTTTGGATTTGCAATCACAATCATATTATTGTGCATTCTCAAGTACAGTAAGACAGCAAAAAGCCTACAGATATGTATACAAATTTATGAATTATCCCATAAAAACTGTGTGGAAGACCATTTAAAGACATTGTTTTTAAATTGTGAATTAAGAAAATAATTGCATATTTATTAGACACTCTGAATGCTATGACTGTCATAATGGTATGAGATGTATTTGAGAGTTGATACTGGATGTCAGTGGAGGAAATTGAAAATAGTTCAGTTGATAAGATTCTACCTTTAAGAAAATGGTGCTATTAAGAAAATGTTGCTATTGCCTGCAAATGCAGCTAAACCACTATTAAATGCCCATACTTTGAGATGTATCCCAAAGCTATTTGATGTCTCTTCCTGCATCTTATTAGCAGTCAAGAAAATTCAGATCACCAAAACATTTTAAAATGCTGCCCAGAGCAGACCAATTTTTATTATCAGCAGAGAGGATTATCAAGTAATCAAGGAACATTTTTCCATAGGCAAGTCTGAACTGGTCATTTAGTGTTCATACTGATGAAAACACTCCCTGCAGAGATTTAAAAACAGATGAAAACTCAATCTCAGAAGCACAATGAAAATCCATCAAGGTTTCTTTTAAGTAAATCCTTTAAGGAAAGTTTTCTTTAAGGAAAATTATTTTTTAACAGATATTTACTAAGAGGAAGCTGAACATATCAACTTCTCCACACTGAGACGGCAAGAAAAAGTGGAAAGTAAAAGCAGATGCAGAAGGAATGGGACAATTTTCATTCTTCCCTTAAGAACCTCAAGAACTTCTAAGACTTTTCATCTCATCTCTCTCCATGTATAAACTGCAATGTTCTTATCCTCTTTAACTACTTGAAACGTTTTTTCCTACTCCACCTAAGCTTCTTGCCATTTAATTTTTTTTCCAAAGCTAAAATTCGTTGGTTTGGGGTCCTGAGGTTGTTTTCCTCTTGCTTGTTTTAAATATCATGGAAATTCCCTATAAGAACTCGTGATTTCCTCGTGGTGTTTGTATCTCATCTCCCTAGCAGGTCCAAAGGACTGTGATAGCATACATTCATTGATCACTGGCTAATTACTACCAATTTCTTCTGGTTACATAATTGTCACTCTACACTTTAAAAAATTATGCACAACTAGCAATTGTAAACCATCCTTATCTTAAGACTCAATTTCACAGACAATGTGCCTTTGTAGACATAGTAATAGTTAATAATACACAAACATAAATTTAATACTATTTACTGATTTGCGTATACAGACCTATTATATATAAACTTTGTGGGTTAAATTACCTCAAAAACTAAGAATTTTCTTCACCAGTTTTATACACCAACTCAAGTAAGCCGGCTAGATAACCCAACCTTCAGCAACTACTGCACTGTAAGAAGGGATACAGAATAAAACCCTAGCATTTACACAACAAAATGAGTCAACTGTGTCCTGATTTTGGCTCGGGTTAATTTTCTAAACATCTTCCTGCAGTGTTTAGCTGCCTGCAGGTAAAACCACAAGGATCAAAATCTCAGAGCATTACAATTCCTTCTACAGACATTGAGATATGATGCAGGGAAAAAGATGAGAGAGAAAAGTTCAACCTTAAAAAAAATTGACCAAGGGCACTTCAAGAAAGACCAAGCAGATCATGAATACCTAATAACAGAACACTGAAAGGTGTGACAGCAATTTGTCTCAACTGTCACACCTGTCATGTAAAGAGGAAAAAAACTCAGTGATGCAGTTTTCAAAATGCAAAACAAAGCAGAACAACAAAATTACCAGACTCGGTAAATATCTCTTCTGTATTTCATTACCTTAAATACAAAGGAAGATGGAAGTTTCACATAATATATGTGCATCCTCTTCAGGAGAGAATAAATCCCTCTGAGTCATTCATGCAGAAAAATTCTCCAAGTTAGAACTATCTCATAGGGAGCAAAACCCACAAAATATAGCTACCCAAAAAATACCAATAGACTGAGACATATAAAGTCAACAGGAAATGGAATTCCTCAGGAAATCTGTGTCCCTGCGTTCTATAACAAACTAGTATTACCTCTACCTGAGTCTACATATTCTGCTGAATATCACTATTCTTTCATTACCAATAAGCGCAAGAATTTAAAAGGAAGAACATGATTCAATTCTCTGGCAATTGTATCACAGCCTACATTTCAGAGGTCCAAGCTATTATTCTCAGAGTCACATTTTAGGACTATTTAGAGTGCATACACTAAAAAGCCAATGTTAGGAATGTGCCAATTTGAACTTCAAAACATAGTGATTTGTTGAAATAAGCATACCAAATTGTGTATAGCCTTATCTCAGCATTCAGAAATACTTTGAGAGTATTCAGAACGAGTTGTGCTTTCAATAATCTATGAAAGGCAATTGGTCGAGGTACATTTCATCCAGTCAAGAGAACCCTCCTACTTTGCTGAAGTTAGGAAAGCAATAAGGGAGAAATGCAGGGGAAAAAAAAAAGGAAAAAAAAAAGATAATTGTACAGGTTTTTACTTGCACACTGATAACTTTGTATTTTTTCCAATAGATCTGACCTTCTGACCTTAGATCAGAAGAGACCTTTATGGCATATCTGAGTACCACTGACCTCCTAAGACTGAGAGACTGGAGACAACAAGGCCAGCCAATTCACAGACTGGAGGAGCCAACACTTGTATGCCAAGGAAAATGATGGAATGCCTGTAGGATCAATTTTTTACAATTTATTTTGACAGGATTTCCAGCCTGACAGCTTTTCTTTGTTGAGTGTTCTTGTCTTGGGGGTTTTGTTTTGTTGATTGGTTTTGATTTTTTCAAGGACTGGCTCTACTGTTATTTCCATTTTAGTATCTCAGTTTCTCAGTCTTCCAGCAATTTCAAGTAAGTAAAGAGAGGTAAAAATTTTTGCAAATAACTTGGAATATTAAAAAAATATATATTCTTATTTTTTTTTTAAATACTATACTGCACCACTGCAAGTGACTAATCAAACTAACAGCATACACAAAGCAAAAAGTAAAGAAGTGAAGAGAAAATGCAAGTAATTCATCCTATTTTCTTTTCACTAAAACTTGTTTTTCAAAGTTTAGCAAAAGAACTCCATCTTGATTGGTCAAAATGGTGATTGTACTATATTGCCTGCACAATAACCCTTTTGGTTTAGTGAAAGAGACAGATCTTTCAACTCTACATACTTTGCTTTTATAGAGACATTTTCTTCGTGAAAAAGCTTTTCTCTCTTCTTTTTTTTTATGACCTCATAAATAAAGATTGTAAATAAATTTAAACTGATGACATTTCTGGGAAGTTACTAGGCCGTATTCTACATTTTGTGGGGATTAACCATCCTGGCTTTGTACAATTGCATCTACTCAGATCTAGATAAAGAAAAGCTTTGTCCATCCATTTTCTGCCTCTATTACAATTAGAAAAAAAAAAGAATTGGTATTTAAATTTTTTTTTTAAGTAACAATGGAAGAATTTTCCAAGAATATTCCCGTTAGTTTTTACTTCCACAAGTAATTTTTTTTACATTTGCATTCAACTCCTTGCAAAGTGAACCTCCTCTTTTCCACCAGTTCAATAAGCAAATAAAAAGGGTTACCATGTTAAAATGAAGCTATCTCACCTTCATTCGTAATCTTATGTACAATCACCCGCTTTTACAAGAGACAGAGAATTAAGATCCTGTATTGTTTGATTTATCCTGCGTCTTTTAGAAACAATAATACCTTATTCAATCTTCTGAACTGAAAACTCAAGTCCTTAAATTATGCATTATAAAAGAGTATTTAAATACTGCAAATACCAAAGCTTCATCAGGTGAACTCCGAATGAACATTTTGTTTTATCACATTATCATGTGCCACCATTCACATTTCAAAAATTTCTTTAACTTCAAGTAAGGTCCAGAATATCTTGTAAAAAATTTGTATACAACCCAGGAAAATATACTTAGCACATGCAGACTGAAAATGTATTTACAATGCGTCCTAGGTGTCACAGCCCTTTGATCATCTAAACAATAGCACTGTTCAGGAAAAGAACCCTTTTTAGTCTATACACCTAGATTTTCATCTTCCAGAAGCAAATATGCAAAACAGGCACCACAGACTGGCCCGATCTGCACATCATTCATGGTATGAAAAAGAAATATTATGATGCACACCCACAATCCCCTAAGACTTAAAAATGTCTTCATTGCTACCATCATCAACAATACTTGCCTGTAGAGTAAAACAGCTATTTCAAAGAAACAGAACAATAATTTTCTTTTTTTTTCTCAACACTATTTTTGGAGTGAAATGGGAGATTTTTTAACTGATGTCACAGTAATATATGAATGTATAGGTTGTTTATACAAAGAGAATATCGAGACTACTCTAATGGCTGTACATATTGTGCCTAGACTTACACTGATTTATCTGTGAACTACAAAAATGAATAAAGCTTGTAATACCTAGTTTATAACTAGCTATTTCATTTGTCCCTCCATCAACTGTTAACTCATGACTTAACCTGCTAACATCTTTCTATCATTGCTATATGTATTCTTCCTGCTGTCCACAGCAGCAGGACTATACCCTATTCCAAGGCCATTGAGAGCAAAAGATTAATGAAAATGTCTCTATTTCCAGAGTCCAATATAAAGAGTATTAAGACCAAAAAAAACCCCATCACAAAAAACTCAACAAAACAAACAAAAGCCCCAAACCATCATAACAAGCACATGAAATATCATAGGAATCTCTTGTGATCTCCCCTTTTCTTTGCTTTTTTTAACTACCTATTCTCTACAAGTAATAGATATACACAAAGCAATTCTAACTCTACTTTTTAAAAAGCATCAACAAATTCAGAATACTTCTAAGCTTTTTTAATATTTTGAGGGAGTCATAAAAGAAAATATTTAAATATAAGTTAAACTGTGAGATAAATTTCCATACATACAGAGTAGGTAAACTCCATCCAATATAAGTGAGGAACTGTCACCAGTTGTGATGCTTGCCAAATCAAATGGATTTATGTTTCAGGCAAATCCTGAGACCAATCCAGAACAACATTCAAGTTTATATCACACTATTGGTACAAACAGTGTGTTTTCAACAGTTTTCTCACTTTTGGGGGGTGAGAGTGCGTGTGTATAGTTCTTTGTTTGGTTTTTGTTGATTTTTTAATGGTTTATTTATTTTGAACTTCTAACCCAGTATTCACTCCCTTGGGCTCCCTTTTACATCTTTCATGCTTGCAATATAACAAATACTCATAAATTGACTGATTTCAATAAACTTAATCTTCATTAGACTCAGTAGGGAGGATTGAATTAAATCCTGAGATTACTGAACTGATGGTGTTAAAGAAACTCCCATATAAACTAGAAGGTTTTCCCTGTCCCACAGTAATCCCTAGCACTTCAGGATTTTTTTGTAAGTAGAAATCTGAAACACATAACTTTTAATTTCCTTGAAAATACTTTAATTATAAGATACTGTAAAAATAAAGGAATGCATTAACATTCTTATACACTTATATTCTATACTTATACTCTATTCTTGTGTGTGTGTGTCATTTGTGCTCACTCAACTATCTAATTTATACCAGTTTCATGTACTCAGTATTATTAGAGGCTTTTAAATCTTTTACCAGTTTGGGGTTTTTTTATCCTACAAGATTTAGCACAAAAGTATGTTTTTCCAACTACCATAGCTAAAATGTCTGCTTTAAAACTTCATCATACATTAAAGAAGATAGATATATTCCCAGTGTGGCCATTCACCATCTGCTTAAGCAAATACACTTCAAGATGCTTCCACAATTGTGATAAAGTGACAGCAAATCTAAGAGCACGCAGAGCTAGCTCATATTCTAAAATGATGATTGTACAACTATAGTTTGCATCATAAGGGACCAATAAAAATCTTTATGTTCTGTTTGAATGGCAAGGACTCCTATAAAAGAGAAGATAGAATAGGAAAATAACAAAGAACTGATCCATTCTGCAGTTGTCTTATATTTAGAAGCACTAACGAAACTTCTTGACCACAATTAGTATTTAACACCGCAAGGATATTTTCCCCTCTTTCAGATTTTTTTTAGTGATATACAAGGCTTGCCATTTTAATAGATCCCAGGAGTGCTTTTTTCTCATTTCCAGGTGGGATTAAGAGTATGGAGTGCTCATGATTAACAACACTTCTGCTATTCTCCATGCATTTTGATTTTTATTCTTCTAATTATCAAAGTGATGACTGGGAAATGCTAATTCATAGCTTCCTCCTTGCACAGTGAAATAACCTGACAAACAGGCTGAATACTAAGTGAAAACCTGGAGTTTTATTAGTCAATAGCACTTTTTCTATTCTGTACAACAAACGTTATTTAGACAGATTTCAAATCTGTATTAAAACACTGCTAAAACTTCAATGCACGGCCTGTTTACCAGGACTCTTAGTAATAACCCTGTAGCCAATACAGCTAAGAATTCTACTGCTTTAAGGCCAACATCAGCAGTTTTCTTTGGCATAAATACTTTTTCTTGTAGAGATTCAGCAGACTCGGTCTCTAAATGGTGAGAAGAAAAAGAATGTCCACCATCTGTTCCAGCCCTGAGGGAAACAAACTTTTTTGGCAGTATATAGTTCAGGATTTAATTGCACCCAAAGCCAATACAAATACAGGCAAAAAAATAAAACATCACTCTTAGCAAGTGGAAGTTTTGTATAATTTTACTTTAGCTTGTTTCTTAGGGCTACAGTTTAACTTATTTTTGCTGCAATCTGTCTTTCTTTATTTCTGTTGCTTGCTTTCAACAATTTTAAATTAAATCCACATTATCATTCCACATAAAGAGAAAGCTAAAGGATCTAATCAGATTTCATCACCCAGTTTATCAAATTTTATTTACTCTCTGCATGAGTATCAGAAGTACATTTGCTAAGGCCATTGTACTGTGTATACATACATAAAAAATGCCATGCATTGTATATATTCTATTTAGTGCCAAGTACTGGCACTAAATAGAATATATACAACATTCATCAAAAACATGTTACTTTATTTATTTTATTTACCTGTCTATGACAAAATACTCTGTCGATTTTATATTTACAGATATTGATAATATTCCTAAACTAGCTACTGTCAACTGAGTAGATGAAGTTTCTTTAAACCAATTTCATTTCTCAGGTTCCACTAGGGTGCTACATGCTAAAAATAAGCAAATAACCCTAAAAAGGCAATGCTAAATTTCTAGTTTAGTTTACTGTAAACCCCACCTACTATCCTATTTTAAAAGAGAGTAAATGGCAAACCACAAGAGAAAGCTTTTAACTTCAGGTTTTATCCACTGTAAATTTACTTACCCCATCCATTATTAGCTACTAGAGCCATAAATGGAAATTAAAAATAATTTTTGCGTGCCTACCTCTCTTCAATATATTCAGATTTTGTAAAAGAAGCTATGACTTTTTTGAAATTGGTATACCATATACTAGCCAACTTTCTTACAAGTATCATGCCAGTGCCTTGTATATGTATCCAATTGCTAATGATTTTTAAAGGCCAACAATATGTTCCATCAGAAAAATTTCCCACAAGACCTAATGGTACTTCTGACGTTATTTAATTAAAACTTTTTAAAGTTTGCATTAGACCAACCAACGTTCAGTAGTTTAAGACTTTGTGCTTACTCTAAACTTAAAAATCCTGCTTCTCACTTAAATGTCTGCCTGAATACAAGGCTTCCTTTATTTACTATAAATTTATGACAAAATGTTTAGGTGATTTTTTGTATAATAATTTTCACTATCCCATACCACCAATAAAAAAATAGTTCTTTAGTTATTTTGAAGTACAAGCGGCCATTTTTGCCGCTACATTATGCACTACTGCATAATAACCCATTTTCTTCCAATTTTAAAAGCATTTGCCATCCTCAATACTACACAATACCAATATTTATTTTAGAATGTCACAAGAGAAGTTGTGTGGTGATTTTCTTTGCCTTTTCCCAAAATTTCTATAAAGGCTATTTGAGCACAGAAACTGAGACACAATTTGAACCATTGCTGTACAATCCTTGTACTGCTAGGAACACATCAACGCTTTTCTGACAGTACCTAAAAAGCAGAATAGGAAAGAATATTCTGTCCTGTGAGTGGCACTGACCTATCCACAGGCCCAAATTACCACGTTTGAAAGGAGGGCATTAGTAGAACTCTGTCCAGTAATTACACTTTGCCAGAACTCTGCTTCTGTTTCTCTTCCTCTGATCGCTCCAATTCTTCCTCAACAGTACCAGAAACTACTGGTAGAATTTTAGCACCATGAGTTACATCTTGTTTCTTTAAAATCAGGCTAAAGGTGTAGAAGCAAAGATATCTTTTCAGAAATGCTTATCCACAGAACAGATGAGGTGGAAGGAAACCCTAAGAAATCATCTGCTGCTGCTCCCCTGCTCAAGAAGGGCTGCCTAGAGCTGGTGGCCCAGGACCATATCCTGTCAGGTTATTAAAACCTCCAAGGAAGAAGACTACATTGTTGGTTGCCTGACTCAGTGACTTGGCAGAGACTTGAGAATTCATCTTTCAGGTTAATACAGCTTCTTTGAAAAGATTCAACATCATTAGTGGAAAAATTAAAAGTTTTAAAATTTTCTACTAGTGAAAATCTGTGCTGTCCATAGACCCATTTCTTTGTGTGGTATCAAACAGCAGTGATGACCTTACAAGAAATTTTAAACTTCATTAAGTTTGTACAGAGATAGCTAAAGAACACTAGTTCTTCATCACTATATGAATGTAGAATACATAATAGGTTAGAGCTGATTAATAGATTTATCCCGGCATTGCCTTCAATTGATATACAAAGATTGGGAGTGCTCCAGACACTGAAAATAAAGGATGTCTTTGCAGTATATCTTAAGCCAGGCAATAAAAGCCAAGCCTATATTCATAACTTGTTTAAGGAGTTGCCTCATTGTCATCACCCCATCACACATTTTAGAAGCATGAATTCAATGTAAAGGTGGAAAGAGAAAATAGAGGTTAAGACTTGAGTTGCAAAGGGATACAATATAACAAACAGTGGTGAAGTAGGGAATGTTGAATGTTTAGTTTATAAATTAAGCCTTTTATATGCATGTTCTCATAAATATCTTGAATTTAGCTTCACTCTGCAGATCTAGTAGCAGATATTACATATGTTGGCCTTGCATGCCAATTAGTTTAAGCAATGTAAGGCAACACTGGGGAATTTAAGAGAAATATTTGAGACAAATCTTGCACAGATGTTGGAGGAAAACCAACCAGTTTTCCAAATCTCATGAGCAATGGAACTCAGGCAAATTAACTGTGTGGGGAAAGCAGAGTAGAGGAACAGTGCTAAAATTTAGTATGTTTTCAAAGGGCATTAAAAAGATCCAGTTTTCTATTGGTTAGAGCATCACTTTGCAACAAAATGCTGAAAGAGGTAGCACACCTTCCATTAACTGTGATATTTACCACCCTGTGAAGGTGCAATTACTAATGTTATCTCTGCATGAATTCAGGATTTTATATTAATTTCTTAAGTGTCGCACTAAAGTAAAGATACGCAGATCATAGGCTGCATTATTAATCTAATAAATCCTATGCAGTACCAACATTTTAAGATCAAGCATAAACCTTGAGTTCTGAAAGATTTTTTCAGATTTTTTTCACTACACAGCTTGTGTTGAACATACTTCTGGAGCAACAGCTGAAGCTTGACACTATTATTAGCAACCTTAAGGGTATATGCAGAAATTCAGCCTTTCAGAAAGAGTGTAACAATGATGTTTTTGAGAACCTCAACAGAGAAGTCAACTGATAGCCAAAGTAAAAAAGCAAATACATCTTAGAAAAAAGTTTTTGCAATGAAAACTCTGGACTGATATTCAGATTAACATATCCTAATTTCTTTTGAAAGATGGCTAATAATCAAACTTAAATAATGTGATTAAGATTTATATAAAAGACAAGCTGAAATACTTCTAGAAGTGAAACTAAGATGACAGAGATTTATATGCTTGCTTTTGAAGTATATGAACATCAAATAAGATAAAATAAATGTCAGTGCTTCTAAATGAATGTGCCGATATTTTAAGAACCAATCTAAGATCACCTAGGGCACAAAACAAACACAAACAAAAATTTTACAATTAACATCTTGGAACTAATTCTGCAGAAGTCACTGCAGAGACTAGACAGGCGTCTAGATCTTTTCTGTGGGACAGCTAGTATTTAGTTCAATTAACTTCTGCAGCCCTATTTAAAAAGGAAAAGCCTATAGGCTTTCCCCTAGTCCTTACATTCTGCTGCTGAAATCCTATGTAGCTTTTACTCACAGGATCTGATGTATGTCAAACACAAAAGCTTTCTTTGAATTTTCTCCTGCTTTCTTATTTCATAATTTTTCTTGGAATACAAGGCAGCCTACCCATATCCACTCTTAGCTTGCCCTGATGATTTTGTAGGATGCCTTCATATCTTTTTTAAAGCCATTTACTACTTTTGGTCATTCCTGCTAATGTCTTCTGAACTTTTTCCAGTTTGCTCATACTTATTTTGAACTTGTCCACAGTCAGCTCTTATCTTCTGCCCTGAATAGCTTAGTACTGGGAGCAAGCTTTCCTAGCTATGTTTCTACTTTGACTTTCAGGAACAGTCAGGGGAAAAGCAAACGTTGTAGCAGTCTTTAGAGATCTAGATAATTTAGTAATAGTAGGAAGAAATCTGAAGCTCACAGACTTTTCAACAGATGAAAATAGTCATCAAATGGAAATGAGACAAAAAAGAAAAATAAGAGATTAAAATAATATACTAATAAAATATCATAAGGATGTCACAGAAGCTACTTATAAATAAAAAGCTTACATATGAAGTAAACTTCATCTACAAATATTCTATAAAATTCAAAGTATATAGGAATATTTGCTACATTTCTTAAGATTCAAAGCAAATTACCATTTGTCATAATGCCTGAGTGTATCGCTGCATGGAAATAAATATAATGTAAAATATACAAGAAGCTCAGGGTGCATAGAAAATACGAGATGAATTTGTCACGGAAAGTTTTTAATCTCTTACTTATATTTACTGGCCTGGGTTTAGCAAAATGGAGTAAAAGAAGTGAACACAGAAAGATATAATTGAAGGCTTATCTGAGGTCCTGAGAATGCTGTTCACAACCTAGGACAATGTCCCACATGAGTCGAACTGAACTTTATAGAAGCTGAAGAATAATGTTTCCAGCCTTTTAAATTCTGCACAAAGCCATTAATTTCACAGTGCTACTTCACAGAATAAAGATAAGGGTGGAAACACCAAGTGAAATAATTCTAGACCATTTGAATCCCCATCCTCTGGGGCTTGTTAAAGGTATGTCTAGCAAGAGCCAAGGGAGGTGTGAGTCAAGAGTGTCAAACACACTGTGAGTCAGATGCTCCTATGGCTTTTCTTACACTCAGCAGAGGCTGCTCTGAAACACAAAGTACCTGGCCTGAGAACATCCAGGACACTGGAAGCAGAGAGCATGCAGAGGCCACCTACCCCCTGTGTGCTCCCATGCTCATGCTCTTGACAAACTATTTGTTCACCCAGCGTATAAAAAAAACGTATCAGACTTCCCAGGTCATATGGTCAGTATCAGATCTAACAAATAACCTAAGCTTCAAACTTTGAATTTTGTCATTAATATTTCCTTTAGTTCATCGTTTATGTTTCCTCTTCCCACCACTGAACACACCATTGTGGCATTTGACCATCTCTTTTTTCTTTTTTTTGCTCCTTGATATGAATATCATTGTTAGAAGGTTCCTTAGATCACAGGATCACAAAGCATTTTCTAAAAAGTTCTCTCACTTTATTAGAATAATCTTAAATATTTTGCATTTTTTAGATTGTTCAGGCTTTAGAGCTCCTCTGAAAGTGATTGCAAAATTTTCATTCTCTAACATCCAGTTACAGGACACTAGACTTTACCTGAGGGAAATAGAGGACTCTACCAGTATACAAAATACTTCTAATTTAAATTCATAGAAAAGGGGATTATAAGTAATTAGCTTCTCTGTAGAATTCATTTTGCTTTTATATGAGAAGAAATTGAGACAGTTTATTGACTAACTCTCAGGGTCACAGTTGGCATCTAAACATCTAACCAAGCCAGTAGGAAAAATCATTCAGTCTGATGCATCATGACATGCCAATAAGTAACTGAGGGAATAATTATAGAAGGAGTGGAGGAAAAGTAATTTCTAATTTAGTATGGCCGTTATCTTGATCCATGTGAAAAATATAACATTTGCACAACAGTCGCAACATCAAGGAAAATTTTCAACTTCAATTACCGTTTTCATGTATTCCACACATATTTCCGAAAAAGAGGTGATTTAATTTGGTGTGAAGAAATAGAGATAGCAAGTGAGAAGAAAAAAATAAAAAAGAAAAAAGGAAGTAGTCCAATGAATCTGGAAATAAATAAGCTACAATAAAAAACAGATAATGGATCAGTTTTGAAGTTTTAGTTTAAAAAAACAGCATGTCAGCAAAGTACAACTTTGACACAGCTTTCACTGCCTCAAAATGTATTCATCAAATGTTTCAGAAATGGTTCTCTGTGAAGCACTTGATGCTTTTTGTCTGTGTTGTATGCACAGCTTAGCTAAGACACAGATTTCTCAGTGACTTTAATGGAGTTTCAACATGTAAGCCAAAGATCTCTCCCATTTAGCAAGGCAATCTTTAAACTCCACTTAGCATGTAAGTGTTTAAAAGGGCAATTTTCAAACCATTAAGTAGAACTCATGATGTTTGAGATCAACCATAAATCATTTGGCTACAAGATGTATTATTCAAATAATTATAGCTACCTAGCTACTATTGTAATGTTAATTGGTTATAGAGAACATTAGGTTTTAAAATTTTATTCTCCAGACACAGAATACGAGTGTTTTCTGGTAAGCTTACTCATTTAAATAAGGGGTATTTCTCAACTTCTCTCATCTTGAGCTCCATACCCAATCTAAAACTTAAAATTTCTGCATCAAGAAATATTTCCCCCTGAAGAGGGGAGAACAGAGTATGAGGATTGGAGGCACAAATACCTCAAAGCATGACCTTGTAAGAGATAAAATATACACACACAAAAAAAAAGCAGCCAAGTACACAGTAGTTTGATCTGAAAATCAATGATTAGCAATGAAGCACAAATTAAAAACACTTAACTGATGTCATCATATAGTCACTGTTGACAGTGACTATTGTATCATGTAACAGCATCTTGCAGGCACTCCTTCCCCACACACCCTGCCCCAGTTCAGATTAGTGTGAAAACCTAAACAAAGTGCTCATAATATTTGTTTTGTGATCTTCTTTGAATTTTATGGTCTCAGAAACAGCTCCTTGAAATGATATCGCTTGTGCTAGAGGATGTCAGCTAAATTAACAAGGAGGACATGTGGCAGTGCCCTTCTGACACCATCAGTAGTGATGGGGTTCACCTTCTCTATCCAGGAGAAGCACTGTTGAGGGTTTTTTCCTATTAGCTTTTTAATATTTTTGACCTGTAACTGGCAGAACTTTCAGCTTTATTGAAGGCAATCTTATTGAAGTGGTTAGCTTAGAAATGTTTTGTAAAAGAAAGAAATCACATAAAAATAGCTTGACATCTTCTGCCCCCTTTACCATATAGATATAGTGGATGTTGGAAGACAGTTACAAAAGATAGAAGATGTTGGAAGATAGTCACAAAAGGCAATAATGTTTTAACAACACTGCGCTCTACTACAGAAAGGAAGCAGGTGAAGTCAACGTAGAAGAAATTGAGATTGATAAGGGCCATATATATGAAATAATATAAAGAAAAACAACTGTCCCCATCTCATCTGTTTAACGTGACTGCAATCAACATAAGATGAGAAAGAATAAGGAAAATTTTACATTATTTTTAGGCATGTAGTTATAGCCCAAATTAGAGAACTTGAGTATCTTGATAAATTACAGTTTTCAGAAGGCATCTCAGACAAAGTCACTCAGATATTCTAGTTCTTTACTGAAAACTGTAATTGAATAAAGGACAAACCTACTTTCTTTACTTTTTTTAATCCAGCATCCAAATTAGGTGTCTGAAGTTGAACACCATTCAGATATTCCATTGTCCACAGCAACAAGACTGAAAGAAGCATGGTGAATTGAAAACATAAAGATGAGCTACCAAACTTAAGGCAAGTTTTGGATTTGGATTATATTTCTACCTGAAGTATTGTCTCATTTCCATAAATAAATCTCTCTTCTTCTAAGGGGAAAAATGTAGCAACGCTATATTTTTTCCCACACATGCTCTGAAACTATTTGTGTTTTATACACCATACTAAAGAACTGAAATTAGCCCCATAAATTAAATCATTCTGTGGTTTTCTACTGTCACTACTTCTATCAGAGTACTTCATCATCAGAGTTTTTTTTAAAAAAGAGATTGTGATTGTTAAGATGGAAGCATTCATGTTTTGTTATTATCGCACAAACAATTCCTTACAAGCCCTATATGTTATACTCCTAGAATCCCATTTTAATTTTCCACTACCTCAGAACACATGCTATGTACTTAGGACCTATATATCGTGATGATGCATCAATTTTATAGAGTGTCCACAGTTAGTTTTGAACAAAGTTTAGGAGATTTCCACACCCCCAGTTTAACCTATGGATATCTGCACCTCAGCATTTTTTGACGAAGCTGCTGAGCTTATCATGTTTTCAGGAAGCACTAGAAAGACTAAAAAAAAGGGCTGTATTAAAATAATTTCCCCTCCCACCAAAACCATCCACCTTCTTTTAACCAGTGAAAACACTCAAAACCTGTCAAAGTAGTCACAGATCTTCTTATTCAAAGTCTGCACTGGCAGAGTTCCAGAAACCTGGAAGGTGTGCTCAAATTATACAAAAAAAAGAGCATATTGCAATTGTTGACATTGTCAGTACAAAACGCTTAGCATAAGCTGTATCTTTCGGAATTCAGGCTGGCATCTCTTAGCATTCAGTAGATTAAAAAGTAACTAATCTTGCATGCTTTGATGAGTACACAAGTAAACTTTTCATTATCCAAATTCAAAGCAAGAAAGACCCATCTAGCCACAAACAAGCTGCTGATCTGGTCTATCAACTTCAACACCAAATATGAGCACAGGTCCTGCAACCTCCCAAAATCCCTCTGAAATCCTAAATTCCGTTTTTCCTGCAACAAAGATTAATATCCTTCAGGCTTTGGGGTATAAGTACATTTAGATGAATGAGGTCAGAAACCGCATTTGTAAGGCAAGCTGCCATAGATTAGTTTCTAAGAGACAACTGGTTTATTCAGGTTAAAAAGCAGTGATTGCCCAGAGCGCTGAGTATAAGCAAAAGGAAAAAAAAAAAAATCCATAAGGTATCTCTGGAGTGCAGTACTTACTGTATTAATTTTTCAAGTGATTTATTCACTGTACACTCAGTGCAGACGCTATAGAGATTTAATTGAACAGCTTGAAAACACATACCCGATAGCAATGTTCCAGATATTGTTCAGCCATGCTTACCTTTAAAGAAACAGTCCTCATTGTGTACAATGGTGATCTTTTGCTTTTTCAGACAGGCAGCTCTGTGCACTTCACAGTGATTTTCATAGAATTCTCCATCAGACCCACACACAGGTTTGTAATGTGGCTTGCAGTGCTCCATGCACAGACACTCGGCTTGCCCAGTCTTCCCATTCACAACACAGTGTCGGCCCAGACCACAGTACTTGTTTTCACATGACCCAAAACGGCCATCCTGGCCAAGATACCCTTAGAAAAAGGGAAAAAAAAGTTTTTATTTAATAATTACATTTTGTTTAATTGCATGCAAGACACAAAAAAGATCAATTTGAGTAAATGAAGTCTACATCTACTATGTCTTTTGTTACATTCTTGACTAATATTAAACATAGGTCAGCCTGATGTTAAAAAAATTTAGTCTCTTTATCATGACCTTTGTACTTTTAATCCTTGTCATACAAGCTAACTTATGTTAATTAACTTAGGCTCTAACTTAGGTAATTTAGAGCAAGATCTAGTAACAAAAGTTACTCTTCATTAAAAATTCATAGTAAATCATTACTTTTTAAATGTATATTTAAGTTTGTCACCTTAAGATTGCTATACTGTTGTATGCAATTGAACGATGTATTCTCTAGAATTCAGACCATAGAATGTCTTAAACTGGAAGCCCACATGGAAACCCATAAGAATTGAATCTAACTCTGTGGTCCTTGCAGGCCTACCTGAATCTAAACCATGTGATTAATAGCATCTTCCAGAAGCTCGATGAACTCTGACAGGCAGATAAAATAGACATTCATACATTGAGACTGATCCATGAGAATAACTAGAGCTGAATCAGGTCTCTGAATCAGTATGGAGAATTTAAAAACAAAAAATGACAAAACCTCTGGGGTGGCATTACAATGACATTTCAGGAATCAGAGCATGGAAGAGCAGGACTGATATATGAACTGGTGGCTAGAATGAGTCACATGAACCTCTAGTGGTATTTTAATGATGACAAATGTGATTTGGATAGCAAACAAAGCCTTAAGAATGTTGCAGTAGAAATAGAGGAGTTTCTGCTGGCCACAACCTTCAATTCATTCCTAAAATATGGAAATGGATTGTCTACATGAGGCTACCAAAGCCGTCTGTCTGCTTTCTATCCTACCTGTGCTGCTGCCACCATGTAAGATAAGCACTGCTGTCAGTAGCAGATCTCTTGGTAAAAAAGGGAAGTTCTGTGCACAGTAGTATTTCCTTACTATATCCAAAGTTTCCATTTTGAGTGCCATAGAACTAAATACGGTTTCTTGGCAAGAAAAAGTGTATTATGTGAAAACAATGTGAAAATGAAAGCAGAATTGTCAATTGCAATTACCAATAAATAGGTTTTCTGATAACATAATTGTATCATAAAATATGTATAAAAATACTAAAATGTCTCCAAATGTAAGAATAGACAGTGCCCTTCAAAGTTACTTAATTTTATTCTCTTGCTTCGTACTGCTAATATCCAGAACAAACACCTGGTATTCTAATTCCTTGCAATACTTTCTTTATCCTCACATCCTAGCTGAATCTATCCTTGTTTAACCCATACAAAAAAAGCATGAACAAGTAAATCACAATACATAATTTGGTAGTAATTTGGTCATATTAGATTCATTTTCCACAGTGAAGTGCTAACATGTCAATATCATAGCTTGATGCACGTTTCTTCAAGCCACTGAGAATTTATGTTCTTCACTTCAGTGGCAGAAATAAACCACTTTACTCACTACTTTTTCTTCTAAAGCCTATGGGTCTATTAGACGACCACAATTTGATTTCTTGCTCTCTCACACAGCACAAATTTTCTAGACAAATGTACTACAAAAAGCACACAACCATGAAATTTGGCTCTAATGACATGCTTTCGCTATATTACTCGATAACAATTTTAGCACAAAGTTGAGAGGACTACATATTCACCTCAGGTGTTGTATGGCTGTCACCTCAGGTGTTGTATGGCTGATATAACTAAGACACAGTGACTTTTATACACATGTATACACCAGACTGATGGTGGGTTTACCTGCTCAGGCACCAAAATGACTTGAAACAGGAAAACCGAATTCAACATTAATTTTCCCATAAGTTTTTGAAAATATTCCTCCTTGTGCTGATGTACCACCACTATACATGAGCAATTGACATTAACTGACAGAAATTAATGCAAACCCAATTTCCCTACTCCCTTATACTAAAGCTAAGCTCAAATAAAGCTTTGCAATATCCAAGAGTGCTTTACAGCACAGGTCATGTATCCATGTTACAGAATCAAGAAACTTCTTTGAAGTGATGGAATTGCTACAGTTGGAGGACAAAGTACATAAACCACTATTATTTATGCTTTCTGAATTGAAGATAAAGATCTCAGATCTCCCTCTGACAACTGCTCTGAATTATTGAGAGGTGTGTGGTGACTCAAAAATGTACTGTGCTTTATGTTATGAAAATAGAACTCATTTAAAACTTCTCTTGGGACTTCATCTTAGTACTATAACTGAATCTCATGCCTGAATGCAAAACACCTTCTTTCAGATAAGAGAGAATAATTTACATTATATATATTGATATTTGTAATACTGGTATTTGTCAACATATACCAATGATGTACAGCAATAAACAAGCAAATTTTCTTCCCTAATGAAAAACTGTATTTATTATGAAATGCTTTATATACGTCTTCATTTTACACCATTAACTATTCTAAAACTATACATAAATTTGCATACATCACTGCATATGCAACTCCTTCAATTGAAGTCTGTGGTAAAATTCCCATTGACCACAAGAGAAGCAGGATTCTTTCTCCAGATGCAATCTGAAGCCTTCGGTCAGTGATAAGTTATAGCCTTAAGCTTTAGTATGTTTAATAGGCACTGTTCTGTACTGAGAAGGAGCAGCTATGTAGTGTTTCAAGTGGTTTACAGTACATATTAAAGAAAAAACAGTTAGAAGTGTACTCTGAAACAGTCCACCAAACTGCAGTTACCAGATTACCAGATCACTCACAGCAAAGAAATAAATCAAATCCATGTAATTCCGAAACAGGTGACAGAATGCTCACAGCCATAATTTTCAACTAAACATGCACCCAATTACAAAAATGTAAAGAAATCAATCAATCTAAAGAGCTAATGAGAAACACCAAGAAATGGGTTCAGATATAAGCTAAAAAACCAAATTAACAACCAAAACTCAGCTCAAGTAAAATCAACTTCTGCTGCTTTTCTAGTCCAAACCGCAAAAATCACAGTATTTGGCAAATTCTTCATTTTAATTTTTGTTTTCAAAAAACGAACTTCCATAATTTTAATCTTGGAATAGAAGTGCTACTAAGCTACAGGAATCTTGCAATTAACAAAAGAGAAACCACATTTTAAACCAATATGGGCTGTGACATGCAGCCCATTCATGTATGTCTGATTATTTCGGTCACCATCAGGAAATCGGTACTATTGCTTCTCATTCATGGATTTATTATTATTGGAGGTATACTTTTCATACATTGATAATAGGATGAGGTTTTTCAGTTTGTTGGGGTTTCTCAGGGGATTTTTCTGGTTGTTTATTTGGGTTTCTTGAATGTCAGTGTAGCTAAGTCTCCTGGGAAAAAATTGGTTAGGGTGCAGCACCCATTCAGGAGACCATGATCACCACAAACACTGAGTTTTTCAGAAGGCTGTTATTCTATCTAAGCACTTAGTTTTAGAAACTGAATTAGTCTGAGAAGAACTTAGGATGCCATATTTACATATAATTCAATAATTTAGCGGAGAAAGTAAGCAGCACAGCATATTCAATATTAAGAGACTGAAAGACAGTAAGATGGGATGACAAATAATCTAGCCATGAATGCAAATATTTTTACAGCAATTATTATTGCTTATGTGATGATAGGCAAGTCTACATTTTTCAAATGCCACAACACAAAAACAGGAAAGCATGTACCCATATGAGCCATGGGTACTCTCAATTTTCAGCTAAAAATGTATTACATTTAGACATTTTTAGAGGATCTACAGTACTACAGGAAACAAAATGCACTTTGTTCCATCTGAAAGCAAGTCAGGAAACTTTCAAATTATCATAGCCTTAAGTCAAAAAAAAAAAAAACCAACACACTTTAAGAACTATCACTAAAAATATGTTAGACCCAAAACATTCAAAGCAGTCAGATTTTTTAAATTCTCTTGAAATTTTAAACCCTAAACAGATGCCAAATGGGAGGGCAGAGGTTTTTTATTTTTAGACAGTAGAGAAAGTAAAATTGTTTTAACTTTTAAGAAAAGAAAAATTAATAAAGACAGTTTCAAGTTGTCAGTTGGGATTCCTCATAGAGGTTTCCTATTTAAAGGTTACTTCAACTGCATCCATAGCTGAGCAAGCTGCAGGTCACAGTTTGATTCATTTACATCTAGGAATTTAGCTGATGTTTTAGCATGCAAAAGACTCACAGAAATACACACAGATACTTTATCATTTACTAATCAGTTTAAAGAAATGTTGCACAGTGAAACTTTGGAAATTCATGAGAGTATGACACACCATGTTCTACAGTTGGCCCTGGGCTGGAACACACACACACACACAGCCTTTCCCTATGCTGAGCATTGTCTCACAAACTCAGACTGTTTTCTTATTTCCCTAACAACATAATTTACATTCATGGCTTCTATCCTAGCTTGCTGCATCACCCACATGTCATGTAAAACAAAGTGGTAGCTATTTTTCAAGACGAATGCACCGGTATTTTGTGTGCAAATAACTAATGGTAATTTCTGGGGTCAAAAGACTTGTGGTCCCATTCCCTCCTCTCCTATTTAAAACCATTCTGTAAATGACAATTCCACCTCTACAGCTGTATCTTTGCTTAATACATTATCTATGCAAGTCCCAACCAAGACTGTAATCCTAATTTTAGTAAGTGTTCAGTGTAGTCTCAGGTTTTAGTAGCAAATAAGATCGATCACCACCTACCATTAACACTTGTAGGGCATTAACACTGAGCATGACCCCAGCTTGAACTGTGAGAATCTGCTCATAAATATTAAAGCTCCAGACTTCTATTTTTGAACTGTAGTATTTTAGCAATGGTTCTTTAACAATTTTGTATTTCACTAGCCAGAACAGCTTGTAATTACCTTGACTAAACATGACACTAAATCTGCACTACTCATTACCCAGAACTCTTGGTATATAAAATTCTCCAGAAATTTAGACTTTTTTATTTTGGTTAGGAATACTTTAAGCAGAAGAAAAAATGTAAAGAGAAGAGTAGATTACTTGAGAGTAAATAAAAAATTGCTCAAATATTTGGCAATATAATGATTATAGTAATGAATTTCCACCACATAACGGCACATATCTTAACAAACTAAAGAGAACTACTGGTTCAAAGATGGGAGGATGGAAAGCAAGGTCAAACAAAAGCTCCACAGCCATGCAGGGGCAGGATGAGGAGCTGTAGCTGCAGCCCACGGCCCTCAGAAACAGCCCATTGCAGCTCACATCACTCAGCCCTGTTCCTACCTGCAGGAGTGAAAGAAAATCACCCACATGGCTCACCATTATCTTGCTGTGTCATGGTTTTCTTTCAGCACCAGCCAAGCAAGCTGGAGTGTTTTATACAAAAGTTTATTCTGTCCGTGTGTAAAAGAAGTTATGGCTGGGTCTTGTACTATCCTCTGCTCCTTTCTTCCCTGCCTGCCCCCTCTGCCCTCAGACACACACCTCTCTTTTCTCCCCCTCCCTCCTTCCTTCCAGTAGAGGCACTGGAAGTACTGTAAAGACTTACACCTGCATAGAACTTGATTGAGATCTTCTGGTGGGCTCAGTATTTATCAGTGAGGACCAACTAACAGAAAATGACACAGACATTACGACTGTATAGGATTTTTTCAACCTTAAGAGTCAAGCCTAAATACACTTAGAAGAATAGGGGTGAATATTCAAATAAAGTGACTTACTTATTGCCCTATGAAGGTAAGTTCAAAAAAAATAGGAGAAAGTGCCACACTTTTAAAGGAAATAATATGTAAACTACAGTGGAAAAAAAAAAGGAGAGCAAAATAATATCAAGTAATATCAGGGAGATCTGTAAATGCTGAAGTACCTAGCTATTAGTCTGAAATACTGAAACCTCCCATAAAAGTGTGTCTGTCAGCCAGAAAAAGTCAGGTTAGCATCTTTGCCCGTATGAATTTGTTTTTCTTGCCAGCACTTAGAAGCCACCTTCAGCAAAATTCACAGAATTTAGTTTCCTCAGAAAAGAGAAAAATCAAATCATACCTCCTTTTCTTGAATGAAATTTCTTGGGTTTTGTTGAGTCCTTGCCGAGACTCAAGGTTGTTTAAAGTCCCCAGCCCTCTAAAAGCCTTGAGCTGTGTTGTAAGAAAGAAGCGGAGTCTTTCAAGGCCTTGTTTTCAGTTCTCATGTGTTGTTTATTATCTGGTACCTCATAATTTGCTCCGCACCCAGCCGAGGTCTGGACTGAGGCTGGGACACGACGCAACTGCCCACTGATGGGGCGTTGCTTGGTTCTTATACAGATAATTACGTGCCCACTATTTACTATTTTGTACCAATGTGTGATATCTATACTACAAGGGTCATTTCTACCCTAATCCAATAGCCTACAACTACTTTGTGTGATCACCACCCCAGAGGATGGAGGACAAAGAAGAAGGAGAAGGATTTAGGGCAACACCCTAAATCCTCCATCTTGTCCCCCATTCATCTCTATTCTAAGAATTCCTAAACTACAAAATTTCCCACCCTGTGCTGTACTGAACTACTACTTTCACACTTTTGAGGCTTGTAATTCCTCTCTCAGTGTTGGAAGCTTCTCCCATGGACTAAAATTAAACTCGGTGTCTTTCTGGGCTCTGTGCCAAGGTCTCCAACCCCCCTGGACCGGCTCCACACCCCCCTGTCCAGGGTCCAAACTCCCTTTCTCAGGTCCCAGGTCATCCAAAGGGATGCCCTGGACTCCAATAAAATTGAAGACCAGGAACAAAAATACCATGTAAGAAAACGAGAAGAAATTACACTACAACTGGAACTACACAAAAGCCTCTTTTGCTTATTAGGCAGAAACTTTTCCCCCTTTCCAGAGCCTTCTCCTGCTCCTCTCTCATCTTCATAGCAACCCCTTTATAGGCTTGCTCCTCCCCAGCTGTCCACATCAGGGGGTTCAGCAGCTGCCTGGTCCTTGCCTTCTGCAATTACAAAGGCTTTCTATGCGTTCCTGCCTCTGTAAACTTTCTTGCCCACTAGCAGGGCTATTAAACACCTGTTTGATATCAGAGCAAATGCCTGTGGCAAGTCCACAGAGCCTTTCCTCCAGTGAGGTGCCTGTTCAGATTTCTGCCTGTACCAAATTCAGTTCCACCACCCAAGTGGTGCTGAGCAGTGCTCTGGCCCAGTACCCAGGGCCCACACAGCAGGTCCTGCGTGCACCTCACAGCCCAGGCCCTGCCAGCTCCCTCAGGTGACATTACTATCCAAGCAAGGACAACTCTCATGCTCATGGCAACAAGAAGGAGTTGCCCAATTCTCTTTCACTGCTAGGAGGTGATTTTTGGGCACAATACTAAACCTTGTAAAAATCTCCTTCATTAATCACCCTCCTTGTATTTGGCCAGTGACAATTAAATTTATAAGATGGTTTGTGGGCGCCAGACATGCTACTTGCCTTACACAGGGGGAATGGAAAATGCACACAGGTCTGACACAAACAGCTGAATAGATCTGGATTAAGAGCACTGTTGGCTCTTAATATAGACTGATGTTCTTTAAGCAGTTTCAAGCCAGCAATTCATTACTTTCAATTAAATCCTTAGCTCTGATTAGCATTAGCTGTGTTTGTCTTTCTCACATATTATCCTAATCTTTTGAAAAATGTTTATAATTCATTTAACATCAAACCAGTGGCAAAAAGAGTTTCTTTAACACAAAGCAGGAAACAAATTACACATTTGCCTCATCACAGATACATGGACCTTTATTCAAATGGTTGATTGCTTTTCAATTGCAGCACAGCAGGCAATCCTCTATTCTGCCAAACACATCACCCAATGTCACCAAGAGCAGGAAATGTGCATCATAGCGACAGCAGTTTTGAAAAGGTCATAGTCTGAACAACCTTTCACACATTTTAATGCTTATTTGAAATAAGGCTTTATGAATATCACAAAGAGCTAGCTTAGTTCTCAGTCAGACAAAACAACCTAAATATTTTTTTTGCTATTCAAAAGCCAAACTGATTAGTTTTAGCAACACTGAACAAAACAATCAAAAGTTTGAGTAAATTATTGACTAGAATTTTTCCTTTATTTAGTTAAAATTAGCAAGGCTGTTAGGATTTGGTTTCAAGAAGCAAAGTTTAACTGCTCTATCACACAATAATATTAACTGTTCCTTTCTGGCAGCTTTTCATATGAAGAACACATTTGTCCATTTTGAGCTAATAGTATAGTAAAAACTATTATTTCCTTGATAGGTATATATGGCTTTCTTTGGGATTAAATATGCTTCTGTATAAAACAACATTAAAAAGAGAAAATTTAACTCATCCCTGGTCCAGTAGCTGTCATGAAATAGGTAATTCAATTATCCACAGTAAAAACTAGCATACCATAGTCCAGATATGATTCAGTTCCTGTGTTAGACATTGAAACAACACTGTTTTTTTGGAGTTTTTAACTTCAAAGCCCTCCTTGCAGATAAATTTGTAATGTCTTTCTGCTACCTTCCCCAGGGACCTGTACTAGAAAAAGTAGCACACATATTGAGCAGCATTTAAACCATATGGTTAAAGTGCAGCATCACTTCTGCTCAAGGAAAGCTAAAAAAGAAATGTCAAGTATTTTCAATTTTACCGATGTGAAACATTTGCCTCTAATAAACTTAACACTGTCCATTTTTTTCCCCCGCTGTTACTAAGGAACTGTGGTGAGTTGACCCTGGATGCTAGGTAACTGCCCACCCAGCCACTTGCTCACTAACACTGGAGTTCAGAAGGAATTCAACAAGGAATTTACTCACTAATTTCCACTGGCAGGCAGATGCCCCTCCCTCATCTTCTGAAAAACAGCAGAAGAAACAGGGCCATGTCTTAACCACCAATATTCCCCACTCTTTTGCCCATGGAGCAGAATGTTTTATGGAGTGGGATGCCCCTTTGGCCAATTTGTCTTCTCCCAGCTTCCTGCTTTCAGAGGGGCAAAGTGGAAACAGAAATGGCCTTTATACTATTCAAGAATGTTCAGTGATGTCTAAAACCCAGCTTTACCGTGGTCACCACTGAGAGTATCATGTGGGCTGATTTCATGACAGAAAAACCCAGTACAGGAACACTGTGGGAGCTTTGAGATAAAAAGGGCATGTGGGCGTGTGTGTTGTAATACTAACTGTTAATCAGTGCCACTTCCTAGAAAAAAATATATTCAGATGAATATCAGAGTACTTTTTGTTTTATGGAATTTCTGATTCAATTTCTTCTGCAAAAGCAGTAAGATACTAATAATTTTCATGTCTTTTACTGTGTGAAACATAAACACATGAAATTTAACGGTGTAAAGATTATTAACATGAGATACAACATTTACAAGCCCTTCAGAAAGAACAGCGAAACAGTACACACTTGTATATATGAGTATAGCTCTCAGAGACACTTAGCTCACTAACTTTGACACCAATGACCCATGTGTGGCTTTCTGAAATAAAAAAACAAAACACCAACAGACCAAAAAAAACCACGAAAGCCCCAAAAAACCCCAAAACCATAAATATTTTAGAGACAATAAGAGGGAGTTCTAAAAATAATGTTTCCATAAATAGTATTAGCCTCCGGATTTTGCTAGAAGAAAATAATTTTAACTATGTTTGAACTTTCCTGACTTAATTTTGCCATTTTAAGTAGCTAAAAGTGATGCAGAGCCCCATGCACTGTGTATACACCTGCTATTTTTTTTTTTCCCCAGAGCAGACTGGTCCAATCTGCTCCATATATTCAGCAAATTTTTTTCTAAACATGTTACGATTAACCCAAAACACCTAGAAATCTGAAAATCGCACTCAAAGCTAGGCAATATTGAAACAGGCAAAATGGTATTCCTAAGGAGAGAATATTACTCTATGAAAAGAAAAAAATATATGAAAAAGTGAAGTATCAAAAAATGTTTATGTTGACATATCAGAATAGTCTACATGAACAGTCCATTTAGAATTATTTTTACATTGATGTGTGTGTATTAAAAAAATACCTGTTAAAGCAGAGATGTTCACTCAAATAAATGATTACTTTCACAGAAAATAATGCCCCAGTTAATTGATTCAGTCAAGCAATGTGACTGTTGAATTTTTTTTTTTTGTGCTTAGACTAAAGATATTTTCTGTGAAATATAATTCCTAGGGAAAAAAAAAATAAAAAAAAGAATAAAGTATAGTTTTCCTGCTAAGCCTGAGTAACACAGTTTCAATTTTATATCCAGTAGCCTTTACAGAAACAGTTTGCTATAGTATCGATTATTCTCTTCCAATAAATATGTAAAAGCAAACTGAAGTCAAAATATAAACACTCCTACCACCAACTTCATGGAAAATCAATCTTATGAGAAAACTGTATATATCTTTACGAATGAGAATGCATTTAGCTTTCAATAGAAAGAAAAAAATCTAGTCAGATATTTCAACCGTCAAGTTTTTTATATTAGTTGATACAACTTCTGTCTAGTGACAAACTGCCTTTCTAAACATGGAAAAAATACTACTTTTGCATAGATAATATTAGAATTTGATAAAACCCACCAGCATTCTACATAAGAATTAATCAAGGGCTATAGTAATAGACAATCCTTAAGCATTTAAGAAATACAAGCTACAAAACTAATTGCACAAAAAAAAAAAAAATGTAATTTTACACTACTATTCAACAGAGTGCTGTCTACAGGAACATTACTAGTGATGCATGACTTCCACACACCTGGCTTAGCTGTCACATTTCTTCCCACCAGAAAATGGCAGAAAGTTAAACTGAAACCCAGTTAAACTGGTCACCACAGCTACCAAATCCCAGTCTTACTTCAGTGGTTTAGCTACTGATTTGCAGAAATGTTTCAAATGAATGAAAATGGAAATCCTGCTATAATATTTCTGGTATACGCAGTTTCTAAAAGCAATACTAACTTTCACGCCCATTAGTAAAGCCAAAGATTATACTACACATCCTACCTGCTTATGTAATTTCAAGAAATCTACAAAATGAGAGAGAGATAGATACAAATTGACTCCTTTAACTAGGGAAATAAACTTTGCCATGGGAATGACTATTTTGAGCTACTTTTTTTTTTATCTAACTGAATTGAAAGTCATTTCAGGTCACCAAAGCCTGTTTATGTTTGGCAACCCTAAATTATTAATTGAAGCAGAAATAAATATTTCATCACAAATCCTTCTGAAAGTAGCAATGCCTTTGTAACTAAATTTTTACAATTGTTTTACTGATAAACAGTTTAGTTGAATGACTGAAATTATAATCCACAATATATTTTCCTCTGTTCTTAAAGGCTGCCTTTGCAGCATTTTGAAAACTACCAAAAAAACCTATCTGAGATCTGTGTGAAATGACTCATTAGTTCAAAGTTGCAGGAATGACCCAAATAACTGACTTTGTTTGCCATAAAACAGTTATCTGTTGGCACTACCCATTTATCCTTATGCACAAGCATGACTGAATTATAACTGCATGATTTTCTTTTCAATGCTACATTGTAAGGTAACATTCTCGTAATCCATTTTAAGTCATGGCAGAACTTATTTTACTGTCTTAATTTCATTTTGTATGCAGATGAAGTAGTACAGTATTACGGTCTAGGGAAAAAAAAGGTACAAGTAGGAATAGAAATGACTTTTAAAGCAGTTTAATCCATAAATTGCCATTGCTATTTCTGAAGAATTTGAGCATTAGTGTACTTCCAGTCATACTGGTTAAGACTGTCAAACTTCTTGTTTGGCCTTTAAACCTATTCTTTATTTCCTACAGAATTTAACCTGTATCATTTTTTTCAATGTTCAACTAAAGCTAAAAGACATTTTAACAGCATTGCTACACATCACAGAATTCTTTTAGCACTACAATTTCTAGAAAACAGAAAAATGATGGACAATGTATTTGTAAAGCTTTCTGGAGCTCTCGCACCTTTTTTGAAAAAGAGGTGGAAAGCCCAGTACCTTGAAAGAATGGTACACATTTCCTTTATAGTTCCTTTTAATTTTCCTCCTGAATTTAATAGACAGTTTAAACAATATCCATCAATATATATGGCCCATTTTTTTTTTCAACATAATTTTATTGGAGTGATTTTGTCTGGGCATGTATACTTGACAATGCGCAGGTACTGATCTTCTGTCTTCCTCTCTCTTCCTCATCCCCACAAGAATTATTTGACTTTCCTTCCCACATTTCCCTTCTTAAAGAACTTTTTTGAATAGACAGAAATCTTGACAGTAATATTCCACTCACAGGGATACCACAAGAGGACCACAAATTAACTCAGCAAGGAAAAAAAAAACCAAAACAAACTGTGTGTGGATTCAGCATTGTAGACAAGTCAAACTGTTTTTTCAGAAAGAGGCACACTTTCCTGTAACATGATACCTGTGTGCTATGATAAAAGAGAAACTGAAGATTTCCAAGGAGGTGATGCCAGCTGAAACAGATAAAAATGTGCAAATGATTTAGCAAGGTGTTAAGTGCACCATCTGAAGATGTGTCAGTACTGCGAAACTCCTGCAGCTAACACAGAGAGCATTCCAAGTGCTAATGACTAAACTCTTTAGACTTTCAAGGTCTGGGTTTTATTTGGTTTGTTTCAGCTCCTTTTTTCTCCCCCTCTAAGTGGACTATTTGCCATTTTATTTTGGCATTTGGTAAACTTGAGTACTGTAAAAATGAGAAGTCATGCTGTCGTACTGAACAAATATATAACAAAACAACTGACAAAAAGCTTTTAGTAAATAGAGTGATTTTTCTAACACTATTATCTATTAATATTGTGTTTTAATAAAAAGGAAATATCTTTCTTGACAATTTCTCAGGGATTATTTAGTGCCTTTTATTTTAAAATAATATGTAACCTCATAACAATACGTCACAGACACCTTGAAAAACAATACACACCATTGGAAATAGCAGATAAAAAAGTATAATTTTTTTTTTCCCATTTTCAGTTCAGTCCCTAGAATCTAATGGTCATCAGCAATGGCCATACTCCTATTCTCACATCTGCATTCATATTTAAGATAATTCTGGCTACCTTTAGTTTATATCCTTTATTCCAATATGTGAGAGGGAAGAAGAATCTTCAGACCAGTTTAGACTTCTGGGGGGATAATCACCAGCTTAGAAAAAACAGTCATTGTAATGCTTTTAAAAACCACTTTGGCATAGAACCATTGAATCATTAAGGCCAGAAAAGACCTTTAAGATCATTCAGTCCAACTGTTAACCCCGCAGTGCCATCTTCACCAATAAACCGTGTCCTCAGATGGCACATCTACATGTTTTTTGTACATTTTCAGATATGGTGACTCTACCACTTTGCTGGACAGCTTGTTTCAATGACCACTCTTTCAGCGAAGTAATTTTTCCTATAATCCAATCTAACACACACACATCAATGCAACTTGAAGCCTTTTCCTCTTTTGCTACTGCTTTTTTCTTGGAAGAAATCAATCCTCACTTACAACATTCTTTCAGGCAGCTGTAGGGAGCAATAAGGTCCCCTCTGAACCTCCTTTTCTCCAGGTAAACAACCCAAACTCCCTCAGCAATTCTCATCAGACTTACGCTCCATTGCCCTTTTCTGGAGATACTGCAGAACCTCCAAGTCTTTCTTGCAGTGAGGGGCTCAAAACTAAACACGGGATTTGAGGTGTGACCTCACCAGTTCTGAGTCCAGGGGGACAATCACTGCCCTGGTTCCGCTGGCCACACTATTCTAGATACAAGCCAAGATGCCACTGGCTTTCTTGGCCACCTGGGCACACACTGGCTCGTGTTTAGCCGGCGGTCAGCCAGCACCCCCAGATCTTTTTCTGCTGGGCATTTTTACAGCCATTCTGCCACAAGCATGTAGCACTGCATGGGGCTGTTGTGACAAAAGCACAGGACTCAGCACTAGGCCTCTTTGTCTTGGCCCATACAACTGGCCTCTGTGGAGCCTTCCTGCCCTCCAGCAGATCAACACTCCCACCTGCCTTGGTATCATCTGCAAACTGACTGAGGGTGTACTCAGTGCTCTCGTCTAGATCATCAGTAAAGATACTAAACAGGTCTGGATCAAATACTGAGCGCTCTGAGAAATCCCACTAATAACCAACCCACCAGCTGGATGCAACTCCATTTACCACCACTCTCCAGGCCTGGCCATCCATCCAGTTTGTTACCCAGTAAGAGTACACCTGTGCAAGCCATGAAAAGCCAGTTCTCCAGTCATGAACTCAGATTTGATGGAAGACACAAAGACAGGAAAAAAATAATGATAAATCTTAAGCATCTGATTTTGGTTCCTAAGCTCACATATAAGGAAATACACAAAACATAGCTTAAAAATAGTAGATCTTCAGGTTCCATTTGTTTACTCGAGACAGCCAAAGCATTTGTAAAAAAGATGTCTGTGTTATGACCTCAAATGTGGTAATAATCTGCATGTCCACCATGACTTGTGTTCAGTACCAAGTTATTGGAAATGTTTCCAATGGTAAGAATATCCTTAACATAGAATTTCTTTGCCAATAACTTAAACATAAGAAAGAGTAAATAATGGAAGACAAAAACATCAACCATTCATATTTTAACCTGCTGTTATTTCAAACACTTATTTGTTCTAGACTTCAACTGAACTCTCCACTTTGGTTTGTGTTATTCAAAGGTTCTGTGTGGACCTGATTTAAGTGATCAGGCAGAACATACTGAAAGGCAACTAGTTTTCAAAACAAACAAACAAAAAAAAACCCCCAGAAGCCTTGTATTACACAATAGGGTTTTTCCTCTTTAGTACCTAAATAAATAAATAAATAAATTTTCCAGTGTAAAGTAAAGCAAGGACGTGTGTATTCTTTACTGCTTCTCGACAAGAGCCTTATTTTACATAGGTTCCCTAATATAGTCCATGAAAATCCAATTTGGCACTTTTTCAGGTGTAAATTCTGGGCCTTGAACAACCTGAATTCCTACACTAAGAAAAAAAAAAGAAAGGTAACCATAAGAGATTTGGAGCTAGCAGGAGGAATTGTTTCTTGAGATCATGAAATTTTGTAAGCAAGATGAATTCCCTTAAGCATGGTAGTTCTTAAAAGAAACACTAGTGACTAGGACTGGAAAGTGCAAAAAGACTACCATTTCTACATTCCCTCTAGAATAAGAGCAACATTAGAAAACAGTAATCTAAACGAATTCACTGTTTATTTTTCTGTTACTATTGTTGAACTATTCTGAAACAATCTTGTTGAAAGTGTAGTTTCCCTGAAGAACAGATATAGAAACAAAGCAGAAAAGCCAACTGCAACAGGCCTGTGAAGAAATGGGAGGAAAATAGAAGGTTTATACACCCTAAGCTGAAGTAGAAAACAGTAGAACACCCCAAGGCCATGACAATTCAAGTGTTAAATAAAACTATGAAATGAAATAAAACGAAATCTAAACTCTAAAAGACAGCACTGCAAGTATGCATAAAATAATGTATAATTCATTTATGTCTCAGAAAATGAACTCAAATAGCATTAAAAACTAGTTTACTTTAATGCTGGTGCTGACACAGACTTTCAAGGATAAACATCAACAAAATCTGAGGCTAAACTGAAAAAATCCTTTTTTATGAATAGGTCTGATAGCATCTACCATCAGGCAAATACCTCTGTATCCCTGTGTTAGTATACATATCTAACTGTTTTATAAACTGTGAATTCCAAGCTATTACACAGCTGAATTTATGAAATATTGACACGCACTGTGTTCTGAGTACAAAATATATAGCAAAGCGTGTAATTCTGGAGAAGAAAAAACAAAGGAAAGTACATGAGGTGAAAAGAGCTGTTATTGACAGCTATTTTTCAAGACTGTTACAATATAATACACATGGCTTGTCCTTAAACAGGGAAGCATAAAGAGCAAAGGACACTTGCATCCTTCTCTGTAATGGAAAAAGTCAGATGTTATTCTGGAACTCTCTGATTGCTTTTTCTAATACTGCTATACTTTCTGAAAAATAAAATGGAGATGTAGCAAGGTAAAAAGAAATGCTTTCCCTCTCATTCCTCAAGAAAAAGCTGCTTTATTGCAGTGACTCTCACCCATTCTTATAGTTGAAAAAACAGATTATGGATCTTTAGGGGGAAATGAGGTGTTCTAGCCTAACATTTCATTTTTCCTCCCTCCAAAAACTTTCTCTCCTTTCTACTATCTTCTCATTTGTTCCAATGACAGAGAAAAGAAAACTCTCTGTTTCTGAGATTCACAATTTACAAACACCCACACCTTTATGCTTAGTCAATCAAAGCTTGCTTAATGTGAAAAGCTTTGACAGGTAGCTTTATTAATGTGTATTTATTTCTTTTTAGCTCTCTTGTAGAACAATAATGAAAACCATTATTATGTGATTCTGGAAGTTGTGACAGAAAGTCATGCTTCTATTTGAGTCCACCTAGGCCAACCTGGCTTACACTTTTACAAACAATCCATGATAGGATGAATTCTGAAATATGTTTTGTATTCCTGCTATGTGAGAAATTAATACTTTGTAAACATCATGTGTATGAAGATGAGAAACAAGCTATCACAACTCTAAAAACTAAAAAGTGGTGTGCAACAAAGCAGGATGCTTATGGATTTCTTAGAAAGAAGATTAGCTTCAGAGCTGATGATCTGGAGATGAGTCAAATTATCTGTTCACAGAGAAGAGGAAACGTTCACGCTTAATAAAAATTACTACCTCTCTGTACAAAATTCCAATTTCAAACTGTATTTGTATGCACATGTTTAAGTTGCAACCAGATTCAGTTCCCTTTTTAAACAGAATATTTCTGAGGGACCAAAAGAAAAACTGCAAAACAACATCCAGACCACATTAATGTCAACAGTTAACATGGACAAAGCACAAAGCACTGATCATTAAATAGCTCCTGAGAATAAAGGCAATCTTAAATATACAGAACACAAAGATTCCTTCAAGAAGCAGTGAGCAGATTATTCATGGCGATCTTTGTTTCTATGAAATGGGCACAAATTTGGGGAAGGTGTCATTGCTCATCTACTCTGGTTCAAGAAGAAAAGTCAGTCAGTTACCAAAATTCTCCCTGAAAAATCTCGTGTGAAATACAAGGACTGTGCAAAAGGAGAGCGCATCCACCACTGCATATACTCCTATTGCAAACCCAGTTCACCTTCTTTTCACAAATAGCGTTCAAATTTTGATCCAAAGTTCATCCTAATTAAATCATCATTCTGAAATCATAATATTAGACTAAATGATACAAATGGACTCATGGGCATATCAAAGGCACTTCAAAAAAATCCAGTGCTTCTGTCACTACAGAGAAGATCTAAAATCTTTTCACGTTTAATAATTGAGTCCAGAATTCCAACATTTTTGTTTGGATATAAAATGCTGCTGTATCTTTGTGATGTAACAAAACTAAAAAAAAAAAAAAGTTAAGTGATATTTTAGCATTAAAAAAAACCCCAATCCCCCAGCAATATCTAAATTATTCTTTGCACATTAGGGTCTTTTCCTCATTATTAAGTCAACTGGTTTTGACAGTACTTGACAAATACTCATAGATAAACCAGAAGGGAGGAAACATCATATTTCTCCAAATTTTATTGGTTTGTATATTCATCAGGCAAATCCAATCTCTGAATAATAGTGTTTTTTATGCTGCCCTCAGGTGAGCAACGTGCCAAAGGTACCTAAAGATTAAATTTAAATAATGCCTAAAGACTAAAACTGAAGTAAAGTAATTGTAAGTTGTCTACAAGGTATTGCTAATCTTTTTTTACCATGTTCCCACATACATGGTATGATAATCCCATGAACAAGTCTATGCATAAGAAGTCACCTTTAGAGTAATGGTTAATAAAATTAGCAATTTCTCAATATGAAAAAAAGAATACAAGAAACTAATGTAAAAAGAGAAGTAACTAAAAAGGTGAAGAAGAATAAAATGTGTTATGTAAAAATGCTCAAGCATGTCTTTATTAGTAAAGCTAAATATTTCATAAGAGAAAGTCAACTTGTCATGTAAAAAATATTTTGCTGTACCACAGCTGTCCTCATGCTGTATTTGCAAGGAATCTTATGCATCAGGTCTACACAATATATGACAAGTGACTTCACAAAATCAAAACTGAACTTGTAATGAAGATATATATTGCACTCAGCATCATGAAGGAATAACCAAACTCTGTCCAAAAATCAACTCTTCCTTTTCACAGGCATTCTGATAAATAACATTACACAAATCATTATGTGGATTTGTGCTTTTGTCAACTATTTTATAAAATCAAAGGAAATTAACTACATCATTAAGGAATAAAGAATCCTGGCGAACAGATGAGGATAAATACAGTTTTCTGCTAGAGAGAACTTTACCTTCAGATTCTAAAGTCCCACTGCAGGTTTTCCTGCATGTGATAAAATCACAAAATACTGCAAAAGTCATCTCAGTTGCTTTCTTTACTATTCAGTACACTTCAGGGTCACAGATGAGTTTAAAATGCAGTAGTAAGCATTTTGATGCTAAGGACCCTGAGAAAATAACGATCATATGTAATGAAGCTGACTGGAAACACTGTTCTAGCAAGAATCAGATAATGTAACACAGATTTTTATTACAAAATATAAATTTGTTGGAAAAAATTCTCCACGGGAAGATATTCACTTGAAAAAATTGACCAGGTAAAGTGGTTGAGACTGTAATAGACAGTAGCCTGACTTTTGCTGAGGGCACAGGATACTAAAACAACCCACATTTAAAATACTTGAAGGCAATAAAATTTACTGATGGTAAAAAGCCCCTTGGCTCTGAACAAATTGCAATTCTGAGAAGTCTCAAGTCAATGTCACTATAAAATTTTGATTCACTTCTGAAACAGAAGAGGACCATCAACTTCAGTCAAAAATTTGTCTAAGCTTGAGTATACTTTCGATTTTCCCCATATTGGGAAAGTCTTCACCATATGTCTCTGATATAGTGCAGTACTGTACTGTAAAGTAAAAGTTTCCTTCACAGCTTGCTTTTCATCAATACCATTCACAGTAATGGGACTCAGTAGTATAAAGCTTCTTAACCCACCTAGAGCTAAGATTTAACTATATAAAAATCTGACAGCACATAACACAATACAGAAGTCTCATAATCTGTTCAGAGACCTCATCTCTTCCATCCTCATGGAGTGAAATGAGTATTCTTTCTGGTGTAATTTCAGAAAAGAAAAATGATGAATACTACTCATTCTGCACCAATACTCATGCGCATCTCTCTTTTCTACTATCATTTGCAACACTTCAGAACAGAATTTTGTCTCGTTACTCCTAAAGCACAGAACCTACAACTTCTTTCTTTTCATTTTTTTCCATGTCTACTACTTCAGTTTAAATAATTATATCTTCTGAATGCCTCCTGCTGCTTCTTCTGTTTTTTAGAAGTTCAAAATGTCCTCACCCACCCAAGGATAATTCTAGTAAAGCTAAGAAGGAATTGTAAAAGTTTTGTTCCCCACAGAATACCATATGACTGGAGCTGTTTTTACACAGCAGTGCTCCTATAAACAACACATTAACACCACAGAATAATGGTGATGCTTCATAAACAATATAGTGTTATTACACAGGCACCGTATGCAAACTTATATGGGATGACTTTCTAAAAAGTTTTTTTAATATAGCCAAGCTGCACTTAATATAAATCAGTCAGAAGGCAGAATTAAGTCACGTTAATGAGAACTTATTTCTCTAAACACTGGGCACTCTCCTGGTCACTGCAGGGAAACAAAGCTATTCACACCACTTTGCGCATAAGAACACTATCCATGCAGGTCACCCATTGCTTCAAGGAAGAGGTGGAAGCCAAAGGGGAAAGGCAGGCATATTACCCCCTGTTGGCTAATGACTAATCTGAATCAGGTGTTCAAAGCCCACAGGACTCAGTCCTGAGATATATGAACAAAAATGAGTGTTAAGGTCCACATATCTACTTGCATAAGGGTTAAGATTTAATGTCTCAGACACTTTTCTGTTTAAATCCTGAGTACTCTATACCACATCTGAGGTGTTCTCTGTGGAAGACAGTCCTCCCTCTGCAGAAAAATGTTTATGATCCACTTTGCTTTCTTTCATGTCTTTTATGAACTTACATAATTTTCTTAGTGAGGAAATGGCAATCAATTTGCTCTATCTAGTAAGAATTAAAAATAAAGATTATAGATTGGTCTTTCAGCCATCAGCCAAATGAAACTTTTCTCACTGTCTTCTGTCTCTCAGATGCCTTTACATTTTATTTATCTTTCCTGCAAAATTTTCTTATATTTGACAGTAAATCCATGTCTCCTATAACATGCTACCAGATAATAGTCACAGTATATGGTGAATAGACCAAATAGACAAACCAACTGACAGGCCAGCAGGTATACAGAGGTTAGACTGACATTACTTACATGCAGCACATCTTGACAACATCTTCTTTTCCCTCTGTGATATACTAATTAAGTAGTTAATTTTGCAAAGTTGTTAACTAGAATAAACACAGTAGAATGTATTTCTAAAACTACAATTTCTGTTTCCAATTTGACTCAACCTGATCAATATGCTTAAAAAATTATTATGAGGGTACTGATAGGAGATGAAAGCAAAAGATGACTCAGATGACTCTATAAGTCTCCTCTACTAAATAACCCAGACTATAAAAGAAGAAAAAGAAGAATATAAGGAGTAAAACAGTACCTAATAAACAGTTAATTACGTACTGACTAGGAAGTATTTTGTTTAACTTTGGACAGAGCTGATAGTTAAGGTAAGAAAACAACTTACATAACGTAGAATAAGCATCAGGAGATTTATTAGTTAGAGCAATTCAAAATAATTTTAATGTTACCTAAAATTCGTCCAGCAGTTAAACTTCTTGTGCTAGGTCTATAAAACATCTTGTAAGTAAACACATTCCTGATGTTATTAAACAGTTTCACTGGAGTCATCAAAGGCAGTCAGCATCTTATAAATGAAAGATGACTTCACATTAACGTTGTCACTGGATTTGCCTTTTTGATTGTTAGCTGTATTCACCTGTGCATAAATTTTCTTGTCATTTTTCTCAATGTTAATCACCTACAACATCTTTTAAATAGTCCCAAATTCCATATTAAAAATAAATTTTACAGACATTTATACACTTGATCACTTCAAGTGTGAGAAGGCCAGAGCTACAAAACTACAATCCTCTTAAATATGCAATCCTTTTAAATTTGATTTTTGTCTTGTACCTTTCTGTAACTTGTACTTGAATCACAGATGACTTCTATGTCAATGTTCATTTTATACACATTAATATGACAGTGGAAGAACATGGAGAGTTCATGCCATAAACACTGACATCAAAATTTTGAAGCCTGAAATTGCAGAGAGTTTAAACTTGCTGAAAGCTATACTAAAAATCATGTGCCATCCTGAAATCTCCTTCATCCCATTTTCAGATTCCTCAGCACACCAACAGAAAACACTCCCAATCTTTGCTTTCGTCAGGCATAGAAGTGTTCATTTTTCTCTGTGGTCCTGTTATAACCAGGCTTAGGGGTGGATCTCTGCTCTATAATCACAGTGGAATTAACATCCTACTTACATAAAGACACGGAAGCAAATCCAGAATTATCAGGGTAAACTACAAAACGCAGAGACATTACAGCTAAAATATTGTATCAGCAATGTGAAAATATGCCCCTTGCTCTGTTTTCCCTCCTTTCATTCTTAATTTTGTTGGGTTTTTTTCAGAGCCTAGAAAATCTGGTGGCAGACAGACTTTACAGACTGCTGCCTATAGTTGTGAGATGCATGAGTGCACTGAACACTTCAAGTAAATCATCATCATCATCACAGTAGCCATGTTACTGAGGAGTATAAGCTCCTTTTGTTCCTAATAATGAGGATAAATTTTTGCTGTATGGTGCCTTGGAATGACTACTGCTACACAAAGGCTCAGTGGATTTTGGAAATGAGAATGTTTTCTTTGTTAGGTTGCAACTTCTTATTTAAAATGCCCCAACTACAAATACTAAATGCATGCTTGTGTTGAAAACTCACCTAAAGAAATCCCAGTATGTATTAAGGAAGCTCCAGTTCTCAAGTTTCAGGGACTTTAAAATCAACTTACATTTTTTTCTGCAGTACGGAGATAATGTGAAAATGGGGGTTTTTTTCTTCTTCTGTGGTTTTATCTCATTTTGTTTTAAGCATATGTACTTTTCATTACACAGTTTACTCATATTTTGACTATGTTTAACTAAGGAAAAAAAATCAGAAGCAAAACATTTTATAAAAAAACCCAGCACTGACACTCAAGGCATATACCTCTTAAATAATTTTGTTTTCTATGGATAGTATAGATAGACAGGGAACAGAAGGAAAATGACTTCTAGCATAGCAGATGAGCCTAAAATTCCTCTTAACTAGAAAACGTGGCATAGAAAGTTCATTTCCTATTTTGGTGGATAATGTAACAACTCCCAGGAAAAAAAAAAAAGGAGTTAGTACCATATAAACACACATTAACTATTGAAATGAAAATTGTTATTATTTGCACAATATCCTATCCAATTTTAACTATAAGAAATTAAATAAAATGAGGCTTGGAAAGATCACTGCTCTCACATCTTCAATTTTTCCCACTGTTTCTCATACCACTAAAACTTTGAATACTTACAGGTATTATACATATATTATAGATATGCTTCAGAAACCAGGTTGTCTAAGGTATGAGGTCAGAGTTAAGCCAAAAGGAGCATAACCCTCATTGTGCTAATATGCTCTGCATTCACTAAACCAACACACGCTATATGTTCTGAAAATAACTGTTCATTTTTTATAGCTGTCTCCCTAAAGTCAAGAACATACTGATAAATTGCTAGAAATACAGTAATATTTACAACACCTGAGATAGAATGCAAATATTCAGAACACAAGTTCTTATTATTAGACTCTTGGCAATGCTTTGTGTCAATATCATCACTGTATCTACAACAACGCCTGTACTTTTCTAAGTCTTTCCTCCCTTGCCTGTGTCCTCTATTGCAGTTGACAGCTGTATTGTTTTGGAGGTTTTTTTGGTGTATATGAATGCACTTCATACACAAAACTAAACTCTGAAACAGAGAGACTGATACAGGCTTGTTGTCTGATTGTTAACAGAGAAATTCACATCAGAATTTGAATCAGCCTGAGTTATATTGTCCTCCAGTAGAATTCCAATTTTAACTATAGATGGTTTGGGGATGCATAAAAAATTGTCTCTCTTCTCTATCATAGAGTGCCACATTCCAGAACAACAGAAATATTAAAATAGATTCCTGCTACAGAAATGAAAAATAAATACGTGATTCATTTCTTCAAGTTGAAGGGTGTTTGTCACGTTAGGCAACCTCAATATGAATGCAATCATCTTCCTGCCTATTGGCATAAATCTAGTTCTTCTTTTATGCATTCACCTGTAGATTGAACACTAGATTCAGTGAAAATGTAATACCTTAAGCATATAGTCTTGATTACCAAAGTTTTTGAATATCTAATCGCGTTCCTAAATTCCCAATATTTCCTTTTTTTTTTCCTGTCAAGCAGAAACTAGTGATCCCCAGGTCAAATTATAAACAATTTCACCAAATAATATAACTTGTACCATTCACAAGCATCTAAAGCTGTAATATCATTGTTTAACAATAGCACAAGAATTTTCTATTGTAATTAGACATTTTAGCCATGTTCAGCTGAGTCAAGTAAGACAATATTAAGTAACTAGAGATGTCTTCCTCAATATCAAACCTAGATTTTTTAAATTGCTTTTTTGGATTTTCAAAAATTTATTTCTGAATAATAAGCATAAGACCACACCAGCTTCAGACTCTATGTGGGTTCATTCCTGCTAGTTTGATTATTAAATGATTAATTTCTATCTTGTATACTATTTTTGTTCTGTGTATCTTAACATTGTCTCCTCCAAATAAAGAAATATTAAATAGAATTGCCACCCAGTAGGCTTGCCCCAAATAAACAATGGAAAATCCCCGAACAGATTAGTGGTTTACAAATGCTTTAATGGTTTCCTCTGAGACAAAAGTCTGGATTCCTTTAATGCAAGCAAGGATTACAAATATAATCTCATACTGGGGCTAGCTCTCGAGTTCAAAAATTCTGCTACCAAACCACCAAAATATCTGTTAGGTGCAGAAGAATATGACTTGTGACTTACCTTGTGTGTATAAGTCAGTATGACGCTTTCATATATTCTACATAAAAGTAAATATATATATTTCCATGAGAAAAGCTGACAGCAAAAAGTAAAGAAGCCCTCAGATAAAAGCTCTGGAGGACATTAAAGATGTACACAGTCAAGGTCTGTGCAGCCATACCATCTTTTCAGAGATGTAAGATTTCTCTATGAAAATCTGGTTTGATGTGCTTCATGTAAAATATGTATGGTCATTTAGTGCCAAAAATAAAGACACAGAAAATCTGTAGCTTTAGTAGAGCCCTTGGAGCATGAAGCAGCTCCAGAAGAGTACTGCATGGGCTAAAACTAATTTCTGCACTTTTGACTGCCAGAATCTAATATAGATGTTCAGATCATCCATACATGAGGGAATCTTCAGTACACAGATATTTAGGGAATGCTTTAAGTTGGTATCACCTGCATCAGCTGAATGAGTTAGCATTCAAGAGCATATTAAACTAGAGGAATTAAGTTAATTGTGGCAGCTCATATGTATGAAGGAAACTCAGTGGTTGTACTGCTGCCTGAAAGACTTTTTTTGTTGCTCTTTCATGGTATTTTTTTAAGGGCACAGGATGGCAGCCACTAAAACACAAAATTGCAGCTGCTTCATGAATTCAACACCACAGACTTTACAGTAAGTTCTGATCAGACCTTGTTGGCAAATAAGTCATCTAAGGCTGAGTTAAAACAAAAAAAGCATCTGCTAGACTACAGGGCAAAATTGTCTCTCACAGTCTTGCCCATCTTGTTTAGCTGTGTTATGATCTAACTTCAATAGTAAAATCAGTAGGATCTGACTCAAACTTTGATTTCTCACATCCTACAAGAGCATTTTAACCTTCACATGACAAACATAAGAGTATAACCTTCATTTCAGAAAGTGACTCCTGCCCAGTGCTGGTCAGGGGTGGAGGTGGCCAAGTTTTGCTGAGCTACTCAAAACTTCTAGCTGTAGCCTTTGATAGGCTCGAGTTTACGTTTTTTATTGCCACACTATATAATCGGATTTTTTTAATTTTTCGTTACAATAAAATTAACCTTTCCCAATCACATTAATCAGATTTTTACTTATCTGTGGATGGTTTACAGTTCTTACAGGCATTTATCTACCTCACTGATGTTTTATTCTATAAATATTTTTGGTCTTTCACTGCTGCTCCTATACTGGCTGCTATATTCAGACATCATAAATCAAAGACAAGAAAATATTTCAGGCCTGGCCAAACTGGAACGATTCTTCACTCAAGCAACTATTGTAGTGAAAAAGATATAAGTATTTTTCCAAATACATAACAATAATTGTAATAACTACTTGACGTCCTATTGTAATTATAAATTTCTTTTTTTGTAAGTCTAGCTCTATTTTTAAGAAATATAAATAAATCTGTGATATATGTTATACTCTGCTCCTAGTATGTATAGTAATTTGTACACACACGTGATTTTAGCTCACAGAAAGTACAGCTTTTGTTATTAGGTCTTTTCTGGAAGTCTTTGAAAAGTTATGCTACACAAGGCAGCAAAATAGATCTAAGCTGTATTATTTGCTGAGTGCTGTTATGGAGATTTTAAAAATTGAGTGCTAGAGATAAAAATTCCATTGGGCACCACTGATAATGTCCCCCCACCGGCAATTTAGATCTTAGCTTTTGTAATGTTGCAGCAAAGGAAGATACTTTCTTTTTCTGAATAGGTTTTACATACAAAGAATATAAACATCAGGTCAATCCTTGTCAGATGCCTGAAAAATCTTTATGCACAGAAGTTTTCCTCAGAAAGTTTCCACAGGAACATAAATTATATCTCCCCTGTAAATCACTTCCACATTTATAGGAAGATGACTTTTGCTTAAGTCTCTTTAGGAATGCAATCCTGTAACCTTGGCCTCATCTATTAAAAATCATATTTCCTTGTCATTTGGTATCTTTTTGATTTGTAACACTGTGTCAAAAGCATTAGACAAATGCTTTTGACACAAATCTGTCTCTTTCAGCAGTGTTAATAGGGGTGTAAGTTCACCAGTCATTTAGCAACTGAAAAGTCGTTTCTACACATTTTAATTTCTCTTTAAGAGTTTCCCACTCCCTTAATACTGAAATGATTGTATTCAATATAAAATTTTTGTGTCCAAACAATAAGCTCAGAAAACCAAGTTACAATAATTAAATTCAAATTCATTATTTCCTTAACTTGAATATCTTTTCCAACATTTATTTTGTTAGTCTGTTGGTCAGCTGTTAAAACGTTTTAACTTTTCAGAACTGTTAAAAATGTTCTTAAACAAAAAGCCAAAAGTCTTCTAGCTTCTCTTTATGACATTCAAACACAAAAGGTTGCTTGGATTTAAGGGCTTTTATTCGATTATTTTAAACAGGACTTTCATATTACTGTTCTAAACTTTATAAATTATTAAAGAAAAGAGAAATAAAGAAAGGAAAAGGAGGTTTGCTTGCCTGGCATATAATTGTGAGGTTCTGCATTTGTTATAGTACGAGGTCTTCACTGCAATGGATGAATTTTCATTTATATTCAATTTTCCTTGTATTTTAGATTAATAAAATTATTACTTATATACGAAAAAAAAATTACCAAAAAGTAGAAGTGCTACCCATATTAGCTCATAGGTTCATCCAAAAATTTATGTCATTTCAATTAAGCTGCAACTATTCTGGCAATAAAGTGACTTTTGAGGTTCTAAAAACACATGAGATGTGAACAACAGAAGTACAAAACACTTCTTGATGCACTGCATAATTTATGCCAAATATCTTCAGTGTGGTAACACCACACTGGAAAAGCCCAGTCAAAATTCCATCTTGAAAGTCACAACTAAAGCACACACACAACATGTTATTTTAAACACGACTACTATAAAAGAGAACATCAAGCCTTTTGATATTTCTTTAAGACATTTGTAGGCAAATTTGCATGTCAAACACATGGCTCTTTGTCAAAACCAGCGTATGGTGGTACATGCCAACTGGAATCAAGGTAACACTAATTTTGTAAACAATTACTACTGAAAAGGTAGGTAGTGTTATTCTGCATATCAATTGCAGATCTCTTATTAAAATTCAAGCAGAAAATATATTTTTAGTACCAAGGAATTAGCTAATACATTTTTATCTTTGAAGAAATACCAGTTACTATTCAGACTACCTTTTAAGGAAAAGATTACTTAAAAATCGTTATTCCATTGAAAGCCAAAAAATATACTTTGATTTTTTAACACTTTATTTGTAACACATATTTCTGGGTTTCAAAGTGAACAGATAAAACATATTCTGCTAAATCTCATAGTTGTATAGCTGAAGGGAAGAAGCAGATCAAATCCAAACATATTGCATATTTTCTGTTACCTGAATAATGTAAAGCCTACAAACTAGTTATCAATTTTTCAGATGATATAAAATAGAGTGTTTTATTTTTTCACTATATGAATTTCATTATTTAGTAGAAGAAAATGACTGCTCCATTATTTATCATTTGCTGCTTATTTATTTAGTTAGGGGTAGCCAAGCATTTTCGACCCAACAGCCAAAAAATCAGTTTGATATTGTTCAAGATGACATTCTTTCTTACTTCAGAAAAACATGTCAAAATGTAAAAGGTGAACAAGAAAAGAAAAAGACATATCCCGTTCTCCTGTTCTCAGGACAACAAAAAATAATCAAACAGTACCCATATGGAAACAAATATTATGAAACTATGGAATAATTACTAGCTAGAAAATAGTTATGAGAGGAGTGCATCAAAATTAAGGCATTTCTGTGTGCATTGTAAAGCTGAGTGGAAAAATTCTACTTTTATCTTAAATGTTTCAGATTTTCCATTGTGAAACTGGCTTTCAGTTTCTGTTTTACACATGACATGACACAGTTTCAGAAATCAATACAATGTGTATTTCAAGTTCTTGGTCATGAATCTCTGTGGAAAGACTAACAGACTAAAGGCTCTAACAAATTCAATTCATGCAATATGAACTTCAGTTCCTGCTTCTGAAAGACCTAGCTTATCCCACAGAGTTCTCAGGAACAAGAGAAACACTAATAACTGATGACATATAGATACTGCAAATAAAGGTCATTTTCAGTAGCTGGCTGTACTGAAATATGCTCTATATCGTTGATAGAACCAAATATTAATATGGAACGAGTACTCCTTCAAATTAGAGGATGTACATCCTACAAGTAGTTTTAAATTTTACTTTATTCTTGCAGCTTGTGCTGTTGTATGTTGTGGCTGATTAACTGCTTTTGTTTATTTTTTATTTAGAAAATAACAACATATTTAGCCCCTAGGTTCTCCTGCTTACAGAGTTATAGTCCACCCTGCAACTAAAGTCAGGTTCTCTGGGCCCTCACACCATCTCAAGTTAGAAAACATTCTGGACAAAATAAATACTTAGGTGTCTGCTAGCTTTCTTTGGATGCATGTGATTAACCCACTTGATGTAAAGCTCACCAAAGCTCACAAATCCTGAGTCAAAGACCAATGAAAAATTAAGATACAATTAACTAAATTGGTTCACTGGTATCCAGCTTTTCCCTCTTATTTTGAGAATGGTACCAGAAGTGGCCTGGTCTCCCTCTCACTACCTTAAAACACTTCCCTAGTTGCTCTGATGTCCAGCTCCATCTTCTAAGGATACTGTCTTTGATGAGCAGAGGCACAGTTAAATTGGCTGGCCAAAATTACATTTAACAGAGGGGTATTCCCTTCAAAAGAAAACTTTAAAATGCATAATTTCCATCTGCTGTTGGAAGACGGCAGGATTTTTTTGATCCCTGCTTTTGTACTAAGCATAACCCACCTCTTCTACCTCAACTTAATCAACGAATTTAGAATTCTTCTGTGCAAAGAAAGTAAGAGCATTTTCATGAACTGAATCACTCTGAAAAGAGATATAAATTTCTAAATGACTGACCTCTGCCCAATATTTCCCAAAGCACAAGGGAGCAATTTTGTAAATGTATTGCTAAGGTACTTTGATAGTACTCTGAAAAGGATTTTTTTTCTGCATTTTAAGCCTGTCAGAATTATGTGCTCTGATTTATGTCTCTGTCTGCTATCAAAATCAAGCACACCTGCAGAATTCACTGAAGTCAATCGAATTCAATATATGCATATAAGAACCTACCAGTAGAGAATGTTTTTGGCTCTATGGCCTGCAAAAGGTGATTGTACACAAGTTAAGAAAATCCTCATATTCAAATTCGGGAGTTTTTAAAACTCCATCAAATTCATTTTTAGGCCGTTTAAAAATGATTAATCTATTCTTCACTACTGTTTGCAAGGAAACCAATGTTTCTTAGCAACTAGCATGATTCAAAAGTTCTTTAAAAAGTGATATGCAAACATAACATGAACTGAAATGGTTTTTCTGTGTACACTTAACATTCCATGAGTTAAAGCATTTTTTGACATATTTCTTCAAGTTGTCCTTCCAGTGCCCTATCTGAAATTAAAGAACAAAAAATGCTAACCCTGTTTAATTTAGAATAGCAATGAATTAATCCTAATAATGAAATAACTTCAATACAACGTTGTCTTTGAATCATTAGAGGATTTGCAGATAGTATCTTCTGAATGCAAACAAGATAATCATACAAACACGGATACCAAATAACCCTTTTTCCAAACACTGGTGGGCATGCATATTCAACAAAATGCAAATATTGACTTTTCTGATAGCAACTAGATCAGATTGCTAAGATGCCTGATGAGACACTGCAATCCCAGTGTGGAAAACAGCACTGACCTTCATGCTCCGCATGGCAAGCCTGTAGCTTGCTTGCATTTATGATTCCCCTTAACTCTGAGCCACAACTGCAAGAATAAAGTAGACATGTGGAAAAGGGCAATCTCAGTCTGTACAGAAGAGCTTGAAAGTAAACAGGTTTCATGTCTCATAATACCTCTCCAGAGAGACAAGGAAAGGAAGAAATGTCGTTTGCAACTGACTGCTTATGAAGATAAACGGGCACATAAAAAGACTTTTTTTTTCCTTAATAATCCAGGAAAGGGGATAACAGGTTACACACCTTGCACATTTAGCAATCAGTATGTCCAGCAAGTGTGTTACAATACAGACCTATGAAAAATGCTAATGCTTTAAAGAGCACTCTTGCAGAATGAGTGCATAGTCACACAGAGAGCCAAGTGACATGCTTTACCAAATACCTCCCCAAACACTCTACAAAACCCCAAATTTGAAAGAAGAAATATCTAAAATACTGCATATTTGAGTTCGTATGTTTTAATCTTGAACTACATTACACTTTCAAGTTCTGCCTAATCCAACACTTCAATTTGAAGGGAAAATAAAAAAAAGATCGGAAAAAGTCCAGCATTTCCTGCTACTTTCATTACACTTGCTATAGATGACATGATACCTCAAAACGGTTGTTTAAATCATGTATTTAAAGGCTATTAAAAACTTACAAGAAATCCTTCTTTTCCAAGATTCTCATTTCTGTTCTGAGATCCTCTTTCTACACACTTTTTATCGTATGCCTGTCCTGACATTTTATCTGTATGTCTGTGAACATACAGACATATTTCAGTAAGTTTATTAATATATATTTACACAGGAGTATGTTAAACCACCTTAGAAACACTATGTTTAAGGAATATAAATACATTCACTTTAGCTTTCATCATTCTGTATTACTTCTGCCAATCTATTCCATTTTGATACTCCTAACTCTATGTATTGTATTTATTTTGAGATGTCAGCTACAATTATAAAGAGTAATAACATTTTTCAGTGTTTCTGGGGAAAGAAGGTCAGGCTACTGCTAATTAGACCAGAGTGCAACCTATGTATATGATCCCTTGAGCATAGAAATTATGATTTTGACACCAGAATGTTTTTATTGAGATTTTTTTCTCCATTTGTAATGCATTTTTAGTGGGCAATTATCCTTAAGGCTACAAAATCACAGCTTTTACATTTTATGAGGAAGAATCAATGTGTGCTTATTAGAAACTTGGTACCACTTATAATTCAAATGGGAATTTTGTATGCCCTTCTATTTGCTAAAATTCTCTAATCTTTCCTTCCTTCTGAGAGCCTTCATTTAATCAGCTCTATGCAGGACTTTAAAAAGCTAAGAAAAATGCTTGTTTTATTATTCTTGGATTTATTTATTTCTAAGATAATGAAATGCTTTCTTAAATTTCCATTAAATTAATGCTGCCATGGATTTTTACAGTCTTTTAAAAGAATGAAAACATCAAGATTGGACTGATTATCGCTAGTGGGCCAGCATTCCCAAATGTACATGTGCTTTTCGTGCATAATTTAAATAGAGAACAATTTGAATCTTATTTTTGTTTTCATATCCTGACAGCATAGCAATCTAAGCCTATTCTTAGGTTAAGTCTAGACAGGACACCAAATGCTAAAGAAGCAAAAAATTTATAGCCTGAACACCATGTGTCTAAATAAATTCTACATGCTACAAAGTCCAGGAAGCACAAAGAGAAGAAAGAATCCCACCCCATCACATTGCTATTGAATACAAAATCACTTGCTTATAGAATGGCATTTAGATGTGTAACCATTCGTGTCAAATCTCTCAGATTATTTAACCAACAATCAGCCATTACTTTATCAGCCATGGATTTACCTTTTAACCAACCCCTGTCCAAGAAAATTCTGGTAAGTGTATGGACAAAAATCTCTCCCACTGTATTTCTTTCCCAGGCTGGGAACTCTGATAAACAGCTTTTTGATCAATAACTGTTGCCTTAACAGCCAAAGGCCTGCATGTAATTATGCAGGGCCACACAGAATTACAGTTTGCTGCTGTCATTGCAATGGTACCATATCCTTTCCATAGCTGAGCAAAACAAAATCTGACAAACCTTATTGTCAACTATTACAATTTTGAAAGACAAACTTTTTCTGACAGTTATCTATACATCATATAAACTTAAAAAATCTTTAAGAATGAGTCAAAATTTACCCTACTATGATTTAATATAGTATTTTAAAAATTAGAATATATTTTAATCCCTATTCATTATTCAATTATTTCTTGAAGATTCACCAGGCCCTGCAAGGTGATGGAAGAATAGGTCAATTTACAAAAAATAAGCCTGTAAAGAAAGACATGATCCATTCATCTTAGCTGTTTTTACTCAGGCCCATAAAGCTAACTCCTTTTCAAAATCTGAAACTGAAAACTCTGTGCCCTATGACTAGGAAGAAAACGAGAAGTTACTTCAAATACTTAATCTCCAGAAACCTTTGAAAGTTCAAAGGCATATCCTACCCTCCGATATTCAAGGGAGGTTACATTTTAAGCTTTACACATATTCTCCCCTGAGAACAAAGATTACTTTCTGCCATGCCAAATCTTGAAAGATATGAATGGCTGGTATGAAAAAGGGAGACAGAGCTTAGGCAAAATAGGGCACAGGTCGAAAAGCACAGGGAAAAAGAAGGTTTTAGAGAAAATTATCCAGGCCATGGCTGCACAAATGAAGTTATCTTTATACTGGTATATAAAGGCAAAAAAACAAAGTGTTTTATCATAACCCATGAAATGAAACATTTTACCTTGCCCTATAAACAGAACACCTTGGATTAGTCTTCTAGATAAGAGAAATCTTGCTTCAATTTAAAGGAGAAGCTGAGCGACTTCTTCTACCATCTCTTTCAGGCAATTTCCTGAGGTTTTTCTTTCATTAATGCATCACTTTGCCTGAACTCAAATAAATTTGTGTACAGGTAAAGCACCAAATCTCTTCCTTAGTTTCACAGAAGCAAGCAGGGAAATTCCTCCTGAAAGAGGTTTCATTCAATTTTTACTTTATTATTTGCACCCAATCACACTTAGCATTTTTAATATCATATTAATTCATGGAAAGAGGAAAAAACTGCACACAGAGAAATATCTTGCTGCATGCAAGGAATACTGCCTTATGCTTAAAATAATTACAATCTACAAAACATTTCAGTTCAGGAGTTCTGTGTTTTTTTCAAGCATTTGTATCAACAAGCTTTCAAAGTATCCCATTCTGCTAGGAAAAACAAACTGTGTTCTTGAGTTTTACTTAAAAATACTGCCTGAGCAGTAGAATAACCTTTCTCTGTATTTGTTTATGATTAAATTAAATTCAATCTAAAACATCAATTCCTTCAGTAGTATATTCAGATCTATATCTAAGTAACTCCACTGTCAACTTATTGCCAAATCAGAAGTCTCCTTTTTTTTCTCCCAGAATGCTGTTATGTGTATTTAAAGTAAAGAAAAAAACCAAACAAAAGACCACCTTTTAAAATAATAGCAAATTAATCTTTATATTTCAGCAAACATTTAAAAAAACTGCTTTGAAAAATTACCAGAAATTTTACTATTAGGAAGAAAGGGTAGAAATCTCTATTCATTTGCTAAAGATGTACACAACAGCATAAAGAAAAAAACTCTGTATGCTTTTTGTACTAATCACGTGAATAGCTACAATATAAACATAATTTTTAATTTTACTCTCTTGAATTACATTTTTAGCTATAAGATATCTATTCATTGTTTAAACAGAATTAAAATATATCATTTAAATAGCTAAGTTCCTTGTTCTAATTTGTGTCATGTAGGAATATATATGAGTAGGTCTATTTTTAATATTTGATGGACTTTAGTTTACAGCTCGTTCATCTAAGGAATTAGCTTTTCAGGTCTTGGGGAGCTACTTTAAATTTAAGGATTAAAAAGGAAATTTATAAAAAACCCCTATATATATATAGATATAGATATACAGATATATGAATTAAGAACCAGAAAGACATTTGAGTGATTACAACCTATGGTTTGGATCCCTTCAGAATAAGGTGTAATTATTACACATTAAAACTGCTAGTTAAAATGGATGCATTCATTCCTTGCAAAGTTTCCTTAGAAACACTAGACTCTCAAGCATAATCTAAACAGACAGCTGGGTCCACCCTTTATGATAATGTGCCACACAGCTTTATTAATCTGACCTTTGGAAACAAATGAGAAATTTTATACTGCCCCACCGTAATTGTTAGTGGCAGGCATTTTAGCAGTCTGTAATTTTCACTTCACTGTAACACCTACTTTCAGTTATGATGTAAACGTTAACAGGATCTGACACCATCAATCATATCCTGGCGTCTAAGGCAAGTGGTAAAAGAGCGTGCTTGGAGTAAACTAGAACACAACCTTAATGATAATGAAACACATCAACCCTTGCTATTCAAAGACAAAGGCAAAAAATTAGTACAGTAATTGTATCAACCAGCATCTGAATGATATACAGCTCTGCAATGATTGGGAGTGAGAGTTGACGTGGAAAGTATGTTCAACAGACTCATTTTTCAAGTTTATGTAAGTTCTGATTTTCCTTTTAGTTGCTTGCAAGAGTTATTTGATAGCAGAAAATGAGTTTTTAATGTATAATCAATAGTATTCTGAAAAATACTATATGAATGCAAAAAGTAATTCTGTTTAAGATGGCATAAGTATGGAAATTTCTTCTATGTAACACAAACGTGTCAGGTTTTTTATGCATAAGTGTTCTTAAAAGTTTATGGCCTATAAAAAGCACAGAAAACCTATATGCAAGTTATGTTGATTGTTATCAGTGTTATAAATATGCAATAGAAACCAGTAGGCTCATACCTGAATGAAGAAGATACCTATTTACAGGTATTTATTCAAAAAAATATATAAATTAAATAGAATTTATTTCTGAAATACCAGTATGCATACAGATCTTTTGCTTCTGAATGTTATGTATTCCTCCTCAACTTCACGTTTTCTTTCATGACAACCCTTCCTCAACTTTAAATAGTTCTGTATACATAGTCTAATTGAACTACATTAGATTTTAAGTTCATATCTAAAAAAATTATTATGGAGCATGTAAAGATCTCTTTTTTAAAAATTATTTCTACGTACATCTTTTTCAGTGATATAAATATCACAGCCTCCTTTCTCTTCAGTAACCAGGTATCACAACAGATTGTTTTATATAAACATATTGGCATAATACTGAGATCTACTGATAAAGCAAGGGTTATGCTATAGGCAAATAAAGCCTAATAACAGAAGTTGTTTTCCCAAAAATTTTAATATACATTTTTTAGCTATTACATTGTATACTTTTTATTTACAAATAAAATGCAAGTTTTTTGTTTAATAGCATTAAAACAGTTTCTTGCATGCACTTTGTTTTTTGAAAATCTATTCTCAAAGGAAAACTTGAAGTTGTTCAGATAGGAAGATTATCTTGCTTCAGCAGTCTGTTACACAAAATGTGAGCTGCACTTTCTATCATTCTCATTTGTTTATTTTTGGTCATAATAATTTCCTGCTACATTACAAGTAGTGTGAAATAGCCTGCTCCACCTGGCTATTATCTGCCAAACTTAAATAAGATATCTGTGGTGCTCATACAAAGCATATTTTGCCCTTCATTCTGAGAATGAAGGTTTTGCAAAGGAGTAGGCCACACAGAAGAGATTGATAATATTTTAAACCAGCTAAGCTTCAGAGGAAATTTTACATTTAGATTTCTATTGTTAGTGCAATCAAAGGAATATTCAGTACATGCGAGAAACATGGCATGCATAGCCTACAGACACTGCACTAATGTATATATATCTGTATTAAAGGATCCAAATGTACTTTTTCTGTGGATTTAGTGCAAGCCTTCAGTGCTCAAGAGCTAATTTAAAGTACCCCATACAGCTATCTATGGTTTGTGTACCGCTTTTAAGATGAAAGAGGTAAACTGAAGCCATTATTGAACATACGCATTGTCTTAAGCACAAAGAAGAATCTTAATACATAAACCTACAAAGCTTTTAGCATAAATTTTTAACTTTAAACCTTCAACATTATTAATAATAAAAGACTAACTTAAAGTCAAGTCATATTCATTAACTCTTCTCAGCCTACTCCTGAAACAACCCCAGAAATTACTCAAAACATTTTCACTATAATGTTACAAGTAAAACAGTAACTACTCTTACATGGAAGCTTTAAAAAGAATCTACATTTAAAAAAAAAATCAAACTGTATTGCTATTCAAAGAGTTTTGTGGGTCACACAACATTAAAATTCAGACTACCAATACATTTAAATTTAAATAACCAAAATTGCTACATTCATCCTCTGAGTGACTTCTTTAAAGCTAGTAAAGTCTTAATAGGAATGAATATGTATTCCAGTCAGTATTCAGCACTCCCCTCCCCTGCCAGTGCTCAATCTCTTCTCCACTGTATGTGTTCAAATTAGGTGTTTGTGCACTACAGAGAGAAACTTCATGAATACCACTCGACTTATTCTCTCTTGTCAAGTTCACAATGTCTGCTTTGAAATAGATTTAATAATTTAACAGAGCCCAGCCTAAATTTTAGAACGACATGGATGAATTAAAAAAAAAAAAGCCAGGAATACCAATCTCTTATGTTAGCTCTACTATGCTACTATMTGCAGAAATAACCATTGTATCTCTTGTTAGAATAGATATATCGTTTTGGAGAAGAGTTCTTGCCTGGAATTTTGACACAGACTATCTTTTTCCCTTCCAAGTTTCTGAATGCTATGAATATTACACATGAGAAGAAAACGAAACTCAGATGCACATTTTCCTGCTGTAAAGAAAATCCAAAGAAGAAAGAAATTCTTTGTATGTATAATTCCTACAGCTGCTAACAAGTCAGACACAAAGAATTTCATCCTTTTATGAGTGCAATAGAGCTGTAGAATATTTTTGCTTTCATCATTTCTACACCATCATTATATATTCATTATTACATAATGCATATGGGAACATATATATAAATTATAATATAATACTTATTATAATTATATGTAATAAATATCAGTCGTTATCTCTGTAGTAGTTATCAGAATATATGTGCATCCTCACACATAGTTTTAAAAACAGGCAGAAATAATGGATGTGCATTCAAGAAAAAGTAGATGCATCTGATTATTCCAATTGATTTTTTGAATATACACTGACAGCTGTGAATTTTTGCATAATTTACAAAAACTTTTAAGTCTCATTTAGTCTCTTTTGGTTTTTAATTATTATCTTTTTGTATATATATTTGCTCTTAGCAAAAATGGACTTGGCAAGCAGCATAAAGTTGGAAATAACTCCTCTGTGAAAGGGCAGACATAATTTGCAACAAAACACTCAAGAAATTCTATGTGATACTGTTCCTCCCCGACACTAACGCAATAAAAGTGCAGACAATTTTTCATTGGTATAGAATGTAGGCACGGAATTTAGCTTAAGGTAAATGCTGCAATTCTGTAAAATGTATGCACCATGTTGTATTCACTTGTTATTACTTTAGCATTTTAAATTAATTTCTTGACTAAGATAAAGTGTGTTTACCTCAAGATAACAACGCATGAGGCTGCATTTGTGCAGTTTACACTGTTTATGTCCATGGCATTACACTGGTAGCAGGTCTGAATAGATTACTAAATAAATATTGTGCTGTATTGACAGATAGAGATCAAAACTGGATTTTAGTATCATCAAATAATGCTTTGTTTAAAAGAAATAAGAAAACACTTCCATAAATCTGTATATACCAAAGAGACCTTGCTCTTAATGTATACTTTCCATGTCATATAATCCCACTGTTATCAAAGACATTACCCCAAACTGATATGACACTGATTCACGCATTTTACTTTTTCAAAATGAGCTTCAAGCCTTCTGAAAAATAAATGCTAAGATTAATTGTTTTACTAAAGCTACTTTCACACATGAAGATATGTTTCCTTTAAATGCATTTCATAATCTGACTCCGAATTGATTCAGACTTTAACATTATAATTTCTATAAATGTTAATCATGATAAAGCCATTCCAATAGAATAATAAAGAAAGAACACTCCAAAACATTCAGTTAATAACACTATCTCAGTTGGTCTTTTGTAAGAAAGGGAAAAGAGAATTATTCAAGTGTAAAATAGAACTCTGTTTCTTATGACAGCTCTTAAGTAACAGAAGAGGTTTGAGTTTCAGTTGAGTAGGCGGAGAACAGAACAGGAAAAGGGGTATAGTATTTGGCCTACTTAATTCAAAAATTCTCATACCAACACTTAAAACTTTATTCACTCCGGTAAATTGGAACATAATGACAAAGAAAAGAACTTCAGAATAAACACTGTAGGTCAGATTGGACAAATATTTACCAACTTTTTGCTGCTACATATTCTCTAAAGTACTACATTTTTTTCTGAAATGTACTGATCTAGTAGAGAAGCTACTACAGCACAATAAACTAAAACATTAGTGAGTTCAGTACAGGAGGATTGCAGTTCAGATTACAACCACACACAATTAATACAGGTCTGTTGAAAAACCAATTAAGAATCATTTGCTTGAGTAGACAAAATGAATCGCTGGATACATTACAGAATGTAATGAACTGTATTTTTGCCACAGTTAATGGTTCTAATATGACAAAGGAAGCTGATATCATGGATTGTGCATCAGAACATGTATTGCTGTGTCCATTTTCAAAAGTAATAACAGCCATACATATTTCAGGATGGATCTTGAACAGTTTGTTCACCCTCTGGCATTTGAGAGCATCTCCAAACACAACTTCACTTTTACAAGTTATTACTCAAATAAGGCCTTACTGATTTTGTATCTTAAATTCTTTCAATTTTGAAATTTCTTAAGCTTTTTTTCACTACTTCTTGTCTTAAATTCATCAGTGCTTAGAAAAAGATTACACCAATCTGGGATTTCAGAAAAGACCAGGAATGTTGTGAAGGTATGCTAACTATTCAAAGAGTAAAAACGCTAGTAAGATATGCAGGTGATGCCTATATGATTTCCGCTCTAATTTCAGTAGCTAAAGATTATAAAAGGAGCAGATGTTTGCTAATGATATCAGAAGAGTCTGGCAATATGTTCATAATCATAGAGAATTACATTTTTGAAACTAATCTGTGAGTCAACAATGGTTTTACATCCAGATTATTAAGGTAAGCATAAAACGAGAAGCATGGAGTACAATTAGAAACTCAAGTTGTAATTAAAATTATGTCAGTCAAAATTCTCTAAATGGTTTAATTTTGAGTTTTAGTGATGTTCAAAGCTCAGTTCAATAGTAGCTAGCAAACATTTTAAAAATATCCTATACATTTGGTACCAAAGTGCTCTTAACTAAAGTAAAAAACTCTTCAAGTTAATATTATTAAAATTATTTGTGTGCACATTTTGAAAATGCTATGAAAAGTGCGTATTTTCCAAATCTTAGGTGGAGAACTTTTTCTATCTTCCAAAACATGTTCTTTAAGTTGCTAAAACCAATAGGCAAAGTTACATCATCACTGCATATCACTGTGCAATATCAGCACAACAACCACCTTACTTTCAGCCTAAATTCAGATTTTTTTTTTACTGATTTTGCTGGGTTTTTTTAGAAAGATATTACATCTTGTTTCTCTATACTGAAATCAATTTTTTAAATTCTCAAAAAATAAAATCATTGTACTGCAATTCAAACTATGACTAAGCTTAGGGGCTGATCTGAAATGCTACCAGATAACTGAAATATTTTTGTGGCTCGTCATTTCCTTTGTGCCAGTGTTTTTTCTGTTAGAAGGAATTGAGATGCCTTTCAGCTTTGGCAAACAGTTGATATGTGTCACTAGTCAACCTTCTGGTACTTCAGAAGTATAAGTTTTTCAGAATAATATTGTTAAAAACTATTTCTACTTTAAAGTTTATTATGTTATTTATTAAAAGCACATGAATGTCTCCAAAGTCAAGCATAGCCTGGGAAGAAAAAATTCTTCCCATTGCTGATGTTTCCAAATTACCACAATTTCTGATGTTTCCAATTACCACAAAAAAATCTATTTTATCTTCCAATATAGGTTTGGAATAAAATATTCTTTTGTCTGAAGGAATTAACACTGGAAAAGAAAGGTAAGAAAAGTCAAATGGGACTTCAGGCCAGTAATTAAAAGTTAGCAAGGTTTAGTTGTTAATTGCCTTGTTATTTCATTCATATTATAGAAGTATTATAAAACTAATTTCACTTGTATTTTGCCCTGGTGATAATCACTTCCACATACAAAAAAATTCCCAGAAGCATAAGGGTTTGTCAACATATATTAAAACTGCAAAATGTGAACATAGCGTTTTACATAAAAGCAGCGTTTCTTTTCTCAAACAGTGTATAAAAAGATCTGTTACATGTTAAGTAAAACAAGAAAAAGAATATCACAGTTCAGAAAGAGATGGGATTAGTGTCAGAATGGGGTGTGTTTGAGTATTGCCTTCTATTTTGGTGTGATTGAATTAGCGGCTGAAAACAGAAGTAACAGATGGGAAAAACAAGCAGGTCAGAAATGTATCAGGAGAAAAAAAACACTACTGAACAATAAAAACATCCTTACTAAAATAAAAATAGGAACCAGATGTATTTTATAGCCATTTTTTATAAATTAGGTAAAATAAAAATTACTAGGTATTTATAATGTAATAAAAGATACAGAATGCTCCTTTATAGTGATATATTGATACTGCTGAAGTCAAAAAGCATTTGACTTTAATTCTGCTGCAATATCTTCCCCTCTTAAAAAATACAATCTAATAGAATTATTAATAAAAATTAAATACTGAACTAGTGACTTCAACAGAAGTTACAGGGCACAAGAGAGACGCCAGCATTTCACTTGGTAAGGATGAGCTGTAATTGTCCTCTGAACTATGAGGAAAACATTGCTTCTTAAAGCATCAGAACTGTTCAGAAACCACAGAAAACATTTTGTCCTTCTACCATATGTAGTGGCTGAAGTATGCAGAGTGTAAGGAATATTGTTAGAAACTCATCCCAAGAATTTCAGGAAAATTTACCCATCTCAGAAGAACATTTGCAGAGCACAAAACATTTAGATACCGCATGTGAATGGAGTTGGTCACTGACAAGACAAAAATGCTTTATGCTGAAACATTAATTTAGTCTTGTTTCACCTAAACCAACCAGTACTTTAAGTCGAAAGAGTTTTAAGATTTTATATGGTGTAAATGAAATAAATATGAAACATTGCAATTATATGGATAAAGAACACATGAAAACAAATAAATTTAAAGAATATGAAAGGAGAATACCACAAAAAAAAGCACCTCAAAATAGCATTATGCAATAAAGTATATCTGTAGATACATACATGTTTCAAAGACTACACTCTGCATGATTAGTCTTCCAGACCACTGAAATCTTCCAAGTTGAATTGTCAGTTTAGGCAGAGACAAATACATCTTGCAGGAAGTTTAGTAGGTTAAATATTTCCTCAAGTGATGTTACAGATACAATCACAACAAATTTTGTGCAGCTGAGCACCAACACCACTGCCTGTTTGGAGAAAATGGATATCTCCCTTCAAGTAGAGTTTAATGGGCTCTTTAGGTTGTAGTTGTGGCCAATATTTTATAATCCTTTGAAAATTATTTCTGTGGTTAGTTAACTAAACTAACAGCTAATGAATAAGATGGGCACTTCCATCCAGCTCATTAGTTTGTTCCAGCTTTTACTGGTTGCTCACATTCACACCATAATGACCACCTAGCAAGAGCATGGGGTGGGCTGCACGAGAAAGAGGGTCAAACATCATATATAACTGACATAAATCATAAAAGTCCACAAAGAATGGCCCATTTCAGAATCCTTCAGTATTCACAAATAATTTATTCCTGTAATCTAATCTGAGTTTTCACAGTCTTTTTTGTAATTTGTATTAAGTCATAAAACAGGAAAACAGGAAAGCATTTTCAACAATACATCATGGATACATTCACTACATCTAGAGAAGATACACCATTATATTGTATTACCTCTGAAAAAAAAACTAGAAATCACAACTTGGTTGAAAATAAAGGGGATTTTTTGGTTCAATTGTTTTCCCCATGCACACTCTTGAAATGAAGAACCATAGGTCATTCAGATGATATAAATTATCATATCATCATAAACAATGTAATTGCCCTGACACAACTCTAATCAACCATCAGCTTCAGTTTGCCTTTAGATGCTTCTATTTAGCCTCCATGGGAGAGAAAGCAAGAAAATTGAGATGAATGAGTACTGTGACACATAAATAACGGAATTAAGAACAGCTAACTCAGGTGACATGATTACATATTGCTTCCTAAGGTAATAAAAAAGATATAGGTTGATTTGTCACTCAATTCCCTCCTCTTTTTGCAACATTTAACTGGCGCTCGCTCTTTCTCCTATCCTCTCTTTGTCTCCCTTTTAAAGCATCTCTATAAAAAACTAAAATATCAAGAGAACAATCTTTCCCTTCATTGGCAATTTTGCTTTTCATTGCTTGCTTAGCAATTTTTAATGAAGAAGTTTGGATGTTCTGTCTCTTAACAGATTTTATGTTAGAAAAAAAAAAATATGTGAAATCCACATTTGAGTTTTGGACGTCTGAATATTCTTGATAAAAAGTTGTTTTTTTAACCTGGATGTTCTATTTCACATAGTGCTTAGCCACTGGCACAGAGTGAGGCACAGTGAAAATATAAATTGTGCACAAAAAACACCCACAACAGTAGCTTTGCAAGGCAACTTATTAAGGATATGATCAATTTGTGGACAAATTGGAATCACACCCAGCTTCAGATTTACTGAATGGAAAGGGAGAAGCTAAATTGATGGTACTGATGTTTTATGGAAGTATAATAACTGGCCATAGTCAAGGACATGAACTTTGTGAAAAGTTGTGCAGCCCATCCCATCCAGAGCGCAGCAATCAGTCTTGCTCATCTCAGAGTTCCAAAAATAGTAGCTAATACATTTACTTTCTAAATATCAGCCCTTTTCCTAGACACAGTTTTGTCATTTCAAATACTACAATACTTACCAAACAATCCATCTGAATGTTTTTTACCAAAAATGAATGTTACATTTATGTTAATTATAAGAATATCCACATTTTGAAAATAATTGGCACTTACCTTTATTTCTTGAGCTTTCATGATTCTTTTCCTGCTGCAATTAAAAGCAAAAAAAGTATTAATTACAGAATTACTTATCACAAAGATCATAAAATCATAGACATACATGATCCAAACAAGACAGTATAGTTCCTTCTCCAACCTGCTCCAAAGCAAAATCAACTACACTTTATCTGATGCCTAAAGAGTCCTATACAATCTGTTTTCAAACTCCCCTAGCATTTTTCACTTTTTTTCCCCTCCCAAAACAACTGGGATTAAGTGCTGGAACACATTACCCAAAGGGGTCATGCAGTCTCTGTCACTTGACCTCTGTCTTGGGAGATGCTCATAATTCAACTCCGTAAGTCCCTGTAAAACTGGGATTTGTCCCCTGATGTAATTTTGAAACATGAAAATTTACTCAAGGCAAGTTATCTGTCCCCAAAATTTCAAACTTTGATTTTACACAATATACTTTAAATATTTGCTGCTATGTAAGTTTATGCCAGTAAAAATAGCATTAGGAATAGGCTACATGCAAAACACTTCTAAATTACATTCCATTACAGGATAGCTTTTCTTTTATAATTTTAACAAGAAAAGGAAATTATGTAACATTTTTTTCTTTTGCTGCAATTCTAAGGGGCATTTTTAAGCACTTCAGCTTTTGATAGCAAAGAAAGTGAACTGATAATCCTTCAGTACTAATTGCATTGTTTTGTTTTACATATATACACCATGGATTTGTTATTATTCTGCTTGTAACAGGTTCATTTAGTCTTAAAGATATCCAGATGGTACACAGAAACCTATAGAAGGAAATCTATAGAAAGAAGTTAATAATTCTACACAATACGTATGTCCTTTAACAGTATATCTGTTAATATTTTCTAATTCACAGGGATATAGAAATTTTTAGTTACCATTAACTTCAGCACAAGACCGTCTTATCCTCAAACAATTAAAACATATTGTTCCAACTTTTTTAATTTCTTGAAATAATAAATAATATGGCTAGTGATGCAATATTTTTGTTGTTCCCTACAACTCAAGTTTACAAATCAAAGTCAATGACTCTTTTCTTGTTTTCAAATTTCTTCATGACAACATAGGAAACACTAGTAAGATTAAAAAATAAAATCATTATCAGTAAAATGTGATGTACTAGATACATCTGTAATATTTCCTAAACACAATGAATAATATTTCCTGAATTATTGGATGTGATGTGCTGAATTTACCAGCATCAATTTTCATGCCATTCTGATTTTCATGCTATACTAAATTTAAGGCAATAGTTTTAGCATTACTTAATTTCTTCACGTTTCATTTTACACTACTGTCAGCATTTAGAGGATCTGTCTAGTACTTTCTTCTAGTCTTCTAAAGGAAAACTTGCTTTTAATTTTTATTTTATATATATTTAGAAGTCATGGAGTGAAACTTAGCCTTTAATAGTCTGGTGTAAACTCAGAGGAATCTTGCCTGTGATAAGAAGTCTGTGCTTATTAAAATATCAACCAACCACCAAGATTTAGAGCCAAGATGTGGCCAAGTTGTGTTAGCATTCAGACAGTGCAATTTTATGGGCTCCACAGATGTTCATTTCCATAAAACTCACTTGTCTTTTCTACCTTCTTTGGTTTGAAATCAGAAGAATGGAATTTTTTGCCAACAAAGCTGCAATAGATACTAAAGACTTTTAATCCAAGAATCGATTACTAGATCAGAGTAACCTTAGTGGAAAGCAATATTCAAAGTCAAATATTGATATCAAAGGAGAAGAGAAACACTAATTATTAGGATGAGAATTAGTTTTTAGGAAGACGAGAGTGCAACAAACATGGCAAAGTTTAGAGTAGAAACAAAACTATTTAGACGAAATTTTGAAATTTAAAAAAAAAAGGGTGTTTTTATAATGAAAGGTGTCAAGATTTCAAGGAAAGGAGGAATTAACTGCAAATATCTTTTCAGACCTATTTTTTTCTAATATCTTTATTTTCTTTAATTTCAGCTGAAGATTTTGGAGCAAATTTTCATGGCTTAGCTTTCTCAAAATACTCAAATTTTACTTTTAAGCTGCCATTCAAACTAGAAAGAAAAGACTTCCCTTAGCATATCATAGACCAACCTCAGTGTGATACTCCTTGGAACACAATGCTTGGAAGCACAAAAGAGCATCCACATAGAAAGAAAAGTTTCTTCACCTCAAGTCATTTCAAAATTAACCAGTGATTAGACTGGGTGAAGCATCTCTGAATGCAGAAAACAGCTTTCTGCCTAGAGAAATCTTGCTAGCATAGACTCTTCAACAGAAAATACAGAGTTAAAAAGTGCAGACAAGTTTATACTGAGGGTGAATTAAATGCAAATTCCTTCTTAATACTGAAAGATAAATTATGTGAAATATTTTCTGTAGAAAATCACCAAGAAGCAATGAATTTTGCTAGTGAGCCAAGTCTATAACTTAGGAAAATTAATTTCAGATGCTCAGGGAAATAGGAACTGCTCATCCTGATGGGAAACACACAAATAAATAAACAAAATTTTCAGGGTGTTGGAATGTGAGAGAGGTAAATGAACTTTTCTAACTTTCAGTAAATTAATTGTTCATAATGACATTTATTTCCACCTGCATTTGTGTAGTGTGCTAGGCTTTTAATGCTAGTTGGACTGAAAATAACAAAATTCTACCCATATACTATTAGAAAGTATGTAAATGTGCAAGAATCATGGTATTAAAGTAAAACGTATTTCTGTATAAACACTTGTGTGGAGGACTTTATAAAACCACTATTACACAATTCTGTTATTTTTCTCCTGTATTGCATTATAATATATAAACAAATACTTTTACCTAACATGTTAACAATCAAAAATTATATATAAATAAATTTTAAAAGAAATTTTATACACACACACATATATATATATCTTAATTTATGTAATCATTCTAGATATTGATGTCCATAATGATTACATGAACTATGTACAATACTATGATGGTACCTATTCATATGAGCCATCTGTAAACAGGACCAACCATTTTGCATTCTAGGATATTTTTATCAGCTTCAATATAGCAAAATGCTTTTGAATTTAACACTCTCCAAAGAAATTAATCAGACAGGTTGCATGGCATTTTATGGCTTTGTGTTGCATCATAGTGGATCAGCCTGGTGAAACGTATCGACGCAGAACATATTAGAACTGTAAAGAAACCTTTCCTATGTGCCCAAAAAGGCTGAATTTAAAGTAAACCTTTCATGGAGACAATGTCAGACTTTCTGTTATGTTTGTAAACTGAAAAAAACCACAGATGGTTGACCATAAAAATTGCTATTGTCACAAATCATAAGTTATAAACTATTTCCAATACAAATCGAATGAGGCTCTGCAAATTTAAATACACACAAATGCTTCTCAAAGGTATAAAAGCTCCTTTCCTAGTGCTGCTTTTTTTTGTCTTAATACACAAACACTATCAACATCTCTTAAAGTATTTGATATCATCATTATTCAGAAATACCATGTTTGCTAAATAAGATTGGCATAGTACCAAGTATTATTTAAAAGAGCTTCATATTAGCAATAAGGGGTGTAGAGAAGGATGGTCAAAGGGACTCTTTATTTACCAAGAGGGTACAAAGCTATTTATAAGGAAGACCAGAGCTGATCTGTAAAGGTAGATGACATCCTAGGACTAAGAAAATACACCAACCGCATAAGAAACAGTAAAGCTCATTTCTTAGCCCCATTTAAATATATATATCATGTGAATTTTGTTTGTTTTTTCCCTTTTTGAAAGAAAATTACTGTCTATAAACCTTGAATGTTGCACATAGGAACATTCTGACTGACACTTAATTCCATGTTTTTTAAGACAAACTACATAACTGTATTTCATACAGAATCCCAATTATGGCTCTGCCTGAATCATCTGCTGAGGATCTGGGTACATGTCTGCCAGAGTGGGCTACTGATAAAGAAGAGGAGCCTTATTTTGTCTTTGGAAAACTCAGACAAAGCCTCCTTTGCTATGCTGGCTCTATTTAAAAAGTAGCTGCCGAATTAATCAAATTCCTAAAGTAAACAAAGTACTAATTAGTGTAAAGCATATGGTAGATTGTCCTTGACATGTGACAAACATTTAAATAATTTAATAAACCTACACCATTAATTACAGAAGCTGATGAAAAAGGGAGTGCAAACTTACTTGCTTTTCTAGCATTTTATAATAAAGTTAGCATTAGACATATAATAAAATATAGTTAAAATGTAGAGATCAGTTTCGTGTTCATTATCTTTATGGCTAATTCTGCAGTAGGGGTACTATATAGATAATAATATCATTTTTATTAAAGAAAATATTTCATTAAGAGAGGTACCAGAATAGCTATTATTGTTAAAGCATGTGCAAGCTATAGCAGCTGAATTAACAATATATCCACTTAAATTAATACAACAACTTTAAATACAAGAAATCTGAATTACAAATGTACAGAAACTTTTCATTCATGGGTGAAATAGCAGCATGGTCACAGCCAGGGAGTACAAGCACACATACTGCACAAAGCAATCTGGTAAACTATTCTCTGACCCAATTTGATCACTGACATTAGGCTGAGCATTTGTGTTTCAAAGAAGTTTTACAGACTCAGACTTCATCAGACTCTTAGCAACTGCAGCACAATTGCAATTTAAACTAAAAATGCATGCAAAGCAGAAGCAATGGCATTTACATTTGTAAAGCTGTTCTGTTAAGCAGCAGTAAGCAAGGCCTTGCTTACTATGGTAAGGAAGAAAGAATGTGCAGAAAGTGAACCATTTTCCTCTTGCTCTCGTCAGAACACTATTTACTGCAGAAAGCTTTTTAGTTTAATGTTTGCAGCAGGATTCTTGAACTGGTATTCTGCATGCACAGCCCAGTCTTCTTAGAGATTGCCACCATTTATAGAGGCAAATTCTGAGAAAATAATATGCCACAGGTTGTTCTGGTATCGATTAAGGCATCACATGAATGTAAGATTGTGTGAAGGAAACAAGATGTGAAGCAAGGTTGCTAGGCAAAAAAAAGGTAATATATAAAGCTGTTGAAGCTTTCAGAATTAATGGTGTTCCCAGGAATATTACTAAATATTACAGCCTTAAGAGTAAGCCTTACAGGCCTGTGGAGAAAACATGATGAAGTCTTGAATTCATGAATCTATATGAAAGCAACCCAACAGTACTTTGGGAACCTGGATACAAAAGTGAAATTATTGTCTTTAAAACCAAAAGCAAATGAAGAAAAGCCTACCCACAGAGGCCGGAAGCGTAAACTCTGAAATACACTGATTTGGTTCTTGGTTTGCTGATTTATGTCCCTGAGGAACATGAAGAATAATTATGGCAGACCCAGGAAGGTGAGTTTGAAGGAGTTGCTCCTCTCTGCATGCAGATTGCAGTCTCTTAAAATCAAAGGGGAAGCAGAGAAGAAATAAAGATATGAAAAAGTTCAACATCATCTTGTCTATGTCTACAGACTCTGAAGGAAAACCACCTCTAGACCAGGCTTCAACAAAGTGTGTGATTTCTATGGATAAAAAGTGGACAGAAGAAGATCTACACAAAGATCCACAGGTTTTTCATTTAGGGCTATCTGATGTAAAAGCAAATAACCTAGATGGTTGCAAGGGCATATGTTATTCTTAAAGGCAGTCTTGGATCGTGTAAAGCAGAGCAGACAAAGCCTTTGCCCTCAAGGTGAAACAGTTCTAGGCTAAAGCTACTGTCTAAATCCCACTGTTTCTCCAGCACCAGCTGAACTGAAGCTGCTTCCTGCTAGTGACACAGTAACAGTGTTTACACAAATGTAAATACTGTGTACTGAATTCTAGGAAATATTTCTTTTTTAAGATAGGCAGAGTCAGTCAGCTTAGTACATTTTCAAAGCAAAACACCTTCTGGTAGGATTGCTCATGATCCATATAAACACATTTCCAAAACAATGCAGCCTAGTGTAAAAAGACCTGTGTGCAGCAGGCTGCAGGTAGCTCCCAAGACAAATAAGCAGCCAAAAGGACCTATAAGCCCCGATTACTCTTGCAGTTGAAAGGCAGCTGAGCAGTAGTTTATGGTTTTATCTTTAATTTCAAGGATTCTAAGTTGTTGGGGTTTAGTAGTACTACAAAATCTTCTTCTTTTTTTCTTTTTTTCAATGTAAGACCTTGTCCAAGAGGAATCCTAATGATGCTACAGGCCCAATGAAACTGTTGTGACAGGCCAAATATATATTCCTTCATTTTACTGAAGCAGAGAAAAGCCTGTTTTCCAAATCTTGTCAACTTTCCACAATGAAAATAAAAAATCCAATAAAATCTATATGCTGATTTAAGGATTAATTCTTCCATTGGCTGTTACCTTTCTATCCATACACCACATTATCATTAATTGTCCTAGAACTGGTCACAGTTCTGCGCTGAACAGGAAAAAAGATCCCAATAGAACATGCACAGAAGGTTACTCTGCATAGATTTCCTAGGCAGCTCACTCTTACACAAATACAGTGTTACTATAGCTTCTTTAATACGGTGTCTTCATACTTTGTTTTTTGATGACAGACCAAATACATTCAGAATTTATAGGCAGTTTCACAGCACATGACAGAAAAACGTTCTACCAATTTTATACTGCTGTGCAGCGTTGCTGTTTTTATAACACGTTAAGCATTAAGATCCTTAATGCGTGGTTTAAGCAGCAGCAGAAGTGTATACTTTTACATTAAAACATGTACTACTATGAACAAAACCACTTATATACTGAAGATTTTACAAGTCAATTTATGTAGCTAAATCCAGGCTACAGCTCCCCCTTGCTAAGTAGGAGGAGCTACATAAATAATGACTTCACAGAAGTAATTACTGTTATTTGAGCATATGTAGCATTAAACTTTACATGCTCAGACACTCAGTGTACTATTACTTTCCCATGCATAGACAGCATAAGATATAGTTTCTTCAAGCCTTCCAAGAAAGAAATGCAGTAACAAAGGACAGTCAGTGAGGTGCTGCAGATGAGTATACTTATCTGATATAGCTCAGAATAATATTCAGTGTATATATATATATTTATTTTGCAATTATCTGAAAACACTCTAGACTTGAATAGGCAAAGAAGAGGGAAATACATCTCCAAGAAGCAACACTTTAGCATTTTGAATGATCTCTGGAGATTCTAGGACACAGTATTTTCAATTAAAAAAAACCAATCTACAAAACAAAACAACAACCAAAAAAATAACAACAACAAAAAAACCCACAAGCTACTACACACGTATCTTAGCCACAGAATTCCCAATGACATTAATGGAAGCAATTTGCCTAAAATCTCTATCTCTTCGTTTTTCTTCTTAAATTTCAGAGGTGGTTTTAAGTGTAATTTTCTAAAACCATATAATGTATTTTGCTTTTTTTATTATTCGGTCTGTCTGATTCAGGTCTGTCTGATTCAGATCTGTCATTCAGATCTTATTTTTCTTCTGGGCAAATTTTTGTACAGATAGAGGAAAATCTACAGGAAGAATGACTATTAGGGACCATAGACAGGACAGCATAAAAATCAATTACCTTCTTACAAAACAGGAATGCAAGTAACACATAGTCTGCATTAAGACATAATTATGGGTAAAAGTGTAGTATATCTACCAGTATTGATTAAAACTAGTATGCTGAGACATTGCTAGGTTACAAACAGGTTGTTTCTACCATTCATCTTGTAAGGGCAGATAAGGTAGGGTAGCAAAGCAAAAGAGAAGTTCATGATATGAATATTAATCAATTGCAGCTGCCCTTTTGTAAAGTATTCTACTCTATGTTTGAGGAATACATTCATTTAAATCAGAGATTTGACGAAAGGTTATATCATATTACCTACCGTGTGACATTTAGGAAACTAGAAAGTAAAATTAGGATCATAATTTCTTCTACTGAATCTTAGAAAATTCAGGATTAACTCAGTATTTGATTGGTGAATTTCAACTTATTTTTCAAAACAAATTGTAAAGTGCAGCTATATACTCTGCAGATATACTAACCATTTGTTACGGCTTTCCTACTGTGCAGTAGGCAATGTACTGTGAAGACTTTTAGTTATTGTCTCTTGGCATTCATGTTGGAAACAATTAGCTTAAAAAAAAAGTTTGCAAAGAGCTGAAATAACAACCTAGTAAATAGCTGAAGTTCTAATTTAATTGATAATACTGTATTTTTAATTACAGTTCCTTTACATATATATACATGACATCTGTTTTTCTTCTTAGACTGATACAACTAAACAAAAATAAAATAGGGTTTGTTATGAATAATAAACTTCAAATAATGTCTTGCAAATTTTTCCTTGTGCCAAACCAATGAGTTTGAACTTATTCCATCTAATGATTGAGCAGGTCCCAGGAAGCAGTCACTGGCAAAACAAGACAGATGTATCCAAATGATAAGCTCTGTTCTTTACTAACTGCTAATAATAAACCATCAAAAGAAGTTTTTTGAAAATACAAAGATTTAGAAAACATTTGAAGATTCAGTAACTTCTTTGAAAGGCATGCTTTACTCATGCCTCACTTAAAGTAGGAATGAAAGAACAATGAAATAAATAGGTGACCTTTTTAAGCTTTTTATGGAAAGTCAGACTGACCAATGCAATGGTTTCTCAGACCTTTATAAAAATATGACTAACCATCTGTTGCAGTGGGATTAGTCCTTTAGAATTTTGGGGATCAGCTTATTGCAATGCAGTAGGTACTATTAATTTCAGAATTGTAGCATCAAACTATGCAATACCAAATAATGACACATACAGCAACAAGTTGAATAAATTCTACTAAGACGATGTAATAGTAGTGCTTTATGACTTGCATTGATGTACAACAATAATCCTCAGGTAATAGTAACAGAAAGCAATGGCATTTTCATGAAACATTAGTGGAATAAAAATTCCACTGATGCCTCAAGAGAGTAATAGGCCTTACTTGTCCCTAGAAAATAGAGCTGAATTATAGGCTGCTTATTCCAGGTTGCATAACCAGAGTTACAAGCAATACATGAAACAAATTAATAATAATTTTTGTTTGGTTTGTTTTCATTGGAAGAAGGGGCACAGAATAAGCTTGTTAGTTTTCTTACTTCAAATACTAGTTTGTTAGAATGCATTAAGCAGGCAAATTCAATTCCATAAAGTTGTTTGATAGAACTGACCATGAACATTAAGCAGATGCTATTAATATTATGCAATGTTATAAAAATATTTATTGCTATTAAACTTAGTTCACATAAATGTACTGTTCATACAGTCCATAATTTATACAGTGTTCATTTATATAAATAGTATAAATGCAGTTGAGCATTGTTAACAAAGTACATTAAATAAAAACTTAAAAACTACAAAAAAACTAAAAAAGATGTTTCAAGTGAAATAAAAATGTCTTACTCATCTCTCACATCTCACAAGACCTCACCTCCAGTACCGTGTTCAGTTCAGGAATCCCCAGCATAGGTACATGGACCTGCTGGAGTGAGTTCAGGGGAGGGCTACAAGGATGCTCAGAGGACTGACGCACCTGTCCTAAGAAGACAGGCTGAGAGATTTGGAGTTCTTCAGCCCACAGAGGAGAAGGGTGGGGGTTGAAGAACTTTAAAATACGTTCAAGGCCAAACCATTCTATGATTCTGTGAGCAATTTTAATCAAGTCAAATAGCAGCATTTTTGTATTAGTAAAATGTGGGAGAGCTTTGTTTTGAATGTTGTTTTACGCATTAAGCTTCCATGTTCTTAACATTATGGTTACTGAACTGTAGTTGTATCAATGCATAACAATATGAAAAAAGATGTAATTAGACATCTTTTCATTAGGCTGCTGTTAAGCTCTCCATTTTTTTTTTTGTGTCAGGCCTAGGCACACATAACAAAACCTTTAATGTTTTCAATAGGTATCCTATCCTTTAGCCTCATTTTTTTTGAAGGAGGCTGGGGGTTTTTGTTGTTACTAATGCTGCTGTTTGGGTTTTCTTCATAATGGAAAAAAAAAACCCTGAAACAGAGACATCACATTCCTTTAGCTCACAGTAGAAGGGGTTTGAGTATTCTGATGGATGTAGTGTTCTTGTCTAGTATGATTAACCATGGAATCACTTATCAGGAACAAATATAATGCCCTGAGCTGGACTACTTATATGCACCCACCAGTAATTATAAAAGAGAAAAAAATAATACGTCATAACAACTACTGTGATCTAGCAGTCACCTTACCCAAAACTGAAGGCATTTTAAGGTAAGCATAGCCTATTTCAGTAAGTTGACAAGGTAAGAGGACTTTCTTACTGCTATTTTGCTTTATAAACAACGGAGATGAAATCACAGAGCATTCCAGTTAAAAAAATTCTCAAAATGAAAGGCTGCTGAAGAAAGCCAAGTCAAATACACTTAAACCCAATACACATAAAAACAGAACAATGCTTCTTACCATACCTCCTTTAAAAGATTTCAAATGAAAAAATTAAACTGATCAGGATAATAATGCTAATAAATTGCTTAGATATTGTGATGGCAAATATTTGCACTGCAAGATTACAAAAGTCATGGTTCACAGGAAGTACAGATGGGTGGTTTAACCTGGCATAAAACATAACAGTAACGTAAAATCAGAACAGTGGCTACTGTAAAAGAAAAAAAAGAAAAAAGGTATAGTACTATTTCATTAAATATGGTTTTATCTAAAAAATACCAACTTGCGCTCCCATTGCACATCACACGCTTAGTAGAATTATCACAGTTCAAAATGACAATTGAAAACATAGTTAGAAAAAAGTAAGCAATGAAGAAGAAAGAGTTTAAAATACTGATATATTTTCCCAATCCTAAAAGGAGACAATTTATTCTGAACTTGTTTTTCTACCACACAAAGTATAGGAATAAAAGTATTAAGGATGTTTTAAAATATGGCTATTGAAAAGAAACATCGATGCAAAATTTAATATTTAGCCAATCTAACAGGGGCCAATTTAAAAGTAAACTAATAGTGCACAAATATTGTGACTTGATTTTATACTAAAGCCCAGTGTGAGAAAGAGTTTTCTTTCTTTCTTTTATGGCTGTATACCAGTGCTACACTTCCTCAGTTGGGAATACATCACTGTGTACAAGTGTTTAAAACAGTAGTGGGTTGACCCTGGCTGGATGGCAGCACCCACCAAAGCTACTTTATCACTGCCCTCCACAAGTGGACAGGAGGGAGAAAATATAATGAAAGGTTCATGAGTTAAGGACTCATGAACTTGCCAAATAATGGCACAGGCAGAACAGATTAGAATTAGAGATATTAACTGAATTTATTGCTAACAAAATCAGAGGAGGATAACCAGAAGTAAAATAAGACCTTAAAAACGCCTTTCCCCCACTCCTCTCTCCTTCCTGAGTTCTACTTGTTCTGCCCCAGCAGCACAGGGAGATGGGGAGTGAGGGTTTTGGTCAGTTCATCACACGCTGTTCCTGCTGTTTCTCAGGGAGAGAATCCCTTCCCCTGCTCCAGCATGGGGTCCCTCCCCTGGGAGACAGTCCTTCATTAAGTTCTCCAACCTGAATCCATCCCTTCTGCAACAAATCTCCACATAATGGTGCTGTCGTAACATGGGTCACTCTCCACAGGATGCAGTCCTTCAAAAGGCACAGACTGCTCCAATGTGGGTTCCCACAGGGTCACAAGTTCCACCAGGAAACCTGCTCCAGCACGGGCTCCTCTCTATATGGGTCTGCAGTTCCCTGCCAGCCTCCTTTCAGGCATCCACCTGCTTTGGTGTGGGTCTCCTTCATGGGCTGCAGGTGCATCTCTGCACCCCCATGGTCCTCCATGGGGTGCAAAGCTGCTTCATCATGGTTTTCACCATGGGCTGCATGAGAATGTGCTGGAGCACCTGGAACACCTCCTCCCTCTCCTTCTGCACAGACATTGGCGTCTGCAGAGCCGTTCCTCTCACTTGTTTTTATTCTGCTCTTTGCTTAGTGCAGTTACATCTGCACAATAACTTTTCTTCCTTCCTAAATATCTTATCACAGGGGTTAGCACCATTTCTGATTGGGTCAGCTTTGGTCAGCAGTGAGTCTATCCTGGAACCGGCTGACACTGGCTGTGTTGGACATGAAGTCACCCCTGCAGCCCCCTTACTATGAGAACCAGGTCATGCTATGTGGAAACTGACAGTGGTGAGAACATGAATTCTTAGGCTCCAGGCACTGCCTTGAAGCCTGTGGAATAGCCAAGGACAAAACCCTCTCAGTCTGGCCTGAGAAATTCTGAGGAGGAACCCAAAACCCTCCCTATAAACAATCCCTGTAGATATCCTCCTCCTGACACCTGGTGTTTTTCCAACTTGTTTACTGGTAGAAATGTTTACAAAAAGGTGGTGCCCTGAAGGACCAATCCTATTCACTGTACTGAAACACTGCATAAAAAGAATCTCTCTTTCAATAAACTTTGCTATAAGCCCTCTGAAGAAATCGGATTTCTACATGTCGTTACCTGAGCTGTCCCGAATCATAACAACAATGCTAACCCAACACAAAAGCCAACACTTTAACTACATAATTATTTTCATTTAAAAACAGAATTTAAATAGATAACTAGAGTAAGAGGTGAAAAAAATAAACCACAAACTAAGTTAATCATTATTTGATTAAAAAAAAAAAGAATCTGGCGTACAGCTCAGTTTGTCTACATACCAACAAAACTGTAATATACCATATTTATTACTTAATATAATGTTATATTGACTTTTGCAGATTATATCTCTACATTATAAACATGGATATCACTTTCATTTTAACAAACCAAAACAATAAAGGTTAATATAGACAATAAAAGTCTATATCTTCTAGGTAATAAATAAAGGTGTTAAATTCATGGGAAAAATGATTGATAAAAAGAAGCAACTGAAAAGACTAAAATAAAGCATTTGTCTTATAGAAAAAAAGAATAGAGAGATGGAATTAAATTGCAGAGTAGTCTTGGGGACCTGAAGATTAAGAGGCAGCAAGGAAGCTATAGAAAAGAGTCAGATTTCATAAATACACACTTCCAAGTATTTGGCCTCTTTCATGATCTTAGAAATCCAAACTGCAGAAATTTAATCAAGAGAAAATCACCTCAGGTAATATGTCAAAAAAAAAAAAAAATAAATCTCCTGGCTTCGTTTTGCTATTACTGCAATTGCAGTTTGTGATGACGATTTGCCATCATAATAGAATACGAAAAAAACATGCTAGTCAAGTATCTGAAATGATAGCTGATACACATTGTGTTTGCATTGAATCCCAAATACCAGAAAGGTAAAAAAAATTCTTATTTATACAGAGGGTAACTGGAAATCCTCCTCCTAGGATTCAATGTGAGAAGGCCAAGCTGACTACTGGAGAAGATAATTATATGAGCTCCGCATACCAGTACATTATATTTTATTCTTTGTTACCAACCTGGCTTGTGAAATTAAAAAAACAGTGTCAATGAAAAGGCAGATAATACACGTGAATCTCCTCATCCCTCAAAATATTTGGTTGAGATTAATCTTTTCCACAGTGATGATGTTCAGTAACAAGAACAAAGATAGAGCAAAAGTTTCATCTGAGTAATTAAGATGCACCTTTGCTCCCTGACTGGCCCTCTTGATTTGACAAGTTTATAGATAGTCATTGCTAATAAGTATCAGCAAGCACCTTGAAAGGAGGAATCAGCCTTGCCTTAATTCCAGATTTTCAGACTCCACCCCCCAGTGACTGACTAGTTGGAAGAAGGATTATAGAAGAAATTTTACAGGGAGATTTTCGAAGCAACTTTCCTAAGACTTAAAAAATGCTTTGAGCATGTAGTGAGAGGTAGCAAAAAATAAAATGTTTAATTGATATTACCTTATTAATGCACAGTGATTGTAATGGGGTTAAAAAAAAACCCCATGCATTTTAATGCAAGTGATTAAGAGGGGAAAAAATTAGAACTGGTTCTTGCTACTTGTAATCCTGGAATTTGCATAGGACATAGATACTGTGCTCATGGAACCTCAGAAGGAGAAAACTCTCATGTTACTTCAAAGCTGAGAACAGCACTGACATGACAAGAAAAGCTCTTAGTCCTCAGGATTCACTGCTCATCTTCAATAGATTTTTTTTTCCCTTTCTCTCTACGACAGATGATTTTAGAGGATCAAATTTTATGACTTCTTAGATCCTGCAAGCAAACAGATTTTCCAGACAGACACTGTAAACTATAAATCTCAGATTATTTGGAGACCAGACAACACAGGGAAACCACAGGCTATTTTTGAATCCTGGAATATTATTTTCTGTGCATTTTTTTCTTGACCATGACACCCTAAAAGATGGTAAAATCATTGAACACTCAGCCTGTCTATACTTTACAGGCATTTCACTGCTCTTAGTAGAGAGAGAACATTTTATAAGATTTGGGCAAAAAACCTAAAAGTTTATGGATCTTTTCTGTGCTTTTTGTTTATGCATTCAGATTTGCTTTTAATTAGCTGGGACAGAAGCTTACAGTCTTCTCTTGCTTTGTTTAATTCAGAGAAAGTCCTTATTGCTTAAACACTTCTAAACTGGATCTAATTCTAATGTAATCTAAACCATCTAAACTGACCTAGTCCTGAGCCCTAATTTAATGGGAATCAGGGTTGAACTGATGAATTTACCAGCAAATAGCAACAGTGAGAAGGAAAGGAGAGAGGAAAAAGGGAGAGAGGGAAAAAGGGAGAGAGGAGGGTTTTTTACGCGAAGTTAAAAGAAATATTTTAGTCTGGAGAAATACCACAGACAAGAGTGAGGATTGCACAGCTGAGTTACTTGCTCTTAGCCCTTTGGTAAAACAAGATGAAATCAGGACAAAGCTGGAAAGACATTTGAATCAACACATCAGCAGAAGCCAGTGAAAGCTGGCATGCCCCCTTTGCTGTATCCTCCGTACACTCCTGCTCAGCTGGACAACAGAAGCTCTTTTCTGATGGAGCATCCTGCACAGGCCAAGGCTAAGGCTGAGGCTCCAGTTGAACTCTGACTTCCCTGGATGCTTCCCTCTCTCTTCCCAGGTTCTCCGGAGCCCACCCCCACCCATGCTGTCAGGGCAGTGCCTGCTCGCAGTGAGGGGTTAGCCCTGACTATTGGGAACGTGATTGTCCTAACCTCAAAAGTTCAGCATTGGGGCTAACTGAGTCCAAGGGACAAGGGCTGTTACATCTTCACTGACTCTCCCTTGAGACTAAAAGTGAACTGCTCCCCACCTGTGAGAAGATCATTAACAACAAGGCACTGTCACCGGTATTATTCCCTCCTAAACCACGCGAACCACCTGGCTTGCCAAGGAGGGCTGTGCGTGCATGTGTTAGATACGCAGAGCTGGCATGCTCTGGAGCATACATATGGATGTACAGGCTATATTCCATATTTCTTCGCGTCTGACGGAGACTTGGCAGCCAACTGTTGCCACTCTGCCGGCTGCCGCCTGCCTGTTTATACCTGGAAATCTCGGAGCATACACTCTTTCACTGAAGGCACTGCATAAACATTGGTCTCTGTCAGAGGCATGCAAATTACAAGAGGAAAATTCATTAGGATGCTAAAAATACTTCCTAACAATATCAGGTGGGAACCTAGGTATTAACAACTTGCTCACAATACTTCAGCAGCAATGCAAGAAGACTCCCAAATGGAAAGTACCTTACAAACTTCTTCAATGTTTTGACAAATGAAGAACCAAGGATTACCTGGCTTAACAAGAAATTCACATGCTGTTCAGACACAGCCTAGTACATTTCAGCATAACCACATAAATGTAAGCCCTGGCAGTTAAACAAGGGAAGGGTACTGAAAACAACTTTGAGGAGTGCTTTGTAATAATCTTTCTCAGTCCTGGTTCAAGAGAACCCACCTCCTCCTAGGTTTGAATATTTCATATATAAACAATGCAGTCAAACATTTGATCTTCATTACCATTATAATGGCCATGATAATGAACATTACTATAATTAATGGTGCATCATAATGAATTACAGAATCAAAGAATGTTAGGACCTTTGGAGGTCACCCTGTCACATCCCCCTCCTCAAGCATGATCGTCAGCAACAGGCTGTCCCAGACCATGTCTGGACAGTTTTTAAATATCTGCAAAGATGAAGACTCAACAAGCTCTTTGGACAATCGGTTCCAGTGCTCAAAGTAATGTTTTCTTAAGCATATTTTTTTCCCCTATTTTTAAAGTTTTTTTCCATAGAAATGCTATTCTTATGCTTTCAGATTATGGTACATTTGAACTAAATTCCTACTCGTAATTTCTATGCATGAGAATCTGAAATCATTCATAATCCCTTTTAAAACAACACAACCTTTATGATAAAACAACCTTTATGATATGAATGCCTGTTTCCACCACAAACACAATCATTATTTCAAGATAATACCTAAGTACTAACAGGATTGTTTTTTCCCTGCGGGTTGAAATTTAAAGTTGCTCTGGTTGGACTATTGTCCAAGTCAGATAAATTCCCCTTTAACAGAGCGAGAGTGATTAATCTTTTTTTTTTATCTCGGCACACATAAACTTGCATACATATTGCCTGATCAAAGCAAATATAACTGCATATATTCATTATCATCTGTTTGTAGTAAGTATTCTATCAGCATAACTTAATCTAAGCACTTGATTTATTAAGTGTTTGATTGAAGCAGAAAGTTTCTTTTACCACATTATTTACATCTTGAATATGCGTATCTGTGCCAGAGTTGATTTTAAAATTTGACTTTAGAAAGGTTTTACATTCCAAGGTTTTTTAATAGAAACATGTCCCTAATACCAAAAGCTGAACTATACTAAAACAATTTTTATCTAGACATATTGCCTAAGAAAAAACACACCATATTTTTCAATATAATGTTTTATATCAATTTTAATGGGTTTTGTATTGCTTGCATATATCTGTGATGCCCCCAATATTAAACTTGTTTATGACAGTCTATTCCAAGAACTATATGAGAGTTATCACTATATTAAAAGTATAATTAAGAAAGACCAGCATACGAATAGTTCCACACACATTCATTAAGATCAGAGACCATCTAACCTCAGAAATAATGCTAATCATACCCCATATTTTGTCCTTCATTGTTCTTAGTCTTCACGGTTTTGTGTTGGGTTTTTTTTGCATATGTGATTTTTCTCTCACATGATTCATTCCACGGTTTCATTACTAGTCTCTCTCTTCCTTCTAGATTTCAAAGTACTTTTCTTGTGCTATTTTATTTTAGTTTGCTTACAGCTGTCAAATGGAAATAGTGATGAGACAAAGTTTTGAATAATACTCAGCACAAAAACCTGTGTGCTGATACAGTTATTTATTTCCTTGACTGTGGCCTGATTCAGTCTTTATTCTGATTGAGAATATTCCCTAGAGGGTGCATAATTGTATAATTTTAAGATTTTATTTTCCATCTGTTAAGAAACTTCTTGTATTTAATCTACATAGCGTGCAATGATTAGCTAATAGGCAAGTGTTTTACTCGTTTGAGAATTCATGTTACCAGTTCCTCCTTAAATGCTGAGATAGAATCACACAATGTTGGGTCTTTTTATTAACCTGAGGACCAAAAAGAAATATTTTTCATACTTTACAAAAAGTATTGAGAAATAAAACTAGCAGCATCTTGAAACATTAACAGAAACTAACATTTACAATTTCTGGCTATAATTCAGATCTTTTACTTCTAGCACAAAAATTCAGAAGGGTGAAGTTTTGTTATCATCTCTGTTGGCCCGACTGTAGGTCTTAAGGTGCCTCAGATGCTGCTCCCATGAATACCATGCCAAGAAGGAATTAAGTTGATCAGATCTATGCTAACTTTAGACAGCTTATGGAAATATTTACAGCCCTTTTCTTTGTTTTACAGAACCACCACAGAAGCTTCCCTTTTAGCTACCAGAAGAAGGGCAGGATTTGTTAGCTGAGAACTGTTTGGGGAGTCTTGGATTCATGACAAACGAGCATCAGGTGGGTAAAACGTGAATGGCACATAGCAGTTGAATATGGAAACCATGTAACTCAGGAAACATCTGCACCATGCCCTGGTCCAAAACTCCTAAATTCAGCAAGCACTGTGAACATCTACCTCTTGCAAACAAGTTTCTATTCATCAGTTAACTTTGACACTATTCTTCTTTGATGGGCAGTTTCCCTGTTTCCCTGTCCCACTGAGGACTGGGACAACTCATTGCCTTAGGCAGATGCTGATGGTTGCTTTAACAGGGAGCTTCTCCTGGCTCTCCCTCTGAGTTTATTGAAATAAGTATTCTCTAGTTTTTGAAGCTAAAGCAGATCTTATCTCATTCTCTTTGAAGAAGTTAATTTCTGAATATTACTCTGATAAACACAAAAAAGATGAGGCTGGAGTGTAATTTATCCCTGGATCATGGAAGGAAAAGAAGAACAATTAGAGAGTAATCCATACCTTGTGCCGTAATCTTAGTAGGGGCTGATAGTGCCTAAAGTCGAATCCTTCCTTGACTGGCCAGCCATCTGCTCCCAGTAAAATGCATCCAAGAATTAAAACAGTGGACCACCACATACACATCTTTACAGGTCTTTTTCTGTGAAAATAAAATGTACATGTTCAGAGATGCAATATTACTTTAGCATAAGCTGCATAATAAAGGTTTACAATACTGATAATCCAATTGTGGACTTGAATAAATATAGTAGATACAGGACAATCCGTCTGGCACAACAGCAAAGAGAAGAAATGGTAGTAGTATTTGGAGCAGCAGTATCAACTTGGTTGTGCTGAACTGAGATTTTTTTTTATCACTATTCAACACTCATATGAGGGCGTCACTGAGGAAACAACCAGGAAAAGTCCAAGAAAAGACAGAACATAAGAGAAAATAGGTGGTGAAAAATGCAATACTTTTTCTCAGAGGAAAGAAAAAAAATTGTATCAATCACATCTTCATCAACCTCTTATCTTAAATGTGGTCTCTTGCGGTGCACTATTCACAACCCAAAAGCTTATAATAATCATACTCACAGATTTATACATACCTATATGTATGCATGAGAGGTACCGCACATGGCTCCTAATGGATGTACATATGTGCATGACATAAGGAGTTTCGGAACCCATTAGAGATTCGCAATATCTATTATTGATATTCAGCATTTATGCTGAAACCGTCATGTTAAACAGACAACGCAACAAACTGATATTCATTACTTCAAGATACTCCCAACTCAGTCTGCTTAGTCTGTATTATTTAGTCCTGCATTATGGGACAGAGGTGAGCCACTTTCATGCATGAGTGGGGCTTTTTTTCCCCTTTCTACTTTGCTTTTAGTTCACTTACCCTGCCAATGTCGAAAACCCCTGATAAGAATCAAGACATACAGGAATACAAAACATCATAAGTGTGCCCTAGGAGCCCAGATTGTGCACCAAATTTTCAAGTCCTGCCTGACATTTTCTTTTCTATGGGAAATCATCTGAGCATAAAAAGTGAACAAATTAGGGATCACTTATCATCCTGTATCATTTACAGTCATGCTCCTGGCAATACTGTTACACAAACTGTGGGTTTGATTCCTATCATTCTTCACATAACAGCAGACTTCACAGTTACCCGAAGGGAAACAGACTGAATAGAATTAATTCCTGTGGAGATATTAAATGTAGTAAATGGACTCTACTCTTACCTCTATTCACAGTCTCAGTAACAGATCCTACTTTAGTCTGCTACCTTTCTCTGGAGACTACTCTACCTTGGTAAAACTTGGTAAAACCACTTAAACATCTGTTTCATCCTCATTCCAGCTGATTTTTACCAGCCTCCCTTGCCTTCACACTTGTAATTCAAACAAAAGCTCAACATTAATACACCATATTACTTCGACATCACTTACCTTTTGTTCCACCAAACCCAATCTCATTCTGGGTCTCCCTATTAATCAAACTTAACATTTCATCTCATTTACCATTACTTATTCCAACAGTTGCCACTTCAATTACCTTTCTTTGGTGCACCAGCTTTTCTAATATACATAGTGGAAGCATCCCTCTTAGGAGAGCTTGCACAGAATACATTAAGCAGAGAATTATTTGAAACACAGAAAACAAGCTCTATTACAGAGTGATACTTTACATAAATAACTTGAGGCTTGTTCTCCTACACCTGTTCAGTAACAGGATATAATAGTGAGGATGGGAAAGGACACAGTGAAATTTCCTTCTTGAATTCCCCTCACACTTCCACCACAACAGACGGGCTAATCAGATATTTTGGTGGACCTCCGCTATGGGATTATTATATAATTATACTATTTATTATACTAATCTAGTTTACTGACAGGGAACACCAAAAAAAGACTGTTTCAGAACTCTGAGGATTCAAGTACATTATGGTATGGCATTTTCTTTCACTGATTCTGTGCTGGTTCTCAGTATCACTGTTAGTAGAATAGTCCATTGAAAAAAAAAAGAAAAAAGAAAAAAAAAACAGAACAAAAGAAATACGAAAAATCAGAATCTTGATTTTTAATCTCAAAGAAAACCTCTCTTTGTGTTTGTCGAACTTTTTTTTAAATACTTAATTCTTGACTTTCAAGGTCAGAATCAGATTTGTTTAGCATTTGTGCATACTAAGACTAGCTATGCATGGTTGAACCTTTGTCCCCTTTGTGCACTTCTGGAATACCTCTCTGTACAATGAAAAGCTGCTTGGAAAACTCATTTCACAGAACGTTGTAAGAGCAGCCACATTCCACCGCCCTCCCACAAACTGAACATATTTTAGTCTCACATGGTGTAAAAGAATAGAGTCCTTATAGTTTTGAAAATTGTTTTACCTTGAAAGGCTTATGCTTTGTACTTGTACAGAAGAAGAGAAAATTGTTACATGCTCAGTTTCTGACTTCATTGCCTGATACTTGGATGAACACTTACAACGCAAATTTTTAAAGTAAGCTTTTTGGACAGATGCCACTTAAAATCCTAAAAATATGCAGGGTCTATGCAGTTATTATTTGCTTTTTTTAGAATTTAAAATATCCACTTTTTTTTTTAAAGTATCACATATATTTTTCTATTGAATTTATTTGATATCTTAAATTATTATTTATTTTAAAATTACTATCAAAACCACAGTCCTCCTTAATACAGTACTATTGTAAAGCCCTTATTTTAAGAAAAATTATGATCTATCCTAAAGACTTACATTGTTAAAGAGTTGAACTAAGAGCAGGAATAAAAATGACTTTTCAAAGCTTCAATACAAATCCAGATATTGGTGTTGCATATAGCTGAAGAGAAAGAAATAAGGTATCAAGGCTATATATTCATGTTACCTAAAATTGCTTCTTCCTTATTTCTACTTGAAGGTACAGCCCAAATTATAAGCAAAAAGGGTGTTTCCTTTTCTTTTAATATTGTATTATCAAAAAATCAGAAATTGTGTTTTGAAAGAATTGTTATATCATGCATTCTGGTGCAAAATAACATATTTCTGAACTCAAATTTCCATTAATGATCTAGACTCTCTTACTCAATTATAATCTGGCAGAACTTGATGGTTCAGTGTTTAGATAACGTTCTTCTTTATTTTGAACTTAATTAGTTACATATTTGCAAAGGAATTGCTTTTAGGTTATTATTATATGTCTACTTTTATTTTCACTGAAGACTGTTGCTTCTTTATATTCATACAACCATGTTTGGAAAGCCGATGAGTTTGCTTGGTTTACTCTCTCTTTAAGCTGACACTAGTCTGTATCTTCGCATTTTCCTGTTTCTTTCTCTGCACATTTCTCACTTATAATATAGATTATAGGTTAAATGCAAAGAAAAATTTAAAAATTATAAAATATTCCAGTACATATTTTAACGTATACATTCATGATTTGTCTGCCAGTAAACACAGAACTGAAATTCTTCAACAACTACTAGCAATAACTCCGTATCTTCCATCCTATTAATGCAAACAGTCAATTTACAACTACTCGTTGCATGTAAATAATTAGGGGTGGGGTTCCCCCTCCATTGCACACAAATAGGTAGGGTGCTGAGTTTCTTTCCTCAATGTGCATTAATTTACTAATTTAGAATGAACCTAATGCACTATTTTAGCATCAAATTGATCTTTGTTCTTGGAGTCTTATAAGTTTTTTGTGCTCCTTAGATTTGCCTCATGAGCTGAGAAGGAATAGAACGAAGGATGTTGAACAGATAATGGTTGTTCCTTCTTCTCACTGTACAGTAATTTTGTCAGTATCAAATTTAGACTTTCCTTTCTCATTCTCAGAAGGCTCTGTCATTTCACTTTTTAGCCCATATCCAGAGCATTCATGAATCTGATGTACTCTGCAGTTTTCTCATTATTGATTTCTTTCCATTTCACTTACTTCTGAAAATTTTTTATAAATTATTATCTGTAAGAGGATTCTTTTATTCTGTGTCAAGTTTATACCTTAAAACTCTTGGATGAGAAGCACTGCTAGAAGAGCTATAGCTTCTGAACTGATAGAAGGAATACCTTAGGATATCTCACTTGGCTTATTTAGGTAAGGGAATTGGGACCCATAAATAACTTTCAGGAAAGTTTTGGGTTTTTTTTCTTAAGCAAAGAAAACTACATGAAAAGTTCAAAGAATTTCCACCATCACCCTGATGATCAGATAGTCACTGCCAAGTTAGAGACAATTTAATTCTTGAGAAAATGTAATGCAAACCTATATCTCCCTTTTCTCTCCTGCTAGTGGCTTTTCACCCTTGTAAGTCCAATATTTAATGGAAAACAAACTAAATCCCAGTTTTGACACCTTACTTATGAATATCTAATGATGATTAATATATTCTAAAATACCATATTGAGTGTTTCCTCTCAAAGTTATGATGATTTCTGAATCTTCTCAGCAGTTCATTGGTAATGTAAATTTTGTTCTTCGCCTAACTTTTTCTCGTTGGACTAGGAAAGAGGTTGCTACTATGGAAGTTAAACAAATGCATAATAAGCACTACTTTACTCGTCCTCATGCTGTTATCTTCACAAAGAAGACTGAAAAGATATCATATTTTACACCACCAGTTCCAAATGTGATTATGAGTAGTTATAGTGTGCTAAAAGAATTAATTAATTTAACCTGGCTTCGCCAGAGTTTATATTAAGTGTTAAAACATATACTCAGTTACAAGAATGCACTATTTTAAAATGTATACATATTTAAAATTAGGAACTTTGCCACTTTCAAAGCTCTTTTTTATTTTCCAGAACTCCTCAGCTGTTATGCTCTGTTCTGTGTTGATAAATGGTGACTAGCCAGGATATTTGGCATTAAGAAGAGAGATACAATTCATTTGAAAATGTAAGCATTCCACCCCAATAAACTGATCTGATCAAATTTCACATCCCTACGAAGTATAATAAATGAAATCTTAAATACTGGCCCAATCACTGCACTCCTTCTGCCTTTAAAAGAAAAGATATATCAGATATTAACCTGGCATTATTTAAAGGTCAGTTTAAACATATCAAGGAGTAGTACTGTATGCTCTCAGGAAATGTCAGTCTGTCTTTTACATATTATTAATCTGAAAAATAAAATTAATAAAATTAATTGTCTGTTTTGTGGGCCTCAGGAAAAAACCATAAGCTATGTCACCATATTCAGTGTTATTAATAGGTTTATAATACAGACACAGTAATAAATATAAACCATGCTTCATTGCCTGTGACTTTGAGGATTTCATTGCATATAATGATGGACACAAATAACCAGCCATGAAAGAATACACTGCTACCATTTCTTAAGATGCTTTTATCTACCCTTACGGTTTTGTAGCAGAAAGGCAGCAGCAAACAAAGTATTTCCTTTTGTAGAGGCTATTATACTGCATTAACTTTGAATGAATAGCAGAAGTTTTAGCTAAAAGCATGTCTTTTCCCATTAGCCTGCCTCTACTCTACCCTAGTGCCCCGCATCTTCACACACAGCCTGCCTTCGAAAACCTTACAACAGTAATTTTTACACCAAAAAAGGGGTTCTTACAAAGTAGGCTCAGTATCATATTTTCTTATTAATTCATATTTTCTCATGAATCCATATCTAGCAATGTTTCTCCTTGTCAAAATCCAACGTGGAAAGCAGATCACAGTGTCGTGGGGGGCAGCTCTCACCCCCACGACTTCCTGACAGCTTTTGAGCACTGCACACTTCATGCTGTCACATTCCAGTTTTCCCCAGAAGTGGCAGCCACACTCTGAACCAGAGTTGTTAGGTCACCTTAACTATGTACAGCAGGCCTGGGGCTTGCAACAGCGAAGTGCAGCGCTGCTCATACAGCAGCCAACAGCTCGTACATCTGCGTACCAATCTGTTCTCTGTGTCAGCTGCCACGTTATGTGGCTGCAGCCACTCACTGTGCAGGCACATGCTCTTCATCCTTCACCCACCAAAACAGGCTGGCAAGTCATTTTGGAACAGCCAGCAATGCCATTGACAGCTCATGTGCTGGAGCACACAGGATGAGAAATATTTTTTAAAACAATCTCACAAAAAGCCCTCATCATGCCAGATGCATCCTGCCTTCTGCTGACTCCTGTCCATCTCTCCCTTGCTATTTTCCTGATTTAAAAAGTAAAACCATCACCCTGCATAAGCAGAAGGTGGAGTGCAGGCCCTTGAACTCCTGTACTACTGCACTTAGACTCTGTGCAGACATTACAAACGTGTCAGGTGGCCCAAGGCGGGTATGTCCAGGCACTACCACAGTGAGCAGCCAGCACAAGGGCCAGACTTCCCTGCCTTTCACTCTTCCTCTCTCTCTGCCCTCCCACCACTTGCACTGCCAGGTGCTGGTGGGTAAGATCAGCAGCCCAGGCAGCCCATCCCCTCTCTGTGGGGGAATGCAAGCAAGTTCCATTTGCCTAGGGCTTTTCCAGAAGGGCCTCTTTGGAACTGGCCCTAAAGACTTGCTGTGGCTCATGTGAACCTGTACACAAGTGGCCTGATCATGCCAGGGCCATTTCTGAAAGGTCAAAGCACCTGAAATGCAGATGCAGCAAGTACACTTATCTAAATTCATGCTTTAATTTGATCTTACCACTTTCAGTATACTTATTTATTTATATAAAGGATGACACCCAGATGCCTTAGTGACAGCAGTTTCAATGAATTATAACAAAATGAGAAAGGGCAATTTTAAACCTTCCTTATAAGTTCTTCACACGGTCTCATAATTTCTTTAATATTTCAGAATGAAGAACAAAATGAAGGTACTATAGTTACCATATCTCAGAGGAGCTTGTTTAATGGATTTGAGTTGTGCGTATTGATCTATTTTTCTCCCAAGACTTCACTATCAATCGCAGGGTGGTTTTAGCATCATTGATATATGCAAGTGCTAGTTTGTGGAGGTTATACTGTTAGTGAGGTGGTCTCTTTCTTCCCTCATTAAGCAAACTTGTCACAGCTGGCTCCTCAAGATCCTAGAGGATTAATGTTTACCATCATGGCAGTATTTGAACTGATGGGAATTCAACCACTTTATCTTATGAAACCAGAAACAGAAAACCTGCCAGCTTAGAACTCAGGTGAATAGCTTGGTATTGTTAATATTTTACAAAATTGGTAAATTGACACCTAGTATACCATTGTGTAGCTGTGTCATTTGCACACACTAGAAAAGTTCGGTTTTCATGTTTTTAATGTTTTTCTTTTAAAATACAACACTACTAACGTTAACTAAATGTAAGAAGAAACAACAGCTGTCAGCCCTTCCAAAGTAAATGGTTAAGAGTATGTTTGAGAAAAGACATCATCCTAGAGAAAGCAAAATGGCCACTTAAGATACAACTTTTTAAAAACAGGTGAACTGCTAAATTAAAGATTAAATTCTCCATATTTGCTGTGATATATTCATCTACCACCCCTACTTCTTTCTTTTGTTATTCAAGAAAATACTGAGGGGTTTAGTAAAAGAGTAGTTACCAACAAACCTATTGAAACATTTGTGTTACTGAACTCCTTGGATGAATGCTAAACCATGATGTGTCTCTCGTTAGTTCAAACAGCCGTGATAATTTGGAGAATCACTTCCCACTAAGTATTCTGGTTAATCTTATGATTTTATCCCTTTACATCTACAAAACTCTCTGCATTGAAGTGCTGTAGCCAACAGAGATGGATCCCATCTTTTTTACCCAGTGAAAGAGATTCTTCAATAGCTCAGCTGGTTTAAACTCAACCCACCTGGAAATTGTTCCGCAAGATCACCATGAAAAGGGCAAAGACTGGAATAGACAGGTTTGAGGTTTTTGCCTCTAATTCGATTTAAAGTAACAAAAGAATTATAAAGGACTACAGAAGGAAACCAAGTCATAAACTATAAAAATGTAAAGAGAGAAGGTAGTTAGGGACAGGGGAAGTAGTATTTCAGCAGTCTTCATAAATAGGAAGATTACTAGAGTACATATCAGCAAGAGATGTGACATGCAAAAGTCTATGACATGCAAGAAACCATAAGCTCCTGAACATAGGACATGGATGCACTCTGGTGTGACGGAGAGGAGTATACACAGCAGTACAAACACTGACAGGAAATATGAAATTATCAAACTGCAGAGAACAAAGATGCATGTGAAGTTTGGAATAGTTGGATTGAAGCATAGCTCAATCAGTAAACAAAAGGACCAATGAATGTTGCAGCTATTTTAATAAACAAGGACTATCTGTAGCTGAGGGCAATTTGTCCTTACCAGGATTGAACAAAAAATACATTTGCCCTCCAGTAGTCTCCCCCAGTGTCCACATTAATATAATTAGCTATAGATGAAAATCTGATCTAATTGACAACATGAAAACAACACTAAAATCCACATGTAATATGTTTGGCCCAGAATTTTACCATATTTATATGATTTAGTTACGATGAACATTCACAAGAAGGAAACAAAACTTTGAAATAACTCTGTTAACTAAAATGAAAAAAATTCAAAGTTTCCTGGGATTGTTTTTAGAAAAAAACCTGTGTCTGTTCATATAGGTTCACAGAAGTATACAAATAGAGTAAAATGTTATGTACTTGAATCGCCAAAATAGTAATAGATATTTTCTCTTTTTCAATTTAACTGCTGTGGAGTTTTTCGCCTCTCTTCTGCTTTGTGGTGTCTCAACCCTCTTCTTTATTGTCACAAAGGTCAACTTTCTTCATGAGCCTCAATTCAGCACAATCAGAAAGAAATACAAAAAATAGCACTTGCTTTGTCAGTCATAAAGCTGGCATAGGTTCCTAGTGCCACGTGCTTGGATGCTTAAGGTCAAGTCTATAAAAGAAGGATTTTCTCACCTTATGTAAAGATAAATTAACAGACTGAGAAAAATAGGAAGGAAACACATAGTTTCTGAGATCTCATAGAACAAAAAACCTCACCCTATCATACCTTATTAAAAAAAACAAATTGACTCCAACAGGTGACTTCATCATTTGCATTCTACTACTTATAATAAATGTTCATCGTTATAGTAATTTTCCTAGAAAAGTTGCAGTCTTCTTTAAATTTTGCAAAGATATTTCTAATCAAACAATGCATTTCTCATATTGTATGCTTACAACCCCATTAAATAGAATATGATAGTACATTCCTGCTATGTTTAAACTGTCTTACACTATTTTACTGGGTTTTATGGCTTATGGTCTTACACCACTCTAATATAACTACTAGGAAGAAGCTTCCAAAACCATGCTAAAAAGCTGACAGTAAAACAGAAAAACCTACCGTTTCCTGATTAGGTTGTAGCTGAATAGGATTGTATAAAAAAAAACTTTTTTTAAAAATTGTCAGCTAAAAAAATTTGTCATTTCTAAGAAGAATGGAATGGAGATAATACAAAGCAAGGAATAGCCAGTAATGTGGTGATGCCAGCATTATGCTAAAGGAAGGTATTTTTTGTCTCCTCAACCACCACTGTATACATTGAAAACAAAATTTATTGTGTTCATTGACTTAAAAAACCAAAAAGTTTTTTATATATATATTTTTGTTTGGGTTTTTTTCAGTTTTGAGGTGAATTTTTTGCACTGTTTGATTATTTTTGGAAAGGGAAAAAGGCAAATATCCCCTTTTATTTATACAATAGAAATACAGGAAAATGTTAATGTAGAATTGACTGGAATTAAGTTTTGACCATCAGTGTGCCAGGAAACACTAGAAACAGCCTCTTAACCAAAAAAACCCCCTATATTTTAACAAGAAATTAATGCTCAGATGCTATCACCAGACACTCCATATCACATCTGGTATGAACTCTGTGCATAGGCAAGAGCACCCCATCTCTTCTCATGTGAAAGTACCACTCTGAAGCTACAGCCGGAAGAGTGACCACTCCACCTCCCTGAAATATAAATTTGTGCTCCCTTTCTCATCCCACCTTGAGGCTATTCTCATTTCTTGACTTGACCACATTGACTCTGGGACTGTCTAGGACACCTCTGGGAACTGCAACGCTCATGAAGGAGCCAGGAGATACTGCTGAACATCACATTCCAACTGCTCTGTCACAAATGGTGATCACGGGGCAAATGTCCAAGTGGGTCTTTACTGACAAACCAGTTACTGTCACATGCATTATCCTCAGTGCTGACTAAGGTAGGCATCCCTATGCTATTAGAACTGAAAGCTTCTCTTGCCTCTGTTGGTACTTTGAAGGTCTGGGAATGCCTACCTCTCAGCAATTTCAAACACTTCTTGTTATCCAGATGAGATTTTCTGGAAGTCACAAAATACAGAAATTCATCAAAGCTGAGAAAGGGGGTTTTGAAACTTATTTTGAAGGTTTTTATCTGAGCCAGCAACATGCAATAGAATCTGAAGACTGTTTACTATCCTGCAGTTCTTCTGTGACTATTAAGCAGTGGAAAGGGCCCCAGTGGAGGATATCCAAATGACTTCAATCATTTCAATATTAATCACTTTCATACAATAATTCTTGCATTCTGAAAATCTCTAATTTTGAAGAATCAGGATTACCCTGCCTACAGATAAAGGGAAGAATCCACTTTTCTTTGGCATTTTCAGTGTCTTAAAGTTGCATAAATGAGGCAATCTGACATTCAACAAAGAGAGCTGATGATAACTTCCATCCTTCAGAGTAAGACATTGATCACCTCAAACCACAGCTGACAGCAAACCCAAGTCAAACCTTCTCTCTTTGCCTCTTTCAAAAATACTGAGTATGATCTGTAGCAATGGAAAGTTCCAGCAGGAAGAAGAAGAGAGTGCCAAAGAAGGATAAAGGCAATAAATGTAGGGGACCAAACTGCATCATGTGCCCTGTTCATCTTCTTGGCACACACAGTGCAGATGAGGGAAAAGCAGATGCTGCAAAGGAGGGAGAGGGGATATTCCATGTAGCAATGCATACTGCTCATATTCCTTAATTCCTCACTTTGTAAAAGTGTGTCAGCCACCCAGTGGCTGCGATTTCTATGTTGAACACTTGCAAAACAAAACAAGAGCAGAGCCATTGCTGCTCTCTCTCAAAGCTGACTGCCTTGGGAAGCCTCCTATACTTAAAGCCAGCCCCACCAAGAACCCAAGATCCAGTTTGTAAGGTCCTGCTATGTACTCCCTATTCATGTTCCTTAATAATACCACAGCTTTGGAGCTCCCTACAGTTCTGAGTGAACCATATAATACACACTGAGGAAAAAAGAGTAGGTGCCATTAAAAGCATCAAAAAGTATCCCTTATTTTCAAAGTCACTTGAGTTATTTGAACATCACCCATGAAGGATAAGCCTGGATTCAGTTCTATGCTTTGCCCCAGTTTTGGCTACTGTTAAAACCCAACAGAGATATAAATCTGGAAGGGGTATGTTTAAAAACTGCTTCTGAAGAACCATTTACAACACTGGAAAAGGCAGGTTTTTTTGGTTGGTTTTGGGGGTTTTTCTAACCATAATGGGATCTCAGAAACATGTCTGGAAGGATACTGCATATAAACATCAATTTCTTTCTAGGTTAGCATTCCCATAAGGCTATCCTCCCTCACATGAAATAGCACTACAGGGATCAAGTATCCCACTAGAAGCTCTGAGAGAAAAGTTTAATGTCTTGGGATACAAGGGGGAGAGAGTGACTTGTGACTGAACCTTGCAGTTCAGTGTCTAAAGTCACAAGACTGTACTGCTTCATCCAAGTTTTATCCCAGACAATTACTGTTACAGTCCCTGTCTACAATAACACATTGGTTTGATAGTTACACAGTTTTTAAGGAAGTTATCTTGTTCCATGAAAGCTGAATCTCATCTTTGGCCATGATATTCCAACTGATAGGTGGAGAGCAGGACAGGAAAAGGTTAACTTCTAGCCAGATCAACTCTATAATCCAGCTCACCAACACCACTGGCCAGTAGATGGAAAGGAAAGACTGATCAAGAGGTGTAATAGGATGTGAGGAATAGCAGTGACCCCCAACTCCGTTCAATTAATACTATTAATCTATTTAGCAACAAAGTGAAATTGCACACCTTCTTCTCTGATCATAGCTTGACTTGCCCAGTTACATTCAAGTGGACACAATAAACTTTAAATCAACTTATTTAAAATATAACTGACAGGCTGTTTAAGCAAGCTTAGTATACCAGTATCTCTCTTACACTATAGTGACAATAAACATGACCAAGAATCCCACAGTAAAATGGAAGATTTTTTTGCTATTGTGACTCTCAATCATCTATTATTTTGTCTATTGTAAATACCCATCCCAGAGCAGCATTCTAGTCTTTAGGGTGATTTTCTGGTTATAACAGCCCTTCATGAACATCCAGAAATTTAGGACTCTTCTTCAGTAATAATGACTTTTACCATTAATAGTTTTCTGTTGTTAGATTTGCTCACTGGCTCTAATTTTATAATATTTTATAACATTTCTTGCAGATATCCAGAAATAACATGCATGCAAGGACAAAAAGGAGGATGCAAATTTCAAAACAATGCCATAATCTTCATTACAGAAGTGTTCATCTAGTAATTAAGTGTGGAGCTGCACATATGGTGTCTGGTTTATCCTCATATTTTCACTGATGAAAACTTGCTATGATAATATTAATGTAAATGTAACCACGCCACTTTTCAGTCTGGGAGCACAGAAAAGCTTTTTTTTTTTTTCCCTTCTTTTTTTCCACTAATAATTTCACTATTACCTTTTTTTCCACTACACACTGAAAGAAAGTAGCTACAAAGTCACAGGTTTAGTTATTGAAGACTTTTCTTCTTCTCCATTGTGTATTTAAGGGAAGTAGCTACTTCCCTTAAATACACAAAGAATTCCATTCTCTTTTGGTGGGTTAGGAGTCACATTCTTCTGGTTTAGGATTATTGCATCAATGTTTTCACTCCCAGCAGATTCTATGATATCCAGCAAACAAGAGTTTCTCTCGTGAAATATGACCAAGACTTTTGCCCTCTGCCTAAATATCTTCCACTGAAATTTGATTCCTGCTGAAGAGAAAAATGACACTGTCTCTTAACATGGAGCAATAGAAAAAGTATTTTTCAGTCCATAAAGTCCTTCCCTGCAAGAATACTTAACAGCACACACATGCTGAAGTTTTTGGTAATTTGTATGTACAATTAGGTTTTTTATTTGACTTACCTCTCACTTTCTACTCTGTTTTTTAAGCCCAGATCTGCCAAATTCAGACCCTTCACTTGTGAGCACTTATGTGTCCTTTTCTGGGTATAGATGTATATTGGTACAAGCCAAAAGGAGTAGCAGGATTCAACTCCTGCTCATACTGTTCAGCTCCTTGAAAGCATAACCTTCTAATTTCTGTACTCCAATTCTTGAGTCTTGAGAGACTAGGTAAACTCAGAAACGTCCTAATTTAGAAATTTAAGAGCAACACTTCTTAAAAGGTACTTTTTCAAATTCAAAAACTCAAATATGAGATTTCCACATGATGATAATACCAGCTTTCCCCTCGCTCACAGCTTCCCACTCCCCCCACTCCCCTCGACTTTCTGTAAAGTGTAACTAAACTGTAAAAATATTTATTATGGAAAAGTCCTTGTCTGGATTGTTTCTCCTCCACTTGTACTTATTAACAAACTTCAGAATAATATTTTTGCTTAGATGTACCCTGTTCAATCAGGAAATTTCAACTCTGAAGTTTCATTTTTAGGTCTCATATCTTTGAAAACTAGTTGAACCTTCACACACACTGCATACTCATTTTAAAGCAGTTTGACTCTTTTCAGTAACACTTCTCTATTTTCTTGTGCCTCAATTTAAGTTCCTTACAGAGGAGTTTTAATTTGTGAAGCCTTACAGTTGACATTTTGTATTCCATGCAAAGGCTACATGACGAACAGTTAAAAATTGCTATAGACAATTAAATACACAATTTTTAACACAAAATCCTGGCTTTGTGAAGCCAAAAGGCCTTTTGTGAAATAAATTACTGTCAAAAATAGATAAAGTAAACCCAATGTAAAAGATAAAGCCGGAAAAATGAAATGTATAATTACTGATGGACCTAAATATAAGAAATAGAAGAAAATTACTTACGCATTATTTCTGTCCCACACAAATAATTCCAATGCAGTTATTATGGGATTGTAAAAGAACTGATCCCTCAGACACTGGTCAAAGGCAATGAAAAATTCATAGCAATTATTGGTTTACAAACCTAGTCTAAATACAGAACAAAGAGTGCTGAGAAGACACTTTTCTTTAAATATTCATTGATTAGCATGATAGTAATAAACCCTTTGCAGCAAATGGTATTCCTTCTTGATCCCCCAAATGTGCAGTGGCTTGTAAATCATTTGACTCTACCAATGGTAACATGAAAAATCCAGATCTAGAGAGAAATGGTGAACTGGTGCTTTAAAATCTCTCAAATTACCAAATATTTTCCTTTCTTTAAAACACCAAAGTGGGTTTCATGGTTGATGGATACAAAGCATGCACAGAAACCTTCTGTTGCATGCTGGAATAAGAAAGTTGGTGTTGAAAATCAAAATTATAATCTGAAATGTTAAGGATCTTAGATGCATTGGAAGTTTAAAACAAGTCCTTAATTTGAATATTGAAAAAAACCCCAACAATTATTAATCATTTTTGCAATGCTTATATGCAACATCACAACTCTTTTCATAGCTCTTTTTGGAGGAGCCCCAACTGAACAGAATCACTGAACCATTAATCATTGGAAAAAACCTCTAAGATCACTGAGTCCAACCCTTAGCCCAGCACAGCTGTGTTCACCACTGAACACTGTCCCCAAGTGACACATCCACAAGTTCCTCAACCACTTCCCTAGGCAGCCTGTTCCCATGCCTGGCCACCTTTTAGTGAAGATACTTTTCTTAATGGCAAATATTTAATACTCAACACTTAATACTTAGACAATACAAATTTCAAAATTCAGAATTTCCATCCATGCATACAATCTCCTGCTCACTTTCTTCAATAGAAAAAAATAACAAAGGGACAAAAATGTTTGCTTATTTTTTTAACCATTGAGAGCTTTGTGATCAGCTCTTCAGGCTTTCTTTCACCATTTACTCCTTACTCCTGAAACATGCCCAGCTTAAAAAAAAATACAAAACTAACTCGTTAAAGTTGGATTTTTGTCTTTCAAAAGCAAGCAGAGAATGATAAAACTGAAATTATTAGATATAATACTTCACACTGTTCATCGAGGAGTCAGATGCAGCACATAAATTAATAAAAGCACTCTCAATCATTAGAGCCAGCAAATTATATCACAAACTTTCATTTAAATCTCTTTATTAATGTGAGAGCTGTTCTGAGAAACCATGAGAACAGGGAGGTACTATTTTTTTATATGGATTTCTGAGACTTTGGAAGTATAAATCAAATTTTCAGTATAGATTTATTAATGGTTTATGTGTATATCATGTATATTTTTACAAAGACAAGCATATCAGCCCCATAAGAAGTTTACTTATGCAGGGAAGAGATTACTGAGAGCCTAGAGCAGTAGATGAATGTGACTATCACATAAAAAGCTATAAAGGACACGAATATATTACAATATTAGATTTTTAGTCTTTTGGGGATACCAGTTTTAAGATCTGATGCTTGAAGCACTCTACTAATGTTTCAAATGCAACCTCCAAGGTGCAGAAAACCTCCCCCCACCCTGCTGACTGCACCAAGAACATACAAATGTAGACTGTGAGAAAACATACAAATATTTCTGTGAGAAAAATTCTCCACGTATAAAATAAGAGAATCAGCCTATTATTAGACAGTAGACTAAAATGCAACTATAGCTAAGCAACACTGTTTAAATTCCCTAGAAAAACTGTATTCCGTTCAAAAAATAATTAACATTATACAAAATTTAAATCTCAGGAGTGATGTTAATTATGTTTTTTTCTTTCAGTGCTCGAAGTTAAAAACTAAACCAGCCCATGCATCTAGGTCTAGAAAATATTTTACAGAATATTACTGTTTATCAAAATCAGCCTTCAACAAATACCAAAAAATCTAAAAGAGAAATATTTTTTGTGTGGAAATACTACCATAGCACTAATTACCACTGTAATTCTGCATTACATGAGAATATAAAGGTAGTATAAATGAAAGAGAGAAACATAACCTATAGGTTAGAGGACCAACAATTTTAAAAAATAATATTTCAACTCTCCAATATACTAGCTAAGATTCACTTACCTTAAAAGGCATAGGAAATAAATGAAAAATATAATCAGTCTTCAAACTATCATAACGTGGTGCTGTGTCTTGTAGTTTATTTTAAATAAGAATTTTCCCTCTGTCAAAGTACTTGATAATATAGAAGAGCAGCACTGTGATGAACTGTATTTCAACTTAAAAATCAGCCCTCAAGATTAAAAACATCAATTTCTCACTGAAGCTGAGGTTATGGCTAACCTTGGCTGTTGCAAGGAGAGGGAGGATCCATGCAACTTAATTCCACCTGACAAGGACAAACCCAAAGTACTGCCATAAGGGGCTTTCTCCTTTCTCTGTGGCCCTTCCACTGCAAAAACTTATGATGAGATGAACTTATGTTTCCATCTTGAAACAGAGCAAAGAGAAAAGAAGGGTTCACTGTCAAAATAAGATGCTACTTTTTTTAAAAAATAACTAAATTTAATTTAAATTTAATTTGACTTTTTATCTAAACTAGAAAGACATGAAGGTTGATGTACTACTGACCACTCAGTGTGTAAGGAACCGGTTGGACGGTCAGACCCTCAGTGCTGTGGTCAGTTGCTCAATGTCCAAGGGGAGACCAGTGACAAGTGACATTCCTCAGGGGCTGGTATTGGGAGTGGCACTACTTAACATCTTTGTCAGTGACATGGACAGTGTGACTGAGTGCATCATCAGCAAGTTTGCCAATGACTCCAAGCTGCATGGTCTAGTCAACACGCTAGAAGGAAAGGATGCCATCCAGAGGGACCTGGGCAGGCTTGCGAGGTGGGACTGTGCAAAACTCTTCAAGTTCAGCGAGGCCAAGTGCAAGGTCCTCCACTTGGATTGTGGCAATCCCAAGTTCAAATAAAGGTTGAGAATAGATTGAGAGCATCCCCGGTGAGAAGGACTTGGGGGTGTTGGTTGACAAGAAATTCAACATGACTCAGCAATGTGCTCTTGCAGCACAGAAAATCTGGGGCTGCAGCAAAGAAATTGTGGACAGAAGGTCAAGGGTGGTGATGCTCCCCCTCCATTCTGTTCCTGTGAGACCTCACCTGGAGTACTGTATCCAGCTCTGAGAATCCCAGCATAAGGATGTGGCCCTGTGGGAGTGAGCCCAGAGGAGGGGCACCAAGACAACCAGAGGAGCACCTCTCCTGTGAAGCACTTCTCCAGGCTCAGAGATTTGTTCAGGCTGGAGACGAGAAGGCCCCAGGGAGACCACATTGAGGCCTCCCAGTACCCAAAGGGGCCCTACTCAAAAGATGAAGAGATATGTTCTATAAGGGCACTTAGTGATACGATGAGGGAGAATAACTTTAAACTGAGAGGAGTTTTAGATTATATATTAGAAGGAAATGCTTCATTAAGAGGGTATTGACGAACAGCTTGCCCAGAGAAGCTGTGGATGCTCCAAACCCTGGAAGCGTTCAAGGCCAGACTGGATGGACTTCCACCCTGGCCTAGCAGAAGCTGTCCTTTCCCATGGCAGGGGGTTGGAATGAGATGATCTCTAAGGTCCTTTCCAATCCAAAACATTCTTTTCTTGATAACATCAGATTTTGCACTCTTATGAATACTGCACAGATAACTGAGCAGATGTTTGGAAATGATACTGTCTTTCAGAGAATTTTCTGAGCATTCACTTCTCAGATCTGAGGAATATCTGTAAAACATTGAGAAAATCTTTCTTTAACAAAGGTACCTGGTCTCAGATTTCTTTTAGGCCTCAAATCACTCATAAAAGGTGAATAGTTAACTAAGATAATGTATAAATATCACATCTAATAAAACCTTCTGCTTTTAATTAAGACTCAAAACAGACCCTTTGGTGAGAAAAATTAGACACTTCTACAAATGATGATGCAGAAGGAACAAAAGCCTCTCCAAAATGTGACAAAATAATTCTCTTTCTCTTAAAATATAATTGCAAAAGCATTTTCAAAATTAACAAGGTTCGTCCCTTCTTTACTTAGGTACAATAGGGTATTTTCTGCTCTATGAATAAAAATTTGGATTACTGCAACTCTAAACCACAGGTATTTGTGAATTGGTAACTCATTCATGTGCATTTAGCCTTCCACTGCACTACAGTTCACCCTCAGAAAGCAGATAATAGTCTTCTCTGCATATATACTAAATGTGTTTGAACTTTGCATGTTTCTTGTTATCACTGGAAGGCCATGATTGGCACCAAATACAATGCTCAATCACATAAATAATTGTAACATTAGTGCACTATATTCACTCTGTAACAGAATGAAAGGTTGCATTTATTCTTTTGACTGTTCTTGCATATGAATCAAGATTTCCATTGATCTACCAGAATGATGTGAAATATGCTTTGATTTTTCTTTCCCAGCAATCATTTATGACAAAATTTAATAAACCCCATAAACAATATATATTATCAGTTATAGTTGTGTTTTAAGTAAAGTTTACAAAGAAAAATATGTAAGAGAAATATAACTTGGAATGTTGAACTTTGAAACAAATCATAATCTGCAAGCTCTTTGAAAACAAAGTTTATTTCTACTATTCATCATGTAAGAATTTTCTACCTTTTTTTTAACTGCTTACTGATTTGTTTAAATGTGTATAATGAGTTACATATTATTTAAGAAGACAAAGTTCTGCTATAATAATAAAAATACATACAGTTCAGAGTTACAGTACAGAAAGCCTCTAAAATATTTTATTTCCTAATGGAAGCAAAAGTATATAAAGTAATAATCTAGAAGTTCCTATCACTTAATAAAAGAGCATTTTTAGTAATGAATAGATTGTTATCTGATTAAAGTTATGAGCTGCTTTCAGATTACTTTGTTTCTCTTTGTTGCTATTAAGGAATTCCTTATGAAGAAACTAAAAATACTTGCAGAAAGTTTTTAATATGCTGGTATGAAAATGATAGTGGCTTTTACCACAAGATAGCCTATTCAGTGGTAAAAATATTTCAGATTACAGTAAGCTTCACTTGGAATAAAATGAGAAGAAAGCTCTCTCTGTCAGGAAAAGAAAGAAGTATTTTAAATATCCTTCATTTTCCATCTAGCATTTTCAAGTGCTTTATTGCACAAAAAAAGTCTTTCTGAAGTCTGCTCTGAAAAGCACTGCTGGACACCAACCTCAGTTAATTCACATGCAAATAGACTGTGAACTTCAACCCACTTCAAGCCATCAGCGCAAGCATTGCCAACTCTCCCCTCATTTAACTCTTTAGAACTACTTATTTTCTTAAGATTTGCACGACTCAGCAATGCAGCCAAATCATTCACCACTAATTTTACATAATCTATGGTAGAAAGAGTGATTAATTGAATAGACTTACTATGATCATTTTAGGATAGTAAGTGTAGATATGCGCATAAACATTGCTATCAAATAAAGCTAAAAACAGATAACAAATACTTGGTAAGAAATCATGCCTGGCTAAACCACAGCAACCACTCTTGGCAGGTATTTTTAGCCAATACAAATGGAAGTAACAATGGCATAGATGAAACAAGAGATACCTGCAATTAGGGAGCCTTTTTCAAGTTCTTCTGTCACAGTAACTGTGCAGAAATTCCTTGATATGCACTCCAAACGAAGCCACATCTGTTAATAAATGCAACTGCTAGAAAGCAACACAACCTACCAGAACTTTGGCTAAAAGTTCTCAAAGCCAAAACTCAAGCCAAAACCTAAAGAAAATACTTGTAAAATAGTACAGAAGAGAATAAAGCTGTGGGTTTGATTTCTCTTGAATACTTTTCCTGGGCAGTAGTAACCCTTGATATTGGAGGTGTTAGTGGGAGTTTCACATGGCACTATTTTCAAAGGGGCTAGACTACCACTGCTCTTGGTAGTCTACCATTACTCTCACTGCTTTCTCAACGTCTCTTTAATACACAGAAAATATTTGACTTGCTGCTCTTCTGATAATATAAAATTGTTCTTTGTCTTTCCTGTCTACCAAGAGGCAGGGAAAAGCAAGGTGTATTAATTATATATAATATCACATGCAAATAAGTTTCCAGTCTTTTCATTTGCTGACAACAATTCCCTATGCTTCAGAAGGTTAAAAAAAAAAAAAAGCTCGAACTAAAAAACAGGATTAAACGGATTTACAAACAAACTTGCTAATCTATTTACTTTAAAATTATGTAGCATAACAGACCAAGCTACACTGAATGGTTAATGAATACAGTCCTGCTTCTGCTTAGAAAAATTGTAGAACAAAGTCAAGAGCAGCATTTGAGTCATTGCTTCTCCTTGAGCCAGTGATTCACTCCCGCAATATTTAATGTCCACAATTATCCCATAATATTTGCCAATCTGGAGAAAAATAACCAGAAATTACTTCCTAAACTTCATATGACCTCTTACCTTTGAGATATCAAAGCCAAGTTCAGATGTGTTAAATGGCAGAACTATTCCTATTGAAGCTCCACCTTTAAATTTGAAACTAACAAAACTGAGCAGAGCCTTGTTTTTAATATTATTTTATAGTCTCCAAAACAGAAGAGTGACAGAAAACTCGTATTTTATGAAATGTTATATAAAGGCACAGTGTGGGACAGCATGCATTTTCTAAGAAAGATAAAAGTTTGGTATTTTTAAAAGACATAATTTACGTTATTTTAATAGTTTTTTTTTATTTTAAGATATTGCTTTTAAACAAATACTGAAGATTATTGGATAAGCTCACACACAAATAAAAACAGAATGAAAAACTGACATGGTTAGGTAGACCTAAACATACCTAGAATGGAGCAATCACAATATTTGGGCTTTTACTGATCACCATATGCTGTCAAAGGCCTTAAACCAAGAAACAACCAAGTGATCCCTGGAAAAAGTAAGCTCTGGACCCCTGACAAGGTTGTGCATATGTTGATATTTTCAACAGTTTTAAGCATGTGTCCTTATATGCACGCTTCTGTGTGTTGGTCAGCTTAAGAAGGGCTCTTAAAGAAGGTCTTTAAACCCGAATTTTCACTAAATCCTGTTTTTGTAACAAAAACTCCTCCCTGATTTCACATTAGTTCTTCAGTCAGCTGATTGGTCAAATCATTAACAACTTCTGTGTGACGTTGATAAAGGACTTGGAACTGCGTATTATACAAAACCTTATTCTTACAAGTCTATAAATATGCTTGAACAAGGTTTACTACTGCAGACAGACTTCTTCTAGTTAGAAGCAATTACCAAAATGGCTATGGACCACACTTGATGCATACATATATATGGAACACCATTTTGCTGGAAAATAGCAGTGCCATTTTACCTCCCTTGGAGTATATGAATCATTTCAAATACCCATTTTTCAAACATGATTTATCAAATAAATCAGCCTAATACAAATGAAGGCAAAATATTACCTAGAAAATACAATCAGATATAAATCTAAAAGCACAGAATTAATGTCTTAGTATCGAAGTTTATCATCTGATTGATGCTGGTAAAATGACTGATCTCAGAAAGGTCAGTGACTTTTAATCATATAATGATCGAGATAGTCTTATTAACTGGAAAAAGACTGTGTATGAATAGAGACCACTCAAGTGAACAATGATTTGCAGATTCAGGCCCTGTATAAATACTAAAAGTTTATATCTATAATTAGTGGGTTGGGGTTGTAATGTTGTCGGTCTTTTTTCCTCTCAGCATCATTGTAGCATCTGCCCCACACAGTTCAAAATAACTTTTTCAAAATAATTTTCTAATGTCTACTTCAAAAAGTAAACATCCTAAATCTCCATACCTTAAAAATCATAATTTAAAATTATTTCAAAATATTTCAAATCAAATCAATATTCATGTCAATGACAGATGATAAAAGCTGTCTTAGCTGATAGATAGACTGTTAATGAAGGCTTGAAACCAATGCAAGTCCTATGTAATAAACTTTCATTCCCTACTGTTGAGAGAGGAAGAAGAGAGCTGTTTTATGACTGGGGAGAGGAGAAGGGGGAGAGAACAATAAAACATATTTCTTAATTCTACCCAAATGCAATGAACGTCTTAGCACCTTGAACTACTTTCTCCTCATTTTTCTAGCTTTCAACTTTCCCCATCAGTAGCTCTGTGCTGCTGCCTGATGGTTATCTTTATACTCTAGTTAACACAAACATACAGCAAAACAGAACCCAAGTTAACATTAAGGAAATGATGCAGGAGTAAAAAAATGCTACAATACTAAGGAGCAGCCTCCTTCCATTAGCTTCATTCCATCAACAGAAGTTACTTTATGCTCACAGCTACAACTGCTAGCACTCGCACAGGACAAGAGACACACTTCTGTGTAGAGAAACACTTGTGGTTTAGGTTCCAGTTCCTAAGAAAATTCACAATCAAAAGAGTATGAAGCACTACATAATCCTAAAAGTACAAGGTGGCGACCTCATTTGCCTGCTTATTCTGTTCAGTTATGTCAGTAGCACTAGCTAGCAGCAGCAGCTTATTCCCTCTGGAATCTGCCTTAATCTCAGACAGACACCCCTGCATGGTGCTCAGCTCTGCGTGTGCAGAAGTCACTGCACGGCGCTCAGCTCCGTGTGTGCAGAAATCCCTGTGCAGCACTGAGCTCTGCATGTGCACAACTCTGACAACTCACAGAAGCAGCAGCAAACTCCTGTTTGCAGAGCTCCGTACCGAGCTCACGAAATGTTAAACGCTGCTGAAAGAAGAAGACATTACATCTGCCCACACTTCTCAGTTCTATTCAATTACTGACAACAGCAGTCCTATAAATGCAACATAATATGGTATTATTAAATCCGAGACTCGCATTTACACCTAGTTGCAGCCTGAAAGCAGGCCTGATGTTCAGCCAGCATCAAAGGACGAAAATTCACAACTTTCACAGACACACACACCCCACGCTGACCTTGGAGGCAGAGGTGGTGATGATCCCTTTCATAAAGGTGCTGTTTCCCGAGCTGACAGCATAACAGTGCGGAATTGTTTGTCAAGTAACAGGGTATGACCATCCTTCTGTTACACACGTATACAGGCACGCACAAGAACATAGAGCAACATGCAGCTATGCTTTCAAATCCTCTTTAATTCCTTCTTTACTCTCTACTCCCCAGAATGACCTCGCATATCCTGTCTTCACCCAGACAGAATCAACCAGAGCTCCTCTCGTTCCCCAAATCAGTTTTTTATACAAAGAAGGCTCTGTAATGTCTTTTGAGATCTTTCTATAATATTCAAGATTTCTAACATAAAACATTTTCAACCATTTAAAAATTACCCTGAGAGCCAGTTTTCAATAAAAATAAGCCTTGAACTTTTCATTCAGATTCGTCTTTTATTTATGGAGCCCTTTTCACTGAAAGCTGCACCCCTTTTCCAAGCCTTGCCCCCACACTGACCTAAGGGCTATCAAGCTTCCAACTTTACTCTGCCTTCAATTGCCAGCTCCTCCATCCCATCCAGCACCCCGCTACCATTCACGTGAGAAAGAGGTATGTGTGTGCGTTAGGATATATATTAGGAGTGCTGCTTACCTTGTCCAAGAGTCACTAAAATCCACAAGAGGGGAAAAAAACCCAAAACCCCCAGCTCCAGGGGTCCTCGTGCAAATCGCAAAGAGAGGAACACTTCTCGCTTTAACAAAGCCACAAGCGGCTCCGCCGCGATCCGGTGAGCGAGCGAGAGAAGGGAGCGACCCACTAGTCCGGCGCGAAGTGTGGGCAGCTCCCGGCAGGGCGCTTCCCGGCAGGAGCAGGCGCGGCGGCTCCGCGGCCCGAGGCCCGCGGGGAGGCGGCGGGCGCCCTTCAGCACCCGGCGCGGCGCGGACAGCAGCGCTCCCGCCCAGCCCCGCTCCGCCCGCCCCGCCGCGCCGCTCGCACCGCCCCCAGCGCCGGGCGGCCTCCGAAACTTGCGCTCCGCTGCCGACCGCCTCCCTCTTCTGGTTTGTTGCGTTTCTCTACGGGGCAGCCGGGTGGAACGGGTCGTGTTTCCCTAGCCGAGGGGTTCCCTTCCCGCGCAGGGGGCTGCTAGCCCAGCAGAGGTCACCGAATCCCTCCTTCGGCTTCCCCTCCGCAGGGCCGTGGCCCCGCTCCCTTTGCCCGGCCGGGCGGTGGCACCCAGCGCCCGGGCAGATGACTCTGTAAGAGCGACTGCAGTAAAACAGCGAGGAACTCCCCCCCGGAGCACAGAGGGGTGTTGTGCCAGCGTGTTTCAAGTGGGGGGGTGCTATGCAATACTCATAAGCTGTAATGTATCAACGGGATGTCTGAAAGCTTCAGTATGCTGGAGGCTTTGCACACCTGTATCGGTAATCCCTAGCATCCGCACCAGATTGAGGTGCTTGAGTGCCAAGGCAGAGGTCCCTGGTAACCCTTCCCAGAAACATGGGCAGGTGGCTGGGAATCTTATAAGGTTATGCAAAACATAAGGGGAAAAAATCACCTTGAGATAAGACCGTTAATTACATGTTCCATTTATAAGCAGAAGAAGAGGTACCTTTGGATGAACAGGATCAATTAAAAAAAAAAATCCAACTTGAAACTAATCCTAAAAACTTAGAGATATATTTATGTGAAGTCAAGCAGAGAAATGCTATTTTGAAGTCTCACTTGAAGCTGCTTTATTGTGAGATAACAGGTCTAGTTATCTGATTTATTGCTTTTAAATTAATTTACTATCCTTTCCACCACTTTTAAAGAGTAGCTCTTTCATCTTCAATGTGAAATCATTATGAAAATTAAGTAGCTACTCCTCATGCCATTATAGGTTACCTGTTTCGTGCCTTTTGGGAAAATACGTTACAGATTAAAGTATTAACCTGTCTTTAAATCACCCATGGCTAGGGTAAAGCCAGACAGAGGTCAGCTGCTCTGACGTACATCAGCTTTCTGGGTTAATTGCACTTGTATCTACAATGTGGAATTAACACATAGTGAGAAACAAAACTAGGTAAATACGATACCTAAAAACTGAACTAGTTAACATAGGAAATAATAAAACAGGACAGGTTGGATTGCATTAGCTTATTACTATTTTGTGTGGGAGTTCTTTCTGGATTGATAATTAGGTCATGGCACCGTAAGAAGGAACATGATTAACTTCAACACACAGAGTGTGGAATATAAAGCCAAATAAACCAGACTTTAATTGACCCAACCCTTTCTAATTGCCAGTTATCATGAAGGCAGCTTGTCTGGCATCTGGGTTGCATTTCTGAAACCCTGTTATTTTACTTCTCATTTTTCTCTTAAGCCCTCTCAGGTTTTTTGCAAAGTACAGACAATATAATTGCACTACTTAAGGACAATTTTTGCAGTACAAAATTGACACTGATTATACTAGCACAGCTGCACCAGAAACTCTTTTGGGACAGAGGTAGACCCCAAAGTGACTTGTTCAAAACAAAGGAAACTGAAATGTTGTGAGGGTGAATAGGGACCTTGTTCATCCATTGTCCTTTACCATTAAAAAATATATGAAACAAACAATCAGCAATTACATAGATGTTTTATATGGCTCAACTGTTGAAGTAGTCGGGAATTGGTCAAATTAGGCAAGGTCCGACATATCATAACTTACAGCTTTGGCTTTGCAAATTAGTAGACAATGACTTCCCAAAATAGCATATGGAAAACCCTCAAAACTTCTGAAAATCTCTGTTATCTTATGAGGACTTGCACTCCTAAATTTCACAGTAAATAATGATACCACCACGTAATACATTAAGGTATCTTGGCATTCTTGCATTTTTGAGTTATGTGTTTATCTGATCATGTGTATCTTTATTCTTTGTAAATTCACTGAGGTATTCAATTTAAAAGCTCGCATTTAATTAAAATTACTTCAATTTGTTTTTAGCACAAACATATTTTCTATTTTTTTCCTCTAATTTAGGTCTGTATCAGCTGTAGACCATAGTTGAAAAATAAATTTTGTTCAGAAAATAAATTTTGTTCGCTCATATCCTGAGATCTTTCTGTCTTCCGTTTAATGGATATTATTATAATGGATACACAAGAAATATGTGAATGATTTTTTTTTAAATTATTGTTCTGTGACCAAAAAATTACATCACTTTCTGTAGTTCAGACATTTTCATCCACAGAGTAACTGGGATGTTACTTTATTGGATGCAATGCAGACCGATATATATTATTGTAATGAAGAATTTACCCTGTTCCTAACAATTAACTGCTAGTCCAGAGAGATTGTTGTTGCTTAGCAGTATATTTATGATTTCCATAACCTTAATTTGGATATTTTACGATCCTATCTGGCAGATCCCATGTAATATGCCAGACAATTTTCAGTTTGGTATACTCCTGAGCCCCATGTGCTTGACAATCAGTTATGCCTGGTTTTTATATTTTCTACCCTAATTACTATATTTGAAGCATTTGCCATTGGGCAGAGAACACATGCAGTAAGTACTGGCATTTTCTTGTAAAGATGAGAAAAACAGAACTTCAAAGCTGGTTTATGTTTGTTTAGACTATAGACATTAATAATAAAGATTCTCTGTTTTGTATTTATGAGATGCTGCTTAGTATAACATCCCATACAGCAGGAAGTTTTATGCAAGACAAAGAGCAGACCAAAGTCTCAGTATATTAAAGGGAAGTTAATGCAAATAATAGATGATAAAATTGTTTTAACAGCTTATTCAGTATTGTCCACACTGTGGTTTAACTCCAGTAAGCAGTAAGAAACCAGGACAGTCCAGAACACCTGCTCTTACACTTTACAGCCTATCCATAACTCACTGAAGTTAGAACAATAGTCACTTCCTTTGACTAATTTGTACCTCCTACTGCAAAAAAATCTGGAGAAGGGTTACATTCCTTGTAAACAGCACTGCAACCAAAATGAATGCAGAATTAGAGAGTAAGCATGGTTTTTGAGAAGTGACTATTTTTTCTTTTCTTGCCTTTTCTACAACTAGCACTTCTAACACAATTAATTAATTTTTTTTAAAATTTGTATATGGGATTTTGTGTTAATAATCAGTAAGGGACAAAAATAGGACATTTCGAAAACTTGCCTTGTTACTTACTCTTTTGATTATTCCAGTGACTTCTGTGTGGCTTGGTACCCCTCACCACCTGCAAGTTCAATAACAAATTTTTTTTTTTTTGTGATCTATCTTTAAACATTTGAATTGAAAATCATTCCTAGTTACCAAAAAATTTATGATATTAATATCTGATACTACTAAATGTTAATTAATTCATTGTCCCAAACTATGCAACAGTCACAAAGTGGTAAATAAGACTAAAAAACAAACAAACAAAAATTTGTTTTTGTCTTTGAATGAAGATTATTCAACACTTTAAACACAATGATATTTGTAGCTTAATATCTAAAATTGTTTTAGGCATGATAAATTCTGACAATAATGAAATCTTATTTCAAAATATACAGTCCAAAGTACTGCCCTTGGTAGGATTCAATTTCCACTTCTTCTTAACAAATTATTCCTCTTTTTTTTGAAGACAACAGCTGCCCCTTCAGTGCAGCTGTTACTAGTGAAGATCATTGATTAGCTTGAAGTCAATGACAGCAAAGGAACTCTCAGGATGCACTGATATGAGATAACACGAATAATCCTCCAAATCTCTCTCTCTTTTTCTCGCACACACACAGCATGAAGTTTGGACACATACATCTTTCCCTCATTTTCCACTGGTCTAATTCACTCAATATCTGTTCAACGTTTTAATGAAAGATGATAGTGCATCCACCATAAACTCAGTCCTGAACAAAAAAGCACAAGAAATGCATTGAGACCTGGACCAGTGCTTTGATAACAGCAGGGCATCATGAGCACTAGAATGACAGACCCTGGCAAATGGCATAGAGGAAAATTAGCTTACTCGTGGCTTGGAGGAAGGTTGTGCCAACCATCTGTCACAGGGAGATCTCCCAAATGACAGCAAGGATCATAAAGGCACATCAAGGTCTCCCCCATATCTCCTCAAAGCCAGTTCTCCCAAAGGGAGCCCCAAATAAAAGAAATAATGCATTATTGTTCACACACAAGAAACCTACCTTTGAAACTCATGAAAGTAATTCAAATGCATGCCACAAAATAACAGATGTAGACTCAGAGTGTGCCGGGGGGCGGGGGGGAAGCCTGGGCTCTGAGATAAGATCTGTAGATTTTTTCGTTATGTCTAATAAAATAAATGCTATAAATTCATTTCAGTGTGTAGCAGATTTGCAATTACAGTGACTCGGACAAGATGACGTTGTCCCCATTCTCGTCTTGTGAAAATAAAGTAACAACTGATTAAACAGGAAGGAGATAGTACACTACAGAATTAATATCCACATTAAAAATTACTATTGGGAAAGAATTAGGCAATGAGGATAAATATTTAATTTCACATCATCTACTTTTTTTCAACTTCATTTGGGATGAAATAATTTTATTATTCATTATCGTTGAAATCTGAAAACGGGCTACCACTCGATAGCAGATAATACAGATTCTATTTTAAAAAAAAACCGCAAAACTCCACACAAAGAGAAAGCTGCAGATACTCAATTTCAGTGCCTAGTGATAACATTTATAAGAGATCTCTTAGGGCACCTACTGGGGAACCTTAGCATTGCATGCCAAAAAAGCCTGTAAAATGGTAAAAAACTTTCTAACAGATTTAAACCACAATATTAATTCAGCCTTTTTTTTTTTTTTCTCCTCTGGGCAGTCTTCTTTCTATTGACTCCAGCACTTAAAGCAAATAATAAAACTTCACAGCTGAAAGTATTCGCTGATGGAAGGGAAAGAGCTAATACTCTACATTTCAGAATCTAGCAGCTCTTGACTATTAAATGTGTATTAAGTTAAATATACCATGTTGTGTTAATACAGAAATAATATTTTGCATTAAAATTTTACTAAAATCACAATGAGAAATTTAATTCATAGGAATTACGTATTGACAGGAATGTCAAAGTCTTTGGATTAGGCTTTTTTATTCTTTAAGTTAGTTTTTCAAAGTACTTAGATATTTTGAATTTTTTTACCTATGAAATTCTGTGGTAGTAATCCTGAAATCTAAACATTTGCCATATCATTTTCATTTGCTCTTTGATTTATTTCTGTCTACTAATACAGAATATTCTCTATTTTATAGCTCATTTCCTCTAAGTCCCTCACAGGTGATTTCTGGAGACATATGGTGTGTAGCCAGGAGTTTAGCTAGCCCGGGACAGAAAAGGGTTGTTTAACTTATTTTACAGAAAAGATAACTTTGGAAATTTTATCAATAAAATAGCAAGCACCTCAGATCAACCTCATAAAACTGGATTTATTTTTAAGCAAAAAATTTGTAAGGGCCTCTCTCAGTTCCTTTCACATTTTTTTGTGTTTTCCAAGAGTCTGTGACCTGTAACAGCCACTTACATACTCTAGGGAGAGCTGTCTGATACCTTGTTAAAAAACACCAGCACCAAACCCAAAACAATAACACACCTAACCTGCTGCTGAGGCACACTAGCAACTTGTTAATATCCACTATCATTGCAGTTTAGGAAACCTATTCTAAACCAGTAAAAATCCCCTTGAGCAGGGGATAACTATCATCCTTAATTAATTTCATGCATTACTATAGGCAACACACTTCACAAAACATTTTGAAAAGACATGCAGACTTCTTCCTGCATTTGTCCTAAATCTCAGGGATGGGGTTGAAGCACAATCACATATTTTCAAGTGGGTTTTCTTAGGAAATAAGCCAATAAAAATAGTGATTGCATGTCTGGAACAAATGTCTAAATTATTATACAGTGTTGTGTAGCCTAATGCACTCCTAGTCATGTATCTCATCATGAATCTAATCCCATCCCAAGTTGTACTAAGAATATAAAGGAATCAGTTCTTCAAAGAATGCACTTACTGACTTTGAAGCAAGTAGGTCTGTGAACTCTGATATCTGTACAGGGTAGGAGACATTTCCTACAGTTCTAGAGAACAAGAGGAGAATATAATAAGATATGTAGACACATCTTATCCTGTCTCTCCTTGAGACCAATCAGCTTGTCCCAGAGGAGCACAAGGAATATTAAATGGGATGACTATTCTGGCTTATTGTCTTTGTGACTTTGATACAGCAGAATTTCTCACTTCTTTGAGAGATAAATGTCTTCAAAGGTTCATACTTGTATTACAACAACTATATATGGTAAAGAATGCAATGAACTTTTCAGATGGGAGACAATGTCGTTATTCTACATACCAGTTAGTTCATAGCTCTACTCAGCCAGAATCCTTCTTTGTCTTTCCAGACAACATTCTAACAGTCTGAATAAGAACAAAAAAAACCCCCAAAGCTAAGCAGTTCAAGAAAAATGGAAATTTCATCTCCTGGCAACTAATTTCTAACCATTTTGCCACTGCTTCTGCACAGAGGAATGATGGGATGTAAAAGGGGTAGTATGACAGCTTCATGTTGGCACATCCTAAAAGAAAAAGGATATGTTCATACTTCTTACTTATAATATAGTTCCTGGGAGGAAATTAAAGCTGTAGTCTTATATTCTGCACACATTTTATTCATTTTATTTAATTTTCCTTTCTTTTTCATAGGTCACTCTATAAACTCTGACATTCACAAGAAACTAACTTACTCCTGCCACTAATATAGTCTTAAATATTAATAAGCACATATTTTTTGAATAATATGAGGGATGTGAAATGGTTACTTGAGACTCCTCAGTTTTTATACCTCTCACTGAACCAATTTAGGAATCAGCCATCTCTACTCCAAAACTTATGTAATTTGAAGTGACAGACCTTTAATTACATATGACATATTATCCAATTACATGTAGAAAAATCTATTTTCACCAGTACAGTGAAAAGCTGAGATTTGATTTGCCAAAAAAATCAGAAATCAGATTTCCTCCAAGTGCTTTACTCAAGAAGAAAAAAAAAAAAAAGCACATTACAGCTTATTAAATACTCAGCTAAAAGACCTCCTTCCTTGTAGTTTATCTTACCCATCATGCAATTTCTATTGAAGTCAGAAATAGGCCAAGTAGGTTGTTAATCATTTTTGTGAATTTTTAGAAATTTGAGAAGGATTACCCAGTCACACATAAATATAATAAAATTTGGAAGAAAAGACTAAGGAAAAATAAGATCTTATTTTGACTTGAAAAGTAATTACAAAGAAGATGTTGAAATTCAGTATAAAAGAAATTTTTAGTGTTTATCCTTAACACATCTGATTAGTTTACTACTATACACAAATACAGATCACATTACTTCCATATACTTCCACAAGAAAAGAAAACACAGATGCCGGTTTTTTGCTTAAATGGGAAAAACACTGAGAGGCTAAGCTGTTTAAGCAGTTACAAAAGAAATCTGGGGCACTGCTGGGAACAGAAGTTTCCTATTTCTTATTCATTCTTAATCACATGATAATCCTGCCTTATCAATCCACATGTCAGTTTAAAAGCAGCGATTACAAGTCATCAATAGTGATGATCCAATATTTTAGTACAATTGAAAAAGACACACAACTGAACTTTGAAGAGAGTTCAGAAAAATCACAATAGCCTGCCTTTTAGCATAAATGGTACTGCTTTCCTGATATAATCCAATACTGTCGGATTCAGGAAAAATACATACAGTCGCTGTAAAAATGCTTGCTGCGCTCACTTTGCTTAGCCTGTGCTCCAGAATAAACACACACCATATTATTTCACTAAAAATCTCCAGAGATGCAGACAGTACAGTTACACTGGCAATATTTTGAAGCAGGATCAGAATACATACCACACTTTTGCATTTGCTTCTCTGCTAAATCGGGTAGTTGTTTTCAGTCAGGAAGCCAACATCATTCTGAAGTCCCAGAATTCAGACTTTTACGCAGTTCATAGCACAGATTATAAAAGTATATTAAATGCTACTTGCAAGTGTAGATACTTAAAACATCAAGTGACATTCATGTAAATTTACATCAGAAAGCTTTAATAAAAGGCTACTAAGTTGCTAAATAAATCATCAGGTTGGAAATGCAGGTGCAATGTGCATACTCAATTTGCATTTACCTGTAAGCATATTTATTCTAGCACAATTTCTGTCCACACACACCACCAGTGGTTTTCTACAGCAGGTCTTCATTCAGTGAATAGATATGGGTGAGACAATGTCTACTTGCAAAAGCTATTTTCTTCAGGCACATGTAATTGCTAATCACCTATGAGGTATTTGTTCTTAGTAATTTACTGAGCACCAAGGAGGCAGAAGTCAAGTTTCAAGGCAGCAACCAGGTGAATAAACCTAGAAAGCCTCTCCTTACTCCACCTGCAATCACGCACAACATAAACTTAGTGTTGTGCAAATAGTAACATGTTTCATATGGGAGGTATTTTACCATGTATTGGTGTTTTTCACAGTTCTGAGGGGTGATAGAGAAAAAACTAAAGCTGAGGTCTAGGCAGAGAGGCGTGGATTAGGTAAAGTGACTTACAACGAGTATGGAATTGGCAACTTTAAAACTAGGACTGAAGACAAGGATTTGAAGGACAGACGATTATATTTTCAGGAAAGGGTATTTCCTGAGAGAAACATTGCTGGAACAACCAAAGGCAAGACAAGATCTCAGAGAAAAAGATTCTCTGGACAGCTGAGTACAGGAAGTTGAGATAACGAGAAATTACTAAGAGACCAAAGAGTTGAAGAGTGGAAGAAAAAGGAGATGGAGAAAGGGAGAATAGAATTAATTCCTGGAATAAGTGAAATGGCTAGAGATGGAGAGTGGATAAGAAAACTCAGTATGTGCAATTCTGAGGGAAAGGAAAAGAAATATAATGAGATCACCTCAAGTTTCACCTGCTATTTTTTAATAGAAAGCACTCAGCAAGATTTTGTTCAAATGAAAGAAGCAAAAAGGAAAGTCAGAGGGATGAATCATTACTTGTTTCATCCAAAATATAGCAAACGGTAAACAAAAACTGTCAGTCTGAACTGCAGAACTAAAAAACTTCAGTTCAGCATCTGCTTCAAAATAACGATTTGCATGTCATATTAGAATGTCTGTATCTATTACAGAAAAGAATAAACCAAATGTAAATTGGTAAAATTTATAATCATCTATTAAAAATTGTCTACAGATGACAATATATTCACCTAATAAACTTCCAGATAAATTTGAATAATGAATGTATTTCGGAACCAGTGACTTGGCAAATACAGAAATGGCAAAATTAATCAGTTATCCATGGAATAGATTTGCTCAGATTTTTTAGACAGTACTTCAAAAATTCAGGTGATAAAAAGAAATCAAAAGGACAATGCATATGCACTATGTATAGGCTTCAGTAGTGCAGCTTATGATAGAATCAGCAACAATATGACTGGACAGCAAATAATTACCCAAAGCTCTTCAAAATAAAATCCTGTTGCACTCAAACCTTTTATAGGTGCCAAGCAGTACAAAGGCCTATTAGGAGAATTGCTTAGACCAGCCATAAAAGCATAGCAAAATTACATTCTCTTATTTAAAACTGCAGTTCACATAGGGCCATATTTTAGTCTAAGAATCTGTGGATGCAAAACACAAGCAGTAAGAGTTTTAACTATTTCAGCTGTGGCAGCTAACCCCATTGTGCAACATAGAAATAAATAACTTGGTAGTTTAACACTAAGTCAGGTACAAGCATCACAGAATCACAAGATTTTTAGAGTTGAAAGGGACCTCTGGAGATCATCTAGCCCAACCCCTCGACCAAGACAGGGCTGTAGTAGCAAAGCAGACTAAGATAATACACAACCTACTAGTAGTACAGCTGTAGTGCAAATATCCTTTGAAATACAGTTTTAAAAAAAATACAGTTTAATAATTGTGGAGATTATGTTCTCAGTCTTTTCTAATTTGGTGTTATATTTAGTGGAGTAGCCTCCCTCTAAAACTAAATACACACAAACAAAGCCAATTTCATCATTCAAACAATGCTACAAGAAGAGAAAGAGTTAAACATTTCAGAAAAATGAAACTGGTACAGCATATATATTTTCAAACATTAAGAGCATTATTATAGGAATTGCTTTGATTTTCTGCCCTTGGATCTATTCAACCAAGACTGGAACCAGTCCACTGGATCTATTTGGCTATGTATGAAATGGAGTGATGGCTGCAAAATTAAATCATAGCTGAGATAGGATGAAAAAGTGCATTGTGATATAAACAAAGTAGGGAAATAATATAAGTTATTTATGTATTTTGATGCATGGATTTTATTTCTATTGAATTCTGTGGAATATTTAACAAGTACAGTTTTATTGGACAGTCCTGCATGTTAGGTTGCAGAAGTGTCATTTCAAATCTGTAAGAAATTGCTGTTTAGTAAACCTTACCTCAATGTATGGCCAACCTGCTTTAAATTCTATCCTAGCTTTCAGATCTTTCTTCAAAACCCTCATTCATTACCCATCTGAAACATATAATTGATGGTAATTAAACCCAAAATAAGATCAGTATACAACTTGCCCTTATTCTTTATACCTATATAAATCCAACTTGTCTTAACATACTAATGACCAGTTTGCAGTTTACTGTATGCAGGTCAGTCCATAATATTTTGGATAGACAAATTCTTGTGTGGTATCAGAAAAACTATCATAAGTTGTGCTTCAGTTTATATTGATTCTTTCCATGTGCTGTCTCTGAAGAAATTAAGTAAAATTTGGACTGATCCAAGCTGTAATTGACTTTTCCAACTGATTCCATCTTGTAGCTTTTGGAACTGTTGTCTGTTTTAGAATTCAATTTTGTACAGTCTACAAATATATCATCAACCAAACATTTCTCTTTTTATGGGTAGACTTTTTTTTTTCCTGATCCAGCCTTCAAAATCTCCTAGAAAAGACAACTCTGATGATTTTAAATGTAAGGCAATTTTTTATATATATAGTATATGATTGAGACTATTCTTATGTTGTTTCCTTCAATGAACTCTAAAGCAATGAGAATTATTTTCATACATTCCCTTAGAGTCTAACTGAAGATTTAGATACCTAATTTTAAGCATCAAGACTTGAACAATAATTACCCCTTGTTCTACTTGAGCTCTTCCAGCAGTGTTTGTTTTGATTAGATAAACATAAAATAATTAGGAAACTCTCAATATGAATGTTTGGTTGATTTTGGCACACCTTCCCATGGTCTATTTTGTTATCCCACATACAGCTCAAAATTTCATGCTGGCATTAACAGCTGTGCTTCTTGTTTCCATTATCTTTTGTGCCTTTTTCATCAAACATGAAACAGGAGAAACTCCTTGGTGTGCTACATCATATCTGTCACATGCAGTGTTCTGAAGAGGAAATGCAGAAGTGCAGAAGTGTAATCTGTGTTATTGAAAAAATTAACAAGTGGAACGATCTGTAGAACATCAAACATTCACTCTACATTGCTTTCCTCCTTTCCTTGCAAGTTTATATGACTCAGAAGCGAACAGCATAAATAAAAGCATCCTATGGAGCTCTGTGGACTACATTGCACAATGCAGATCAAAATTTTGAGAAAAGTGCACTCCCAAGACGTGGGCATTTCAAATGCCATACTTCATCCCAACTAAGATGAAAAAAGGAAAGTGTTTGCTGTTTATCATTTGACATATACTTAAAATGAAAATCTAATCACATATTCTTTCCTCACAGAGGATGATTAATTCTTCTGATTTTGTGGACTGTGGTTGTACTGTGCTATAAAAACCACTACTGACTTGAGTATATTCTTGATAAAAATAATTAAATAATAAAATTTTAATGAACTCACAAATAAGGAAAGCATCACATTTTGATTATTCTGAAAAACAAATAACTGTTATAATTTTAGTCTTTGTGTAGTCTTTATCTTACTTTATTTATATTTTTAGTTCATTTGAGCCATATAATCTTTTTACTAAATTCAACATACACCTCAAAACAACACTTATAGTGTTGTCACCTTCTTAATTTCCAAGTTCTTGACCCCTTTTAATGTACAAATACATGAGGTATTATTCCTTTAGGCTTCATCAGTATCACTGAGGTTTTGCCCACATTTTCTTCTAGGGAACAAGTTTACATGAATTCTCCTGTAGCACCAAATCCAAAGGATGTTGGATATTTTTTGGTGGAACATTGATACATCCAACAGTTTAGGTAGATTTCCTGATTTCTTGAAAACAATCAGAGGATTTCTGTTATGTTCAGTAAATCTGATTGATGATACCATGTCTAAATGGACATTTATTCATCCTACAAGAATTCAACCCCAACTACCAAACTACCAAACTAAAAACCCCAAGAATCTGATTATCCATAAATAAAGTTTGTGCTACATACTTAATATTGTTTTGGTTCATTAATACTGTATGGAGTTTTAGTCTGAATATACTCAACAATAAAAATTGTGAGCATAAATATTTGCTTCATAGCCAGTGTCAAAAATTGTAGGAGAGAGATGCAAGTAACCTACAGTGACTGTGATTTTGATTAAAATGCCCATGATGACCATCACTGATTTTGGTAGTGATAGTTTAGTATGTTGTTCTTTTTCTTATGCAGAGGTATACAGAAAATTGTATGGAGGTTTAGATTTGAATTGAGAACAAAGTACCTGTGGAAAATCTTGAACACAATTTTACAGAAATGTGTGTGATAACTGTTTTATACCCTACGCCCCTCATTCTCCAAGAATAGCTGGTGTTTATGAACTTACAGTGGCTTAACACAAAGACTGTGAAGCCTGTCTAGCAGTTAACTAAAGAGCAGCCAAAAGTATAAATATGAATGCTATTGTTTGAAACATACTTTAGGGAAAAAAAATACATTCTATGGTGTCATTAACTTCTGTAGCCTGCAACAAAAACAGTAAGAATTAATGTTTTAACCAAATGCTAGTTTTAACTATTCAGAATTGTGCATTTTTGTTTTATTTGCTAGTCTTTGCTTTCTAGTTAAGCCAGCTGAGGTATTGTTACAATGATCTGTTTGTTGCTGTGTTAGTGTATTACCTGGAGACCATATTAAAAGAAAAGTGTCTCTTTCCTTTCTTACATTAGTCCCTGTTGTAGCAACGCTGAGAAAAACAAAGAACTGAGAAAGGGAGCAGAAGAATCAGAGCATTGAGGAGGTCACTACAACTAGTTCAATAATTTGAAATAGTAATAATACTTCCAAACATGTAATCTATTGAACTTGTCCACCTTGCTCTTGTAAGATCACAGTCCTTTGCAATCTCCAACTTGCCTGTGATATCACAAATCCATGGTGAAAACCCAGCTTCCAGAAACAGGCAGCCTGAGTCTTTGATTATCAATTCTTCCTTATGAAATATGAACTTTCTCTGATGTCAAATTGATTTAAGAGTGATGCTTTTTGTATCCTTCTGGTTTTTAGTGCAACTACCTGGGGAACTAATTTGAGAAAGAAAGGGAACACTTTAATTTTGCATGAGAACTCTTTCAATCTGAAGATTACATAATTTGCACTGAATTTGTTAATATTTAAATGATTTTAGAGCAAATTCATTTTAGAGTTAATACATGGAAACATTCCTCAGCTAAGAGTGTTATACAAGACCAAGTTTGCAGTCTCCCAGCTTCATTAATGCCACTCATTTTCCTGATCCTTTTCAGAGTATTTGGTGTCTCATGCTAGTGAAGTCATTAAACCAGCAAGAATGTTGAAAAATACTTTTTCCATATTTCAACTTGTGAGAATCCGGAATTGCCCTTTGACACTGGTTTTACATGAATACTTACCAGTAGCTGCTTTGAGTGCCTCTGTCAACCTCCCCCTCTCTGTAAGCCCTTTTCAGCAAAATAGTTATGTGTCTTTTTTTGTTATCCCATATTTTTAACTCTCCTCAATCTTATTAAATCCTCTGAAAGAGAATATAATGGCCAGATGATTCAGCGGTTCCCATCTGTACAGGAAAAGCTCTGGTAACGTCAGTGAGGATTTTTATGTAAAATCCTCTCATCTGGGCAACATTATTGTGCAGTCTATCTGGGAGATTTTATGAAATTATAATTCTTTCAAATTCAGAGGAAAAATAAAACACCATGCATTCAAGAGGGTGGGATTTTACCCATTCCAAGCCTTGCCCTGCCCTTCTTGTAAAATAAGGACCTTCTGATTCAAAGTCTGCTAATTTGGAGTGGCGTTTTTAAATAGACAATTATCTTTTTTCCCCCCACATTTTTTAGTCCTACATCTCTAGAGAAGTACAGTACATTTGGATTCTATGTATTTGTACCAATAGGCCTTATTCCGAGAGCTTTCTGTCTACCTCTTATTTCTGTTATTCTTCTGAAGCATGCACTTGATATGTTGAGTGAGATTGCTCCTCTATTTCCCTTTATTTTGTTGGCTTTATTTTAAGACTGTTGACCAGAAAACAACACGGCTGCTACAGAATGCTCATACCTTTCAACACTTTCCTATTCATCAGATCAAAATTTACCACTTCAGAGCATCCTGTTTTCTCTTTCTTCCATCACGACTTCGAGATCTCCAAGGACCTATCTTTTTTTTATTCTGATATTTGCTTCCTGTGGTATTCTTTGTGCTCACAAATGATCCCTGCTGTAAGAACTGTAATTAGACTAGTGTGCTTCAGCCTTCAGGCAGCTTTGAGTAAATATGAGAACTGTGCTATTTGGATCCCTGAAAGTGAGTGCTGCTTCTTTCATTTGGTCTAATACGTTACCTGGGGTCTAGAAACTGGAAAAATAAACAGATTTACTGCTGTCAGTCCCCTGCCCTTGCAACACATTAAACACAGATACTATAAACTTGAATTACACCACATTTTATCTAAGGTTTTAACTTGATGGCACCCACATGATCTGTGATATTCTCTATGGGATTGGCAGATGCAGCTTTGGGACAAGAGGCCCAACAAAAAACAACCCTTTACCCAGCTGTGCTTCCCTCTGCTCACCCCCAAACACTCACAGTGTGTAGCCTTCTGCTGTCTCTTCCCCTCAAAATAACAATACTCAAGTATAAGTTGGTAGAGACAAACTGGTTTCAAATTTTTCACCATTTCAGATTTTATTTCTTTCCTATTGTTTGTCTTTAGGGTTTTCCCTCAGCTATGGATTGTTGATGAAGCAGACACTCTTAGAATAATATTATGACAGAAAAAAAAAAGAAAAAAATTCTTACTGGGAGAAAATTAGAAAGCAGAAAGCCACATTTCAGTTGGAGACATAAAACAGTAAATTGAACTCCTACCTAAAAAGAAAGAAGAATACGTAGTTGATTATATGGCACAAAGAGAGAAAATATCAGTATAGATACTAAAAGTGTACAAGGATACAACATTAAATTTGGCAGAAGAGCACAGCTTCAGTGGCAAATACTTACAAACATTTATTAAATATAAGAATAAGCTAAGTTCATTCAACAAAGAAAACAGGCACAGAGGCACAATTATACACTTACTTGAGTGACACAATGAAACTGATGGAGGATTAAAATGCAAGATTTAAACTGGGGGGAAGTGAGCTATAACCACTTTGCTTGGGTTTTTTTCCACAAATTTAGAGATACTACGCTAATCTCCAACAATATCAGACTGTTAAAATAACGTTTCGTTAGTGTCATAACCAGTTCTTATTTCTCCTTGATTGATAGTGAATTCTTAAGCTATTTTTAATACCAAGTCACTGATTAAGTCAAATCTAGTTTAATTACTTAGATAATTTTACACACATAACTAAACCATCAATGTCTACACCAATGCTACTTTCATATCCAAAACTGCAGTGTAAATGTGATGAGTGCATCTAATTAGTAGCAAACTCAGCTTTAAAGGCACTCCTGGCATCACAGCTGAAAAAGTCTTCTCTGTGACAGTGAAACATCCACAACCCTCAGCTTGCCATCTTATGTACACATAGTGACAACAGCCACATTGTCGTACAGCTATTCTTGTACCTTTAGTGTTGCTTTACTGTAACACAACTGTAAGAGACTACCACATTCCACTGAACACGGAATATCACAAAATAACACACACAGAGAAAAAGCCAGCTGGGCAGCCAAGCCCACCACATCTATTGGTTTTATTATGGATTTTAAAACACTTAAAAATTTTTATCACTACTTGAGCTTTGGAATCCCGCAAGAATTTTGGTATTTAAGACAGACAAACAAAATAAAAAATAGAGGTTTCCATGGTTCAGACCGGTTTTGATTCAGAGCTTCTCGTGTGCACATCAATATCCATAGCTCAGGCTGCCATTCCATTACCACACAGCTGCTTTTAACAAATTCCTGAGCACTTTGCTTTGCCGTATGCACATCTTCCTCCTTGTCATTGTATTTTTCTCTATAACTCCATACACAATACTAATGAATGACACTAGCATAGACTTGATAGGAGAGCTGGCTGTCACAGCAAATAGGCACTGCCTTAACAAAAGACAATGCTCAAATGTCTCAGAGGACTTGAACCATTTTTCTTGGTTACTGGAACATTTTAGCTTGTGATGATTTTTAACAAGACAATATATTATATTTTTCCAAGCTCATCAGTTTCTATCAAGAGACTAAAGATAATTTGAATCAATGCCTACTACATTACTCTTGATCCTAATAAAATTCCCCAGTGTTTTTCCTTTGAGTTGAACAACAACATTTAGCCAAGGAATATGTAAATAACGATATATAAAGCCAGTCAAGGGAAAACTTTGCTAATTTATTCTATTGGTAACTCTAAAGAAACCAAAAAGATAACCATGCTTTTATTTGTAAGAAAAAGTCAAGGTTTTGTTTCTGTACTGATCTTCATTTTCTTACTACTACCCTTCTCGCATATGAGGGACAGCACTGCACCATGAAAAGGAAGTTCTAGAAGAGAAGACAGATGAAGAAAATGAAGACTAAAAGAGTTGGTAGTGCACCCTGTATCACAGCAGCAGACTTATCCCCTCATTGTCCAACCAATACCTGCTGTGGTAATGTCATATTTTTATAATTGCTTCCAAAATGTATTTCTCAAACAAATTTCTTCCAAAAAGCTCAACACAATTGATAAGGCAGTTTATTGGAGAAGTGCCTACTTAATTTACCATAATCCAGATTAACACTCCAGTTTCATCTCGCTATCCTTCCTTTTAACACCTATACGTGCTCACGTCATCCTATACCCTAAGAACGTATAATTAAAAAGTCAAACAACCAAAAATATTCCCACACAGTGAGAAGACAGAAGATATTTTAAAGTTATCATTTAAGCATATACGGTTCAAAAATTATTAAATAACAGGTCAAAAAAATACAAAGAGCGTCATGACTCAATACTATACTGATCAATTCAAATACTGTCCCTTCACTTGACATTGTCCGAAATATTTTCCACTTTCACCCTTCAACAAAGGGAAACATCTTTATAAACTTAAAGTATTATTCTGCCTTACACTGAAAAATAGAAGTGATTTGTCCATAAATTTATATATAAAAAAGTGCTAATGAAAAGTGTGTAGTTTCCTATAAATAGTTCCACTTGCACTGTCTACTTCTGCATACAGGTGCCTAGATTTTTATGCATATACATATATATGTACATTTGTATATATGTACATACAAATGTATGTTACTCCTCAGAGTGGTAAATGTGTGTTTATTCTGCAGTCTAAGTATGGAGGTTCACTATTGCAAAGACATGTGACATAACATTTTATTCAAAATCTTTCAGGTTATTTCTTTCATAAAAGATAAACAATTGTATTTTTAAAGTAAAAATAAAAAGCTCAAAAGGCAGAAAATTAACTCAGAAAAATAATCAATTTATTAATAATAAAACCATTTAAACAAATAAGATTATTATTTAAAAATATCAATTGAAATATGTTTAAGTGTTTTATAACCATTCAGAGGGATTTATGTTACAGAGTAATTTTTATTTTAAAGTTATTAATTTTTACTTGGTGAATCTGATATTCCTCAGATCACTACTCATTTGTGCACATGCCCTATGGTTTCTAATCAAATACAGCAAACCACATCAATTTTCCTTTGTTTTCAAAAGTGATGGATGACTTATCCCTGTTCAAGAATGTGAAAATCTACAAGTTTTCCTTGACAGAAACTTAGATGCAAGGCCAAATTACTTTTATCTTTCATGTAGTACATAACCCCCAGTCAGTGATAAATTTCCCATCTTTTCATTCTCACGCAGACATGATTGCCCAGCAAGTGTCTACATAATTTCTTAACTGCCATTTCCAACTTTGGCTCTCTTAAATTTCCTTTATTATTACTTGAAAATTCAACAGCTACCCTATGATTTTTTACTACATTAAAAAGGCTCATATTTTCTCATATTTTGCTTAAAATCATACTTAGGATGAGTAAAGGAAGATTTTAGTAAAGACAGGGTGTGAACTACATTAGTGGAAGTAAAATACAGATAGAAAGGTCATCATAAACAAGTGTTTATGGTTTTTGATTAAAACAAAACCATTAATGGCTTCTTGTTCCCTTCAAGTAATCAAATACATGCTTATAAAATATTTTCAAGATTTATATTTGTCTAATCAATTTATAAACTATTTTTCTTCCAAATACATGCAAAAAACATTACAATGTTAATATTTGACCAACTGAAACAGATATTGCAACGTTTCATGAGGTAGCATGTTAAATCCCTTAACAACCAATAAATCTTATTGTCACACTCATTGTTCACCCTTCATCTCTTTGTAGGCTTATAACCAAAAATAACTCATATCCACACAATTCCAAAACTAGATAGATCCAAAAATCAGAGAATATTCTGAGTTGCAAGGAACTCACAAGGATCCACAGAATATTCTGAGTCAGAAGGGATCCACAAAATCATCAAATCCAACTCTTATGAAAATGTTTCCCTATGATTTATGAATCTCCCTAAATTACAGATATTCTTTGCTTATAATTAACTGGAATTTACATGTTGCAAATAATTGTTACAACTTGCCTTTGTCTTTTTCTTGGCAATCCAAAAGTTTTTGACCTTGTGAATATGTATTTTAGCAAAAGCTTAGGCACTCTTATTAAAAAGAGCCCTACACTTACCACATTCATTTGGTGTTGTGCTTAGACATTCACTGTTCCATGACTGTCCAACTTCATTTCAATTAACTTTTGTTTAAAGAGTGGTATAAAGCACAGCTTTAGTGCCTCTTTTCTATGTTTCTTCTCACTATACTCGTTGTGTTAGTTTCAAGTACTTTGTTTAGACAACAATGGATAACTGTAGGGAGGACTGCCTCTCCCATAAGGAGTAAGAGACCCCAAGGTGGGCTCAGCAGGAGCAAGGAACTGGGAATACAGAGCTCCTGCACAATTCAAGAAATAGTTAAAAGAATAGGGGTGATAGAGAACTCTCCTCCTAGGACAGAAAGGGCACAGTCCTACAGACCAAACTATTCAGAAAAGACTGATTACCAAAAAGCTATAGAGCTGCATGAAACCAAGACTGGAATTGAGGAGTTGTTCATTAGGAAAGGGTCTAGAAAACCTTAGTCCTGTATTTCTCTTACCAAATCACATCACTTTTAATGTAAAAAAAATGAAATTGTCTGTTTTGTGAATAAAGCAAATCATTTAACCTTAACTTCCTTTTTCAAATTTCTTCAGAATTAGGAAGGAGAGCTGCAAGGCTTTGCTTTAATGCTCAGGTTGTCTCTGCACCAACTTCAAGACCAATGCTAGTAGAAGGTTAAGAGCAAGTAGAAAAATAAATGCTTTTGCATTAAATACAAAGCTGCAGGCAGAAGATTTTGTAGGATATTTTGAAGGAACCAGTAAGAATAATTTGGCGAGTCATATGTATTGAACATAAATATAAATACAAGAAAGAGAGATGAAGGCCTGAAGAAAATACCAACAGATTTTATTCTTCTACCAGAAGTTTCTGGAACAAAGAAGGAAATTGTAGCTCCTTTGTGAAAATAAGTTTCATTATTATTATTATGAAATCACCTGAAGGCTGCATAATCACTTGTTTTCAAGGAAGATGAATTCAGACTACAACTGAAACAAGTAAATGAACCCTGGGTTGGAGACTGGTGAGGCTCAGTGGTTAAAGGAGAGGATCTTGGTCTATTCACCTTTGCCAAGAAACAGAGTAACTGGGAATGTAACACAAGTTTGTAAAGAAAGCCTCATACAAAAAACAAGGCTAACAAAATTTTATTTCTGTGTTAAAGCAAAGATAATACTAGCATAAACAATAGATAGTATATACTTTTCTATAGGTTCAGGTCAAAGAAACAATCCCAGGAGTAACTGAATGCATATTAAGGCAAAGACCTCCTGACCCCTACTTTGAAACGTTATTTGGCTGCCCTGTGAAAGGAATAATTAGGATGTTGTTCAGTAAATTTATGAAGGAACTAGCTTCTTTTTCTCTTGTGTTCCTATTTTCTGATGTTCTGTGCCAGTGTTTAGGAAATTTCAGTAAAAACAAGTAAATTTATCTTTTAAGAACCTTGTAACATTTTTTTGAAAACAATGAAACGTAGTGGTTAATGCTACTTTTGCTTCATAGGATGTAACCCTTAAATTAGTAAGTATTTCAGCCTCTAAAATGTGTGCTGAAAAACACTTGTGTGGGAAGGAGAAATTCCCCTAATTTAGGCCACATGAGAAAGTGAAATTCTGCAATGCTCTATTCTATAACCAACTTAAAGCCACATATTTTTTCCCCTTTACCTTGTCTTTACTTTATCTATTTCTGCCATTTAAAGTGGCATCAGAATATGAACTAGACAGACTATTCGAGCAGATCTCTCAAAGGAACAGGCTGGGGACTGCCATCACTGCCACACCCTGTCAGACCTCTTAAAGTGGAAATGAGAGAGCTGGGTCTGAGGTCAGAAGTTCAGGGAATAATTAATTGCTGCCTTTGACTGCCTAACAAGAATCTAGAGAGAAGACAGACTTGGTCTTTTCTGGAAGTGCTCAGCGGAATGAGAGGCAGCAAGTAGAAATTGCAGGAGAAACTCCCAACTACTTGCAAGAAAACTATCCTCAGAGTAACACCTGGCAAACACTGGAACAGATTGTCCACAGGATTTGGACACTCATCTTTGGAGACGGCAAAACATGAAAAATATCAAAATGCAGAAAATAAGATACGTATACTTTGAGCTTATGAATTTCTGATTATATTTAAAGATCACATTATAAAACTATTAACAATTTAAAGCTTGCTAATTAAGTGAAAAGTATTACTAAAAACAAGTAAGATAATCTCATCCATAAACTCCAAACAAACAAATAAACCAAAACAGGTCTCTGGGCTAATATTACAAAGACTTAGAAATGTTAATGTGTGGCAGGTATAAGAACCAATATGCTGGACCCTCAGGGTAGTGTTGTGTCTTCACACTGGAAGAAGTAAAAGTTAATTGACATTCTGTCAATCGTTTTTTATTTTCATTAAAAAAAACCAAGAAAATAAATAGTTTAATATTCATAAAGTGTTGTGTAAATATTGAAACATGTGAAATTTATTTTTCCCAAACCTTATCTATTGCTATTAGACATCCAACAAAAAAAATTATGTGAAAGGGTATTTCTTAAATCAACAGGACTTTCTTGACATAGCTGTCTGAAAGTCTAACAATTTATTCTGACTAGAAATGCGTATAGTTCAGATGGTGTCAATATTTTCACTGACTATAAATAGTGTCCTCTTTCTTCGTGCCATTAAAATGAGATGATAATGCTTTATTAAAAGACACACTGGCCCAGTAGCAGCATTGTTCATTTGTCCCTTCAGAAGCAAACACACATAATATATGTGTAGCTCTGTAGTCCTGTGAATACAGTCCTGCCATCAATACTGGGAGATCACAGACTTGCTATGGGGTTTGCAAGGCCTCAGGATTAAAGTTTACCAGTTTGCTTTCTTTGCTTTGAACTTGTCTTCACCTGCCTCCAGCCTTCCCTTTAGCTTTGTTTAGTTCTAACAGGGATTTGTTAACAACTGGATGGGCATGCTCGGTTTACATGTCCTTATCTTGGTGTGGTACACACGTAGTCTTGATACGCACAGTGGCAGCAAGTAGTTATTCTATGTAGAGTGGGGAATTTGTGGCTTCACTAGATCAAAACAGTTCTAGAGAAACAGAGGTCTGGAATGACAGCAAAGCCTTCCAGAAGGGGCAGTGCCAGATGCAGAAGTGTGCTTGTTGAGTAGGAGCATGGGCTGGCAATGGAAACTCCTGGATTTACAGACTACTCACTAATAGTCATGTGAAGAAACAATAATCCAATTTCACACAAAACTATGGGGTTTTCATCTAATATGTAAATTGCACCACAAAGCACGCTTGCAGAACAGTGAAGAAACTAGGCAGAAAGATATCCTAGCAACATATAAAAATACCTAGAATTTTAATATATTCTAGCCCAAGGAAAAAGAAAACATGATGAACAAACTTCGTGAAGCAAAAGGATGCTTGCAACTTGCTATATTTTTCTACCTTGTTTCTTCTCACTACTCCATGCAATAGTGAAATATTAAGAACTATTATGAGGAGTGTTTAACTGTACGACTACTTAAATTTATGTCTTATTAATGTACTAGTGTTTGCATTATTATTATTTCTATTCCTGTTATAATTGGATATTAACTGCTAAAAATAATTCTTAGATTAAGAAATTAAGAAAAATAAATTAAGAAAATCAATTAAGAAAAATAAAAAATTCTAACTTTCCCGAAAAGGTCTTTGCCTGTTTTGTCTGTAACAAGACACTATGGAAAACATTTGTTTTATCTTTGTTAAGATTCATTACAATGATAATATCACAGTCAGTTGAATGATGCCTAGAACAAAATTTAAACACTATTTAAATATTAATCTAGATATTGAACCAAATTATGGGAGTTAGTAAGCAGTCTTTACATTGTATTTAAGCAAAAGTGACCCTGCATATTTCAATATGCATATTTTAGCACTTCAATTCTAGGCGAATCTTTCCAGCCCCTAACCAGTTTTCTTTTGTTTCACAATACTCTAGAATACAATTTTACAATAAGAAAATAATGCCTTTTTTTTCCCTTTCATGCAAACCCATAAAAACCACAAGATTATTACTTTTTCTGGAAAGCAGACTCATATTTGCAGCCATCTATAACCATAAAATTGTCTAAAACCAGAAATATACTTTATGACTGAATTTATATTTAAAGTAAAAATATCAGATACTTCCCCTCCACACCCCACGCCACCACCACTACCATCCCCTGAGAATGATTGACGAGTACCTCATGGGATTGTTAGCTAAGTATAAACAAACAAAACTCTTAGAAAGATGTTATCTTTGCATTATATGCACTAAGAAAAATTCTGTTTGCCTTTGATTATGGCTTTCAATTACTACATATTTTAGTGATCCTGCAAATGGCATGTTTTTAACATAATCTACACTACACAAAATAAGTCAGTTGCCTGTCTCAAATACCTCAGCTCAATTCCTCTCACTCTAGTGAGTTCCTTCTTAACTGAATTCAGCTATGTACTAATTAGCACAGAATGAAATATATATGCACCCAACAGAGAGTGCTGCAGATTTTGCCTGTAAAATTTAACAACCCAACGTGAGCATTCTGAGTTTTGAAAGATTTCATTTTGTCTTTAATATGCAGAAACTTACGCTTTCTATCAGAAAATTGCAAAGTGCTATCATGCTACACATTTCTGGAAGACTCTTTTACAGCATCTCCAGAGGGGATTGAATAAAAAGTATTTTAATGTACATTGAGCTCATTAAAGTGCTTCTTCCCTAAAGTCCTGTTTCAACCCAGTTTCCAGAATAGATGAGTTAAAGTTGAGGGAAGACTTTTGCTCCCATATAGAACTTTTAGAAATGTCAGATGACTACTAATTTATTCTTGAATGCTAATTGTGTGATTGTGTGACTGGGAAGGAGTTAGAGGGATTTGGAGATACTATGGTCACAGCAGGTTCATTGTAACTCAAAATCTCTGAGGTAAAAATCTTGTGTCATGTTAATTAGATTTTTTTTTAATTTCTTGTTTGTTTGTTTGTTTTGTGTGGGGTTTTTTGTTTGTTTGTTTTTTGGTTAAGGTGTGACTTGACATCCTGGAAATTCTTACTCTAAAAATAGCCTGTTTATGTCACTACGCTTTCTGTGTGAAACGTATGAGGATTCTAAGAAATCAGTATACATAATGGATTCTTCTCATAGTGTCAGCTCAGGATTGAAAGTGACGTTCATGATCCTAGTTACAAATTTCTGACATTCAGCAACTGGAAGAGCAACATTTGCTGAACTCTGGGCTATGCACAATTATTCTCATACACAGAAACTTGAGCATATTCATGTAAAATGCGTGATGAGTTCAGATGCAGCAAAGCATTTGTTGCATTCTTTGGCTTAAAACAAGGTTTGAATCCCAGAGAGTTCCAAAAGGCTCAAATGCAATTTTATGTATCTATTCTGACAGGTGCATAGCTCCAAGCTAGAAGCATTTAATGAAGACCCTAGCATAAACTCGGACAGCACAGAGGTGGTTTCAGACAGTAGCAATTTCAGATAAATAAGCTAGATATGTTCCACTGGCCTAGTTAGTGGGTTTGATTTTACACGTACACTGAAAGCTGCTAATACCTGTGCTGAGTCTACACTAGGATACAATCTGAGACAAGCAGACAAACCAGGGAGCAGGAATAATCCAGCTGCAGCTCTGTGCAGATCGTTTCCAAGATGATAAATTGCTCTGTACAGAGTAATTCTTAATGAAGCTGGTATACAGAGTGGACCCAAGAGGCTTCACTACACAAAACTGCATGGAGTCAAATCAAACAGCTGCAGCAAAATATTACCCCATGTAGAAAAATTATAATAATAATTATTATTCTTAACCTTAATACACTTTCAATAAGATCACATTAGATGTAACAGCAACTAGAAGAGGATAAGGAATCTTTAGTTTTAAAATCAAGGTATCTACTAGTAAAATATATAACACACTGTTTATTTTATGATTTACACCTTACATCTGAACACTTGATATCACACGTCTGCTGTAATTACTGTAATGTAAATAATAATAATTTTGCCTGGCACTGGCAAATATCACTACTGACATTTTTCTCTGGGGGGAAAAAACCAAAAACACACACACACTAAAATCCCCAAACAAAACAACCATCCTCCAGCAAATTGCAGTATATATTTAGTTTGTGTTTAGAATTATTTTATATAAAAATACGGCCTTCAAATAAGGTTTCATTAATTGCTTATGAATAAATTTTACTACACACTTTAATCAGATTATTTCTGCTTTATTTATTGAAAATAATACTAAGCTGAAATAGATATTATTTATCTGAAACCACACCACAAAAATAATATAAAAAATACTAATAGATTTACATATCACTGAAAGATCAGTGATCACTGAAAACTCACAAATGTTACCAATAGGTAAGGCTTTATGAAGCCTCACCTATTGGTAACATCCAAACCCTTATAACTGCAGATCTAAAACTGCTGGCTTCATTTATTGCCTCTTATTAAATGTTACTCATATGTCCCACCAAGCAAGGCACAAACACCAGTAAAATGCTTGATGTAAGGTAGCAACAGGGATTAGTTGGAATAGTGCAATAAGACACATGTATTCCTGCGTAACATTTTGGACTTGTTTTTGCTTTCTGTCTAAAGAAAATTGTCTCAACTAAGGGCTAAGTGATTTTACTCTTTAAAATGAGGACTAGAAATGTCTTAGAAAAAATAATGAAAGCAAAGTTGTATAACACAGAGAAATTTAGACTATTATAGTTAATAGAAATGAAGGAAGAATCTGATTTACTTAATTGAAGCTTACTGGGGAAAAAACCTCGTATTTCCCCTGAATGGATGGACTACTCCAGTACTAACAGCTAAAAAGTGGAGGGGGCCTCTGTCCTTATGAATTGAAGGCTATAGGTCTGAAATACTGATGGAAAAGATAGCTCCCCTCTCTTTTGTCCAGCTGTTCTCAAGGTGCTAGATAAGTGCAAAATCCCTACTTGAAGACAACACACTCCCTGGCACTGGGCCAGGGATAGCCTGGAAAAAGCTCAAGCACCCAGCAGCCAGCTAAACAGCATTCAAGACAAAAGGGGTGAGATGCAAAACAACATGACAGAGACAAGTCAGAATTTGCAATCTACTATGCAATAGCATCTGTTTCATAAATCACTTTCATAAGCCACATAAGCACTATCCTTAGATGTGGAACTAGTGCTTGTTGCAGACCTTTGTTTCCAACCTCACTCAGGTTAATTCTGGCTTATGCACTAATGTGCTGCTTTTTTTTTTTTTTTAATATGTCCAGGGATGAAGATTCCACAGCATCTCTTAACGATATAACCAGCCTTCATTAATGATGTAAAACTTGCTTTAGACCAGAGTAACTAAAAGTTAAGCATCAATCCAACCTTGTAAAAATATATATTAGCCCATAATTTACAGGCTGTTTACATTACATGTCATTAGGAAATTGCTTTCCAGTCAAAGTCTTTAATCCCCTAATACTTTAGCTAAGCAATTTTTTTTATACAAGTTCCATGAAATGGTTGTTCAAAGAAATCTTTCTCAAAGAATGTATTCTGTAATGAAACCTCAAACTCCATTTGAGAGTGGAAAAGGCTATTTTGTTGTTATTGCTGACATTATAACTTTTATGTCAAGTATCAAACTCACGAAATACTTCTTGAAGTCAGTGGTACTTGAATACTTTAAATGAGCATTACTTTCATCTCGGATATCTCTTTTCTCAGCTGCTGAGATTTTTATTTTAGGTTCATGGAAAAGTTTGACAGTGACAGCATTCCCTCCCTTTCCTCCATACTCCAATTGCTCTTCTGGCGATAATTGCTGAAATACTTCCTTTTTGGATACAATAATTAAAATTTTTTAGTCATTGCCCCGTCACCACAAGAAAGATCTTTACAGAGCATCAGCACCATCACTCTCAGAAGGCATGAAAAAAAAATTATGTCACAAGAAGAAGGATAATTCTCTATTATTTCTGTACTATATAGGTAAGTTTGTTATCGCCTTAACATCTTTTAATGTACCAAAGACGTTAGTCTACATGATACTCTCTTCTATAGAAAGAATTATATTTTTGCAGGCAGTATGACTCAGTCACTAAAAGAATATAATATGCATAAAATAAAAAGGAATGCTATTCAAAATGCTCAAGAACCTTTTGAATTACTCCTGGGAATAATTACACTTCAGTTTCAGCATTATCCTTTTAAACTAGAAACAATTTTGTAATCTTTAAATGAATAAAACTGAATTTTTTTAGCAATACCACACCTACTTTTTTCTTGTCAAAAAAAAAAAAAAAGACTTTTTACCTTTAAATTGCTGTTAAAATTGCACTCTCCCCTGAGATTAGCTCTATTGGTTAGATCATGGCACTAGTATGGTTGTGGGCTTGATCCCTATATCAAAGATACCCACCCATAAGATTTGCACTCAATGATCCCTGTGGGGAAAAAAAAAAATCTTAGTCTAAAAATTTTGTAATTGTACGAGAAGATACATCTCAATCTTGTCAAACTTGCCAAGCTACAGAAATCAATGTTTATTCCCACTATCTTCAAAATCACATTATTTGTATGCATTCCACATATATATGGATTTGAAAACCCCCCACCAAAAAAACTAAAGGACTGATTCAATTTGTGCTACAAACAATGAGAGATAAAAAAAAAAAGCCTTTTTTCTACTTATTATGCTGCTAGGCACAATTCCAAAGAGAACAAAAAATAGGAAATTTCAAAATAGAAATTTTGAAATTAAGAGTTTCTTTCAAAAATAGCAACACTATGTACATTATACCTTTACTAGAAATTACGAATTATGACCAGACTTCTAGCTCATAGCACTTAGGAAGCAAATACATGTGATTGTAGCTGTTGACTGCATCAAACTTCCCATTCACTGCTGTGTTCTTGGGGCTGCCCTTCTCCTGGAAATGAGGTTTATCCAGTATTGCCTTGAAATGGCTACACTTCCCACAGACCAATAGCACAGACATCCAGATGTGCTCAATGCTCTACTCTTGACACTGTGGTCCAGGAAACACTGTCTCTGCTTCCACCCACCTCTCCCTCAGACTCCCTCTTCCTCCTTGGGAATGCACTCAGTGAGGCACCCAGACTTCCAGTGAAGACATGCCAGTTCTTCAACATGAAATGATGCTTGTGCATTGACTTGCATAACTTCCTAATAACCCAGAGATGAACAGGGAACATACAAAACTGAGCTGCTGTACAGCAGTTTTGCAATTACAGCTTTACAGCTTCTTATCCCAGCAATATTTACGATATGCACTCACATCTTCAAACAACAGTGCCTTTACAATCTACGATTAACAGTATGCTGACAATGTCCTGATGGGTACAAAATGTTATCAACCAAACTAAAAAAAAGAAAAAGTACCAAGCTCGAGGTAGTTTTGTTTTGTGCCGGGGGGCAGGGGGGGGCGGGATTGGGTTTTCTTTTCTTTTTTAACAAGATCTATGTTTCTGGCGAGCTGATTAGCTTTTTAAAATGCTATTATGCCAGCCTATAAATAAAATAGGTTAAAATATTGTTGCTGAAGGAGAGTATCTCCATTGATATCCCTTTCTCAATTATGTGAATTTGTTCACAAGAGGAGAAGTGGAAGGGGTACCAATAGGGTATACACACTGAAAAAAATGCAGAGATCTGATCAGTCCTCTGCACTTCAGAGAACAAAAAGATCACAGTAATAGAATAGGGACGATATATAATAAATCAAACAATGCAGCCCATTCTGACTATAAATCATTAATATTAATCACTTGCATTACTCAAATATCAATTTTGGTAGAATCAGAATGGTTAGTGACTTCCTTCCCCTTCCTCAAAATTTATATTGTTTGCTGTATTCAGCATTCATTTCCCCTTCTCCTCTTCTGTTCTGTGGGCTTGCCAACACTACAAATTTCAATTTAAATTACAAATTAAAGAGCAGAGCAAGAGGTAATTAAACATGGTATAAAGTATTTTTATGCTGCTTTGAGTTTCAGAGATTCAAACCAACCAGAACAGGAAAAATCTAAAGATGGTCATTTTAATTTCATAAGCATGTAACAGGATGTCTTAAAACTATTGTCCTCTATAATCCTACTAAGTATAATCCTTTCACATTTATCAATACATTTTGCATGTCGCAGTGCTGCAAATAGAATGACTTCTAAAAATACTAAGGAATTATTTTTCTAAACTAGTAACAATGTTTAAGTATGGGTATGCAATCCCACTTTGCAGTGACATTCCTGTCTCTGAAAAAGTGACCCAGTCAGCAAGAATCTCATGTAATGTGCTCTAGGACAGCCCTGCTCAAGCAGGGAGATTGGACCAGATGACCCACTGTGGTCTCTTCCAAACTGACCCATTCTGTGATTCTATGATCCAGGCTTTCATAAAAGTGAAACTTTTTCTCTACATTGTTACAGCTTTGGACTACTACACATCCCCTCAAGTGAACATTAAAGTCCTGTTCTTGGGGTTGGGAAAGAAGTATAAAATCCACAGCAGCAGCATGACAGCAGATGCATACATAGGGCATTGAAATGTCACACAGCACCACAGCAGTGTTGCAGGATTGGCCAGAGTCCATGAGAAAACAGCATAGGACAGAGCTCTCATGACCTTCTAGGCAAAATCACAGAGGTCTGTTGTTACTTCTTCCAGATACTGTGGTGATGGAGCACGTGTTGCTTTACATGAAGATTTCATTGCCAAGGCAACAACGCAATTCTTAGATGAAGGAAAATTTGAAATTTGAACAGCATTTTCTTTTTCATTTTTATTACAAGTGTGTGAATCTTGTTTCATATACCAAGTGTATAGAAACAATGCAACTACTTGCCAGATCTTTAGATTTTATTTCACCAAACATTTCTACGATTTATTCAGACTGTGCACCCTCTCTGCAATTTATGTATTAATCAGGAACAAACGCAGCCAAAGAGCTTTGTTAACAATAAGACAAAAAAGCACTGATTAACTGAGGTTCCTATAAGAATACATATGCAGCTAATTCTCTGAATGTTGTATGCCAGTATAGTCACTGTGCTCAGACTCAAGTTTGACTTGATTCAAGTTTCATAGACTCCAGCTGACAGAAGCCAAGCAGACCTCAGTGTGTGAGGTGATTCCAAAATTCTGGCTGCAACACATTATGAGCAGAATGAGGATATGACTGAAGAGTGATTCAATAGCCTGCTCAGCAAATCAGCCCATGACTCAGATGCTTGAGATAATGCAATGTGCATAGGAGGAAAAAAAAAAATTAAATGCAGATCCTTTTCACTTCATTATTCCCCGGTCAAACTGTACTGGCAGCCTTAGTAAGTCACAGTTTGCTGGTTTTAGCATTTGATCATGAACAAATGTTTTTTGGGGGACAGAAAAAAAAAGTAAAATAATAGAAGTGAATTATGAAAAACATGCAAACATTTAAAAATTATACTTTTTTTTTTGCTTTGCATTTGGAACAAGAATTCTTATCTAGCGTCACATCTACTAGGTAGAACACAAAACCAACACGTGTCATTATCCAGTAGCCAAGACTCCCTAAAATATGAGTGCATAAAGGGTGTAAAATTTTGTACTCAATTCAGAAATTTAATCTCTTTATGAATCTGTTTTAAACTTCTGGCACTGAGATTGTTCTCGGCCCTCCACCTCAACTATGCTGTTAGAAGCAAGACACATAGAAGCACACAGTTCAAATCCTGTGACATATATGCCCTTGTAAAAATTATAAATAAATAAGACAGCTTGGCTAACGAGAAATCTTGTGGAAGCAACTTCAAACTCTCATTTGGAAAATTTAATACACAGCTAGACATATTGCAGCTCCTTCTTCCTTTACATATATTGGGTGCCCAAAAATAATAGCCACTTAAAATGTTCATGTAATTAGACCAAACAGAAATCAGCCAATTTTAGTCTTCAAGATACAGGTAACTATCAGCTTGAATTAGGTGTTAGCAAGGACATATATTGTGTGGTACATAAACAGAAAAAAGCTGCATACACCAGTTTTCTAAATCCTTATAAGAATGCTGTAAAAATAATAATGTGATAGAAATTATTTGTTAGATTCAGCTGTTTGCAAGACAGTGAAAAAGATGATGTTCACTAAAGTAATGAAAGAAAAGTAATTCTAAGATATTTGTGAAAGATATTAATAGTAAAGAATGAGGTAGAGTTTAAGCTTGCTTCTTGCTAGTCTCAACACCACAGTATTTTGACATTTAAACTGAAGAGAGTCTGTATTTTAAATATAGGCCTCTTCGTTGCAACAAATTTTACTCTATTTTGTGTTAATTAGAGTTACATATTAGGATTATCATGCTCATGAACAGTGCATGAAAGTTTAATTAAAAGACCATTAAATTATTCATTTTTAATGAAACTGCCAGGAATTCTGCAGAGAAGTTCAACAACATTTATCATATTGTTACTCTAATGAAATTCTTTCTAGATAATGAATAAAAGCTTGTAAGAATTCATAGAAACTCCTTAAAGGTTGAACATCTTCAGATACATAAGAAAAAACACACCTAATTACATTCCCAGATCTTAAAAAAAAATTAACCTTCAAAAACATATTCATGAAAGCGATACAATGAACAAGGCTTTTCAATGGGAAATGGGTCAGATATGGAAAAGTAATGAAGAGTACTCTTAGAAGAGTACACAGAAAAAAATCTGTATGTAAAAGACATTGCAGGTGGTACAGATGAACTACAGAGAGCCATTTAGAGAGATGAATATTAGTCATTTAAAAGTAAATATCCCATAACTGATTAAAAAACCCCCAAAACCAAACATATATTGGGAACAGAATAGGAAGGATACGAGCTCTTAGTCTTCACCCTTACAAATAAACTAAGTAGAGTGAAAACAGTGAATATATCTTTATCTTTGTATCAACTTGTATTGCATACAACGATCAGCATCGTAAAGGTGGTGGAAGTAGTCAGAAAAACATAGAAGTAGTTCAAATGGGATTCAAATTTGTTCCTGTGATAGACCTTGTCCTAATTTCAGCTAGGATAGAGTTAATTTTTTCCTCAGTAGCTGCTCCAGTGCTATGTTTTGGATTCAGAATGAGAATGGTGTTGATAATACACTGATGTTTTGGGGTGTTGTGAAGTCCATTTATCCTAAGTCAAGGACTTTTTTCCTTGTCTCATGCTCTGTCAGTGAAGAGGTACACACAAAAAAACAAGGTGGAAGGAAGCTTTGCTGGGACAGGTGACCCAAACTGACCAAAGGGATATTCCACACCACAGAACATCATGCCAGGTACATAAACTCAGAGAGTTACTGGGAAGAGAGGTGCTGATTTAGGTTCGGTGGTGAGCGTTTGCATTGTGTGGCACTTATTGGGGTTTTTTCCTTATTATTGTAATTATTATTAGAATTTTCCATTATTACTGTATGTTTGCTTTATGTTCAGTTACTCAGCTGTTCTTATCTCAACCTACAAGTTTTACTCTGATTCTCCTCTCCATTCCTCCAGACTGGGGTATGGAGATAAGGGGGCTGAGTGAGCAGTGTAGTTTCACCTCCAGCTGGGCTTAAAATGATGACAGGCCAAGTAAAGCATTAGCAGGATTCATTCCTTCTTAGCCCTCAATAAATCTAAACACTAAGAAGATAAGAAACAGTTCTGAAACAGAGTTATAGCACTTCTGCTCCCCTTGGTTAGCCCTATGGAAGTACTGTACTCCTGCCAGTGCTTCCCCTAGACAAGCTCTTCTGTATGGCCAGAATTGCATTTGAAAGAAAACTAACTGAAAACCACACACCCCCAATCTTCCAGTAGTACAATTCGAGGCAAATAAGGCATAGACAAAATCACAAGGAAAACTAATGGATGAAGAAGGGACCTTGCTCATATTTTCCCTTTATGTAGGCGAGCAGTATGATTGCAACCTGTTGAGATGGTGAATAGCCATACCATTCTTTCTTTCACTTTAAATGTGAAGCCTGCATAATAGAATTGTGAAGATTAGAGATGCTTGAATAAACCAAAAAAA